>JALDNG010000043.1:5115000-5715000 GCA_024349245.1 Neodontobutis hainanensis | reverse complement strand
TGTATCAAGGTAGCAGTAATTTGTTGTAGCCTACAATTCTCATGGCTAAGCTGCTGATGACCGGGACTGAAAATAACAGGTCGCTATAATAGTTTTTGTGATAATTAGACGGCATAGTGGGGCAGTGGTTAGCTCTGTCTCCTCTCAGCAAAATGGTCCCGGGCTTTCTCTAGTTTCCCCCACCAATATCAAAAAATGTCCCCACGGAGATAATAAAGGAATAAAAATAATTTTCTTGGTCCCGTTAGGGGTTACAGGTGACTGGAGCCTATCCCAGCAACTTTGGGCCTGAGGCGGGATACACCCTGGACAGTGGCCAGTTAGTCACAGGGCTGACATTTAGGGACAGACACTAAAAGAAAACTATGCACTAGGGACACTTTAGAGTTGCCAATCAACCTGTACATATATGTCATTGGACAGTGGGAGGAAGCTGGAGTACCTGGAGAGAACCCGCAGTAACACGGGGAGGGCAGGCAGACTCCTCACAGAAAGGCTGGAGTTGGCCGTTGTTGTTCAAGTGGGCCCGGAGTTTGATCTCACGACTTTCTTGCTGTGAGGCAGGAGCGCTAACTTCTCTGCCACTGTGTACCCTGGCATAGTAAATAAAAATATAGCACAGTTAGCCTGTAATGCACGGCACTTATTCTTTATAAATATGCAATGGTACAATCCAACATTGTGAGAAATGCTCCTCATGTAAATTCCAGCTGTATATGTAAGATTGTATGGCCAGCCTTCTTTTCATGTAGTGTACCTTTTATTTCTTGGCAAATGTTTTGTTAAATTGAGCTCATATACTGCAGGAAATGAGGCCCCTTCAAGCAGGTCATTGATATCTGAGTTTATTCGGCCACTCCAAATCAGCGGAGACAAGCCGGATCTTCTCTCTATCAAACCAACATTCCTCACTCGGACTCAAGGGAGCAGTTCTGCACGGGCGTTTCTCTCAGAGGTATCTTATTGTGTGTGATTGATTAGACTAACCAGTAATATTTGCATTTTAAAGTACCCTACTTATGTGTAAAATTAATCATTTAAAGAAATCAGTGGGATATTAATCATTATGATTTAATTATATACTTGTATATACTATATATTTAGTATGTAGTATGCAAACACTTTTTAGACCATCTTCTATAATTAGCATGTAGTGGCTACAAAAGAGTTCTTTAAATGATGTGTTTTGATTTGCTTAGTTGCTTTTAATTGTCTATTTTTTTAGATGGACAAAGAGCTTGGATCAACCACACGGTCCAAGCTGAGGTACACGGGAAAGGTCCGTCTGTGTATTGCTCGGTATAGGTATGTATACAAACACTAACACTCACCTGTTAAATCAATCCACTGTCGCCAGGGCAGTGATAAGGTGATAAGGGAAAAACAGACATTGATCCTTTACATGGTATAGACAGAGAATTTGTTGCGATTATTTGTTTTCTCTCTCTCGCTGTAGGCTCAGGTCTTTAAGATGATTCAGTGTTTTGTCTCTAAAGAAAATTACCTGTCAGCACAAAAAATAATTGGAAATCTCAGAGCACAGAGATGGGAAGTAGAGTGAGTAGTGCTTTCAACTCACTGTGTCCTCAACTCTCTTGACAGAGCTGCGAGCAGCATTCAGAAAATAATTTTCTGTCACTTACATTTTACAGAAATGCAGTGTTTAACATAAAACCCATTCATTTTAATGGAGAGTTGAAGAAAGAAATTATTCTTGATACTAATATTTTCTTACAGCTATAATCCATATGATGGGCCTAATGAACACCCTGAAGCAGAGCTCCCCCTGGTGTCTGGGAAGTACCTCTATGTTTACGGGACAATGGATGAGGATGGCTTTTATGAAGGTCTGTTACACCTTCTATTTAGTTTATTCAGTTCTTTAACTATTATAACAGTACTAAGCATATCTGTTTATTAGGAGAGCTGCTGGATGGACGACGGGGCCTTGTTCCTTCTAATTTTGTGGATTTTGTCCAAGATGAGGAGAAAAAGTCTGTCAAACACAGGGACACTGCAACAAAAGAACCTGGCTACCTCAACCACAGTAGCCTGGGGCCTCAGAGACTGGGGGTGGGCACACTAACAGGAACAGGGACGAGCAGCCTGCGGTCTGATAGTAAATTAGACTGCCTGAGCACCAGCAGCTTGGGTATAGACCTCCTAGGCTCCATTAGCAATGGCACAGGAACCTTGGATGTTAACATAGACGAAGTTGGTGAAGACATTGTGCCTTATCCCCGCCGCATCAGCCTGATTAAACAACTGGCCAAGAGTGTGATTATTGGCTGGGATCCCCCTGTGGTCCCACCAGGCTGGGGCTCCATCACTGGCTACAATGTCTTGGTAGATAAAGAGGTACGAATGAGTGTCCCGTATGGGGGCAGGACAAAGTCTCTTATTGAAAAGCTCAACCTAGCCACCAACAACTACCGGATCTCAGTGCAAAGCATCACTGAGCGGGGGCCCTCAGATGAGCTACGGTGCACTCTACTTGTGGGAAAAGATGTGGTGGTGGCTCCTTATTACCTGCGGGTTGACAACATCACACAGGTGTCCGCTGAGCTATCATGGATGCCAAGCAACAGCAACTACAGTCATACTATCTTCCTCAACGGGGCGGAATATGACATGGTGAAAGCTGGTGGCTATAGGTACAAGTTTTTCAGCCTGAAGCCTATGACAGTTTACAAGGTGAAGGTTGTGGCGCATCCACATCAGGTGCCTTGGCAGCTTCCGTTGGATCAAAGGGACAAAAGGGAAATTTCTGTGGAGTTCTGCACACAGTCTGCAGGTCAGTGTCCAAACATGATTTTTTTATAATAACGATGCATAATAATGTCTTTCTAGTTCTGGCATAATTTGTATTTGTGTAAAATTGTGTCAAGTCTTAGACAACTGACACATTACAACCAAAGCCATCAGATAATTAAAGAGCAGCTACCAATTTATTTACTTAGCAATGTGCTCTGAGCTCATTATATTTACAAACCAGACAAACATCTCAGCCATTTCCATTATCCCCAGCCTCTTTGAGATTGCCCTGGAGGATTAAGAGATGCAACGGAAAAAAGAAAAGAAAGTTTTATAATATAATATAACATATACATGATAACAGTCTTTGACAACTTTTAATAGAGAGAGCAGTTCTTAAAACTAATTTAGTATAAATGATGGCTATAGATTTGGTATTTCCAATGAGGACAGGAAATTGTATTAATAAGTATTTTTCAACTACATTGTTTTGGTATATTGTAGAGGTCTCTCTTAAAATAACATTAATTAGACATTTAGTTAAAATTAAATGATCTGTTGATGTTCTAAATCCTTGTAGTACAAACACCCTCACTTCTTACATAATATTTTTGAATGCTATTAGGGCTTTTGCAGAAAAGAAATAAATTCAACATTTCCTGAATTGACATCTTCTGTTGGCATACTGAGAGTTCATTTAATGATCTATCTATTGAACATGTAAATTAGAGGTGACTGAAATAGTCCTGCTATTGGTGGTAGACAACTCTTGTCAATAACTTGGACAGTGTGTCGAAGAACTATATTAGTTTTTCACAGTCAGTGTGTGTTCCTTAATTTAGATACCAATTAGCCTTTAGCAATACAACTGTAGTACACCACAGCCTCCAGTTCCATGCATAAAAAACACAGAGTACTGCTATTGATTATAAATAAAGGATCTCAGCTGAAATATTCATAAAAATGCTTTTTTGTGTTTGAGAATTTGGATATTTCTGTGTTTAAAAATTATGAAAGGATATTAAATATTCAAACAACTTGAACTTCTTGCTGACTGTACTGGCACTGAGTGTGTAAATGTGATTAAGATTGTACTGATATAGATTCTCGGACACACACAGCTGCATGATGCAGCTTGGAGATACTGCTGACTGCATCTGCTCACACTGCCTGACTGTGTGTCTGCAGGGGGCATAGCACTGCACAGATGGGTATGTTGTTTAGTATGCAGAGCCCTCTAACAGATTGAGTGTGGTTTTTGAAGTCAAAGAATATTAACGGTGTCAATCTAGCCTCACAATATTATAAGTGTATACACAACTGCATTTAAACAAAAACATTTTTTGCTACTTTATGTGCTTGTCATTCGTACAGAAAAAACAATTGTTCATTTAAATATCTCTACATTCAGGCACAGTATATTTCTGTTAGAGGAAAAAACATCTGTTCATTTTAAATATTAAAAAATCTCAAGATGCAATGCAAATTTATTGGTTGTAATGTTTTTGTGACAAAATATTTACATTTCCTCACAGCAAAGTTAGTTAGACTAGCGCCTGCATTACCCTTCCCACAGGAGAAGAATATCCCCATTTCATAACTGTGCTATGGTTATTAAATGGAGGAGCGTATACTGTAGTACTGAGGTCAGCATATTTTCTACTAAATCAAGCAGCAGAAATGCTGCTGCCAGTGTTCAGCTCACTTGTTTCCTCTCCTTATTTGGTATGTGTGTTTTGCTCTCCAGGGCCCCCTCATCCACCTCAGGAGGTGCAAGTCCAGTGTGGTCAAACGCCTGGGGTCCTGCAAGTCAGATGGAAGCCACCCCCTTTGACACCTTCAGGAACTTCCAATGGGGCCAGTGTAATTGGCTATGCAGTGTGCACAAAGGGACAAAAGGTATAGACAGTTCAGCTTTTTTCTTTCATTGAATTCTCAAATATTCCCTGTCAGCTGTTTTGAGAGTAGTCCTCTGTTGCCATCTCCTGGAGAAGTCGTATAATGCTAAGTCTGTGCTAACAAGATAAATACACCTGTAGTGAGAATGAAATACTTTTCATTTTCAAACTTATTCATGCATCTATGGATTTTGAGATGACGTATGATAAATACATACATTCACATCAAGTGTTTCTTTTGTTGCAGATAGCAGAAGTCCTGTACCCAACAGCAGACTATGTAACAGTGGAATTAAATAGGATTCAGTGTTTGGAAGCCAGAGAGGTTATTGTAAGAACATTGTCAACACAGGGAGAGTCTCAGGACTCTCCCGTGGCAATAATACCGCACAATTTGTTAGGCTCTCCACGCCTCTCACACCGAAACATTGCAGCGCCCCACCCAATATCCCACACACAGACCCCTTCTGTCCACTCTCAAACTCACCCCCCTTATCCATCTACATACCCCCCAAATCATCCTCAGCCCCACGTCCAGCCTTTGCAACAAGCTCAGCCCCACACTCTGCCACACACACAGCTACACCCTCAGCCCGTCAGGCACCCACCTTCTCACCCCCAGCCTAATTTTCAGCGTCACTCCATACCTACGTCTAAACCATTAATAAGTGCCAGAGAGCCAGAAACCAAAGAGCATGAGGTTGGCTTACGATCAAGCCAGCCCTGGGACCGCTGCCCATCTCCGTTGCCTACAATGCGTGGACCCAACCTGGAGCCGCCACCCTTCCAGCCGCACCGCTCACCTTCTCCACAGAGGATCCTGCCTCAGCCTCAGGGAGTCCCCATCCCCAACACTATCGCTAAGGCCATGGCCCGGGAAGCTGCTCAGAGAGTGTTTGCCGAAGGAAACAGGGTGTGTTAACTGACAAAAAACATAATTTTACATTACATATTCAAACAAATGATAAAACTGCTAATGTTTGAAATGGTCTTATCAGGTTGAGAAAAGGAACATCTTTGGTGAGCGTGGTGTGCATCCGCTTAACTCTGATGAAGATGAGGACGGTTATGACTCTCCGCATGCAAGGAGGAGAGGAGCATCTGTCGATGAATTTCTCAGAGGCTCAGAGCTGGGGAGACAGGTATCCTATTTTATGTATAAAACTGTCAATTAAGTTTTGAAGACCCTAGGAAGAATAGTTACTACTAAAGTTGTAGCTAATGGGGATACAAACAAACAAACAAACAAACAAACAAACTGTACAGAAAAGTTCACCACTCAGCTAAGGATGTCTAAAGATTCATACTTTTTGCCCAAATTGTGCATATAAAAAAAAATTAATATAATTAAATCCAATTATAAGTAAATGGGACATTTGCTTAAATGTCTCTAATATGTGTTCCATATACTATTGAATATTTCACAAATAATTTTAGTGTCTGTGTGCTCTTCATACATAGCAACATCAACAGCACTACAGCCACAGTGAAGAGTACTACACTGAAAGTAGCCGGGGGTCTGACCTGTCTGACATAATGGAGGAAGATGAGGAAGATCTGTACTCAGAGATGCAGTTAGAGGAGGGCCGCCGGCGCAGCATTAACTCTCACAACACTCTCAAGGTAGCTACCACACACCTTCGATCTGTAGTAACCAGAAAGCGACACCTGAAGGTAGAGACGTCAAGGTTTAAGTAGGACCATGTTGTGTGCTTTATGACAAGGCCCAGTGTGGCTCTAACTGGCTGAGCTTTTCTGTCCTTTTTACTTTATCAAGCTTCCCACCAGAGCATGCTTCTCCATCCTGCCCAGTAGTTTTGCTTTACTCATTTAAGACGAAGCTCATAAGAATGGTATAACTAACTGTAAAGCATGCTCAGTAATCTAATTATGCTACTCTTAAGTACTGGTAACTAATTTTGAAAAAATTGAGATAGATTATAGTGTTGTATGCTCTTCAAAGGGTAGCGGCATAACAAATACATCTGGGAATCTCATTTAAGTGAGTACTTAAATGGAAATATTCACTTTTGTTTCTGTCTGCCATGTTCTAATAAATGTTTTTATTTGGATGTAAATGTTAGCATTGTTCGTATATGACTGTGTTTTCATTTGGTTTGCGAGTGGGTTGTGTGGATGCAAAACCAATCTGAAAATGTAAGCAGGACTCGTGTTGTGTGTGCTTTGTCTTATGTATTCACTGTGTTCACTGCGATCAAAGCATTATATTTTGTCTATTCCTATACACTGAGTGCTCACATTGGCTTTTTGGGGCTTTTGTATTCCAAATCAAAAACTTGTGTTTTAAATTTCAAATTATATTTCAGAATTAATTTTGTGTGTGAGTTGTTTGTGTTACACTGCCTATTTGTGGGTTCTTCATTGTTTTATTTTTGTGCTGTATACAATTTTTTCCAAATCTTTGACATAAATGTAAGCCAAAATGCATACCTTCACTGAATATTTCTCATTACTCATATATGAAATTCCCTTTTCCATTTTCTGGGCTATATGCACAACCTTAAGTTTATTAGTCAAATCATATTCAACATGTTTGTAGTCTTTACAGATTCCTGTTTAGAGCATGCCATTTCCCCACCATGGAATGAGACTGCATGTCTTGCTACATAGCCACAAATAACTAATTCTGTCTTTATTTTGTCTTCCCTCCCCATTTATTCTATTCACATACTGTGTTGTTTCCTGCCTGTTCTAAAACCTTCAACTTTTCAACCCCCTCAAAAACTGAACCTTGACCTGAACCTTGAACTTGTGAACTGAATTTGTGAACTGTGAAAATGTGGACCTTTGTATTTTGCAAAACTGAAGGCATATTACAAACGTCAGGATTTAGCTGAGGAGAGGGATTGCTGGGACCTTCAGAGGGAGGTGGTCAAACAGAAATCGCTCCGTAGCAAGCGCCTCCACAGTATTCCAGAGGTGGCAGAGGAGGAGTCGGACAGCGTGGACAGCATGGGCCAGCACCTCAGCTTTGAGGAGAGTGGTAGACCGGGAACACCGCACACTCAGAGAAG
Organism: Neodontobutis hainanensis; assembly: GCA_024349245.1. NCBI lineage: Eukaryota > Metazoa > Chordata > Actinopteri > Gobiiformes > Odontobutidae > Neodontobutis > Neodontobutis hainanensis. Next base: position 5,707,313 of record JALDNG010000043.1, on the reverse strand, counting down.
GCTGTATCCTCAGGACAGCCATATGCACAACCACCTTGCCCCCAGCAAAAGTTCCCGTCTTCTGCAGCGCCAGCGCTCCTCACCACGGTTCAGTGACAGCCGCTACTGCTACAACACAGAAGACGGCAGCTTGGGTCGAATGAATCGGCAGAATACTAAGAGTCCCGACAGTGGTTTAGACTGTGGTAGCGAGGAAGAGGGCTCTCTTGGACGAGGACATCGAGGATACTATGCTCATGGAAGCCCCATGCGAGGGCCTGTTCGCATCATCCACTGTGAAGGTCCGGTAGAAAGACGAGCACTGGCTATGGGCCGTAAAAGAACTCTGACACGACAGTGCAGTGTGGAGGAGGAGTTCTCTGATGGGCCATTAACTGCAGCCAAGACGGTACATACGGGTGACTTTAGGATCAGGGAACATTTTGGACCTGGTCGGGAAACCGGGGGTTTTCCACACAGAGAGATTAGGGTCCAGTCTATGCCCAGGCTCAACCGGGACCAGCCGCTGGTGTGTGATTCCGACTTTCTGCTGTATTTTCTTTACATCAACAAACAGCCATCTTGTTTTCTGAATGTTGTCCATTTTTCTTTATGAGTATCCCTCCTTTTGTTTGGCATTCTCTTTTTATTTTTAATGGCGAAGTATCACGTGTTCATAGTTGGTCTGAGTTGATATTTTTGTTGGTCTATCACTTTGCTTGTAATTTATCATGTCCAGTTCAGTGGATTTGAAAGTAAAGATTTTAGTTACCTAAAGGCCATTTAACCCCGTTTTGACTTCTCATGTCTCTGAAGGTAAAAGACCCATTAAAAGGAAAGCAGCTGCTGTCTGTTTTGTGCATGGGGACGCTTCATTTCTGCCAGTTGCAGACTTCATTCCTCTGTGTTGTCCATGCTTGAAGACTTACTCCCAACATCCTTTCTCTGCCTTTTCCCTTTGGCCAATTTTTGCTTTTTTTTTGTTTCTGCAAAATATTATTTTTAACATAAATTAAGATACATACCGCCGGGCTCATAAGTTTACATTTTCTGGCAGAATTAGTGATTTATTTGGCAATTTTTAAGAGAATATAAATGATAACACAAAACCCTTTTTTCCACTCATAATTAGTGGTTGGGTAAAGCCATTTGACAACAGAAACTGACCCTGATAAAAAGTTTACATACCCCAGTTCTTAATACTGTGTATTCCCACCTTTAACATCAATGACAGGTTGAAGTCTTTTGTGGTAATTGTGGATGAGGCTCTTTTTGAGATAGCCAGTCCAGAATCTACCCTTTATGCTTCTGTAGCCAATAACAGGTCAACCTGGGCTTGTGCTTTAGATTGTTGTCATGTTGGAACATCCAAGTACGTCCCATATGGGCGGCAGTAGCTCAGTGGGCGGCAGTAGCTCAGTGGGTAGAGCTGCCTTCCTTCGACCGGCTGGTGAGCGGTTCGATCGAAACATCCCAAAACTTCATAACATCCCGCTCTCCCCCACATACTGTTGTTGTGTCCTTGGGCAACTTAACCTACATTGCCTCCAGTGATATTCTGTAACACTGGTAAATAGCTTAATGTATGTAAAGCGATTTGAGTGCCTACTACAATAGGTGGAAAAGCGCTATATAAAAATAAAGATTATTATTATTATTATTATTATATGCAGCTTCCGGGCTGTGAAAATTTTCCATCAGTATTTTCTGATGACATGCTGCATTCATCTTTTCCTGTGTAGCTCACACATCCCCAAAACATAAGTGATCCACCTCCATGTTTCACAGTAGAAATGGTGTGCCTTTCATCATAGGCCTTGTTAACTCCTCTCCAAATGTAACGTTCATGGTTGTGGCCAAAAATTAACATTTTGGTCTCATCAGTCCAAATGACTTTGTTACAGAATTTTTGAGGTTTGTCTCTGTGTTGTTTGGTGTATTGTAAGCGGATACGGATATGTATGTGGATACCACGCAGCTCCTTATTGTGCATCTTGAAACAGCCACACCATCTTTTTTCAGAGAATCCTGTATTTCAGCTGAAGTTATTTGTGGGTTTTTCTTTGCATCCCAAACAAATATACCTGACCTTGGTTTAGTTTCGACAAATCCTTCATTTTCCACTTCTTTAAGTGTTTAAACACTGCTGATTAGCATTCTCAATTTCTTGGATATCTTTTTATATCTCTTTTCCTTTTTATACAGTTCAGTTACCTTTTCCTGCACATCCTTTGACAATTATTTTGCTTTTCCCATGACACAGAATACAGAAATGTCAGTGCAGCACTGGATGAGAGATGCAAGGCTCTGTCAGGAGCCCAGAAACTCACTGACCTTTTATTCACACACACTGATTAAAAGCAAACAGATCACAGGTGAGGATGGTTACCTTTAGTAACTATTCAAACCTGTTTGTGTAAACTTGTCACCAGGGAATGTAAACTTTTAATTAGGGTCATCTAGGTAGTTTATGTTGTCATTATGATTTGAAAAAGGGTAAACACAGTTGTTTGACAATACATGGCTTCACCCAACCACTAACTATGAGTAAATAAAAGTTTTTTGTTATCATTCATATTCTCTGAAAAATGGCCAAGAAAATCACAAATTCTGCCAACGGTATGTAAACTTATGAGCACAACTGTAAATGTAATGGCTAGTCTCATGCTCAGACATTAACAGTTTTGCTCAACTTTGTCACATCAACACATCATCACAATCACCACATTTTCTTCACTTTATTAAAACTCGCTCATTAATCTCTCATACTTTCTGCTTTTTGCACCTTCGTTTGCATCCTAGTATCATCCAAAATGACATGCATAGAACAAAACAAACAAAGAAAATGGTCTTTAGTTAAACACAACAATCCCTCAAACCCTCATAACTGTGTTGAGGGTTGGATTTATTTGTTTTAAGTTAATGGGTTTCTTTGATGTTTTGAGGATTTTTGTCTGTTATTATTTGGCTTCCCTAAGGACAAATGGACTGAATCATTTGCTCTTATGGTTTTGGAGTTCAGGATTGTGGGATTATTTTACACATTTTACTTTTAGACTTTACAGCCTTTCTAACCTTTTGTCCCTTTTTACCCCAAAGATTGTCAACTCACCACCACATGGAAATGCAGACCGTCTGGACTCAGGGAGGAGGCCGGTTCACATCGGCACTCCCCCTCAACGACGACCCATCCCATCTATTGGTTAGTGAGGTCACCCCATTAGGAGATGCATCATCTCCAACTGCAGTGCTAAATAGACCATGTGTTTTACTTTTTCACATAAGCCAAGCTGTACATCTGTTCCATAGCTTTATGAAGCATATTTTCTGTGGTGTGTCTGCCCACTCTATGGCTGCATATTCTTATGAACTGGAACTCTTTAAAAAGGTTATCCCAGACACATTCCTAATCCCTGTATTCACTGTGGGTTAATGTGTTTACCATTTATTTGATCACCCTACAACAGTGCAAGCATTGCTGTTTTACACCCAGTGATTACAGAGTGAAATCTGTTGTCCTGTACACCCTTCCACCTTTGGGCAACTCCATCATCCTTCTGTCTCATCATGATAAAATGGGCCATGGGGTAGAGCTGAGTGTGTGAGGGATCTCTGATGTTGTGATTGGTGTCTTCTGTAGAGATCACCATGGACAGTAACAGTGAAGGGAGTGAGGGGAACCTCTCACCTGTCAAGGAGGATGTTAACTATGGCAGTGTAGCTCGGCGCAGGATATGGAGATCTATGTCCTCAGAGGAGCAATATGGTATGTAGTGCAGCTTCTATCCAAGATGGCAATTCATTGATAAAGGCCGCTAGTCACTCCTAAATACATACAGTGCCATGAATGGTGGTGCAAACTCATGTTGGAGCCTAGCTTAGATTAAAAATAAGCTGATGGGGGAAGACTAGACTGGCCACTTTTCCTATTGCTGGAGAATGAAAACCCCTTCCTTGTATGAACACCTTTAATCCCTAAAAGAACATCCCATTCACTCCTCTTTTTACCCTCCATATCCAGACCACTCCCTCCTCTGCTATACATTTATCACATTCTCCACCCCTTCCCCTTTTCTTTGTCTCAAACATTTTTGGGGCCAGCTTGTGTCTTCAAGTTAAGTTTGCATGACCATTATATGATACAGTGAGAAGGAAAGTCAAAACAATGAATGAGTCTTTGCCTGTCACTCAGTTACACATGCATTAATGCTGCCAGCATAAAAAAACTCAAAGCACATTCTACATATTCTAAAACTACTTTAGTTGTGCAGCTACTTTTGTCATAGAAACATGGTGATCCATGAGAAGCATGAAGTGATATCAGGTTAATCCCTTTCCCCTCATTGTCGCTGATATCCACTTTACCAGGTATCATTGGGCATTTCATGTCTATGCTCCCCTTTTTATTGTTTTTATGTTGTGTATGATTCTCATGTAGGGATGCCCTTCATCATGTTCTTACTTCAGGAAAGCCTGCATGCCTTGAACATGTGTGAAACAGCAATGAATTTAGAGCAGTGTTATTGCTTTCCATGCAGTGTGCACCCAGTCGCTTCCCTCGCACCCACAAGTCAGCCTGTTTTCTGTTTGTGTTCTGTCTGTGAAAGTTCTGTCTGTGTTCTGTCTACGGTGACTTTGAAACCACAGAGCAGAGATGTGTGAACAAAGAAACCTGCTGTTGAATTTGATTGTAGTTCATGCTGTTGTGGATATAAAACAATAATGAATATGAATGTTGGTTCCCTTAAAATATATTATGATTACAACAACCTTGATCACAACAATTCAAAAGTACATTTTTGATGTCCAGTTCTTTTTTCACACGAGTTTCATCGCCCTTTTCCCCTGTCGGCTCTAACAAAGAGACACCTTGTCCTCTTATTACCTTTGCAGCCATTGTGGCTGTATAAAGCTGGTAGTAGCAGCAGAGGCCTCCTCTGTGTTTCAGACGGCTATGGTGGGCGCAGGCATGGCCGGGGTCACCGCTCCTCAGACTACTATGGGGAATCGGAGATGGACGAGATGACTCGAGTGTTTGTAGCTCTATTTGACTATGATCCTATGTCAATGTCCCCAAACCCTGATGCTGCTGATGAAGAGTTGCCTTTCAAAGAGGGTCAAATTATCAAGGTGATGTCACAAGTCAAACATTATGATTATTTAGACACTGTTCTGGTTTGTGTAAGTTAATTGCTTGGTATGCCTTTTAGGTGTTTGGGAATAAAGACAAGGACGGCTTCTACAGAGCGGAAATCCGAGACAGGGTGGGTCTTATACCATGTAACATGGTTTCAGAAATCCAGACAGAGGACAATGAGATGATGGACCAGCTCCTCAAACAGGGCTTCCTTCCACTTAACACTCCTGTGGAGAAGTTAGGTAAGCCATGTTTTCAATAGCAAAACCTATTTTTGTCAGAGGAATGCTCTTACTAGTTATTAGGTTTCCTTTACTTTCCCACTAAACTGTGTTTTTCTGCTCTTCTGTGAAGTGAACTGTGATCGTTTCAAAGATGGACGTTCAATAAATCGCAGGTCCAGAAAGTCCAAGAGAGGTCTGTGTAGATGCTGTTCTGCTGCTTCTTCACTGCTTTTAATCACTTTTATTCTTATTCTGTGCTTTTGCTTTTAGTTCACTGTCTCCATGCTTTGTGTACATATCGGCATACTATCCTGCATAACATTAAGGAGACAACATTGTTTTAAGATCATGGGCATTAGTTGTCAACAATTTTAAGTTTGGTTTTACATCATTTCCTCTGATCATGTACGTCATTTCTCTACTTTGTAACTCTTCAGAGAGAAACAGGCGAAGTGGCCGTCCTTACCCCATGTCGACGCGGAGCATGGTGGCCCTGTATGACTATGACCCAAGGGAGAGCTCCCCAAATGTTGATGTAGAGGTAGCATCTTCTTCCTTTTAGCTTTGCACCGCTTCTCACTTTGTCTTGACTTTGTCTTTCACCATCATGTATCAGATGCATAACACTGAAAACAATTGGATGCTTTGTTTGCATGAGATCAGTTTAGTTAAAAGCTAAAAAAAATTGCTGTGTATAGGACAGGTTTATTTAGAAATTAGAGGTTTGAAGTACTTTCCCATGCTGTATTTTTGGCCCTTACCCCCTGGTTACACTTACTCTCACCTTTCTATTGGCACTGCCACCGACACAGTATGAGGGCCACAGACTGAATGAGGAGGTGAGTCCGGGTGAGGAGGGTATGCCACTGTTATATCTCTGTCTGTTTCCTTCCCATGTTGCAGTGCAAAGGAGGAGGTAGGCTTCAAATGTTTGGCCATAGCCCTAGGTCCCTGTTGGGCAAGACTAGAGCCCCTCATGTCTTGCCTGAGCCAGTATCTTCCCTCCTCGTTTTGGTTTCTGTGTCCACTTGTCTCCTACATGCTGTACATGGACTATGTTTGTTTTTGTGTGTCCTCAACAATCCAAATGGAGACCTGTGACCTGTGTGTAGCACTTCTGTCTTCAAGGTTTCAACATTTGATGCATTTACAGTTACAACAGTCTGTCTGCCCGAGACTGAATTGAAACCTGTTTAAGATGCATCACATTTACTTGGAGAAGGAAGTAAAGCTTTTAAAACTCACTAAACCCGTGTAGAGTTGATGTTTTAAATCCTTGACCAGTTTTCAAACTTCAAATAATATGACATAGAACTAAGAATCCCATGTATCTAGAACCTTCCCAAACTACAGAGCCTAAACATGACATGCTTTTCTTATTAACAGGCTGAACTGACTTTCTGTGCCGGTGATGTCATCACAGTCTTTGGTGATATTGATGAAGATGGTTTTTACTACGTAAGTATGTCCATTAAATCATATTATTACTGTATGTCAGACTGCTGTTAGACTTAACATGTTGCATGTAACTAGCAGATACTTATACTAGAGAGGTGCTCAATAGTTAGTTTTAATACAAGAAGAGTTTATTTTATTATGTGATTGTGAAAGTGTTTTTTATCAGTAGACTTGATAGGATTTAGTGTCCATTTTAATCAATTTAGATTCTAACTAGCATAGATATTCTTGGTTTACCACGCATGCTCTTGTGATGCGTAAGTGTGGGGAGTCTTATTGTGTCTGTATACTCTGTAGGGCGAGCTTAATGGACACAAAGGACTTGTTCCTTCCAACTTTCTAGAAGAAGTGCCTGACGATGTAGAGGTTTTTCTCACTGACTCACCATCTCGATACCCCCAGGACGCTCCAGCAAGGATAAAGACCAAAAGGGTACATGCTCCTTCGCAGTACTAGCCCTCTGTCATCCATTTACTCTTTTCAGATCCCGCTATCTCCTTCCGTTTTGTGTCTGTGCGTGTGTGTGTATCTAACTGATCCAAGTCCAATGGGGTTTTTGACTATTTAGCATTTTACTGTAAATATATAGATGTCTAAAAAAAGACCGTTAAATACTTGACAAGGGTATTTTTATTTGCCATGTTTACTGCTGTGAAGGGGAGAACTTGTGAATTGTATGGATGAACTGTATTCATAAAGCATTCGCAATCAGAGTCTCCAGCTCTGGTGTTTTTTTTTTTTGTTTTTTTTTACCCATTTCTGTCTTGGAATCAGCAGTTAATCCTTTTTGCACATGCAAACTTAGCATTCAGACAGATGCTTTATGAATATATTCTGTGTTGGAATAATTTCTTAAAGAGTAAATAGTTTTGTTGTACTGAAAGACAAACCATGTAGTGTAACTCAGCATGTCTTATAGATGCATGATTTCTTGAAGATTTTATATAAAGATAAGTCCAGAGCAGTTGAACTTTTGTATCAGCTCCCGAACGCCTTGTTTTGTAAATCTTTTTCTTGTAAAGTAGCACGCAAAGGTCACATAACCTATGTCGCCATCAGAGAATACTTTATTTCCTAAATGTAAATATGTTGTTATTTTTGTGTCTTAACAAATATTAATGCAAATGTTGAAATATTATTTTGTCATTTGATGTTTCTCTCCTTTGTTCAAATTTATCATTGTCATAGTGAAAACTATTGAAATGCCATCACCATATTTTTGTTTTATTTCTTTTCCTTACCTGCTTGGCAAAACAGAAGAAGAGTGTTCATTTCACACCTTAAAGGCTCTATTACCGTCACGTAAGTGAGCAACTGAGGATACCACCATTACGCTCCCCTCGTCTAATGCAGATGACATGGGTACCCCTTAGATTCTGGTATGCACCATGTACTTTACATTCCTTCAGTACTGTTTAGACTTCTGGTTCTCTGGCTCCCGCTGTCTGCTGATAGATTATTCGAACCCTAGCCAATGCATTAGACAAGAAGTATGGTATCTTCAGTTGTTTCTCTGAGTGTTGTACATGACAATGTCCGTCTCTTGCAATGAGTCTCCTCCTGTAACTCATGGGATGCTGAAAGGCTGGTGTTGCACAAAGAGTTAATATAGTTATATTGTTTAATAACTGTTTTGGCTTGATGCACTTTTTCTTGTTTGACAAATTTCAATCTGTAAAAGAGGTTTTGAAATGCAACATTATTTAATTGGCAATTAAAGGAAAGTTACATTGACCTGTTATGTAGACGTTTTGTAAATTCCTCTTTAAAGTGCATTGTAAGGCCTTTTAGCTCATGATTACAGAAAAAAAATAGTGACATGTAGTTTCTCTGTATCTCAGATGTCTACTTAAAATACATATAAAATACAAATATTTAAGAGAAAGGAAAGTGAATGTGATAAATCTGTCTTAATTGTCCCAATATGCAAATGTATCTGTTTATGTGAGAGGAACTGCACTGTCTTCAAAAGCCATTGTTGGGAAATGTTATCATCTTACATTAATGTGAAAGTTAGTCAATGTTGAACATGCATACAATTCTGTGTGTAGTGTCACCTGTAGTAACCTCATAAACCCTGCTTTTTTATGGCAAAAAGGGAGGGGGAGGGTCTTTAGAGCAATGGCCCTAGACAGGAAGAGGAGGGGAGCTTGAAGTATCAAATGGCTGGCTTTTTAATACCATCAACTGTCCCTTACGGGTCTCCCATTAGGTGCCATTGGGAAAATCTGGTCCACCCAGACGAGCAGCCCCTCCTACGGTCCGGACACCCCCCCCCCGGGTCTGGCTCTGCCACTGTGGGAACTGGCAGTCCCATCAGGGCCCCACGAACATGTACTCCAAAAAAAGGAATATAGGACTGCTCTCAAAAGGGAAGAAACTATTGCACAGACTTGCAGCTGTAAACTAAGTGTAACATTCTTTGAGATTAAGTGATAGAAAGTATAAATTTACAAGAAAAAAAAAACATGGGCAGATGACATTTGTGAATTTAAAATATTATTCTTCTACGTCTGTTGTATACTAAAATAGTTGTATTTTGTTAAGTCATATTTTCAATAATACATTTCATGTTATAGTCCTGATACCTCATGGTGTCCACCAATGTACTATTGTAGTATTGCGTATGTAATCTCAGACAGTTCTCAGGTCTTTTCATTGTTACTCAGCCTGGTTACAGTGTTGAAGAGCCTGATCTTTGTATGTAGAAAGTAGAATAGAATGTCACCCATAGTAAAATGTATATGATAACTTTCAACAATTAGGACTTACTCAGTTGTGCTGTACTTCAGCACATTCCTTTAGGGCCATTTGGGAAGGCTTGCAATTAATGGGTGAAGTATGGACCCTAAAAGTACGCAGTACTGTAATACTACTTGGCTGACATGCTGTGCAGTATACTGTGACAAATCAAAATGAACCGCTAGTCCTCTGCCCTTTTTCATGTCAGGCACACTCTGAACAAGCACACTGTACTTACAGGGTTTCTGCAGCAAAGTCAGCCTTTGATGTCCAGCTGATTGAAAAATGCCTAGTAGATCCAACCTTCATGTATTTGCCTTATAATCGCACAATGGTTAGTACCTTGTCCAGTAGAGTGTGCAGCTTCGTGCCACTATTCATTTATGATGCATCATGCCACTTTCCTAACTTGTGCTGTGCAGGGTATTTTGTTAACCATATGACTGTGTTAAAAATTAAATTTAAGTCAAAAGGGCAAAACATCTGACAATAGTAGCACTTCATGTGACAATTCCTTGCATTTGTTTTGATTTTACACTAACCCACAGCTGGCTTTATAAATGGTCACTCCAAAAACGGATAGTATTGTAAAACTGAGAGACACAGTATCAACAATTGTTTTATTGCATTGGACTGTAATACACTTTGCAAAATTGCCACACCAGTCACACTAAATAGTAAGACAAAACTACCTCTTTGCTATCCTGTCTGGCCAAATCATAATTCCCTAAATATGCTTGTTTAAGCATGTCACTGAGGTCCCATAATGTCCCAATTTTTGTTGAATAAAAGTACTGTATCCGTTATCTACACCTTGTAGATGTAGAATAGTGAATGTATGAAAAACTGAAGGCCAATGTATTTGAAAGCCACCCAAAGGGATTGTCCTGATGTCAGTCTTGTGATTGTGAAAATGTATGTCCACCTTTTAAATCACCTTTTCCATTTTGTTTTTTAAAGCAAACCTGAGTTTAACTGAAACTGCCAAAAAGAATGTATGCAAACATTCTGTGATATCTTCTGTACATTTCTCAGCTGCCTAGCCATGTTATCTTAAGATAAACTGATGGAACATCTTTTCCTAAGTACAGGCCCTATCCTCAAACATTGTTTGTGTTCGAGTGACTGTTGCTCTTTTTGTACTTTTTCCATTTGTAAAATTGTTTTTAAATGTTTATACTTGATTTTCAAACTGCCTTTTTTCTACATTAACTTTATAATCAAACAGTGCAAGCTTTCCCCATGGTGTCTTGAAGACCATATTGTTTAAAAGTCTGCAATTGTGTGCTAGCTTTATGATAAAAATCAGCCTATATTGATGGTTACACATTGTGTGGGTGTGCATGTGCAATCTTTTCTAAATATATATATAAATAAATTTGCTATTTTGTAGCCTTTTGGGTCATTTGTAATTTCTTTTCACAATAGTCTTTATTAGAACTATTAAATAGCAACTATAGTTTTTAGGGACCCACCCGATGGTTTATGCAAGACTGACAACTAAGGAAAACAATAATACTAACCACTGCATGGCTTACACGTATAATGAACAGATGAACATTTAAATACAATTTACCATAAATTTCTTAAACAAATATATAAAGCAAAAGAAAACAAGCCTTCAATTTATAATGCTAGGCTTTAACAACTGTTCTGGCTTGGGTCCAATCCTTAACATCTGTTTGGCTAATTGACTTCTGAAAACTCTAAATTAATGCCTCAAACAGAAGAACAAGTGTAAACTGAAACAGTCATGGTCTAAAGGTAGAATAGGAAGTCATCAAGTTGCACATGGGGCTCCCTGTGGATACTTTGGCCTACAAGGAAGGCCAACTTGTGAGCATACTGGCACGGTGCAGGCACTCTGATAATCCCCTACAATACAAATCACAAACAAAAATGTAACAAACGTTTCCAAGCAGGTCCAGCAAAACACATTATTGAAAACCAACTCACCTGCCAGTTGTAGTACATGTGGCACAACTTGTAGGTGAGTCGTTGCATATGGTCAGGCTTCAGCCCACTCGTGTCATACACAACATTGTAGTGAGTTGGAGAAACGCTTCCAGTGCGGACTGCTTGACTTATAATGTAGAAGTCATACCTGGTCATTTAGAGTCAAAAACAGTTGCTTAGAATTGCTTTAACAGAGATTAAATTGTCTATAACCTAAGCATCCACTTACCACTCTGGACGGGTGACTTCTGTGTCAACAACAGTTCCTGGCGGCGGGTTAGACACCTTGCCATTGATGCGAGCAAAGAACCTGCTGCTGATGCGTTTCTTCACAACAACCACACTGAGCTTAGGCCTACAACAGACACATGAAAAAATGCAGAAAAAAACTGGACAAGTTATTTTTTTGCAAATGCATCATAAACTTACATATAGTCTTGTCCCATGGATTTGATGGAGTCCATAATCTGAGCCACCTCATAGTTGACAACACTATGCAATTGGCCATCTCCCACTCCATCTCGATACACAATAATCCGAGAAGGTAGGCAATTGTTGAACTTCAAGTAGTCCTTCAGTGCACCTGAATTTTTTGAGTTGAAATCATTATATTTCTGCACACCCAAAGTGTATACAATAACTATGTTGAGTATTTGCAATAAAGCAAATGTTGATAATGTGCAGACCTAATAAATACTAATCGGCACATAATTTACCAGTCAGGCATTTCTTCAGACCATCCATGATCTCTTGACCTTTGTGTTGCAACACACACCTTGAGAACCACCTAAAAATGTTGAATAAAAATACACATCAGACTTTATAACATCGATACTCTTAAACATTACGACTGTTATTAAAGAAACTCACCTGCTCATGTTCTGGTTGAGGCTAGCAACTAAAGCACCAATGGATCTTTTCTCAGCAGTGATGTCATGGTAGCAATCAATACCCACAATCATCAGCTGTTTGAGCTAGAGAGATAGTAGTATTTTACTTTTTTATTATCCATTTATACAGAGCCCCACGTGACATTAGCAAAATATATTATCACGTTCCCACTTAAAAATAAATAAATAAAATATTAATTCACCAAGAACGAGTTAGTTATCTTGAGGAACCGAGTACACTTTCTTGAGGAACTTCCAGAAAAGAAGACCTCAAATGCCTCTGCTAGCATCTGAAAAAAAAAACCTTGGCACCTGAAGGGTTGATCGCCACCATGTTCTAGTATGCAACAATTAAACTTGTCATGTTAGCTTTACTCTAAGCATGCACCATTTGACTTTCATTTTTGTAAAAGAAATGTATTTAACTTCATTAAAGACACAACTGGAAGTGGATTCTCTCCAGCATGCTTGATCCCGCGTCTGGTGGCGTCAAGTGCGCATGTTAATGAAGTTGTTCCTTCAAGATAATTAACTCGTCCCCGGTGAATTTGTTATTAATTTTTTTTTTTTTAAGTGGAAACGTGACAATATCTTGTGGCCACGTGAAAATATTATACTTTGCCAATGTCACATGCGGGGCTCCGTACATTTATTATGACCGTAGGAAAATTAATTGTTGCTTAAGTTGTGAGGCAATAATAAAAATACATTAGATTATAGCTAAACCACTTACAGGGATTTCCACACTCCAAAGTTCTCCTCCCATCTTGCAGGCCATCTGCAGAGCAATTTTGGTTGCCACAGACATGAGCCCCTGAGGCTTGCCGAGGGTACGAGAGAGAACACACTGGCTGGGGGTGGGACAGTCCACACAAAGGTACTTTTTTACACTGTCATACTTGTCCTTTCTGTTGTTGGGAAGGACCACTACCACCTAGAAAAATGAACAGGTCTTATTCTTTCTTTGTTCCAACATAACAAAGAACATTAGATGAACATATTTTATTCAGGTTATGTAGAACAAATAGTCATTGAGCAAAGGATTGATATGAATTTTTAAATGCATGTATATTGAGCATCTTGAATTTGCGTACCATCTGTGTCTGTGGTCCAACATTGTGCCGCAGGGCTCTGAGGAGAGATTCCTGATGATCTTCATATTCAATCCTGATAAAGATTAACACTAAAACTTAAAACTGTACACCAACAGTTATGGGAATATATTTTAACCCTAAAATTACATAAACATACTCAAATACTCACATGACAGCTTTTTGCATCTGGATACCAAGTGGAGCAGAAACTTTATTAAGGTTCAGTATAAGTGCCTGGGCCTCATTGCTGTTGCGCCGTGTGTAAAACACCAACCAGGTGGTCAGAGGAGGCGGGCTGATCAGAGGTACTCCTCGCATCTCTTTGGCCCAGTCAGCTACCCGAGGGTCGTACTCATACTGCGGGACATCAAGTTTGATGACATTATCCAAGCAATGTTAAATAAATTGGCTTTCAGATAACTACACGTCACCAATGGTGTATTTTACCCATTTGGATCCCTGGAAAAGTCTCTCTCCCGGGAGGACTCTGCCACTCAGATTTAGGAGCTGTTTGTCAAAGCTGAGTCCCCACTTGTCTAACTCTGCCTGTGCGTCAGTAGTTCTAAAAAACAAAAATAAAAAAACAAAGCAGGGTTTAAACCAATAATTGTATATACCATGGACAACTTACGCCCATTGGTCCCCTATTCACCGATAGTCATTATGACAGGGCAAGAAAATGGCGGTTACATCCGGGCTTTTCGGCTTTTACTGCATAGTAAAACAAAATTTTTCAGATAGCATAAACGGTTGTATTAATCAAAAATTCACCCCCAGAGTTGTCAGTTGTAGTAAAAACTTTTATCTTTAAATATTTCCGCTTTTTGAGCCTGCCCTCAGGTGGACTGCGGTATATCGCTGTTTTTTTCTTGTACGGTGGCGCCCTTACTCGAGGACTTTTTAAAAAGAGGTTCCATGAGAGAGGCTTGGTTTAAACCAGGGGTAGGCAATTATTTTCCCCAAAGGGCCACATTAGAACATGGGACATCTTATGGAGGGTCATAAACAGGGAACTCACTGATGCTCAATAAACACATTTTTGCTTATAGGTAGTTTAAACTGTAAGAAAAATTATATGAGCAATAAACACTGTGATGTATATTTGACACCACAGCGACCCCCTGCTCGATTTTAAAGCCACCCTTTACAGTTTTGTTCTAAAACCAGTCAAAACTATCTCTCACTGTGAGAAGAGATGATAGCTTAAGGAAAGGTTGTTACCAGAACATGTCATATAGTGGAATCAACTGGTCACTGCAGAATTTTGAAGGAAAAAGATAAATGCATGCAGTTTAATTATCAATAAATTATTAGTAAATGCTTGGCATGCCTGATTAAACAGCCCGGTCCTTAGTTTGCTTACTACCGATTTAAACAAATAGTGAATTACAGACAAATACAGGAGCTTTAACTCCTGTGTGGGCCCAAATATACAATTAGACTGAACGAACAGTCCAAGTTGATTTTGTCTTTAGAATTGAAACTATACTATACTTTTATGAGGTCAACGGTAAACATAAGTCTTTTGCAAATTCATTATTATAAGACTTTTTCCCTTACTTCTGTATCCGTGTAATAAATCTGTTTAGACGGTCCTCCCTCTGTTCAGGGACAGTTTGGTGTGCGAGTCCAAATCCTTCATGATGTGGAAATCTGCTCGCATTTTATCAGTCAGGCCTGTTAGACACATTAGCTGTCATTAGAATTGCATAACTTGTTTCATTGCCCAGTAATGCCAAATGATGACCTGTAAGGTAGCACAGCTCTGGGACCAACATGGCTGGGCCAGGAGGAGGCCCTCCAGAGGGACCCATCTTCTTCACATGACTGATCAGCAGTACCTGATTTAAATCTGTGATTTCTAGATTGTATTGCTGTAACATAAATATAATCACATGTGCAACTAATTAACATCTGTTCAATATTACATTACAATAAGCAGCAAATTTTGTCTGTATGTTTATAAGCACCAGGATACTAGTTCCCTAGAACATAACTGAATACTTGTGAAACCTACAGCCTTGTAGTAGTTCTTGAAGGAAATGTCAGTATCTCCCCTCTTGAATGTGTTTATGGGTGTGTGATCCCATGCAATGTCATCAATCCTGTAAGTCTTGTTGTTGTACCTAAATTAGAGGCAAAAAACAGTTAACTACAGTGCGAGGAAAGTGCCTTGCATATGACAATGCAAATCTTACTTAGTGAGGACTATCAGTCCAACAAGCTCTTTGGCACAGATGTCATGGAAGCGTTGACCAGGACAGTGCTGCCTGAGATTGACCATAAAGTCAAGGACCGTCTCACTACGAAGTACCTTGTGGCTCACGTCAGTACACAGCATGATGGATGACTCATACGGCAAGATGGTGGTAGAGTAACCAGGCCATATGGTCAACCTAATATAAAACATTAATTTATCTTTTTTAATGTGCACACAAATGTTATGGAGATAAAGGTTATCTCAGGACTGAAGGAAAATTGATGGGTTTGATGGCAAATATTTTTTTTTAAGTAGCTTTGTAAAATTAACCACAGAGATTGAAGCAGATAAAGATAATTTGACAGAAAATATTTCAAGCTTTAAGTTACTCAGTGCTTACTGGCTAGAAGTTATGCAGAACTGCTTTAAGTCGTTTACTGATTTGGCATTTCTGAAATTTCTGTACCTAGAACATTTTGCAAAATACTGATCAAAGTAGTCAAACACAAACCCAACAACGTGAAATGAAGCAAGTCAACAAGAGCAAATGCATGTTATTAGCCCCAGAATCAAATTAAAGCTACCTGTGCTTTGGTATGTCAAGAGGATCATTAGGGCTGTAGTAGTTTCTGCCAATCTGCTGCATATGCAGAATTCTCAAAATCCTGTTAAAAAAAATAAACATTGTGTCAATATATACATGAGTGAAGGCCAGAATTATTCATTCACCTAGCAAATTTTGAGTTAAAGTTACATCTTTTCTGATAAAAAATGACAGGCGTCTTCCAGAAGTTATTAAGACGATGTACAAGAGGAATTGTTGTGCATCACTTCACATGACGAGGTTCAACTGAAGCTTTGAAATGATTAGTCAGCAGTGTTTTTCCTTTTAGTATTTCTTTGGTTTGATTCACATTAACCCATTGGGGTTATGGGTATAATGGGGTGTTATTCTTTTGAGTTAACCCTTATATTAAAAAAAAAGTTTCTTGTATTGTTTGGTGTAATATCTGTATTATTACATTGGAGTTTAAAAATCACATATAAAAAAGAAAAAAACATTTGTGGCCTGTTGTTCCCTTCTTTCAGTCATTTTGTACATCCTCAATGGGATCACCAAGATGAATATTCCAAAATATAGACCAGAACCTGTCCCATGTCATCAATTAGCCTGGAAGGAACAGACAAGATGAGATTTCATCATCTTTCCAGTAATCTTTTAGACTTGACAGTGACACCAAAGAAGACCCAAAAAAACACTCGGTGCAGACTTTAGAGCAGAAGTCTGTGAGCATGTCGGAGTCTCCTCTTCCAAAACGAAAGATGGATCATCCACTTCGTCATCCAAGTCCTCACTGTCCAGCTCAGACTCTGGCTCCGCGTCTCCCTCAGCTCCTTAAACTTCATAAAAAGAGCTCCAAAGCTGGTTCCACATTCACAGCAGCAGACTCTGGTTTATTTTGCCTGGTTATATTAACCTCTAGACTCTCCAAAAGCTCTTTAACTGATCCAAGCTCTGTTTGCCTTTGACTAAAACTTATCTATTCCACTCAGCATCAATCAGCACTGGGCAGCCTGCACACACCTGCCGCTCCAATGGAAGCCTGCATTAGCACACATTATGTAATTAAATTACACTTATTCCAATTTAAAACTGGAGTTAAATGTAAGTGTAACTTGAAGAATAATGTTGAATACAGACGCTCTATTAAATGCAACATCTTCATTTGTACCTCATCAGCTCATATTACATTAATAATGTGAATACGTGTTTATTTTTAACCGTGTTGATAGAGTGGCAGTTTAATGCCACAGTATACCGTAAAACCAGCTAATGTCCCATCCCTAAACAGATTTTATAGATATTTACAACTCAATCTTTTTTGCACAAAGCATAAAAAAAAAGCACCACACACGGTAACACCAAAGCATAGGATAAATGCTACTGGCATTATATTAGATGGCACTAGAGTTTGATCATTTATTTTAACGGAAAATTTTAAGATCAAACTGGTTAAAAGAAAACCTTGTTTCAAAAACTAACCTTCTCAATATGATATTGTAAAACTGAATGCAAACTGGTGAGACCGGTGGCAGTTCGTTTGTTAGGGTGACAGTTATCTGAACCTTTTCTCCATTCCTTGTTTCACTGTAGAGCACAGTCTCCTGCACACACAAAAGACATTTGTTGTTCATTACAATGTACAACATGATTATAATGGTATAGAAACCTACCACTCCAACCATTTTTGTTTGCTTTTACTCTCCTCTGGCCATCAAGGTTTAGATCTGGATATTTCATATTAACAAACTGTTTTGAATATAACAATGCCATAGCCATACACAATCTGATTGACATGGCAGTACCTTGCTGTGCAGCCTGTGAGGCAGAAAAAGCAGGGCTCCATCAAAACTTCGTGCTGAGCCAAGTGTTTCTTCATGTTGGTAGAGGAGAGCTGATCTGAGGCGACGCGACTCCATTTGGGGTTTGAAGTCCACATGGTACTGATACAAAACCCACTGTGGACGGGATAGAATGCGAAAGTAGTTTGCAGATAGCCGAATGGGCTGTCCAGATGTTCCTGTAATTTAAAAAGAGGAAAAAAATTATATTACTCTAGATTCTTTAAAATTATTTGAAATTACTAAATTGTGCATACAAAAAGAATGACAGACCAGATTTGGATTCTTTGACATGTTCCATAGCTTGTCTGGTGTTAATCCCTGCATCATTGAAATTCTGCCGGTGACCACCACGTTCTCCAAGTTTTACTTGTTGGAAACCACCTGAAATCTGCAAAATAGCTAACAAAAACACAGCACCATTGAATAATTTTAACTGCTTCTTTAATTAGAAATGTTTAGTTATGGTACACATTTATTTGCAATAACTTGTTTTAAGACATTTCATTTTGGTATTGTCTTTCATTTATCTATTGGGCAACAGAAAAATTAAAAACAACAATTTATTCTCTGCATTTGTTATACCTTCTTCAGTAAATGTCCCTGGAGCACTTTTCTGTCTCCCTCGACCGACTTTTCCCTCTTGGGGTGGGGGCTCCACGGGAGCAGGCTCTCTGGGTTGGTCCTTGAAAAAGACCGTGTAAAATCATGCCTCTGCCTAATTCAACAACTATACATATCTCAAGATCTTACAGGTATATTAAATAATGGCATATACAAACAATGATTGGTACATTTGAGTTATGCCACAGTCAAGATACTTACAGCTCCAGGGGCAGCGGTTTCCTGACCCCGGGCCCTTCCTCGTGATCTTGCCCTTGCTCGACCAGTCATTCTCTGGCGCTCTTAAATAATGCAGTAACTTGAAATCTACAAAATAGGTTGGAGCCAATTCACTTTAATGCTTACAAACTATACACACCACACTGAATAATTAAGTTTAAGTTGACAGTGCTTATCTTGAGATATAACTGCGAACACGTGGCAACTAGCTAACATCTGAGCTAACTAATTGACACGTGGCTTTAATGTGTAAGCTAACAGTGGCTAATGAATCTATTACATTTGAAGTAAAAAAAAAAATAATACATTTAAAAGGTTTAATATTAAATATTTAACAAGCAAAGTTTGAAGTTTTAAATATTTGGATGCTTAATATTTAAACTCAATTTTGTATTTTTTTGTATAACATTATATAATTTACTAAAATGTTTACTAAACCAAATACATAATTGACCGTTGCTTATTAAATCTGAATACATATATAAATACTCACAAACCAAGCAAGGTACATTAATGTCAGTGTGATTCTTCTGCAGCGTGTGACCAGTCGAACCTCAAAGCAAATTTGGGGTGCAAGCCTCTTCACTCAGAAAATAATTACGCGCACACCATTAGTTTACAAATTAATTATACAGCTTTTTGGTGTAGGGATAGAAATATTCATACAACAAACATAATCTTAAACATAAAAGTCAACATATGTATGAGAGAATGTGAAATAATGTCCAAACAGCGTAAAGGAATTATTTAGGAACTATTTTTCTATCGCATTAATTTAGACAATCACCGGATGTAAATTTTAGTGCCACTTCCACAGAAGCCACTAGAGGGCCCCAGAGTCCGTCTGCTCGATGAAACCACGGCTGCAACACAACTATAGAACTTGTGGACCTGAATTAGAACCTGCTGAGAAATACGTTTGGGCTGACATGGCACTATTGTTGCTATTCTTACATTGCAATTGTTTAAGGAATATTAGAGGCACATATATAAAAATATTTACTTATTTGAAGTAACTATAAGGAACATTTAGTTTTAGTAGATCAGTATTCTTTAAAATGATTAAAGTTTTAATGACAAGCTAGTTTTGCCCAAAATTACTTTAAATAACACAAATAATTCACCTTTTTTACCTCTTCAGGTAGGTTATATGAAGCAAGAATCTAAAATGTGGTTTTGTTTTCTATATCTGCCTAGGACACAAAAATCACTGTAGTTGGAGAATCACCCATACATTAAATTTGTTACCCAGATCCAACAGCATATAGTGGGGACCATTGGGAAAAGTTTCAGTCTATAATTGAAAATCAAACATCTTCACCTTGAAACCTGTGTCCAGATGCCTTTTTTTTAACCTTGCAGTAGAAAGACATCCCCAAAATAAACAGGCACGTTGAAATTAATTTCACGTAAACATAACTTTCAGCATTGGTTTTAACATTATCACTTTTTACATTTACATTGGCAAATTTTATAAAATTTTTTCATAAAATGAGCAACAAAGCAGATAAAACCTAATGAAAAATGGCTAAGGAGAGGTTCGCAAGCAGAGCAGAAAATGAGAAAGATGCACCCTGCAAAGGATGTTGATGAATGCGCTCCAGGCTTCAAGCTTGCCCTGCAGCCCCCAGCAATGTGGCTTCCACGCTTACACTAATCACCCACTGCAAGATACCAAAGCCTAAAGCTCACCAAAGGAAAACTGCAACACGCTTTGTGCATCAATTTGATGGAAATACTACAGAAACGTTACAAATTTTACTGGCTTAATTCTTTATTAACAATCATTGATGTCTTCAGCATTGCACAATTTTCAGTGTTATGTTATATAGCCTATTAACCTCACCAACTAACTGAAACACAACAGGATCAAATGCATCATACATGAGTCACTCTGAGTTTTAAGTTCTTCTTTCAAAACAGACCAAAGTGAGATTCTGAATAACAATGATCTACCAAACCATGATCATTGAGCGTTGTAGGAAAATTTTATTATTTTTATCCTTGGTGTGGAAAATAATTTGCTCTGCATTAGTGTGCTTTCCCCACCACCTTAAAGACAAATATTTACATATTACATACTTGCACCATAGTTTATTATCTCTTGCACAAACTACTTGAAGAAATTTATTATAGAGAAAAATGAAATCAATATTAGACCGATGAAATAAAACTTACTGTTGGCGTAAAATGTTTGCCATGCAATCTTCCGTTTAATGTAAATTGAATGGATCCTGTCAACATCCAGTATTGTTTGTTTATTTATTTTATTTGTGGTTGTTAAAAATATTTTGGTTCACGATTATATGTTTCATATACATGTCTGTATATAATCTTACTACAAAAAAGGTCACAAAGCTGAAATCACAATAGGTTATGCTAAACGTAGTATCTCAAACATAAAAAACTAAACAAAAAAAAAAACTTATCTGTGCTTCCTGTAATTTTGGCTGCCAAGGACACTTTCTATTGAAGTTTTTTTTCATTACAATTTGGCAGCTTCCTGCACACTCAACAACAAAAACTGACTTTGGCTAGTGGCCTTGACTTGTTAAAGATTAGTAGAGTTTACAGACACAGGAAATGAGAGTGAATAGCATGATTCAACAGTCATGGATTTGTCTGGAGAATACAAAATAAATGTCAGTCAACAACTTATAAAAAAAATATGTAAAAAACATTGTGAGGGTTTAAAAGTGTATATACCGTTTTGTTCATGAGTTACCCTGGCAGATTTTTTTTGGCCATTTTTTCTGATAATATGAATGATAAAACAGTAGGAATATTGTACTTTTCATCACAGACCTTCATCAATTCTGGTCTCATTACTCCAAATTAATTTGGAGTAATAATCTCGACCATGCAGCCCATTTTCTTTAAGTGGCTCCTTATTGTGCATCTTGAAACAGCCACACCACTTTTTTTCAGAGTCCTGTATCTCAGCTAAAGTTATTTGTGGGTTTTCTTTGCATAAGAAACAAGTTTTGTCTGAGATTTTTGGTTTCTTCTTGTTTTCAACAGAATCCCTCATTTTCCACTTCTTAATTAGAGTTTAAACAACTGATTGACATTCTCAAATCATTGGATATCTTTTTATATCCCTTTCCTGTTTTATACAGTTCGATTACCTTTTCCCAGGGATAGCTTTTCCCATGAATCAGAATACAAAACGTCATTTGGGTAGTTTCTGTTGTCATTATTATTTAAAAAGAGTAAACACAGTTATTTGACAATAATTGGCTTCACCCAAACACTAACTATGATTCAGATTTTCTAAAAAAAAAATAAAAAAGATTCTGCAAACAAATTCTGCCAAAAATGAACACAACTGTTTTCAGTGACTGCTGGTATCAATGGGCTAGTTGGGCTGAGCCCCTCCTGTCAGTTAGGGGTTTTAATGTATTATTAAATATTTACAAGATATATTAACTTCAAATCTATATTTTTAATGTTATTACATTTCGTGATAGATTGTAGAACATGGTGTTTATAGTTTTGATGGCACCAATATGTCTAAATTCCCACAAAACAAGAAAAGGGGCCTACATCATCTTGCTTAATGAGTGACAGGTGTAATGGTCCGTCCTCTACCTGGGTCCTCTACCTGAGGCCTTGGTTCTTTGCTGTATCTTGGCAGTTCCTTGGACTGTGCTCTTCTGGACAGAGGTTTCTGGTGTTTGATCTGGGATCTCTTGTAGCCACTCCTCCAGTTTGGTGGTTACTGCCCCAAGCGCGCCGATGACCACAGGCACCACTGCTGCCTTCACTTCCCTTTATTTATTATGTATGTTTTTATTTTTATTTATTTATTTTTTACTTGTGCCTTTTATAGTGAGACAAATACAGCTGACAGTGTCTAGTAGAGGCGAAGTCCCTTCAGCGGTAGACCCCCTCTGAAGCAGTATCAGTGGGAATGTCATGTGATCTTGGAAAAGTCAACAAGGTTTGGTCCACAGCTGGTCTGCAGAAGAACAGAGAGTGGACACATAGCAACAGTCTCCTGCTGAGGGCAGTCTGTTTGCTAATCAACAGTAAATCCATTGGAGAGGTACTGGGAGTGTTCCTGGATCACATAGTCAGAGAATTTAAGCAACTTGTGCTCTTCAAGGACAGAAAGGGGGTAGAACAGCAAATGTTAATAAAGAAAGGATGTCCAAGTTAATTTCATTTTGTGTGTTTTTTTAATATAAATTTGTTTATTTAATGTGTTAATGGTTAAATGTTTCCCTTTCTTTTTTGTCACATGAGGTCCCATAACCTACTATTAAAAATATGTTTCACACACTTGTCTTGTCCTGTTGAAGGCTCTTTGTGAGTCAAAAAGCTTTGGCATTTAACAAAAAGCCCTATAAAAATGCCTCGGACATCCACTTCTTTATTGATATTAAATCCACCTTCCCTTTAAGTACAGTAAATAAGGAATTTTCCTGAACTTAAGTCAAACCATTTCTATTTTTAGCAATGCGTATACTGCAAAAACACCTGATTCCCAGTCAATAACTAAACGATTGAAGTAAAAGCATATGGACTCAGTTTTCACGGTGAAGACATTACGTCTATATTTGAAGTCTTTCTTCAAACTTTTTTTCAAGATGTCCTGGATGACTGAGAACCTTCATAAACTGAACTAACTCAAAGGTTTGGTGGCATTTTAATTCTTCTGCAATAAAAAGCAACTGAATTCACTCAGAATCTGCTCTTTGAGCCACCACATAAAGTAAAAGTTTAAGTTTAAGTTGCACCTTGCATCACTAAAACTTTGTGGGGATTTTAAGTTGAACTCACAGCGATTACGCCATTCTTTGTCCGAAGCATTGGTCTGAACAAAGGTGTAGCGAAGCATCAGCAGCACGGAATCTAATAAGTGCAATGTGGGAATAAAGCAGAGGGGAGTGAGCATCAAAGGCAGCTGGGCACAGCATGACTGGCATCAGCCTGAACTCCCAACCCAGGACACTCAGCATGCTCATCAGCAATCACCCCCTTTAGACCAGTCCTGAGCAGTAATTAAAACCATCATTCCCACTGTCTTGGTATCTCATTAGCCATAGGCTTTCATCTCAGCTTGTCCAAAAATATCACAGCTCCACACAAGCAAAGATAACTCATGCATAACACAGGTCTGTGACATCTTTGAGCTGGGTTGTTGTTTTACTTTATTCTTGCAGCTTTTAAACTATGCTTCCACTATCAAAGGCACAATTGAAATGGGGGAGTATTTTGATATATATATATATATATATATATATATATATATATATATATATATATATATATATATATATATATATATATATATATATATATATTGATGCAGTGGTTAGGTTTAGCACTTTGACTGTAGATAAATAGAAACTCTCCTTCCCATGTTTAATTCAGTATGAAACTAACTTGTGAAATACTGTATACTGGCCCTTTGGAGTCAGTTGAAACTTTGTTTTGTTTTGTATATTGTACATAAAAATTAATGTCACAACATATTGTTTGTGAGTGTATAGCACCAGTGATGGTCAGGAAAATATGTTTGGACACGTTATATCTTTCTGTTGTAAATTACTTCTTACATTGTATCAGTGGTCGGAGGCCATACTAAAACCTAGTGCATGTTATTAACCTATTTGTTATTAACAGCATTTGTACTATACAAGAAACTAATAAATAGTTGCAAAGCCAAGATGCCCCACCCAAACAGGACCAGTCACAAGCATGCCAACCACTCCTCCCTTCCTGTGTGTGAGAGCAGTGTAGGTTTCTTGCTTTTTTTCTCTCACTTCTTAAGCGCTGAAAAGACTGTGATCTTTTACTGACACAAAGGCAGGGGCAAGATGAGGACAATGTCAAAACCTTTTTCAACAACCTTTTTCAACATCCAGTCTCTCATTGTTTATGTGTTGCTCAAAAGGGCCTAGATGCCACAAAACCCATTACAAACCAGGTCCCCATTTCCTCCACAGAGCCATTATGAGTCAGTCGAAATTAAAACCCAACCACAAGTTGGTTCTCTGCCAAATTCTAGCTAACTGAATCTCCCGCACTGTTTCTTTGAGAAGCCTTTGATGTTAGCAGGGGGCTTTTGCACTGGTAACGAATGATACTCTAAGCTATTCTTTTTTATCCAGCAAGTGTAATGTAAGATAAATGAGTTTGATACTGTTTCTCTTGTTTATGTTTAGTTTAAACATAATCCATCGTCCTTAAAAGCTACTTAGTACCAAATGGTTTTAGTGACTCATCATCTTCATCATCTTCTTCTCAGTTTATCAACTTCTATGCCAAAGATATGCAAGTTTCCATTTGGCTTTTCTTATACAAGATCAACTGAATTCCACCCAAACTGTCAATGGATTTTCTCACTTGCATGATAACTGTCTATTGAATGAGATTAAATTACTGTGGGATGCCAAAGCCGCTGATGGAAAAGCAGCTCCAACTCACAGAACATTAGATCTTTCATTATGAACATCCTCATTTGCCAACATACCATTCAATAACTTCACACTGCACAATATATTAATGTTTTATGTGCAGCCAACCCATCTGACATAAATTAGGGCTTTGTGGTCAACCAAAGAAAATGTTAGTTGACCAAAATCTTCTACACTCAAATAATGGACTAGTCAATGTAATATTACATAACCTGAGCTTTGGACTTTTATGCTGTATTCTTTTTAGATAATTAGGCGCCTGTAGTGCATCACCTCACTTTCCATCAGACACCACGCCTTGTGCCTCAGGCAGTATCACTTTGTGTGTCTTGCAGGATTTGCTATACACAATAATATGTATCCACAGCTTTTCATTTGAACTGTTTTATATCCGTCCTTTCTTACAGTAAACAAAAAAAAAGTGCAGTCATTTGGAAACATAGAGTCCATTCAGAGCAAAAGCGGTGGTGCATTCACTGACAGTGGACCCAGGTGTAACAACGCCAAAGTAACTTGTGCTGTCAGTCCTACTACAATACTTATAAGTTCTTTTCATTATTCATCTAATTCATGTCACCACATACAGTAATTAGTGATTATTTTCATTTTCTGGAAAGTACCTAAAAACAATATAATCGGACTGGCATCTATGTTAAATATAAATCACCTAACCAGTAAATGAATTAAAGATTAAACAGCTGGTGAAAGATTGTAGGGAACAGTTTGTTTTTGCTGGTGCTGTCAAGGCCCCAACGCTATACTACTTGTTGTTTCTCTCTCACCTCCCTTTTACATTTTTCACTTTCTGAGTTTTTCTCTTACCCTCCTACCCCACCTTTGCTCTGTGATTTATGGTGAACCTGTGTAATTAGAGTGCCAACTGCAACAGCCGTCAAGTTCAGATGGGGTGAGGACGAGACAGGCCCCATCACCTAAGGGCAGCCCCCTGCCAGCTCCACTGTTACGTACATCCGCAATTTTCCCTAATCTCCTTGACTTTGGCTTTAAGAACATATTTTTGTGACAACAAGACACTGCAGAGGCCTACTGCCAAACATCAGTCAATTGTTTTCTAATGGAAAACAATTGACTGAAGGTTATGAAGAATGTATGTATAAAAAAATCTGATGAATCTGTGTTGACTGATTTTTCTCTCATCAGAATGATTATGGTAATTTCCGTGTGGTCTATTGCTTTTAAACTGACTTATGTTGACACTGCTCAAACTGTCTCAGGCAGTAGTTCACTTTGCACTGGTGTCTTAGTCCAGCTGTGAGATGAAACTTGACTGACTTGATTTGGACTTGGTGACCTGCAGATTCACAACTGGCCGGATTTGGCCTTGGATACAAAACACAGTCCAGCCTCTCAGACCTCACGTAGGAAATTTAACAGTTGCAATGCTTTTTGTGCATGATGTCCATGACACACCAGGAATTGTCAGTGGACAGGAAGCTCTTCTTGGCAGCTCTCTTGGTAAAACAGTCAGTGAGCAAGAGTGAAGCAAAGAAAGCGAAGAGGAAGACACAAAGAATGTGGCCACATGAGTGTGACATAGTGAAGCTGAGCTGATTTTCTCACCCTGACAACCGTTCTGTGTTGGCGGTGGGGGCTGGGGCACCTCATGGCTTTTTGGCTTGGCACAATGAAGAAAGCCTGGCTGTCTTAACCTCAATGACATCCCCGTTGTCAGCAGGTCAAATCCTTGAATATCAATGAACTGACTCTGTGACCCTTGCAGTGGTCTTCAAAAGTGTCAGGCTCATAAGACCTCTTGCCTCTTGCTGCAATTACGCCCAAAAGAGTGAATCAACAGGGTTAAACAATCCTCAAGTAGGTGACCAATGGGAGAAGAAACAGCTTTTCTGGACAGACACTCTCATTTGACCTTAAGGAAAAGATGTGCCAATATCAGAAAGAGCTGTATGGAATAAAAATATAGTATCTACGTGTGACAATTCTGCCTAAAATACTGCTCAAAAAATGTTTCCCTCTCCCACCAGGAGCAATTGATTCATTCCCAAACATATTAGTCCATCTCCCCCTCTCCCCCAATGGCCTGCACTCACACTACCACAAGCTAACCTGGGCCTGTGCACGGATTCCACTAACAGCCCAACAGGCCGTATGTTTTTGTAAAGTTCTCTTGTGTTTATTGACTTAATTAACTGAGTGTACATCAGTGCAACACAAAGTTCCAATTGCCAAGTGTGAGTGCTCTTTTAGAGCTATGATATATGCAAAAGGTTAACCACATTTTATAGCTCAAGGTTTTATCCAGAGCAGCATTCTTCCGGCAGCAACACCCTTCATTTTAATTCCCATTGACATGAAGTCATGGGCTTCCTGCTTAATAGCATATTTTGTTGTGTGCCGCTTTGCCCATTTCCATCCTTTGAAGAGCAGAAGCTTGTCTTTTTGGTTTTTTGTGAATCTAGTCATGGTGGTTCAAAGTGCTGTCTGTGACCCGAGGCAAAGATCAAACAGAAAACTGTTCTACCTGTTTTTTTTCTTTCATGGCTGCCATTGTTTCTTGTGATAGTTTATTATTCTCTCATAAAGCTTGTGCAGGTGTTGTGTAAGATAATTGTATTCACATAGTTTGGATTCTTGAATGAGTTGCCTTTTACCAGTGATGGCAAGCCTTTGGCTCAGACCTCCCTGACCTATGACAGCTGTTGGTGCACTACATTCATTTTTATCTGGGATTCAAATCCAGACATCTTCACATCTGTTCACAGCCTTCTCAAGAGTTGTAGTGCTTACTAAGTAATTAGAACAAAGAGTTTCACTTGAGAATAAATCATTAAAAGCTTAGATAATACAGTGTTATAGAATGACTCCAATAAAGTTGTGACTATACAGGCAGCAGTGGACTGTTTACCACAATCTGAGAATGGCCTTTTAAGTGGGCTGTTATTAGCCACTCAGGCCCGATAAGTGGGTCCTGACCCTTCTCAGTGTAGATTAGCTACCCCTGCCATCACTCCTATTATTGTTATCAGAAGTAGACAATCTGCACACCAGCTTGCAGCATTTTTTTTTTGCCATGATTTGGCTTGATTACTCAAGGGAACAGAAGCACGGCAATCAGCTACAGTCACACACTCAACAATACTCGTTTATCATCTCCTCAGCTATTCCTCAGTACTTATTGTAGAGTGCTTCCAGTCCTGTCACTGAATAAAACAAGCTTATATCAAAATGAAACACTGAATTGGACTCTGTACGCTCACACATGTTAAGTGTTGTGGATGTCTTTAGGATTTTACTTGATGCCCCAAGAAGAGATCAGGGTCAATACTCAACAGAATAGAACCAAAATAAAAATGGTACTTTGTGATTGCGAATAACAACATCTTGTGGTATTAGCATGCTATTGTTTTTGTAAATTGTCTGTTGTCAAATGACACAATTGACGCCAAACATTTTTCATTCAAACAGGACAAAGATATTTTTACCAAGCTTATGTGACAGTTGATTGTGTAGTTCTTTTTTTTATAAGCCCTCTGTGCTATCTTCCTTAAGTTTGCTGTTAGTGTTTTTGAACCACAGGTATTTTCTCTCAGCGCTGTTGAGTCCTGCCAGATCCATCATCATCCTTAGTCTTCTTTATATAGCTCCTGTACTGCCAGCACTACGAGGCACAGGGATAGATTCATCCAAGGCTCCATATGCCACCATCCTGTCATGGCGATTATATCAACTCAGAAATTACACTTGCTACAACATTTGCCAAATATTTGCAAAAATTTTAAGTAATCACATACGGATTAAGTAATAGAGACAATTATGAGGTCAGACCAGTGCAGAGCTACAGTATGTCTCATTTAAAAATGCTTATATCACCTTTTGCAGCAGTTTTTTAATAATGCTGCATGTTTTGTTGTGATAATTACAAAACTATTTTTATATGTGTTAAGAGAATTGTTGTTTAGGCTGGGTAATACGCCAGATAATTTCAGATATATTATTTGTTGGCATCCTGCTAAACAATGCCACAACACTTAATACATTTCAAGGATGCTCTGTTTGCTAACAGGGGCATCCACAATCACATTAAAACTCTCTGTATGTAATGTCCGTAGAGCCATTTCATGCTGTACCACCAAATGCTGTATGAAGTGTGCCTCTTGCAAAAAAATAAACTGTGACCATCAATTCCAAATTCTAAGTGGGGCTGTCTCCATCATCTCATTTCTTGCCAAACCTAATAACTATTTTAACATTATCATCAGTTATAGTCATGTATTTTTGTGTCTGGTATAGCCCCCCAAAAAACTATGGAATTATACATATTAAAATATTCAAAATTGCAGTGCTACTATGGGAAGTCTTGTTCCTCATTGTTTGCCCCTAGTGTGTGTTTTAACATGCAGCTATCCAAACCACATGTGAATAAAGGTGACAGATCTGGGGGAGGAGACTGGCACACAATGAACAATGAGTGAGTGGTAACACAAGTTGCCATCTTGTGGTTTGACTGATGGAGTGTATACTGCTGTAAGGAAGTGTGTCGCTGCGCTGCTGCATTCAGGGGGAGTGTCTGTTTGTTCAAGTCCGTCAGTTAACACTAATCTGCCTGATCTCCAACTCAAAGTCACTCGCTTCTACACATGCAAATAAACATAATCAGCCCTTTTTCAAACCGAAGCTACTATCAAACACTTGTTTGATCAGCTGAGAGCCTATGAGGCAGTTCATTATGCATTTGAAAGAAGTGCCATGGCCCTCCCTTGCAGCGCGAGAGCTCTGTGTTGTAGGCCTTTATGTAATTACTCTCACCTTCAGCAAAGGCTGACAACAACTGCCTCCATAGTGCTGAGCTGTTTGTGTGTTGTGTGTGAGTCTGGGACCCATTACCATGAGCTGTTACATGCAGTTGGGCATACAAACGCACTATTACATTGACCTAGATTTTTTCGCACTGTTGATAAACTTAGCGCCTAAAACACCACCTTCTTGAATCTTACATTTTGTAGTACTCTTACTCAACAAGTGCGAACAGTTATGTCACAGAGAAACAAAGGAGCTTTATTTGGATGATGCACTAGTCATTTGCAGGCAGAAGTCAGAGGCTTGATTCTAGGAGCAGCTGTCTAATAAGTGTGGTACAGAGTATTGGGAGCATACATGCCACAAAAAGCCAGCAACATTCCTTTTGTTGTGTGTTGTGTGTCATGTGTGTCACACTGAGAGGCAGCAGCAGCAGACAGGCCTGAACTAGTAAACAGGTGCTGAGCAGCAGCTGAGGATGAGGACATGGGGCGTCTCCACAAAGACTGATCAAAGACACTGTTCCTGTGGCACTAGTCATCCACATACTTGATTTATGTCACTGTGTCAGAGAACTTTATGAGTGCTTTCTGCAGCAGCCAAGTAAAGGCACACAAGTTAGTCTATGTATGCTAAAGAAAAAGCTAAACCCAAAAGTGGAGTTGTTGTTTTTGAAGCTGACATTTGTATAATTGTTTTGGACTTTGTACTGTTCTGCACAGTTGAACAATTGTAGCACAAATCTAGTTGTTAATCTTGAAAACTTTTTTTAATGAGAAGCTCAACTTGCAATGTGTAAAAACAAAAGGCAGTTTACTTTTGTATTAAAAAGGCTACAAGAGCAAAGAGTGCAGGGTCTGGAGTCTCATGAGTGGACCGGGACTCCCCGATCAGACAAATAATACAAGTCATCATGAATAATATCCACTAACGTCTGATTCAGAGATGGCAGACACTTTTTGTTAAGGCTTTATAAGGAGTGATCTGACAGAACAAGACCCACAGCTTTAACTCCAACACAGTGTTTTCACACTCACAACCATTTACTCTTGCTCTGAGCAGGCTTTTTTTGCTTTGAAGAATGTAAAGAAAAGTGAGGTCTGGACTGAAGAAGCCCTAAGGAGGGTGCTAACTGTCATTTTTATTTACAGCCTCCCAAGACACCTCAGGGGCTGTTATCCAGGTGGCCTCTGTTGAAGCTCTCACACCTTTTTTTCAACTTGAGTACACAGTGGCGGACTTTGATTCAGCCATAGAGGCTGTGAGTCATGTATGCTTTTGGACTCCTAAAGCGAGTTGAGCTGATGTTGGAACTTGAATGCCCTTGGGTGTAAAGCATTGCTACACTTTTGAAATGTTTTTACAGTTAACACATGCTATAGTAATAAAACTTCAGGATATTTCAAATGTGTAGTACTGACATTTTCCTGTTATTGTGAGTGAAGCTTCAGTACAAACGCACAAAATTAGACTTCTCTTAGACTGTACATTAAAACTATGGCATATAAAGATATATGATAAAAGTATCATACTTTTTGTGACTGCAGTGTTCATTCATTCAAGACTAGACTTGCACCTCTCTGACTGTTCTTTAAAACTGTTGACAGGTTAAGAATTGTTTAACATGAACATTTCAAGATAGCACACAGTGTATTCAGTTTGTTCATGCTCAAATAAAGTGCTTGAGTCCATAAGTAACTACTGCAAATCCAGGCCAGATGTGTCTTTTGAAATAGCACTATGCCCTGCTGATAAGAAGAGAAGAGTTGACAGATATTCAGTATTTTGCTTTGCAGCAAGGCCTTCTTTTATAGTCAAGCTCTTCAAACTGTCTAATCCTGTTGTGAATGAAAGCTGGATTATTGTATTACCCCAGCATTGATACACAGTGACACGTGCACCGAATTTGGACGGAGAAGAGGCAGACAAGCTTCAAGTAAAGTTGTACTGTATAACAAGCGTTTTGAGTGTACACACAGCAGGATTCAGCACTTAGCATAAAAGCTGGTTAGTGTATAAAATGAATCACCCTTGTTTAAACACACAATAATATTTTCAAAAAATAAACTTTACTTGTAATTTTGTAAGTTATTTGTCTGTGTTTATATAAGATGATAATTCCTTAGATTATAGATATTATGTTATATTTTATGAAAACAGCCTTACAGCTTCATTCTCATTTATTACCAATTATTTCAACTGAATTCAAACTGCTATAAAATGTCATTTCAGGCCAACCATGGGAGGAATCACAAATTTCTAAAACACAACACTGAATTAAAAAAATTAAAACTAGAACGTTTTATTAAATTTCTATAATTTTTTTTTTCAAGAAATATATACAAACATTCCTTTCTGCTATAAAACAGCAAAGAAAAAAACTTGACTGTTTACATTTAATATTTCATTAATGAGGGAAATGAGTGCACTTGATAAATTTATGGCATGGACTTGCCTCACAATAGACAGTTCATAGGGTCTTGATTATTTTTAACAGCTGCTCTCCATCCAAACATACATTTCCCAAACAAATACCACTCTTATTTGTCTGTGGGGTTTATTGCATTTTGCAAGTGTCTGGAAGGAAAACAACTATTGCACATTATCCAAGTCACCCCAATGGCACATCCGAATGCTTTATTCCACAGCTTTGTCTGGAGAACAATAGAACTAATTCTTTTTTTTTTTTCAACAAGTTCCTCAATAGGATAAGTGAATCCAGGAGTAGCATTTGTCTCAAACAAAGGCAGCTCTTGTTGCATGAGATGTGCTCAAGATACAAAAAACATTACCTTCAATGCAGCTTACATAAATAAAACATGGCTCCCTCTTTGCTATGATGACAAGACTAGGTAAGGTAAGAGCTTTAGAAGCTGTCTTTGGGTTGAGCTGGCTCAGACACATGTGGGGGGCGGCCGCGTGGGCTCATACTTGGTATTGTGCCCTTTGAGAGACTGGTGAGGTTTAATATAAGGCCTGCTGCTTGTGAAAACGCTGGCGGCCTTCCTCCTTGTCCTTTTCTTCAATTTCCTGCTGAAGACATTCTGCCATGACTGCAGCGTCTTGGATGTCCAGATCCACATGCCGCTTGTAATGCCCACCACCAGCAGCATAAAGATCTTTACCATGAATATCTCCACAGCGGGGATGGAGGCTTTCATGATACACTCATTCGATTCTGGCCCACTGCTGTCCACGCACTTGCGCTCATCGGCCAGAACATGCCAGTAGTCCATATTGAGGCGTTCATAGAAATAGCAGGCAATGACGCAGGTGGCTGGAACAGTGTAGAGGACAGAGAACACACCGATTCGCACCATCAGCTTCTCCAATTTGTCTGTGTTTTCACCCTCAGTCTTCATAATCTTACGGATGTGGAATAAGGCCACAAAGCCAGACAACAAGAATGAAGTGCCAATAATTAGGTAACATGAGAGAGGGATAAGCACAAAGCCTGTTAGTGCTTTAACGTCCATGCTGCCAACATAACAGACCCCTGTGAGCTCATCTCCAGCCACCTTTCTCATCACTAGGATCATAATGGTTTTCACAGCTGGGATGGCCCATGCTGCCAGGTGGAAGTAGCTGCTGTTGGCTTCGATGGCTTCATGACCCCACTTTTTTCCCGCAGCTAGGAACCACGTTAAGGTGAGGATGACCCACCAGAGGGAGCTGGCCATGCCAAAGTAATACAGAATGAGGAACACAATAGTGCAGCCCGTGCTCTCCAGACCCTCCTGGATGATATACTGAACACCATTGTCTCTGTCGCAGGCGATCCTGTCAGCTCCGACAAAAAGGCGAATGAGGTAGCCCACAGAGTAGACGCAATAGGACATAGAGAGAAAAATGATGGGCCTCTCGGGGTATTTGAAGCGCTGTGGGTCTATGAGGAATGTGAGCACAGTGAAAGCGCTAGAGACAAAGCACAGGATGGACCAAATGGCCATCCACACCAGAGAGAATTGTTTGTCACCCTGGCTCCAATAGATGTCCACTTTGGGGTAGCATTTCGGAGCGCATGACTCACTTTTCTCTACATAGTGGAACTTGCCTGGGTTGCTGCATGCTGCTTTGCCGCTGGTGTCCTTTAAGTGCATTTCCTGGCTGCTTAGAGGCCGCTGGGGCCTGAAATCTGGGGGCTGGGTGTGGGACACTTTGGGTGGTTCATCTGAGCCATTGTTAGGGGCTTCCATGCAGAGATTGTTGGGGTCATTCTTGGTTGGTAGACGGGAACAGTGCAAAGAATCTGGCCACGGGATGTTAAACTGGTCCAGTATTGGGGAGCATTTGAGTTTGACCTGCTCACACATAGCTCTGCAGGCAGGGATGGGGTTAGACACTTGCTCTGTGCACATGGGAGCATAAAGTGAACACAGAAAAAATTTCAGATGACTGTGACACCCAAACTGAATCAAAGTGGCAAACTCTTGCAGTTTTATGGCTGCTTCTTTTTGGTCATCGTGGCCCATGAGATTGGGCATGCGGGTCATATTATAGCCAATGTCTTTACACTGAGGGATGCTGATGTGTTGACATCTCCCCTCTCCTGACCAGTCCGGGTCTATGGAGCTAATAGCTGAGCCCCAACTGCTTCGCAACATCAGCAGCAGTGCAGAGAGGAGGCTTAGTTTAGCAGATGAGCACATTTTCCTTCTTATAAAGAAAAAAAGATTAAAACAAGTTTCTCTGGCTAAAAATTGTCAACTTAGTGTTTGACGAAAAAAACTTACAGGAGAAACCCATGCATCCTTTCCATGTTTCGGTAAAAACACAAATCCCGCGATGGTCCGGAATGGTTTTCTCGATGGGAGTAGAGCGCTGCGCATACGTCCATGATTCCCAGTGCTCTGCTTTTGTCGCTTTTTGTTCACTTTTGCAACCTTTAGCTCAGTTAATGTGAGTAAAATGCTTCTTTATGAGGTAAGGACCGTCTACAAAACGCTCTCTTCTCTTACTTCAAGCTGCATGACACTTTCCGTCCACTGTGAAGAAACGCGCGTAGAGTCCTTAAGCAGTAACTTTGTGCGTAAAACAAAAACAATTCCTTAAGTCCTTCGTCTGCAGAAACGCAAACATTTCACGTGGGTTCTTATCCATTCAGCCGTATAAACAAAAACACAACAACAACGCAACGCTGGTAAGTCACAAACCTAGTGTGCTGGTGACCGTCTCGTGTTCTGTTTGCTGCTGGTGCGTTTGGTAGCAGCGCTGCTCTGAGCTGCACTGAGCTCAGTCCCCGTTCTAACCTGCCAAAAGATCCGCCTTCAAAGACAGCTACTTTGCATAAGAAAGATGACACTGACACGCTGATTATTTTCAAATCGTGCGGAACAGCTTGTTCGTTACAATCTTTTCTACAGGCTCAGAGTAAACTTTCCTTCTTTCTGTTTATTTGTGCTAAATTATAAAGCGCAACATATGGCTGGTACGCACTCCGACCAGAGGTGGTCTTGGTGCGTATCAAGGTCTAAATGCTGATTGAGAAAAATAATGATAAATTATTTAGAGCAACCTTGTTTGAATTCTGACAATGATGGGAATATGACATGTTATAAGCACCTTTGAAAATGTATAGTTATCCAGATTTTGTAATTCTAACTTTTTGACTCATTTGACACTGACATGTTTAAGCTTGACTTAAATTATTAAATAATATTGTCTATGGGCTTCTTGTAAAATCTGACTTAAGACACTTTTGCGTTTGATGTTTGTTTTAGGATCAGCATAATGACCAGGCATCTTTAGTTTAGTTTAGTTTAACTTATACACAACTGAATAAACAGAATGAGTGTTGCGGTGGTTGTGGTTTAATCTCTCACATTCACAGGGCAGCTTTACACAATGAAAAGATGGTCAGTCTTTATTACCCTGTTAAAGCAAAACAAAGAAGAGAGTAGGTCAGACAACAGAGGGTGCAATGAATTCATAAAAGGGCAATAAAACATATGCTCTGACTGCCACCATATTAAGTGTCGGCATAAAATGTTGTAAGATTTATGTTTGAGTTTGGAGACTGGAATCCTATGGGGTGAGGGGGGCACCGATCAAGTGAACACAAGTGCTTTAAGGAGACATTTTACAAGAGTGATTAAAGTGCTTAAAAGAAGTATTTGTGAAATGTGTCCCGGGCGAGATGAGAAAACGGGTACTGTGGCGTGCCTAAATAGTTTAGCATGGCATATCTCACCAGTGGCATTTCAGCTGTTAATGCTCAGTGTGAATGTACATAAATATAGAGTATAGTAACAAGCAATCGGCCCCTCAGATTTCACAGGTCCAGCTGTTAGAGCTTGATTTGAAAGTGTTTAATTGCGGTGCAGTTTTGCTTCCACGTTGCAGAAAATCAAAGGTAAAATAAAGCTTCAACTATCTTCAGAGCCCAGATGCCTTGTCAGAATCTTTTTTCCATATTTTGTCCCCTTCACAAAGACAAGGACAACAGCTGATGAGCCTGCTCTGCCCCCTCCCTCAGCACCATACACTTGTATAATGAAGCTGGAACAAAAAGACATGTCAGCTTTAATGTGGAGAGGGATAATATCAAATCAATGGCTAGTTCAAACACATAGCTGCCCTTCTGGTGTGACAAAATAGACGTGATAATATTGTCATATCATCTTTGTTCTGTTCCCAATTCTGTCTCCTTTATAGTTTGCTGGTCAATGATAAAACAGGAATTAGAAAAAAGGGGCTTTTAAGGCCTGCTTAGTCATTTAGTCTCTCCAACCATTTCTGTTACTTTCATTTTTTTAATATACAAACTGCTCCTATGGCAAATTTATCTCATCTTTGCAACAGCAACAGGGTGATGAAGAAAGCAACGTGCCGCTCCATCTCCAAGATAATTCTGTAACTAATAAAGTGAAAAGGGAGGGAATGCTTTGATGGCTGAAGCTGAAAAGATATTTTATTTTTTTTTGTGTGTGGGATTTGAGATGTGTGATTCTATGGAGCGAGCCTGCACCCCTGCTGCTAGGCTCTGGCTGGAAGCTGGCCCCCCTCTGGCTAATGTTATGGAGAATCGGAGGAATTTTATGGCTGTCTTTTCCCTCAGCCCCCTTTTTTCTTTTGTTACCCTTTGAAGAATGACTTTAGACATTTTATTTACATATTTAACCATGGATGAAAGAAATGAAGGGCGAGCAAGCAAAGCTCTTTGGGTTCTTCAGTGAATTTGGATCAGTATAAAACGAGTTGAAGCTAATCTAGTTTTTTGTTTGTGCAGTCAGAAATTAGGTATCAAATATTCAGGATGATGACATTTGTGGACAGATCTAAATCAGGCAGCTTTATTCCACTCTAACCAGAGTTGTTTAGGACGGGCATTTTGTTACAACATGTGAGGTATGCTATGAGAGAAGATGGGTGACGTTTTGGACATGTTTGGCATTGTTGGCTGCGTTGAAAGGGCATGTTGATTAAACGTACGGGTGGGGTAAGGCTATAATCTTCTTAAGCAAGGCCCTCCTCTTCTCTTTCATGAGGCACAATGAGAAGAAACAACACACTCAGCTGGAGGTGAGACTATTTGTCCGCATGCTCCGCACATTGTCCCAAGATCCTGTTCTCCTTCCTGCGTGCACGCATTCAACGTTTAGCTCAGGATGATCCTATTTATCAGCAAAGTCTGGTCATTTCTTCGTTACTGCCAGTGTGAAATAATGAGGGAAATGCACAGAAAGTCAAAGCTTGTCTAGACTAAAAACGTATCATTGGCATTGCTTCCTAAACTGTGCATCTACCTTTGTGTTATTTTCACATTTAAGAACAGTTGTCAAGAGCAATCTTAGGGGCCACGTGGCCTCACCTGTTCGAGCGTGTCCCACATAAAACAGAGCAGCTCGGATCTGATTCAGGGCAGCTTGCTTTCCATGACTTCCTGGCTAGCTACTGTCTTTCTTTAATTAAGGCAAAAAAGTAAAAAAAATGGCACGCTCTGCCCACAGTTCATACTGTCGTTGTGTCGTTGGGCAAGACACTTAACCCTCCTTGCCTCCAGTGGTGTATGTCACTTTAAATGAAAGCGTCAACTAAAAACAAAAATTTGTAAAAAATCTAACACTGGTGAATGGAAGCTTCATGTAAGTCGCTTTGGATAAAAGTGTCTGCTAAATGAATAAATATATAAATAAAATGACTGAAAATATATTTTTGAGTTTCATTTCTAACATTTCAGACACTAGACAGACACAAAGAATTGACCCAATGGTGGCTATGATTTAGGCTTGTAAGAAAAATAGATTCTGTTAAATATTGCAATATTTCATTGCGCCATTGTCATCCAAATCTATTTTTTTAATTAAAAAAATTTGCAAGCAGTGAGTTTTTAGCTTATTTAGTAAAAAAAAAGAAATTGATGTGAGACACAGTTTCAGTGCTCACTATTTTGATAATTAAATAAAATGAATGTGCACGTGTACAAATTTAGGTTTTCCGGATTCTTACATTAAAAAAATGCAATATATATTGTCTTACAATACAGTATTGGGATATATATCGTACTGTGGCATTTGTATCGTGTATCGCCAGGTGCTTGCCAATACACACCCCTACTATATTAACAGCTCCTATATTTACAGTGAAACTGGACTGATGTGTTTAGAACTGCTACTGATGCTAATGAGATGTCCCTGTCAGCCGAAGATCTCTCAGTCCACTAACTTCTATGGTCTATGGTAACAACCCAGATCTAAATCCCCCCCATCCATGCATTTCGTCTTTTTATTTTAAACAACTGATCTTGAATAAACCCCACCATCAGAGTGATGGGTCAAACATTTTTGAGGAAATGCATAGGACTCGAAGCATTAATTATTGAAAACCCTGTCAACATCAAAGCTTGGAGTCTGCTAGGCTCATTTGATTTAAAATTTAATAAAGTAACTTCTTAATTAGGACTCATTTGTTCAGCTTGGCTTCATTAAAAAAATATTTATTTTGTATGTGTTTTTTCTATTCATTGAAAGTTTGACTTTAGTGATTGTGTGCTGTGCTTGATAAGAGAAGGTCGCAGTGACTCTATGAGTGTTTATAGACTGGATTAGTAAGATAGATGACTATAAGTATGGTAGTCTTTAAGAGTGGGAACTTTTCAACCAGTACACATAAACACTGCTGCGCTGAATTTAGTTTGTCATGAAGCCTAAAAACATCTGGGTTGATGTGGCTTTGAAACAGCAATATTAGTTTAGTGGGCTGTTCTTACATCATACTCTTTCATGTGGTGGTTATTTAGCAGCAAACAGGAAGAGAAAGGGAGGAATGAGCGGAGGAGTAGAAAAAGGGAAGAGAATATTGTGGGAGTTTAGCAGCTTGAGACCAAAGCAATGAGCTAAACAGTTACAGCCGAATGCCTGCAAAGTGCATTTTTGTGTTGAAAAGTTCTTACATGCACTGGAAGAAATACATGATAACTGGATAATTGATTTGTAATGAAATAATTACTTGTTTTCAAAAGCAACGAGGAATTTGGATGTCGTACTGAAACACCACAGCTCTCAAGAATTAGTAAACTGCTGTATTCCTATTTGCTCAAAACGCATGAGTGATTAGCAAAGCTCGCAGGTGGAGGAGGGGAAAAAAGTCAAAAACGAGGGTAAACATGTTATTGGCGGGGAGGTGAAGGACGCTGATGGCGATATTATTAGTCAAGGTCCTTGTGGGGCACTTGAGTGTGAATTGCTAATCAGGAAGGCCTTCTCTGGTCTAATCCCTCTTTGAGTGGCCGGCCTGGACTCAACTCGTCTGGGGAGGCTCCCCACTGCTTCTGGCTCTGGAGATTCTATTCAACACCGTAGCCCTCCTGTCCCATTCCCACAGTCCCCTCACACTGTGCAGCGCTGCCATGCACGCACATACACACATCCTTCTCCAACCAAATTAGATTAGACCCTTCCTTTTCTTCCCAGCGTGGTGCTGGTCTTTTCTCTGCCCAGTCATTTATCCCCTTCTTTTGTCTCAGCTTTAGAAAAGAGAAACAAATTCCAAAACAACACCCTTTCCAAAGAATGCACTATGGTTTGGAGAAGGATGAGACTTCTTTAGCAGAACTTAGGTGATATGATAATCTGGCAGTGGCTTTGGTGTGTCAGCTTTAATGATGTGTGGATGTTTGAGGAAAGGGACAGGCACTGGGCTTGGTTGAGCAGTGAGAACAACGGCAGCTGTGCGTCATGTTGACCCGCCGGGCAACAACGCTGGGCCAGTTCTGACAACAACACTAAAGATCTCTTTATTTAGGGTTTCTTGCTAACATCGTCCAACATTTGCGCTGCTTTGCCACAAAACCTCCCTGACATAAATAGAAATTTTGTGAGAGCTGTCTGTGCAAGATGTGCACCACAAGTCCTGCTGTATTATTTGTTTTGTTTCCTTGTAAATTTCACCCATGTAAACCGGTAATGGACACTGACACATATGTAGCAAAATAAAAGCAGCAGTTAGAAGTCTCCTTTGTGAGAAGAGGGCCTAGTGGAAGAAGCTTATCCCACTTGGTTCGATGTGTAGCTTTGCCATCCCAAAAGCAGCAAATTGAGATCAAAGCAAAATTAAAGCTGACTCGTTCAAAGCAAGATAAAAATGTGTGAGCCCGCAGCGATATTTTCTCTATTGATTTCCTCTTTTGCTTGCACTCTGTGGGACTGTGCTCTGCCAGCGTCTGAGACTCTGTTTCTGCTGCAGGGAGAAAGGAAATGACTATTGATACAGACAGAAGAACTGTCATGATGATCACGAATGAAGCCGATTTCGTTGAGATCTAAGTGAATGGCTAACTTTCCATTGCAGCACAAATGGGTTTTAACTTTGCATTAAGTGTTAGGCATGGGAGTGGCATAAAGCACAAGCACAGAGTTGTCATGTTCTTTTATCGGCTTTGGATTATGTCTGTAGTCAAGCACAGTTACAGTCTTTCAGATTCAAACACATGTGGAGCCCAACTCTCTGAAGTTCTATACATTAGCAGGGACATTAGCAGACTGACTTTCACACACATTTCTCAGGCTGCTTTTGTTTGCTTTAACTGAGGGGTCCAAAAAAGAAAAGTTCTTTCAGTGCTGCACAACAGATAACCACACACTGGGGAAATATGTCAGCTTTAATTAGCTAGCGTTTCCGTGAATTTGATGTTCCAGTAATAAATGCAACAGCAAAACAAAATGTCTTTGTTATGTGGGTGAGAAGAATATGGCTTAGTAATTATGGGTAATTTTCTGTCACTCTAGTTGCACTGCAGGTTGTATGGGCAAGGTGTGAAGGGATGAGTGAAGGTGCAGGTGAAGAGGCTTTTGAAGTCCTAGGAGGGATTGACAAGCCTTGCACTGAAACCTGAACAGGTATGAAGACAAGCTTGAACAACTAGAGTGTCTGCAGACGCTGCGCACCAAACAGTCTCTGTTTCTGATGTAGTTCTTCTCATGTTAGATCAGTCTATACCTACAGTGGGACAACGTATCAAAGCTCTCTGGAAGCCAATAAGGAGTCTAAAACGTCTGTCAGTTGACTCACAAGGCCCGCCAACTGGCAATAAAACCTTTTGGTTCTGCAAACACATGCATTTGATGACTGTTTCCACATACTGCTTGCTCTTTTCACCTTTCCATCACCAGTGCAACACCTGGCTGAGCATGAATCAATCTGAGGAAAATGTCTTTTAATCTGTCTCAGATATTGTTTCATGGCTGTAAGCAGTCTTACCTCATCTATGAAGTTCCTCTTCAGACAGAGGGATCACTGTATCTGCAGGCATTCCTTAGGCTCACATATCAAAACAGCACTAAATAACCTGTCATTCTCACGCCTCAGAATACAAGCATTATGGCCCATTCTGGAGGAACAAATGAATAGTAATTTTGAAATGGCTTCCTGTTGCAGAAGGAGCAGAGTGAATTGAGTGAACACACTTTTCACACACTTTTCTCAAATGCAGATTATTTCAGAGAAAATAATAAATGATAGAGGCAGCAAATCTATGGAAATCCGTTTCAAAGACAGATGTTCCTAACCCAGTTATGGAATGTGCCCATGGGCTTTCCCCTTCCTTTAAACTCCAGCAAGTGCAGATGATGTGTGACTTCGACACATGTGGTGTTCAAGAGGTTGGAATCCAACTTAATACCAAGTGATTTCCCTCCCACTTCACAAGCTCGATGTCTGTTTTGTGTGTTCCAATGTGGAACCTGCAACATTCAACA
This sequence comes from Neodontobutis hainanensis, assembly GCA_024349245.1. Lineage (NCBI taxonomy): Eukaryota > Metazoa > Chordata > Actinopteri > Gobiiformes > Odontobutidae > Neodontobutis > Neodontobutis hainanensis. The sequence goes on along the minus strand of JALDNG010000043.1, from coordinate 5,664,992 downwards.
CATTATTTTTGGTTCAAGTCAGTTTGTATTTCTAAAATGTGTGGATTCATTCTTTGGGAATGGTGGATAGTTTTCTGTTTAAAAACACTTAAAGAGGGGACATTTTAATCTTTCACTGGCACTGTCCTTTGCTTAGAGCTTTTTGCTGTTTGACTCCGCTAGTATATTTTTTGGGCAGTTTTTGTAATATATTAAATTGGATAAGGACTCAAAATGCAATCAAAAGTAACATTTTTTTTTTCAAGAACAATATTAAATCTTCCTCATCAGAATAATGTATAAAACATATACCAGCAGATTTATTTTTCAAAATGTCTAAAGGAATAAGTGCAGCATGAATCGGTCATTGCATATTGGCCTGTTTAGGTGACCTTATTGGTGACTGTATTTCTAAGAGTGTGTCTCAAGATTTTAATGGTTAGCCTTGCAAGTGGGTTAGCTTTGTTATCTCTGCTACAGATGTTGTTAGAAGATCTGTGCCTTCACTCATCTGACAGAAAAACAAAGAGGAGCACCAACAAGCACTAAGTGCTGCTTACAATAATGTGTCAGAGCAAAGCGAGTGTTTTCTGTTTTAACTTGGTGACAGAGCATGGCTCATTGTAAATGCAGAGCAGATGGAGTGAAAGACAACCCTGCTTTGACTGGTGTTCTAGCCTCAACCCCAGCCCCCCCAGACTCTCCTGATGATGGCTGCCCTTGTTTGTCCTGTCCTTTAGCTGAAGTACAGGCCTCACTGTCATCACCATAACCCCACCTGGACAGACAACTGTAGTCCATTTCTATTTCTGCTGCCTGCTGTTTGGGAGGTTCAGAACATTTCCATTAGCACCTTTGGGGAAAAATTTTAATTGTGCCATCTCTCCTCTTGTGGTATGGCCACTGATGGTCTTGATGGTGAACTTGCTGGCATAACATTGTCAATACTTGTCATAAATGTTAAATCCTAACTTGAGCAAATAACCTTTTGTTTAGCTGTCTGTGACTGTTTGTTTGCATTTGTTGACATTTGTTCAGTAACATTATCTGCACTACTTCTGCAAGATTTAATTTTATTTAATTGTGTTCATTTATATTGCAGACATGTGTTTACAGTTGAGTTTTGTTTAAAAAGCTATGGTGTTCATATAATATCGGTTTCAACCAGTTGTTCTTCTGCCACCATTTGTTCCTCTGCCAGGCTCTTCATCTCTTTTTCCTGGCATCCAATAAGTCAGACCATTAAATTGATTAACCGACTTCTCGTTGAATACCAAGAGACATACTTCAATTGATAGGACAAACAATTAATGGCATCCTGTTTATTTGAGGGTATTACACTGCGTTTGTTTCCATGTGCCTCGTGGGAGGAAGTGGTGTCCCTGGTGCAGATGCTGTTTTTTAGAAGTCAGAATGGTGGAGCGACAGACCAGCATGCAACACTGACGAGATTCAAGTGAACTGAAATAGAACAATGGCTTTTCTAAGCTATATCCTATTTCATAGGAAACAATGCTCAGTTTGTGGCACTTTTCCACACACATGAAAAACAAGCCATGCTTCTATAGCACCATACACTGTACACAGTTTGTGATATTTTGGTTCAGTCTGCTTTGAAGTGTCTTGAGGGGAAACACAAGCTTTGGCATAGCATCAAAATATTTTTGTTCCCTTTAAAGATTTGCAGTGTGCATATAATCACGTTATAGGCGTTTAATAGACTAAATATAGATCTCCGGCCTCTGGATAGTGAAACAAATTAAGACTAACATTTTATTTCCTGCAAGTTTACACCTACTAAAAAAGTCAAGTCATTTAGCCTTTAGGAATGCTTGAATCCCAGGCCAAACTGTGGCTGAAAGGAATCCTTATTGTTAAATGGCTTGATTTGTTGTCACTGCAGTATTGTGTGCACTGTCACTTTTTGATCTCAGTTTATGGTCCCAGATGTTGGCAGAGGGGTGCGATCCCATAGAAAGTGTCTGATCTCTGTGGTATAGAGCTGCTAAAACAACAAACAGACTTCTCCTTCCAAAGGACCATTTACATAGCAAGGGTTTCCACCAACAACCACTTTTTTCTTTCTTTGTTGGTTTTAAGGGGTCATCTTATACAAAGAATGCATTCTAACTGTATGAAAAAGCAACCATCAAGTAAACTGTTAAAATGTAGTCTTTAGTGAAAACAAAGACATCTAGGTTGATTCAACCAGGAAGTGGCTTACACACACTGCAAGACTTCCCTACTACTTCCAGAATGTTTGGACGATGTTCTCTTTTGGTCAGTTTGCACATCAGCCTCTAGTTTTTATTAGAATAGACTTTATTTAGATCAGCTAACTAGTATAATGACATAATATGACATCACTTTGTGCACCAATAAGCAACTTTGACTCATCTATGTGAGGAAGACATGTTGGTTTTCGTTTCTTCTTCTGCAAAGGTTAAGAAACGTGAATGAATTGGCTACGTGTGTGTGCCCAGCAAAGACATGGCACAAAAGCCTGTTGTGGGGACCATTGCTTCTTACCACCAATCAGTAGTGATAAAAAAGAAGAAGGAGCCAGAGGCAGTGAAGGGAGTAGAGTCTCTCTGTAATTACTACATGGTCTTAAAAAGCAAATACCAAGCCCTAGCAACCTTAGCCGGGAGACAGGGAGAAGAAAAGGGGACGTAGCGGAGAGGAGGGGTACAAAAAAATAGGCAAGGGGAGTTAAGAAGCACCACAGAGAGCGACCCTGCTATGACCTCAGTTCTCCAACAATCGTCCCTTGCCAGCTGGAGCCAGAGTTAGGGGCGAGAGCGAGGGGCCGGGCAGGATCCCCTCCGATTTATGACTGACTATAAGGCCCCTGAAAGAAACCCAATCACCCAGGATTCCTGCGCAGCATGACTCTGGCTGCAGAGAATAGATAGCCCAAGAGAGTGTGGGACCAGGGCTTCAGTGACACAGCCAATGGCTCACACAGCCGCTGACACAGAGGGCCACTTTAACAAGGGGTGGGCTAGTGGGCACCAGCTCTATTATGTGCAGCTCTCCACATTGAGCATGATATCATTACACAGCGCCGACCTCAGCCATAGTAGTGATACTTGACAACTGCCCAAACTCATCTTCTGAACCTGCTTTGTTGTTGCATATTTCCCAACCTAGATTTACATGCACCCGGCTAATTGGTAATCTGTCTAATTAGTGCAAATGTAATGGTTATTAAATTTCAACCTGCCATCAGTGTAGAGTGAGAAAGAGAGAGGCAGGCTGAGAGCAGGGCATGAAAAGAAACGGAGAAGGCAGCTGTCTTTTAAAGCGGGGTAAGCCGTGCTTGGAGCTACCCCGCTGATCCATTAGCATATCTGAATGATCCTGTTCCTGCACAGCCACCACCACGCTGCAAGGTGGCACATCTGAAGAACGCACCCTTTGAATGCGCTTGCAAGCTGGGGAAACTCTTATTTTTCAACCCGTTTGAAAATCCGGAGACAAGTTGATGTTTGAGAAGCCAACAAAAATAAAAAGAAACGGTGGAGGAGAAAAAAAAGTTTCAGATTTTGAAGCGGACAGAGTTTTACACGGTATTTGAAGCTGGATACTTAATAATTCACTTGATTCTACAAGCAGCAGTAAGGCAGTATGGAAACACAGTCATGCATGACAACAATATTCATCGCCTATGCATTTATTATCAAAAGAAAGTGTGTCACAGCCTCTGGTTTAGGCATCACAAGTTGGAATTGTGTTGAAAAAGGGATTATAGGAATCCCAATCCCAAACAGGATTTCTTTGACACAATTAGATACTATTGTGAAAAAAATTACATCAATTCTTTTTGCAGTGATATTTGTTGGAGTTGGGAAGAGTTGCTGCAACATGAACACTGGTAAAAGTATTTTGAAATAAAAAAAAAAACGGCATTACCACAAATGTTCTTCAGTCACACAGAAGCATAGTCACCTTTCCAGCTTTTATTAAAAAGAAATAAAAGTGGATAATTTCACCCTGACAAAATACTATTAAATTACATCAATACAAAGTTTAGAGCTTACCTTAAACTTCCAGCTCTGAACTCAGAGTCGGACTTAATGCATTGCCAATTTTTATCTGGATGTTACTTTGCCTCCCTTTTTCCTATTTCTGTTTTGCCATTGTTCATTGTGTAATCGGATATGGTCAGCGCCAAAGTAGACAATCTTTCTGTATTGCAGTCATTGATTCAATGTTGACAAGCACTGTACACACCAATGTGAGCGTAACCAACTTCAGACCTCTCTCTTCGGGGGCATATGATTGGCCAAAGCCTCCAGTATGTGCCAACCATTCTCGTCTATTAAAATCCTTTATAATAAAACCTAAAGGTGATTACAATATACAATCAGACTATTAAATAGGTTTTCTTAAATACAAGACCACTTTATGTTGAAGTAAAAGTAGCCATTCAAAATTTTGTTCAAGTATGAGTAACAAAGTGTTTAATGACAAGACCACTTGGGGACTGATTTATCTTCACAAATGACAGCAACAAATACAGTATATGCCTGGCTTCCGGTGGCCCTTTTAGGTTAATGTTAGCCACTACTGTCACTGCAGTTGTAAAAGTAACAGCCTTTGTTGATGTTGAGAATTAAATCCACCCACATGTAATCTAATGTGACTGGTTCAACTTGAAATAATTTTTTATTCAAATTGAAAGTAATGTTTCAGGCATACAGTGCATTTTATGAAGTACTAAGTAAAAAGTTAAAAAGTATCTCTTTTCTTGTACAAAAAATCTGTCCTAGCGGTTCTCTGACAGGTTTGAAACTGCAAGCCTATATTTCAAAAACACATCTGGATATGTCCTCTCCTTTTGTAGGGTTGCTATATGTAGCGCAGATGCTACAAGTTTTTTTTTTTTTTAATAAAAAGAATGACATTTCTGTAAATTCTGCTCATGATTTCATTTGGTAAAATGTGTCAGAGCTAGAGTTATTTATTTTTTTGATCAACCTTGAAGTTGGTCTCGCCTCAGCCACAAAGCGGACTTCTATTGACTGGTTCCAGGGAGCGTATTGATGGTTCCATAATTTGGGCACAGGAACACAAAAAGGCTGACCCCCGCTGGGCTCAGCACGACAGCCCAGTCAGCAGGGAGGCTTGCATTTATTAGCCTGGGAGAGGAGCTCCTGCAGAATTAAAGCACATTCACCCACCCATTGATCTCTGTCATGAAAACAATACTCGCCTCCCTCTCTGGCAGTGAGCTAGGCACAGCGCGCACTGAGGTAATTCGACAGCTATAGAAAACAGGATGGCTCACACCCTCAGGCTTTGCGTAAACTATTTGAAAAGTAAGAGGAAAAAAGGATTTAAAAAAATAAACTTATTAGATTATCAATCCACCTGTCTGGTTGTATTATGGTGAAAAATGAGTAGACCCTTTGTTGGATTTGTTGTGGCATGTTCACTTCTACATTATGTGCCTCCTGCAAATTCCAAGCACAGGTTTTCTCCATTATTTTGTCTTGTCCATGTTTAGGCCACACACTGAGCTTTTATTTTGGCTCAGGCATAACGGTCACATGAGAGGTGCAACTCGTGGTTACATGGCTTACAACTCTCACAAGTATCTTATCTTCTGGTCAGTGGACAGGGGTAAATACATGAGATAGAGGTGAGGTAGATATAGAGCAGCATGGCCTGACATGGTATGGCCCCACTCTCTTGGTTTGTGTTAATCCACTGATAATGGCCTTCACCACCTCCAAAAATACCAGAGAGGCAGTCACAAAGCAGGAGTTTTCAGTCTCTAGTTTGATACAGTGCACATTCAAAATTTTACCCTAGAAATTTGGTAGGGCGAAGCAGAACCAAAGTTATTTTTCTGTCAAAAAGCAAATGTTTATGGTTGTTGATAAAGATGGTTCATAATTTGGCAGCACCACCAAACCACCCCACTGCCTTGGTGGAGAAAAGGCATAAGAACTGTATATAATCTGAGGCAAATGTACATCTTCTTGATGCATCTTAGTCCAAGTCAGCTGTACAGTTAAAGTTATCATTCATGGACTATACTGGCTAATTCTATTGTAGTTAGCTTTGTTCTTGTGACATAAAATAGTCAACCCTGAGTCAACAGATAATTAATAGTATGATTTCCTCATGTGCGTGTTTACTGGCAAAAGACACTGGTCCAGTTAAACTGCCTTGTCAAGCCATGAGGATATCTCGACTAAGATCTGCATGTAGATGTACTTTGTGCTCTTCAGCTCTTTGATCTGCTTTGATCTGAGAAACAAGGCTAAATGACAGCACACAAATAGCCTTTTCTATGAGTCAGCTTGTGTATTTGTACATAGCCCTGACCGCTGACCTAAGGAACTCTCTGGGCTTTGATGCAGCTCACCCTCAGTGGCTAGTGTCTAAAGAGCAGGGGGATGTTTGGATTGTCTGGTCAACACACACAAACTGTGCAGTGTCAACACAAAACACCAGAAGAAGACAGAATGTCACACTTCACACACACTTAAAAGAAGGCGATGCGTCTCATTATGCCACCTAGAGCTTCTTTTGTCAGCTGGGGTTTGATGTGCGAATGGGAAGGGCTCGGGGAGATGCCACGGCCTGGTATGGGGCCTGCCGCTGTCACGTTTGAAGTCAATGCCGGGACAAGGGCTTTCATATTTACAGAAAAAAGATGAAAACTCAAGGGAGGACTGTGATTGGCACATACTTTTCCAAGTGCTGTAAATGGCTCAAGCTAATCACTATTTGTGCCCGGCCTGTTCATCAACCATCCTGTAGCCCTAGGAGTTTTAAGACACTGCTTTGCATGCACTTTTGTGGTTCCACAGACATAACACTTCCTTTAATCTATTCTTACACAAAAAAGCATTCAAACATCCTACATAAATTATGCTCTTAGCATTAGAATCAAAGCAGAGAGCCATCTATCGTCTTGCTCACGGTGAACTTTCTGATGGGCAGACATATCTAGGCTTGCTGTACAGCTGGCATATGCATATTGTAATTTCAGGAGTAACTTTGAAACTCTTGGTTACAGTGAAAAAAGGGCCCCTCTAACCACCACAGATGAACTATTTTATCAAATAAGATTACAATTAAAAGGGTATTTAGGAGTGTCTGCAGGCTTCTACAATCTTTTTATTTTTAACAAGGCTATTTTAATTTATGTCTATAAAACCACTGATCCACATGAAAGTGGGCTGAAGTATTGAGAGTTGCATAGACTGCTCTGAAAGGATGAGATTATTGTCTCTTTTAATCCTGTCTTTCCGGTCTTTTCTGTGTACCTTTGAAGTTCATCGTACATATGATGTTTAACAGGAAGGCCATATATTTTTGCTTTTAAATGCCCTGTACTTAAGATAAAAAAGGGTTGATTGTTCAGATCAGAACATAATGCAAGTGATACACCCCAGACAGCTGGTGAAGGTCATAGGAAGAAACAGTTGTAAAAAACACAAGGCTTCGTTCATTAACAAAGGAGACTGTGTGATTGGGATTGGGCTGTAAACAGACTCTGCTGTTATCTTTGTTCAAATACTGTGGAAAGGGAAAACCAGGAAACACACAGAAGAGAGAAAGGAGAGTGACAACAAAGCCAGGTACAAGATAAAGACAAGGTCAAGTGTGCGTTCAATATCTCATTTTCGTGGCACAGGGATAAGGCCAGTCCTGCTGACAAGGTGTGCATATTCTGCAGAGGGCAATGGGAGGTCAGGTAAATCCCCCTCTGTCTTTGAATACAAGATCTACAGCACCACCTGCTGGAAAAGTATGGCACACACACACAAACACACACAAGCGACTGCAACATTTAGGCTTAAGTCCCTGTGTGAACAGGCCTTAAGATCCAGTTTTGGTAGCAGGTAAAAAACTCAAGTTGAAAACAATGAGAAAAAATGCACACTTCTAGTGCATTTATTATTATTATTATTTATTATTTATTTATTATATAGTGCAAGTATTTCCTGGAGCAACTGCAACAATATCAAAAAGATGAAATTCATGTCTCACTTTCATTTTTAACTTTCTTTTGGGTAGAATTCAGAAAGGCTACTTTACAAAACTTCTGTCTGATGCTGAAAGTGAGCATGACATTAAGTATAAATTCAAACAACAACAAATAAAGTGTAAAAAAAAAGGTTGACGGGTTGCAACTATGACCAGAAAGGAAGGAGAAGAGTGACCATATTCCCAGGCCTCTAATCTGGGACACTTTTTTTGAGAAGAAAATGATGGTAATTCAGTTAATTTATCGTCAGAAAACACAAAACAAGAATTGATGCATTTGAATGTACTAAAGGACTAAACAAGCTCCACAGAACCAGTCTATTAAAATGATGACAATGGGGACACAGTCTGTTCAGAACTGGGACATTTTGTTGTTTTTACAGATATTTGATGGGACCTTTTACAGAGAGGGTAAAAGGGTAAAATTGGGATAGTCCACAAGAAGAAGAAGATGGAGAAATATATTTTTATCTAGCTGTGTGGCACAAGTGATGCTGATACAGACCCGAGTCCCAATTTGGCTTTGTGATAACATGTGTGCATAAAGGGACATAAAACTTTAGGTTTTTAACCAAAGGAGAGACAAGGTGAGTGGGAGTCAGGTAAACAGTTTCAAGGCATACCCCGGTTTTAAAATGCCACAGTTATCACGATTTTAAAACACCAGTACTGTGACATAATAATGTAATATGAAACACATAGGTTTATAGCACCTTTACAAAAAAAGCTCTTTAAGATTAACGTATAATATTTTCTATTCAGAAGCAGTTGTTGGACATAATTAGTGGCAGGACTGCTGTAGTGGCAGGTGTGGTGGTGTAAAACTGAAACTGAATGATAAGTTTTGGTCAAAGGTGGACAGCGGCCTGGGGACTTGGATCCGTTAAGAGAAGAATATAAATGGACAGATGTTGACAGCACCACGAGCTCCAACTTTTATAACACTCGCTCTGCAGATCTTTGTGCCACACACTTTAGGCCTTTTTCCTTTGCTCTTTTTTGCTGAATAGCCTACAGTTTATCTGGGTTAAACCTACGTGCCTTAGTTGGTGTTTAATTTCTTTTGGATTATTACTTCCTGTTGGTTGCACGGTGGCAGAGTGGTTAGCACTCCTGCCTCATAACAAGGATGCAGGTGTCTGCATAGGTGTGCTCCGGTTTCACCTAGCACCAAAAACATGTACAGCATGTTATGGTATATGAGCTATAGTCTGGTACAAGCATCTCTGCTTTGGCTCAATGTCCTAAAAATATTAATGAACTAGACTCTTACAAAGACTGACAGCTCTTGTGCTTTATTTGCAGGTTAATATATAAGCTTATTTTAATTCTTATGCACATATGCATGACAACACTTTACACATTCTGATGAATTGTCTTTTTGTTAATATTTTCAATATAAATCCTTAATCTCTAACCTTTTTTAAAGCAGCACATTGGTTTTCTGAACAGGCGTGTCCAATGAGCCAATTAAAATAGTTTGAGTTAATATTGCCCTCTAGTGGTGTTATCAGTGTGCTTTATCTAATTAGGAAATGTAATCTTTTCAATTATTAACTTAATAACGCTGTTGCCATCGCGGAAAGATACAGAAAGACCAGGAAGAGTGAGTGTTATGTCAGCAAAGGAAGTTCGCAGAAACACACAAACCTTGTCACAACCCTTGCTCTGAGTACAGAGGATTAATCGGCTATAGCAGGCTCCTTGATAGAGGGGCAGCAGAGCGTACAGCACATGGCTGGCCCCCGCTCTATCCATCAGCAACCTCTTCTACCCAAACCAAATTGACCCATTGAAGCTGTGGCCACGTTCAAGCTCTGTGTGGCAATAAATCACATCAAATCAGAGGTTGGTGGGCTACCTGTCAGCTCCAGTGAGTGCACAGTGGCTCCTTGTGCTTTTCCTTTAAGTCTTAAACTGCTACACATACAGCACACTAAGCAGCTGACTCGAAGCATGTGCAGACATTTACAAAAAGAAAGGAGGGTAATCAGCTGGATATTTGTCTCTACTCAGATAAACTCATACTTATAGTGCTCATACTTGCACTGAAGAATCTTCAGTGCAAGTATGAGCATTCCATTACTCAAATGAAATCGTGATTTTGTTTCTGAAAGTTTCAGTCATCCTTTCCGTGAATAAAATGTTAATGCAAAGGCATCTGGACTAGGTTTTCAAGGTGAAGACGTTTTGGCTCTAATTCCAAGAGACTTTGTCAATTCTGATTTGAAGTGATCTTGTCTTGCCCAGCCTTGTCCAATCACTAACCCTTACTATGTTATAGCTATTTAAAACTAAGAATATCTTAACATCAATACATACTACTACATACAGTAGTTTGTCAAAATAACATTACAACTTAATACAGAACAGATGTCTATATGTCATACCACTTATGTCTCAAAATAATTACTTGGTATCTCAAAAGAAAAATGAATAAAACTATAGGACAGTATTGGCTGAGCTCTTCAATATAAATACGACTATCACAACAAAAATTTGGAATCTCATTATAACACGTCTGCACAGTAGAGAGTTTTAAATGAGGAACAAACACTCATAATTACAAGTCTCTCACATTAAAACATGTATCCACAACATTGTGCTTCAAAACTCTTCCACAGTCCCTGCTGCGAGCTCCAGGAAATTTTACAACATGAAGAATGACACAGGGGGTGATAATGTGAGAAGGGCCGACCTTAAATCTCCGTTGTGCTCATCTGCTCTCATCCTCTGGTGCACCTACGCAGCCTGCTGACAGATGACACAGTGTGGGGCCCAGGCTGCATCGCTGTTCCTGGGTCATCTATTGCTCCTGGAGTGATAAGTGGCTCTGTCCTGGTGTGGCTTATCCTGCTGCATACGCAGTCAATCACAGGGCACCACTACAGTACAACAGCAGCCTGTGGAGGACAGCAGAGCAATAACAAAACTCCAGGTGACATCTGTATCACCTCAAGCGACAAAGGATTTGTCACTCCAGGTTAAAAAGAAACTTGTTCTCTTTTTAATTCCAGACACATATCCTAATATTTTGATTGTTTAATGTGAAATACATGCATGTAGTATTTAAATAATAAACCAAAAAGTAAATACTGAGACCCTTTGTGTCTTCAGTAGGGGTTTTGTCATGCCTTTTATTTCTTTCTATTCAAAAACAAACTAACTTTTCAAGACCCTGTGCAGTATGAGTAAGTATAATCACTTGTACATATTTTTGAAGTACTGCTTCTTTATTTGTGAGGAGTTTCACAAAACTGCCTTGTGGAATATCTTGTTAACAAGAAATTTAAACCTCTATGTGTTTATAAGTTTTTTTTCCCCCGTTTTAATAAAAACACACATTTACTTTTATTAATTTTTATTTAAAGTCTTAACATCAGCATCAGTCAGATACATAGTTTGGGCATCATGGACACACATTGTGACAGTACAAAGTTAAAAGATTACTGGGATTACTCTCAAACTGAGACGTGTCAGTCCTGCCCGTCAAACTTGCTGTAAGACACAATCCCTGGAGGCACACACACACATATCAAAAAAACAAACAAACAAACTCAGGAGATAAATGAAATGAAAATCAATGCAGCTCAGAAGTAAACTAAAGTTTTTTTTTTTTTTTTTTTACAGTGATTCACTGCAGGAACACAAGATGGCAGCACACCTGCACCACTGCAGCGCCTTCTTACAAAACATACACCTCTCCATGGTTTACAGTCACACTGTTCCCCTTATTAGTTCAGTGATGTAACATGACTAAATACATAGTCATATATCTACCTGTTAGATTCACACATCACCTGTCCTTAAACTTCTCATGTGCGTTCCTCTCATCTCTAGTGAGAGAAAAATCTAATAACATGGCTGACTAACTGCTCAGCCTCCATGTCATGCTGTTTTGCACTTGCATGAAAGAATTATACATAAATTAAAGTTGAGCTCTGACATCTACTCATTGGTCTTGCCCTAAACCAGTCCCTGGAGATGGAAAAGTCTGACTGGAAGAGAATATTCCTGTTAATCCTCTTGACATGATTGCAGTTTGCCAGGTAATTCCTAGAACTTGGCACTCTATCAGTGAAAAGGAAACTGGGTTTAAGACTTGCAGCCCCTCTGGTCTTCTGAGTGTCTACAAGACTGCTACAGGGAAAGACTTGGAAAGTTGATGTTTACGGCCGTTTCTGCTTAATACGCTCAACAAACAGGAATCTGTTTCTTAACTTAAGTAAATACATTTTTCATTGAACATTAATCAAGGAATAACAACATGATAATCACAAAAAAACAACAAATTACATAGTCTTGCATCCATAATAAAGCAGACAGTCCGGGAATCCTGTAAACACGTGCAAATGACGGTCAGAAGTTATCCATATTGCGATGGTGATGAATAGATACTAATCTGTCGGTGGAAGGCCTAGCCGTCATGATTCATTCCATCAGGGCTCACTGTGTTTCCCAGAGTGTGAGGAAGAAGCTTATCGTCTGTCTCCTTATTTTCATGCCCTGAAGCAGCCAGTCTCCAGCAATGGCATCATCTCAGGATGAAGTCAACACTGACACACCTTCAGATGTATAGGCAAGCAACTGGTGTAATATTTAATCTTCAGATCCAAAAGCACTTTCAGGTGTGATATGCTCACAAAAATGTAACCTTTCCATTGCAACATATTAAGGATAAGGTGAGCTGGCTACAACCTTAAAATGTGTAAGCTGAGATAACCTATCCAATATTGGTAACTAATGAGGCAGAAAGAAGAGCTGGAGCAGACAGGCACTATCATTTCAGCTCCATACGCTTTCTTCTACCAGATAAGCTTTGTCAGGGGTCAGATACTGTCTGATAGTTTGGCCAATTTCCAGCACTATTACTGGCGACGGCTGTCGATTTGATGGCAGTTTGGATTGCTGGTCGTGGTGAATGAGCAGCTGCAGTGCTTTTGGCTCACAGGGGAAATCTGTTTGGGCTGCCTGGAGTTGAACTGCTAAGCACTTTTACTCCTGGTGTGAAGATTGCTCTCATGTTTTATTGAACGTTGCCCGTGGCACCTCTCATCCTTGACAATCTGATTCTACAAAGGTCTACCTTATGACCTTAATGTTGAAGAAATAGGGTGTTGCAATTCACTCACACTGACCCCTTCATCAACCCAATCAGCCCCACGTGTCCTTTGGGTAACATTTATGGGCTGCTCACAAAGTGGATTAATAACTCTGCTGCCTGTCTGCATCGTACTTAGGCATCCTTGCACTTAAATAACCTGTCATCTTTGCCCTTTCAGTTCGCCTGTTCGATTATAGACAAGGCTAGACCTCACTTTATCATTTATTTCAGTTGTCTTTCACTGCCAAGGTGTGCAACCAACAGCTTACTCATACGTAATACGTACTTTTGGCAACACATTCAGATTAAGCCAGCGCCCTTCAGTGTGCAAGCATTTCAAATAATGTAGAGATGTAATCCACAGGAACTAGAAAAATCTCAAACAGTTCCTAGGATTATCCACTTAACATGTAAAAAAGAGCATGTAGGGGTTAATGTTGAAATTATTCCTTAAAGATACAATTACACAGAGAGTAATAAAGACAGGGATTCTCAATTGAACTTTGATTATGCGTCTGTCCAAATAGGAATTTATAAGTAGATTAATAAAATATGAACATTATCTTTGAAGGAGAAGTAGCTGTTTCATAATGTGTTCTTTTATCTCAGCTCTAAAAGGAAGCAGTTTAAATCAACAACCCATTATTGTTTCATGTCTTGTTAAAAGCCTTTCTTAGATAACTGTCAGCAGGCTTTGGGAGGACTGATTTGTCTGCAGAAAAATCAAAGCTTCCTCATTACTGAAAATACTGTATGAGAAGATACAAAAAAAAAAAAAAGGATTTCATTGTGGGGGAAAAAAAGCCTCTTTCTCAACATCTGGTTCGCACTGATTCCGTTTTTTTCGACAGCTGCGAGGAGACACATAAAGGTGGCATGAAGGGATTTTATTTTTGCTTTGGCTGAGTGATCTTGAAAGCATTGTTGACTTCCTTAAGCATGTGCTTTTAAATGAATGTGATTTCAGGCAACATATGGCACCAACTCAATTATGGCACATTGGACACATGAGCGAGTCTTTTACATTACAAATGCAAAATCCAAATTCATCCTCACACGCAGTTAGTTACCGACATGTGTAAACATCACTGCGGATTTCAATTAAGAGTGATAAGCAGTTTTAATGTGAGGTGTCCATTTTACTCTTGAGTCGAGTGATGCCTGTCCTTGCATTGCTGTCCGGGTGTGTCTGATTTCTGTGTTGTTGTGGTGGCGGGATTACTCCGAAGAGGGATTAGCAGGATACTGGCAGGCAGCACCCTCCCTGGCAGATTGGACCGGAGATGACAGTTCCATCACATACCGTAGTCCCCCCTCCTCCCAGCCTCAACCCGTGCACTATTCCCGGACTTTAAAGCAAAGCAAACAGCAGATTACAAGAGTATGAGGAAGGGGGAAAGAAGTCACACATCACACAGCACAGATTAGGCTCAACAAACTCTTCTCCTTCTTCTGCTTTGAATGCCTTAGGGGTGTTCAAACCAGACACGGAGAGCTGTCTCTCATCTACCACTTTGGGCTGGAAACTGCATACAGTCGAGTCTTGGCAGACAAACAACGACTGGGTACTAGTAAATAAAGTTGCATTTGTAAGCAAGGCTATTCCAAACTTATTGGATATTTCCTGCATGAAAAGTCAGTTTCCTAAATAGTATTTATGTTTCAGCTTCATGAAGGTGTCTGTACTGGTTTAGGTGATGTGTAGAGAGCTGTATGTGTCATTTATTAGAATACAAATCTATGCCATTTAAAAGATTTTACTTCTGCTGTAAAGCCTGTTCTTTGGTTGTATATAAAGCATACTATTCATTATGTATTTGGAACAATGTGCACACTTTATTGTGTGGGAGGATCACTAGGCTGCAATTGCACAAAGAGACCAACATGTCTCCTAGATTTCTTTTTTGGTTCTGTTTAACTGTGTGTGTCTCTGTCCTTGGGCACATACTGCATGCTCCATTTAAATAACTCCCATCCACCATATTGTTCCTTACGGTGTAACATTAGCTTTAGTTTTGCACTCATCCAAATGTGTCACATGTGCGAGAGTGTTGTCCAGTGTCAAGGGGATGCTTTGGGGGTCTCCTGAGATCATCACACATAAATCTCTGTAGAGTTTGGGATGTCTATGTCTGCTCAGCACACACACTTTATTTGTATGTAGCACAGGTTGATAGGAAAGTTGCATAAGGTTATTTAACAAATAAAATGCCACTGTTTTAGGATGGTACAAAAAAAAAAAAAAAAAGATAGACTGATTTCTATACTTAATATAAATACTACACTTTAAGCTTAAGTGGATCCAAATACTGGATACTTCATTTTGTTATGTTGCCTTCACAGAAATGTTGGCGTAGATTTTAGAGTCAGTTCTATGAAAGAAATGCCCAATGTCAAGTATTACGTAAATATAAAAATACTCCTAATGCAAAAGCTTTGGTGTTAGCAGCGTGGTGTGTTTCCAACTGTGCTCGTCCACTTTAATCATATGCGGGACTCCAGGATCTGTATTGAGAAAAGTAATGAGCTTCCAGAGTTAATTAAACACCTCCAGTGCTTTTGAGTGTTGAGTCTTCGACAGAGAAAAGCTCAAAGTAAAAATAAATTGTCAGTGTTTATCAACAGAGTTCAATACAACTTTTATTACAGTGCCAAGATATAATTTACAAATTGACTTGAGGTCGTAATATTTTGACCTGGTCTGACACAAAACCTTCAGGTAAGTCACAGGTACTAGTTTTGTTTAGTTTGTTTAATCAAAAGAAGCTGTAGACGAATGTATTACATACATAATGGATAGAAAAATATCCAAAAGCTGCAGGTGTTTAAGGATGGAATTGCAAAGGCCAATGAAAGAACCTCTATAGAATTGAGAATCTTTTAGAAAAGCAGTGTATACAATATCCTTTAGTGGTTAATGACAGTGTTTTTCATAATATATGTAAATTCCTACATTTACACTAAAAATAAGTGTGGGAGGATAAGACTGTCCTTTGTAGTTAAATGCACCCCAAGCAGAAGCTACACCTCTGTCTGTCTGTCTGTCAGACGGAAAGAAGATATACATCAAAAACACATTGGTTTACATGTGGCCCTCACATCCATCACTGCTTTATGGGCACTCTTGTGGCTGTAGTACATCTCTGATGTCACATTTATCTATGTCAGAATCCTAACTTGCATATCTGGGAGTCTGTGTTGTTTCAACAGTTTTTAAATGTATGTTGTTTTGTTGTATATGTTGTTAACGTTTTGCTGACTGCTATAACCATATGTTTTTGAGTCATCCTACTATAGGAACGCTCCATTTCTTCAGCCTCATGTCATGTTAAATTGTGGGTAAATGAATGACATTTGTGGGAAGGGATTGAGCATATATGCTATATGCAACTTATTTCCATCAGCACGAGTGCGGTTTTAATGAGGAAACTGTTGAGTAACTGATCATGCATTTATCCATTCCTTGAAAAAAAACATTTAGTGCCAATGATAAAAAGAAATTGAGCTTGTTTTTGTTTTTTAAACTGTGTATATTGCTTGTAAATACGCATGCACTCTGGTCTGCCTAAAACAAGTTCCACAACTAAAACTTTTCAGGAGAATGTTCTCACACTTCTGGGTTTAGGTTGTTTCTGTGTGAGAAACAATGCTGCAGGAGTCAAAACACATATCTTGTTGTAGCAAATACACTTGCTTTCAAAAACAATTGATTGTAATGAGCCTTTAATCCTTTCATTTCCAACAAAACGGCTGGAAATGAATTGAGAACTTGATCATTTCTGATGCAACTGACTGCAAGCACCAATCACTCAACTTTGGTTACTTTCCAAACATACAGTAAGAGCACCCACCCCTTAACCATCAGAGGGCACCAAACACCCACCTGATGCTGTCACAGTCACGCGTCAATCAATTACCGCTCAGACATCCCTGCCATCAGAGCTGCTTTCATTAAGAAACAACACAAGCTCTCACTAAACACACAAGAAGGAACTATCCTTCTACTGAATGTGTACATTTTGAATGAACATCTGTGTAGGGAAAAATGCAGTTTTGTCCTAATTAGTCTGAGTTTAATCATTACAGTTCACGCTTCCATTGCATATGTCGCTTCTTTGTAACCTACCAAAAATCAGGAGCGTGTTTAAGAAAATGATAATGTAACATGGAAGGAAAGAAGGGTCTGAGGGCAGTTGTTTTCTGTTTCTGTTCCTGAAAGGAGTTTATTTGTAGAAAGTTGTTTTCTGTGATTTTAAAAAGGAGAAATGGAATGGTGCTCACACACGTGTCTGTATATGCCCCTAGGTCAACATGCGCATTAACAGACGGCGCATATCAAACACCAGTCGAGACAGAATACGTCACATGTGATCATTTCTTGAGCCATGAGAGAGGAGCCCAACGCAGGGTTAATCCTGTAGCAGATGCGTCCCGGACGTAGCTTCCTGAGCGGATGAACAGTGACAGATGATGAGTTTAGTGCCCCAAGGATTGCTCACAAGACAGTCAGTGATCTGCTAACAGCCGTTAAACAACGCGCACACGCACAGTCCCAGTCGAGAGGACGAAACGACATCTCTGTCCGCAAAACTTGTTATGGTTAACACATTCTCTAAGGGAATATTGATCGGGAGGTCTTTCCTTTGAGACGGGAATATCGTTACGCGCAACTTTTACGCACAAGCAAGGAGCTGCTGTGGGCTACACATTTCTCTTATCGGCTGAGTGGACAACGTTAATGCTCTCACTCTATGTAAAGTGTCCTCGAACTGCACGCAGACATGGATGAAACGGTGCTCTTTGCGTTCAGCTGTTAAAACAAGAAGCCAGCCACAAATCGCCCACCGGACACTGGATAAGTTGCGCGGGAAAAAAATAGACCAAACCTTGCTGTTTGCAAAAATGAGTATTTATCACCAGCAAAGCTGCAGGGTTGCACAATTACTCCTAGCAACTGTTACAGCGGTCCTGACACAAGGTAAGTGACTTGGTTTCAATTGATGCTCTGCTGCAATGCATGTAAGGACAGTGGATGAAGTTCAAAGATTTAATTTTCACCTTTGAGAAACTGTTTGAGACTGTGTTGTATTAAGGGCTAGTGCTTGAAGTGCATGTGCTGAGGTGGGCCTGTTTTAGCAATGCAATACCAGCAGTGCTCAAATAGCCCTTTGGAAATATCTGAATAATAGATAAATGTCCTCATTTGTGGCACAAACTTACATCTAACTCCGCAGTGATACAGCTTTGGGGTGAGTCTAACACGAGCATTATGGGTTTTACTGGCAGCCATGGGGTAGGATATAAAACATTTAGGATAAATTCAGCAAGGGGTAAAAGACTTGGTGGGTTTGTATTACAACTTGAGCGTTAATACTCAGTGCTTTACTTTCTCTCTCTGGGAAGTAATGCTTATGTGTGATAGAAAACTGTGGTAGCCCATTTTTGTATGCACCACTGTGAAGCACTCCAAAACAAAACTCTTCAGTTCTTTTCATTTCCACAGAACATCGAATAAAGGCAATGAGTGTAAAGCCAATAACTTTCTCATAGATGACTGCTTCCATGGAATGTGCAGCTTGCCTGGCTGATTTATGTGGATAAAAAGATGACAAAAATGGAGAAATTGTGATAAAACAGATCTTTTAAAGCAGCTTTAAGAGTCACATTGGACACAGCAATCCCTACCAATCACTACACAAGCTTAAGCTTCTCTCAATCTCTCTCTTGTCCTCTATTCCTCTCTCCTTATCTGCTCCATCCTGCCACCACTGCCCCTCTCTGCAGCCCTACATGACCACTATATCATCTTTATATGTTTACCTGTCTGAAGCTCTTCCTGATGCATCCATATTGTTGCCTTGTTTTAGACCGAGAATGTTTGACTGTCACGACACCTCTACAAATCCATAAAGGAGTATAGGCACTGATTGAATAAAGGTTGATTTTCACTTAAGATTAAATTGGTGTCTAGTAATAGTTTATCACCATAAAGCATTAGCTCATTATGAGTTTTCATATCAGAAAACTAGATTATTGTGAACTGGCATTTACTTTTACTGAATTCACTTTGCCCTTGCGATTTATGATTATGTATTTATTAATGGTAAATACCTGTGTGTTTGAAGTAATATATCTTCACTAATTGTAAAATGGTATTCCTCAAATCATTACAGCAGGAATAATGTAATCTGTGAGTGTGATCTTTCAGATAATTGCCCCTACAGCAGATAACACATTCTGCAAGATTTATCTTTGTCTCTAATTCATGTTCCAATGCCCATTTCTTTTGATTCCAGTTAAAAAATTAGCAATACTAATAAAAAAAGGAGATGGATGGTCACAAGCAGTTATTTTGGTCAAAGTCTACTGAAAACTGACTACAAGTGAACATTTTTGTTAAATATACAGTTGTAAATGTAATATTCTCACATCATCTAAGTGATAGCACCGTATTTTCAACCTTTCAGAATGTGATTAGTAACTCTTGTGGTGCATTTGGGAGGCAGCTCACTTTTGCAAGCTGTTTTGCACATATGGTAAAAGTCATTAATGGCCATTAAGATTCACAATGGATGCTTGAGCTTTTAATAGATTCATTCAATAATTAATCATAGACAAATGTAAGTAAATTTTTCTATTTGGAGGTCATAAAACAAGCTCATACACAAAAATCTTACATCAAATGAAACCTAACTCAGAATACCTCTTCACTGTTATTTAGTAAAAATGAGAGAGGAATTTTTTGGAGACACTGTTTAATGATGAAAACAGTCAGTGTGGAGGGACAAAAACCAGAAGACTCATTAACTGTTTTTTTTAATTAAAGACCACATAAAACCATATTTTCTTGGACAAATGACTAAGAATCTTGACATTAAGCATAATTCATATTTAAGAAAATATAACAAGGGATGTAAGGTTAAAGAACAAATCTATGCTGTAAATTATTATTTTACATTATTATTATTATATACAATTATTGAATTTAATCTAATCTCTAAAAAGAGGAGAATACAACTTAAACATCTGTGTATGTTTGCAGTGTAGCACAACTGCAATAGCATCTGCATGAAAACACTGATACTCTTTCTGACTGAGCCAAGCAGGAAGAGAAGCTCAGGGTCTTCAAAATGAGTTATTTTCAAGGCTGGAACAGCTGGTGCCGTGGATTTGCTCTCATGTTTATCAGTTGAGGGGAAAAGTTTCATTATGATAAGAGCACCCAAACTGTAACTTTTTTTCTTGGTAGATAATTAAATAGTTGACAATGAGTATTTATAGCATTACATGATATTTATACCTAAACACATTTTAAAATGGATTAAGTACAATATTTAATTGACTTGTTTGACTATACCAAACTAGATAATATTTTTACCTCGAGTATATTTTTGTTGTCTTAAGTCATTTAGATGAGTACATATACTTTCATTACTGAGCACAGCTTTTGGTTACACTAGTACCCACCTTTGATTAAAAATAGCAAAAACAGATTTTTTCTTTTGGGCAGACAGATAAGGGATGAGCAAATCCTTCCAGCCAAGAACTGTGGGTTAGTGTGCCACAAACTGAGCTAATGGTACCATTTTACTTTTAGATAGATAAAAGATGAGCAATAATAATACATTTCCAATAAGGCAGTTTATTTTGACAGAAGATGTGTTGCTAAACACCAATGTTGTTATGGTGAATGCAAAAATGAACTGAACATTGGTGGTACAGCGACGGTACAATCTCCCTTCTGTAGACAGTGGTATACATTTATCCCATCCAGAGCTTGCGCTCGTTTTAAACTGCACATCTGTCACAGTATCCATGGCTGGGCTAAGCCAGGACAGCCTCGTTTGCTGTCCACTCAAAACCTGACTGACGCTCACGTCTGGCAACAGATAAAAGAAACCCAGTTGCTTTACTTAGCTCAGTGGCTTGACATAATTGTGACATGCACATTATAGTCATTTGTGCGTGAACTGTCAGCACATCACTGTGACAGGCTTTTTGTGGGAGTGGGCTAGTGGACATGACCATGATGGAAGTTAAATGCAGCCACAAGGGTAATTTTCACATTTGAACAATTCATTGAATAAATAACAATTAATAAATCAATGTCAGGGAGCTGACATAGTCTTATGTTGTTTGTCATAATTTATAATTTACATATGTTTGATTTAGTTAGTGCCCTTCTAAATGACATTGTTGTCAGTCTTAGTAAACTGTGATGACTTGTTTAGATTGGTCCTGTCACTTTCGTTTACTCTGTAATACTGTAATAAATGCACTTTCATCCACTTTGTGATAATATGCAGAGTAAACACTAGTGTTTCTTGGCCTAAATCAGAAAGTAGGGCAATTAGCCTTCAGATAAACAGGGCACCCAGGTCAGCTCCTATAAGCTCTATCAAATTTTTAATCGGGACACATGATGATGGGCAGCTGACCTCTGCCTCTGCATGTTTTCATTGATTCAAACACTTCACTCGGATTTCAAATCTAATTGGTAAATTTAAGTTCTTTCTTGGCTTTGTTTTATACACAAACATTAGTATAAAGATTGTGATCAATATTTGTACCTGTTTTATGTATTTGGACTCTGGGAAGTTTGCCAGAAAGCCACAGCTTTCAGCTTGTAGACAATCTGCAAAGCCATATAAATCCCCAAATAATTTTAAGCTTAATTTGAAACTCGTGCCAGAAACATTGTAGCCCACCTTCCCAGACTTTGTAGAAAAGCAGATCAATGTTAGAGCCAGGCCTGGGAAACATAATTAAATTGACCAAAGCGCGGTCTTGTTTCAGCTTTTGACACACATCTAAAGCTCGTCAAACTGTCTGTTCTAATAGCTCTAATATCAAATAATTTTTCATATTGCTTTTCAATATTGCTGTGGCTCAATAAATCTGATGTACTTATGTACTTGTGTATTTCAGACATAAGCAGCAAAGACATGGTGGACAGTAAGAACACTGTGCCTTTTCCCATCTCTCTGCCAATCAACTATGAGGTCCGTGATGCTGACTACCTTTTCCTTAAGGAGGCCGGGCAGGACTTCATGAGGAACTCCAGCACACAGACTCACACACAGCCATTCGTTATCCTAAGAGCCAGTCGCCAACCAGCTGTAAACGCCAGCTACGAGACCATCTCCACGGAGCAAGTTGTGCCTCCAGATCTGGTCCAGTCTGTGCAGCTTTTCAATGCTCCTGAGGTCTTTACCTTCAACTGGAAAATCCAAGCTTTCATTTTGACCCCCAGAGTTTTCTCGTCCAAGCCCAAAGTGCGGGTGCTCTTCTATGTTGCTGGGAGAGACTGGGGCAGGGGGGAGGGCACTGCAGATGAGTTACCATGTGTGACAGTGTTTGCTTTCTGGCAAACGCAGGAGGTGAGGGGCTCGTGTGCACTGGGGGGAGAGAGGGGGACCTGCATGGCTGAGCTGGCACCTGCATTCAGCTGGTTTGCTCCGGGTGCAGAGGGCACCAGCAGGGAGAGGCAGGACCCTTCTGCTGGGAACCCTGTGGAGCTGTACTACCAGGCTCAGCGCAAAGTCAACGAAAAGTGTAACTCTGCCAAGGAGGGTCGCTGGGGAGGCCCACCACTGCAGGCCGAGTATGTTCCCGTCACGCCCATGCAGAGAATCGGCAGTGTTCGACTTTTGCAGGTTCCCAAAGGAATGGCGACACTTTCACGACTCAAGTTGGGCAACGCCATTGTGATACGGACGTCATCCAAACCTCTAAAGAAAACTGACATTGCCACCTTCTACATCCTCATGGCCAGCTCTGCCCAGCTGACTAACTTCACACTCAGGTAAGACTGCTAGTGCTTAGAAAAAAACCTCTGTCATAGACTTTTCTCAGACAAAGAGGCTTATAGATTAACACTGAAATAATAGCCAGCTACTGAAGGCCGCTGTGCAAGATTCTTTGTTTCCTCTTTATAAAGGCTTATTTTGTGATTGTTACAGTTAAAATACGTAGATAGCATAATATATATCTACGCATTTTAACTGTAACAATACACGCTATTGTGTTATCTATGCTTAAATGAACTTAGCATAGAAGAATTCAAAACACTAACAGTATAATACAAACTACAAATCCTGTTCAACAAAAATGAAGAATTACTAAAGAATTTGAGATTGATGTATTACTCCTAGTGAGTATGGTAGATTATTCTGCTGAAAAAAAAAAAAAAATAAAAAATTATATATTTTCAGAACTGTAGTCATAAAGGTTGCCACAGATCAAACCAAATCACATGTAGCTCTTGGCTCACTCTGCTTTTTATGACTATATACTCAACCCAGGGCTATTGAATGTGGATATTGAAGATCACAAGGATTAACGTTGTAGCTCAAATTTAATTTCAGGCTCTGTTCTCCTTCCACGTTGCATTATGTTGCTGTTTGGCCTGGAGATGAGAGGGTTTTAGTGGTTATTTTCCTTCTGAAGGTATATGTGACATCCTCTAATGAAGCTCATTTAGAGAGAATTACCACTCGAGCTTCATCTGAACTCTAGGCTGTATATTACTATAGGAAGAAACAAAACAATGGAAAATGGTAAAATATTTTAGTTTCTCATGGATAGCCTTCCATTTTACTTAATGGTAATCCAACATTAGTTTAAGAAGTCTAAAGGCATTTTTATTATTATTTAAGAAGAAGATTATAAAGATTATATAAAAATCTGTGTCATGTAAAAATGATACAATTTCATTGCTTCCATTTGTGACAGAAAAAATGTATTGTGACTGCTATGCCAGATTAATTGAATTGAAAGTTATTTACATAAAATGACAAATACATGTTTTTATATGTATATGCAAGATACAGTGCTTTGATGCCATACAACTGCAGGATGATTAAAAAAACAGACTTTATTTTCTGATCTAAAATAGTGTCTATTACCAGTATATTATGTGGGTGAGATAGGAACATGCTCAATGCAAACACTTTAATGAGCTGTGACGCTAGCAGACATAATCAATGCATTGAGCAAAAGAGACACCTTCTGCTTCCCTTCCACCTGGACTCACTGTGTCATGGATTATTTATGTTTTATTTATATACTCAGACATGTAGATGTTTTAGACAGTCACTTAAATCAATTGTGAGTGCTGAAATAGGCAAATATTGATCAAAGAGTCAGCTGTGCGTTGATGCGTTTGTCCTCCGTTGTTAAATCCTCCGATGAGATGTTCCTAGTGTCAAAATGAATCATGGGCATAAAGATAACCCCACTACATCTGTTTCTTTGACTGTTTCTGCCGATGCATTAAACCTTTCCTTCAGATATTATTATAAGGTTAAAATCCATTTAGTGGATTAGGTTTTAAACAGAGACTGACCATTTATTTTAAATGGTTCTATTAGGAAGAAAAAGCCTCTTTCTGTTTATGAGCACTCCCAAACACCCAATTGCTAAAAGCTAATTCCCATAATAAACACATTTTATACATGAGCATTAAATCAGCATTACATCAGCAACATCAAAAATAGGGCACTGGAGGCCACTGCCGCAAGAAACAGGGACAAACGCCAGGCTACATTTGCACTAATTATCAGGCTTTGTTCACATGAAAACATTTTCAGTTTTGTCATTTTAATTATTCTGTTTGAGTTTCTGTTTTAATAGTTTCTGTCATTTTTAAATTGTCATACACATTAACAAAATAAAATTAATAATAACTTCTTACATGCTAAACGGGTTGATTAATTTTTTTTTGCAAGTCACTCTCCAGACACTCTGCAGACAACACATGGTTATCCATATTCGACTTTTTGCAAAAATGAACAGTAAATTATTTATTAAAAAGTAGTTCTTGTGTTCAACATGCATTGCATATGCCACACCATGAATTATCTTTATAAACTATCCGCAGTATATTATTCTATTTGAGTCTCTAGAGCGGGTGCTTTTATTATAGTGTAAGATCAAAAAGGCATCTGAACCGTCTTGAACACCTGCTTGAAAGTGATTGGTTAAGAGAAGGCACAAAGGAGTGCCGGTACTCCAACAGACTGGAGACATCTGATGCCATTTAGTCCATGTACAGGTTGACAGGGTTGCTCTGAACACTGGGCTCAGTCTCAGTCAAAAAAGGGATTTCTTATCACAGCCATTTTGCCCACTTTAATTATTACAGCTTCACCTAATTTAATAAGATAACAGAACTCCTCCTATATCAACAAACTCATAGTGTGCTTCTATAAACATGAGATGAGACACTCTTCTTAGTAAGTAAATGTGGGCCTCCACCCCCAGCTTATCAGCACATTAACAAGCCATGCATCCAGTCCTCAGCACCTGTCTGTGTGCTTTATCACTGTCTCAGTGTCACATTAGGCTCTGCTTTAATGCTCTCTCATCAGAGTGATAAACCTGTTATTGATGTATACTGCCTGAGTTAAGGGACACAAATCTGAGGTTGACAGAGAAAAAGACAAACCACACCTGTTCATTTTCTCCAAATTAAACTTTCATTTTAAGTGAGAGACTAAAGGTCAAATATAAAGTATTGTTGTGAAGTTATTTTACTTGGCACATGAAGGTCAATTAGATTAGACATTAGTGCAGGCTCAGTTGAGTTGACTGAAGTGTAATGCTTTCTTTTTGTTTTCTCAGGGAGACATGGCTAATAGTTTGTTTTCTCTGTGGTCTTTATTTAAGGCAGTGCTTAGGTCATAAATAAATAAGCCTGGGTTTGTATATCAACAAGACACAGCGTCAGTGAGCACTTCAAATAGTTTTGTGAGCCTATCCATTCATCTGTGTGACAAATAGGTCTTTTACATCCGTTTTAGTGTTGTGGTGCCTGCCATCTGGCAGCAGTGCTGGCACGAGCATCTCCCCAACTCCCTAAACTGCTCCATAAGTACTTGGAGCATGTTGCTGATGGCTGCCCATCAGACTGGCTAAACTTTGGACATTTGCCTGCATAATTAACGATTGCATCTGTTTCTGTTTGCACCGGGGTTCACCCTTGGTGCGGTGGCCCTGTGGTGATGCATTCACAATGGCAGCTATGGAAACACAAATTATATCAGTGAAATAATTAGAAAGCCGTATGTAGCATTTCAATAGCTGCTTTAGGGAAGAGCATCAGAGCCAAACTGCTTTACTCACACAGCGGGTACAGCCACTCTTTTAAGTCTTTGATTAAACTACCTCCTTGACTATTATTGCATTTATTAACTTACAACATTGAGCTGTTACTGAGTGTAACACTTCTCTACTGTCATCTCCTCAAGGTCTGAAGATTGTGTGAATCACTTCCTATGTATTTTATATGCAGCTATGTTAAGAATATGTTAAAGGTGGAACAATTGTGCTACTTTTGGCTGGTCAGAAGTGAGATGGATGGCAGGTACATCACCTGAGAGCCACTTCCCTCACACACTGTCAGCTTCAGTCTACACTGCCATCCATCTTGTGCGCCCTAGTGCCTCGCCCTGCCCGCTGCTGCTCTGGGGCCCCAAGCAAAGCCATGGACACTGCCTTTTGCTCCCAGGCACTCCCAAGAAAATCACCACCTCCAATCCCTGGGGTTTTTCTTTTTACACTCACCTGAGGAACAAAGCAAGAAAGAGCTCTAGATAAGTCTTCTTGTTACTGCCGCGTTTTATTAGTTAAACCATGCTCCATTCAGCTCAATACACAGAGGTGTTTTATCGCAGAGGAGCAAAACATTTCTCCTATTTATACACTAGCAATCCCATGCTGTTTAAATCTCCAATTATAGGCACAAGGCTTTCCTCCATCAAAACACTTTTACTTTAACAGCATCATAACATTAATGTGGTACACACAAATAAATATCAGATAAAACATTATTAAACTTAACATTTAATTTTTCTGATAAATATTGAAAGTGTAAGGCATTGAATATTATTTTTGTCTTGTGATAAGATTAGAAAGACCTTCAATATATTGTCTATAGTGTGTACTCTTCTGTTTTGTAGTATAATTAGGAACATGTATTTTATTTGAGAGTATGTTGTCAATTATACAAACAGCATTGGCAACATGCAGCTGATATTTGGTGGAACAAAATGGGAGGTTGTTGCTTCTGACTCAAATATCACAAATTTAATTTATAACGATGTGTAATATTATTATAGAGCAAACCTTTCATTCATTTTGAAACAAACATCAGTGGACTTAGGGTCATCAATAAGCCACTGTAACACGAGGTTTAGTTTGTAAGGGTTTCCTGAAAATGAAACATCTCCACTGTGTTTCTTACCACAAAGCTTCATTACATGTTATGAGAGACTCAATCCACCTGCCCACCACAGAGACAAATGTGTGGAAGTATATGTCCAATCAGATTGACTCTTGAGTGTTGAGTCATTTGTAATCACAACCACAAGGCTTAAAGGCAGCATCAGATGATTGCACCTTTTTGCCCCATTCTCCCGGCTGCAGACCTACTCATCAGAGAAAATACTCTAAGATCCTGAACCACAAGGGAACAAGATTGAAGCCTCTGCTGAAAAGACACTTTGCTCATTCTGTATTGTTTTTGAACCTTTAACCTGTAAGCTTTTTGACTGTTTGAACTTTGGTTGGTGTCTCAAATGCCACAAAATGAGACCAATCCATTTGATCAGAAAACCAGACAAAACAGCTGCGACTGATGGGCCGTGTTTGCAGGTCATGTCCATTAGTGGAGGTCACGAGGGACTACTTTTTAATATTATGTTCTGTAATGCAGAATTGATTGTTATGCCTGTGCTAAAAATCTGTGTACCCCCTCCCCAATACCCATTTCAGGGCTGTTTGGATTCACTCTGCTTTAGCTAGTCTTCTCTTATTCTGTTTGACATTTTAAAACCAATCCCCATACCCAAATGTGTTCAGATTGCTGTCTCTTCTATTGTTGATTACACCTCCTTAGAGACTCATAATGTGTTCCACACTTTGTTTGCCAGCAAGACTCACAGATAAACTGAATGACCCCGCATGCAAATGAGGAGCGCAAATTTATAAGTTGTTTTGAACGTTTGGAGGCAATTTATATAACTAAATATCCAGGGAGACTTGTTATAACGTTTACTAGTCAATGTAACACAGGTCTGATGCTTTTTGTATCTAAATGCTTTTGTGGATTGTCTCATTAACATTTATCTACAGCTTATGCTGAGAAAGCCCATTGGAAAGGTGTTTTGCATTAATAAATTGGATTCAAGGAAACTACAAATTAGCAAGGATTACACAATGAGTGAAAACCTTTACAACCAGGGGCCTTTTTAGGAATATGAATGTTAAAATGTGAACATTTTAATGAGATAGAGCTTCATTTTACATCACAAATGGCATGAGATACAGGCAAGATCCTTTGTGGCAGTGGCATTGTGTCTGCTGTCTTTATACACATTCTGTTTATACTGTAAATTAGACCTTTTTGGCTCTGACTGGTTTGCCTTTTTGAATTTTGACAGAGCCACAGTGAAAAAAGGTGTGACTTTTCGGACAGCAACACCAAGTAACTCTTTACTATGGGACATTACTCTGGACATGGGCGCAGATGGGACCATTGCAGTTGCATGTCAAATGAAAGCTCCCATTCCTGGAAAAAGGTAAGTACTTAAGTAATGTCCAGTGTACCTTTCCGAAACACATGCTGTATTAGTAAGTGGAAAAAACAACAACCTTCAGTGTGCAAGAGCTTTAATGCAGAAACATAATGGACTGTGACCCAGTGGCAATCCCTCCTCCTCTGTAAGCATGGGTCAGCTGCACAGACTCTTGTAAAGATGTCCCTTGTAAACATAACTTTTCTTCTTCATTGGTTATTTCCTGTCCACTCTAGGATTTTTTAGGAGGTTGGCACATACTGGAATTCTGTAAAACATCTTATGAGTGACTTTGTTTGAGCATTGAGACTAAACCAGAATAAAACACAATGGTTCTATTGTCTCTATTGTACTCAATATTATTCATTTAAATCATCTTTGTGGAACTAACCATTTACCCACTATTGTAAGCAACCTTAGTAAAAACGTTATATTTATTTAATTAAATCTCAAGATTTTTATGTTGGATTTGCTGCTTGCTGAGTCTTTCTTTTTTTACTACATTAGGGAGACTTTAAGAAGTGCTTAGCTTCCTCTGTGACCTCATTAAATAGGGCTCTACCCTTTCTGGAACAAGCAGCTTATCTGAGATACAGTTTCAACTTTGCTTCATTGCCGCTTTACTTTACACTGAACTGAGACACGTTGGGTAGATTATGATAGAAAGCCATATTGTGCTTAGAGCCGATTTCCACCATCATTTCTGTTAAGCTTCCTGTTTCTTTCATGATTGCTTCTTGGCTGTGCTCTAAGAACATAGACAATGTTGTGTTGTTGATATTATTTGTAATTTTTAAAAAGCAAAATATTTCAATATTTTAAAGCTGTAAAGCAATATCTTTATTTGCTCTATATTTTTAGCACTCTTACTGTACACTATTTTGCACATGGCTGTTTATTTATATATTTATAATATTTTTTTTATGTTTTTATTCTGGTGCAATTAGTATTTGTTTTATATGAACAGTTTCATGTCATCACTCACAGACAGTAAGTAGTTTCTAACCCAAAGAGGGATTTACAAAAAAATATATATAAAAAAGAAAATTGCATTTAGATATCTGTGTTAATGCATACTTAAAGGACTATAAGCTTTTATTAGTTAACTGAATCTTGTTTTGACACTTGAGCTGCTGTTATTGTTAAAGTAGGAGCTTTGAGTGCATACTAGGTGGAAAAGCGCTATATAAATGATTAAAAAAAAATATATATATATATATATTTTCACTACAAAGAAACATGATGAAATTATTGTATTATATTTCTGCTTCGAATGGATGCACTGGGAACGAGGAAACAACAGAGGAAACCTTTATTGTTTTAAGGTTTCTGCACCTGGCAATATCTTCACGCAGAAAGGCATCTGGTATGTAGAAGGCCTTCAAGAATAATTTTTATTCGATAAACAGAGTTCACTCTTTGTATTCACTGACATATATTTATAACATAGAGGTACATAGATGCCCCATCTCTGATAAAGGCCATGTGGCTGTGTGAATGCATATTGTGTTTCATTCTACCAATTTATATTCTCTACACTGCTGGAAAATAAAACTCGATACACTAACTTGGGCTGCTTGAGAAAATTGAATCCATACATAGGACTCCCAGTTCCTGGTGGCTTCACTGAAAGGCCAAGTAACAAAGGTGACGGCACTGTTGTGTGCAGCATGTGCATTTTTTCTATTTACATTTAACAGTTGCAGGAGCTTTAAGCTTCACAGCATGAAATTCTCTTCTCTGGTTTTGTTCAAGGGAAATGCTTGAATACATCTTGGTCTGGTAAAATAAAGTGAAATACTGAATAAAATTTCACCTTCACACTTTGAATCCACAAGACTCAATTCTCAAGGTCACTTTGGATTAATCACATTTTTAAGCCTTCATCTATCTGTTCCCAAACAATAAAATAATTGCTGAATTTATACAGACCTGTTTTGTACAATGTATATACTATCCATTACAAATACGATAACATAGAGTTATTCTGAGTTTCATGCAATAAATATGTCAATATATTATATACATGAGAGTTGGAGTGAGAAGACATTGTGCCAGTGAGACGAGATACATTTTAGTTGAAGAGCGGCGTCTTTATTTAGTCAATATGATCTTTATAAAATCTACATTAAAGGGCTATGGAGATGTTAGGTGTGGTATTAAATAAATGTGTGCACACTACAAGTTCTGTCTAATCATGACATCATTGGGGGGGGGGGGGCAAATAGAGTTTATACTGCACTATACAGTACTTGACCTTTTAGCATAGAAGTCCAGAATGTAGAACTTTATGTAATTGTGTGTAAGTGTCCCATAACAGTCTTGATAGAATAGCGGGTTTTCTTAATTTTGCCTAGCATAGAAACCACTGACAGAATTGATTCATTCTAATAAATGAGTTAACATTACACAGGTTTGAAGCTGTTTTTCATCTTAAGCCATATAGAACTGAGAGTAACCCAGCTTCTGGTCTCTGTTCCAGGCTTGAAAGCAGCCTGCTGGAGGTGCTTCAGATGGACTTCGAATTGGAGGAGCTAAGCAGTCCCCTTGACAGTCAGGTGATCATTTGGAAGCTTGAACTGCCACAGGGATCTAAAAATGTTGCCAAAACTGAAGGAGCCATGCGCATTTATACAACTCAGAGAGATTTTGTTGGCTTGGCCCCTCTTGTAATGGTAAGTTTACTGACTGCTTACATGTCATCATTGTTGCAGATGCTATCACTGCTTCTACATGCTTTTGTTTTTATTGTCTCAATAATTAATCCATCACATAAGCCAATGTAGTAAATATGGAGCACTTTGTGCATTTATATCACTGTGAATAATATAATAAAATCTGATTATTGTGAATATTATATGTTTTCCCAGCAGTGTTTTTGACACTATATTGGAACAATTTTGTGCAAAGTGAGCTGGAACATTTGATACTATGAGAATATGTTATCCTGATTTGTGAATTTGACATGGCTTATCTCTTGTGTAGAAGTTGACCTCAGGCTGAGGGCCAAACACAAGGAGATTTGATGGTTTGATCAAGGGAACATTAGCACTGACTAATCACACTTAGCTTCCCTCTTTGAATTCAGACCAGTACCGCTGCTCAATACTTCTGCATAATGGTCTTAAATTCTCATTTCCTATGACTATTGTGTAATGAGAGTAAAATATATATATATGCTCAATTATTTAAGCCTCATTTAAACCACTTTTACAGTCAGGGAACACATATCCATCTGCTTCATTTTGGTACTCTGAGTGGCCAAGTGCCCTTTTAAATTTGATTTAAACGATAAGTCACAGGACTTGACAAGGCTGCGCTCCACTGCGCTCATTATAATTCAACACAGACTACATTATTCAGTTAGCTCAGCTTCTGTGTTTTTACATTGAAGGGACACATGTCCTTTCAATGTCTCTCTTGTTCCCGTCTGCTTCACTTATGGCTTTTGATTTGTTCATGCATTAATACAAAGGCATGTGGATATAGAGATTACATGAGACAAAGGTGACCTACATTGTAGTGAACTGGTCAGTCTTGGGTGTTCGAAAACAGTACATATTTTTATATTTAAGATTTGTGGAAAGTTGATTTAGCGTGTAGTGTGTTCTTATGAGATGGTAAAATGGTGATGATGGCAATTTAGATTACCATCAACATTATTTGAGGCCATTAAATTTAATGATTTTGAAGCTATATATTTAAAAACGTACATAGTGTTTGCTTTTTCAGTAAAAAATACAAGTGTGTTACTGTGGGTTTAAAAATAAAAGCACTGGTGATGAATAAGTGTAGGTCTAATTTCAGTAGACTGTATTTAAAAACCAAATAGTCTTTTTCACCTACATCATGACGGTTTGTGTCCATTCGCTGAGGATGCTTGTGAAAAAAGTCAAAGATTAGTCATTCCAGCAATGCACTAACCTGGCCATCATGCAGCTGCTCCCTCGGCCTTTACAAACAAGGGGGCAGGGGGCTTCTTAGCTCATCACTGCCTCTGAGTCACTAAGTTACACTTCATTGCACCCGTTTTTTCCATTCCCAAATCATGTTTGCTGTCCTTTTTTGTTTCATATAGACTTTACATTTAACTAAGTATTTGCCATTATTTACTCTGATGCATTAAGCAGCATGTCTTATCTTTCTCCTTTAGGACTCAGAGATCTTGAACACAGCCATCCTGACTGGTAAAAAGGTGGTAATACCTGTGAGGATAGTAGCTGTAGAGGAAGATGGTTTAGTGACCGACGTGTCCGACTACACAGACTGTAGCACCGAGGATGAAGATGTGCTCAAGGTAATCTACCCTCAATTTGTCCAAAAGTCAAATAATTTACGCAGTTGTTACTTGACTAAGAGATAAGGTTGTGTAAACTTTAACTAGTACCCCTTATGGAGTTAATAGTGTATAACTTGCACTATGCACTATGTTACACTGTTGAATAATAAATGTGCACTAACCTCTCTTCCACAGAAGAGCCCTGTATAGCTCCAATGTTTCATGAGATAAGATTTCTCAGTCGAGTCTCAAAAGCTACTCAGTGGTAAAATTATTCTCATTACCACATTATCTCATTATGTTTTAAAGGTTGTCTGTTTCTAACAATGGGTTAAAGAGCAGGTAGGAAAAATAAAGTGTGCACACAATAGGAGTCAAGGTTGTGATCATGTGTAATATAGAAGGGCAGCTGTGGACAAATAAGATGTACGAAAGTCACCTCTGCTCTCTGTCCCTTTTTCACCGTAAAACAAACTATTAGTTGTACTCCAACAACATTACCCATCAGTCTCCCCGACAATGAACAGCCGCTGAGCTAAATCGCTTCCCACAAATGCCCTCACAGTCTGTCGCTATGCTCCCATCTTTTGACTTGTCCCTTTTATCCTGTGAACCTGGGCACGGCTGACTGCCAAAAGCCGGCTTTGTTTACTGATGAAATTGAAAGTCAGGTCCCTGGCCTGAGGTTGGAGGCTGTGAAATGTATTTACTCAAGGGTAAAACAGCATTGTAAACAAGTATGAAGACATGCACTGGACTTGGGGTTTTTAATATGTTTTGCCTGGAAATATGTCCCAAAGCAGACGACAGACAACAGATGTTAATAAATAAGCTTGGTTCATAATCAAGTGGGTGGCAGTTTTAAGAAAAGCTGGATTATGTTTTCATGTTAGGATCATTCTCCTCAAGCTTGTAATGTAGCTGTCTTTACTGTTGTTTTAAGCTTACTGTAGCTCTCAGTACATTTGCTAACCAGATAACAGCTTCAGTCACAAATATTCCCTTTAATCTTCTTAGAGCCTAACAGCTTGACTTGGTATCTTTTTCCTGCATAGAGCGTCTGAGGAGTATCAAATTAACTGCTGATAGACGGGAAGGATTTATAAAGAATAAAATAAAGCAAAACAAAGTGTAATCTGTGATGATGGAGGGTTTTTTTAGTGGTAAAATGACGAGAGACTTGTGCAGGTATTCTTTCTGTTCATGAGGAAAGACTGACCCATTTTTTGCGATGGGAATACGGAGCATGGCCTGGCCGTCCATTCCACACTTTTTATATTGTGTTAAATATGTCCGACTAAATTAATTTAAATCAACTTAAATTCATTCAGCCACATGAAATCCATTTGCCCTTTTGCTAAAGATCTATTCCTTTTGCATATGCTGTGAAATGCCAACACATGAAGTGCAGTTTTAAATATACGTATACATTGCACTCTAAAATCACAATGGGAGATGTTTGGCCACAAATTCTGCGAGGAATTCTTAGAAAAAAAAAAGTGAAAAACCTCATATCATGGATGACTTGATTGAATACCTTCACAATAAATTAAAATGGAAAAAACTCACACATTACTACACTAGGTGGAAATCCATCTATTGTCCTATGTTTAGATGCATTAGATTTTCCCCCTCATAACTATTCAAGGACTTTGGTGTCGTATAATATAAATCATCAGTTTGGATATAAATCAAGTATAGGATTATTTGTAGAGAAGAGGTCAGGACACTGCCGCATGCAGCAAAGATGACACACAGTGTAGTGTGTGGTCAGTCAAAAGCTTTACTTCTGGTCATGGGCACAGGATGGCTGACTCAGATGCAATAATGACACAACATCCTCTCAAAAATAGCATATCGTCATGACAGAACATTCTTTAACTCACAGTTGGGTTCATGCGAATGAGAACAAGAATCCGTTTGCCATTTGTATTGCTCCTTGGGCAATATGTCAAAGTCATAGTTTTTTCCTTCACTCCTTGTTGCACTTTTTGAGACTACTGTTACTGCAGCATTGACCATGCAATTTATTTAAAGCGTGATGGAACCAAGGCAAACCTCCTGAATTGTATCTACCAGGGCCACAAATATCCATGAGATCTTTGAGCAGGCAGCTAAACTTATCAAGGTCACCTTTGAAATTATGGTATAATGAATGCACTTGGCTGTGAAGGACTGATGTTCAACACTGCACCACATATTTTGATTAACATAAAATTGCGATACAGCCTCTTCCTAAAGCTTCGGACTGGTGATCATCACAGTAGTTTATTACAGCTAGCTGACATTACTATAGCAACGGAAGCAGTGCAAAAGTTCTGCAAGGCAATCTGTTGTTGTAAGAATGGCCTATTTGTTAAAATAGTGACTATCATTGCAATGCTTGATTATATTTTGTCACAAAGAGGATTATCATTACCTTCATTGACAACAATCTCATTCAAAGTTTTATATAGATTGTGCATGCATACTTACACAAAACCCTTACTGTTATCAGCATAATTAAAATGATAAGAAATTAGTGTTCTGACAGGGGTTTTCTTTATGTTTTATATCCTCTTAGGTGTCAGACAGGTGTGATTATGTTTTTGTGAATGGAAAAGAGACCAAAGGTAAAGTAAAGATGATAGTGAACTTCACCTACAGCTACCTGACTGCTCAGCTGGAGATGAAAGTTTGGATGCCTCGCCTACCACTGCAGATCGAAGTGTCAGACACAGAACTGAGTCAGATCAAAAGCTGGAGAGTACCAGTACTGACATCTAAAAGGTAGGACACAAAATAGAGCGTTTGTTCAGAATTAAATTATATGCTTTATTTTTAGTAGCTAGTAGTTGTTTGTAGATTTTTCTTTTATTCCACCTATATTCAAATCATATCTTGGGTTTAGGGTTTTCAATCCATTAAGTAATGAGCTGCACTATCCCGCTGTCATCCAGTCAAGCAAAGAGACATGGTTAAGTGATTGGAATATAGCCGATAAAAACATTTGCGGTATAACAGATGTGTCGTGTTCTTACGCGCTAGATCTGGCTGGAACAGTGAAGAAGAAGACAGGAAGGGGAAGGGCTGCATGCTGCAGTTTCAGCACGCTATGGTGCGAGTGTTAACTCACTTTGTGGCAGAGCAGGAGGACCCTCGAGACCCTAAGGCCTACTTTTTAGGCTCTGATTGGCAGGTGGATGTCACAAGGCTTGTTAAATACTTCATGAAGGTGGAGGACCCAAGAGTGGCGAGACTACAGGCAGGAAGGGTGCTGTCAGGGCGAGATCTGGGAACAACTGCAATTCAGGTAACAACAAGCCTCAAGTCAGACTCTGATAGAATGTTTATCTTAGTATACCTAATTTTGTTGTTTTACAGGTGTTTTCGCCACTTTCTGATACAATCTTGGCTAAAACAACAATCAGGGTTGTGGATGACAAAGTGACAATCACTGAGTTGGGGGTCCAGTTGGTAACAGGTCTCTCCATGACCTTGCAATTGAGCCCTGGGAGCAACAGAGCTATCCTGGCTACCATTACCACACAGGAAATTCTTCAGAACCCCAAACAGGTAATTTCTTGTTAGAAGTATTCAAGATGGGATTCACAATAAGTTGTGGGCAACAAGAATATTTTTTGTTACTTCTTGTTTTTAGAAAGCACTGGTCAGTGCTTGGGTACAGTTCAGCGATGGCAACCAGACACCTCTAGATATTTATGATCCCGCTTTCTACAAGATGACCGTGACGTCGCTGGACCAAGGCGTAGTGTCGGTGCCAGGGAAAGCCCCTGTTGTGGTTGCAGAGGGAGAGGGCGAAGGAGTTCTGGTCAGAGTAGAGGTCTCTATCTGTGGGGCCTGTCAGAAATCCAAACGCAAAAGCACTGTTGCAGTGGGTAATGGCAGCCTAAAGGTCAAGTTTATGGTGAGCAGTCGTCGTCCAGAGACTAAATTGAGCACAGACAACAAGGGAGGCATCAGGGATACTGGGAACGACTATGGAAACGACGGGGAGGAACGAGATAACGTTGGAAATCGAAAATCATCCAGAGATCCAACATCCAGCTCTGACAGTTCAATGCAAAAAAACACAACTTTTGTGAAGTCTACAGAGGGCACTTACATTACTAGTGGGACCCTTGGGGGAGTTGGTAAAACCAGCAACTCTGGAAACACTGGCAATCCTACTAGCATGGTGAATGCGAGTATGATGAACAGCCCGAGTGAAAGTAGCAAAGCATATGATTCTGGGAACATGATAGTAGAGGATATGGGCAGCGTTAGCTTAAGCAGCACTATAAAGGCTCCTGGTAACCTGGTAAACTACAACAACTTCACCAACAAGGTCGAGGTACCTGGGCAGGACAGGGTTGAAGTGGAAATTGGTGGTGAGGACTTACTGGCCAGCCGGCCTCTCACGGACTTAGAGATTGGTATGTATGCTTTGTTGGGTGTCTTTTGCTTGGCCATTTTGGTGTTTCTGGTCAACTGTATTTCTTATGTTGTTAAGTTTCGACACAAGAAGCCACCCTCTCACAGTCAGGAGCCCACCGGGCACAGACACGATTGGGTCTGGTTAGGTACAGATGCTGAACTTGTTATGAGTGTACCAGGCAGTCCTGTCCAGCAGGACTCCCAGACGACAACCACAGTGATAGACATTGCGCCTGATAAGACAGCCTCTCTGTCTAGAAGACCCAGCTGCCTAGCCTCTGTTACAGACTCCCCTATTGGCTGTGTCAGGGGCAAACCTATGCAATCCGAGTCCCTTCACTCTCCGACCAGCAAGAGAAAGAGAGTCCAATTCAAAACCTTCTCCACACTGGAGCGGCAGCATTCGCCACATCTCTCAGCCCGAGAAAATGGCGATGGAATCCACTGGGTTGGAAAGGAGGACAGTTGTGAGGAGGACACCCAAGTGCCTGGCACAGAGCTTGGGGACCATTTATAAAACAGACCCTGATCAGACCTTACATGCACAGAAGATGTGGCTTTGATCACCTCAATGCCTTTGTTCCATTCAAAAACATTTAAGAATATGTGCTTTTGGAATAATCATGCTCCACATTTCATGACAGATCAAGGTCTTTTACATGCACTGTAAATTATTGTTAATAATGGGAAGAGTGTGGCGTTTATGGTTGACTGCTCTTTATATAAAGCCTCCAAATATAATAACTGCATGCAAATAACTACTTTTGAATAGTTCTGTATTCACTGAATATACGACAAACTGACACAATTTTCCAAAACAGTGAAAACTAGTTTAAAAGGTTTAAACAAAGAGCATAACATGACAGAATTCTAATCAAAAAGTGGCTTTGAGTCATGAAAAACAAAGTGGTTGTTTTTGTGTTTGTGATGAAGTCATTTTATGTTGATGATGTATTTGATCTTTTTCAGATAAAAAACACAGATATTGAATATTTTCGGATATTGAAACTTTTATTATTTTTTTTGTTTGTTCAGTGTCAATTAAAAAAAGGCACATTGTAATTTACATGTTTACAAAATTTATTTTGAAGAAATGTCAACAGTACCATATGGTTAATTATCCACACAGTTTTTAATGTCCAAACACTTATTCAATTTTATAAGTAAATAACTTGCAATAGCTGCCTAATTAAAAAAATAAAAGCCCATTGTATTGCCTCAACAGCCATTGAAATACAAAATTGCATTGATTTACCCTTTATTCCCTGAGTTGTTTAAATAATAAAAAATAATTTGTTGTCCTTATTAAAAAAAATGAAACTGAAAATTTTTACGTAACAGTCCAAATAATCTACAGCAAAATAAAAACATAATAACACCTACTAATCTAAAACAACTAATGGCATTGTTTGTTAAAATTCTTCACAGGCACGTTATTTTACATTTAAATTAAGGTATAAATAACAAACAATTAACATTTATGTACATTTAATCTGGAGTAGGCCTGAAAATCTTTGGTTTATCCCAATGCTAATGTTAATGTGTTTTAACAAAGCAGGATAAAAACACAAAGCTGAGATCACATTCACAGGCTCAGTGCAAAGTAGCCACCAGTCTCTGGTAAGTCTCTCTCTCCTGTTTCTGGCTGTGATGCTCTTCCACATAAATTTTCCCATTCCTCACCAGTTTCTGTCTTAGCTCATGATCTGACAAAAGCCTCCGAGATTGATACACAAATTCCTGGCAAGAAAAAGAAAAAAAAATTTGTCAATTTTGCCGCCAAATGCCACTTTAAGTGTACCATTGAAGTTGCCTTAAGATATGTTTTTAAAGCATAAAAGATATTCAAATGTGAAGAACAGAGCTCAAATAAAAGCCATTGCGGTGATTAGCAAACACTTCAAACAAATCTGTACATTGCCAAAAGACTGAAATATTTGTGGCTCATCCAAATATGGCTGTGCAAAGGACTCGTAATAGTCTCTTAATCGCTGCCATCTCACAGTTGTTAGTGTGGAAAAGAATAAAAAAACTGACAGCTACATTTAAAGAATTTTACTCCTCCAGCCTTTCTGGGACACAAGGAGGCGACAATATGGATAAAAATGGGATTATTAAAGAATCACTTTGCAATCCCTTGTGTGATGTAGCATTACAATAGTTTGAATCCTTCTACTTTTACTGTTGTTGAAAGTGGAATGACAGATTGAAATAAGAAAACTTTCATCTGAGTCATGTAGTGCAGCAAAACATTGTGTTGATGCAACCCTTCAGCCGTTGACAGTTCACAGTCCACTTGACTCAAGTGATGTAATTACATCTGGAGAGGACATAACTTGTCTGTATATCCATAAGAGAGCCATAAACTCTCAGCAACAGGATTAAAAAACTTATAAGCAGCACACTTATAATCACGTCACTCACAATGCAAAGTGTAGAGGCAGTGTTTTTCTCTTTAAGGCTTTCTAGTACTTGCTTTGATGCCTGTAATACATAACTTACTTGTATAATTTCCTTAAAAAATAATGTACAAGAATATTGTATCAAAAATGTATTTCCTGTGATTTACAAAAAAAAAAAAAAAAATGGAAGAGGACTAGCATTTGCTGCCGATTGTTATTGGCTAAGGTCATGTTTTATCTGTCCCAATTCAGTGCAACCATCTGTGAGAGCCTTCTCCTGGCAGCTAAGCTGGGCACACGTGACCCCCCCCCGAAGAGGGGAATTATCTCCCGCCTTGACAATGACATCAGACTAAAACTTCTTGTCATCATGCAACCATGACCTAGCCTTCAGACTGCTGGCTTGGAGGAATGACACTTGACAATGCACAATTTGCACTTGCCTGCTTAGTGCTTTGTCTTGCATCACTACATGGTAACAAGGTATATGCAGTATGTCCCTAAAGGGTTCACATTCTGATTCAAAACTGAGCACCCAGAAGACATCTGCTGCTTTTGTTAGATTTCACCTGTTAAGCCTGGACTAGTGCAGAATATTGAGAGAAAAGTTTTGCACAAAAATGCTGAAGGGTTTCTTTTTACTTTTGAAGTAAGCTTACTGAGCCATTTACAGTCTGATATGTTATTTGGTGTCAATTACTTTTCTGGTCAGCTGAGGTGACAGGAGCAGTTGTCTGCTCTAGTCATAATACATCCTGTGGTTCATCATCTCTGTGTCCGTTTAGGTCAGGTTGGACACGTCTGACCTAGTGGGTGCTTAGCACTATATACCTGAGGGGATGAGTAAAGCAGGCCAGTGATCTCATGCTGTACTAAGGCTGCATTTCCAGGAATGTCCCGCACAACCACAGGAACTCCCAGATCCATGGCCTGTTGGAGCAGAATATATACAATGTTCATTCAATCACATGCACTCACTGAAAATACTGGAGAAAAGCCACCTGGTTACCATGGGAACTATATGGCTTTCTGCGCTTGAGAAAATAACACTATTGATCTGCATCAAACGTTAGCAAGTTGCAGTGTGAAATATACTAATAAGACTTTCAGTCCATTGTGGATTGTCCAAATCAAGTGTGTTTAAAAGAGATTAGGTGGATTTGCAGGTTGAGCAGAGAAAAGATTGGCGTGAAGCAATTAATTTGGGTAATTGTCCCTGAAGTGGGCAGATAACACGTTTGGGGGTTTAGATAGTTTTTAGTTTTTTAATGACCAGAAATTAACTCTAAATTAAACTCGGTGGTTAAGACTTGTTTACCTCTAAGATGGCCGCTGACATGCCCTCTGAGAGGGAGCTGTTAACCACGGCAAAACACTTTTTCATGGCAGCATGTAACTCCTGTTGGCTCCTCTCCTGGGCCATGTAGACCCCTGCTGTTCTGTAGAAACAGTGGCAAAGCTCAGTTCCTATGTGACTTGGGCTTCATACAAGCGTAAAAGATGGCGAGCAGCAGTGACAACCTCATTGCATGAAACTCCGTGTGTGACATGGTTGTTCAGGTAAAGTCCTAACCAGAGAGGTAATGTCCTCCTGCAAAGATCTCTGTTGTGGTCAGAGCCCAAATCTAAAGGATTAGCTGAGACTTAGACTGGGAGGATAAAAAAATAAATAAAAAAATTGTGTTTTGCCTCAGATTTTCATTTGGTTTAGAGTTAATGCGAGAAAAGCAGATTTGGTGTCATCTAGCAGTCAATTTTCAGATTGCACCCAAAAACAATACCTGACATGACAAACAAATGACAGAATGTAAATGTAAAAGGTGCTTTGCCTGATTTCTTTGTAAAGATTAATATTTTAAATGTTTATTAAATACACAAAAATACAGCTAAAAATTGACAGGCAGCTAATTAGACAATCACAAGTTTGTTTTCTTGAATTATGTTGGACCGGCATAAAAATAAAATCCAACTGATACTTACTTTTGAACTACTGCCTCAACTTCAGTACTAAAGACCGGATCAATCTGTGAAAGACAGAACTAATTATTTAAAAGGTAAGCTCCATTTTAAATCACAGGTGCCAAGAATCACATAACTGTGACAATATAATAAACAATTAATAAAATAAGCCATTGTGATTTTTATTTATTATTTTGAGAAAATCATTCTGTGCAAATCCTGTATTTTCAGAGATTGAGGTCAGGGTGGGGTGCGTGGCCAATCCCATTAATTGCAATGTGGGATTTGTGTGCATTAGCCTGCCCAGAGAAAAGTCAAACCATTG
This sequence comes from Neodontobutis hainanensis, assembly GCA_024349245.1. Lineage (NCBI taxonomy): Eukaryota > Metazoa > Chordata > Actinopteri > Gobiiformes > Odontobutidae > Neodontobutis > Neodontobutis hainanensis. Next base: position 5,622,940 of record JALDNG010000043.1, on the reverse strand, counting down.
CAATTTAGGTCAAAGATCCTGGCCAACAAGCTGCTACTTTCTCAAATTTATTTATTTATTTTACAGCTTATTGCATTTTTAAACTAAATCAGATTTATAGGACATGTGCATTACACATGATCCAAAACCCTGATCCAAGATATTTTCATATCCTGGTGTTGCGTGAGTTTGTAGGTTACATGGTAAAACCAGAAGGGGGCAGCTCACATCTCGGGTTTTAATAAATGCAAATGATTTAAGCACAGATTATGAACAGTCCAGTGCAGCACAAATTGATATGCAATGAATGAGATTACAAGTAGCATAGAGAAAACAGGTTTTACATCTTAAAGATACAACACTGCAGTGTCATCTGTCACGTATCTTCATTTCAGAGGCCTAAACTTGTTGGTTTAGTGCCTAGTGTCCAAAAGGATTAATGTGTGATAATCATAGGAATAATAGAGAATCCGTCAGCCTGGTTAAAGAGAAATAAGATGAGTCATTCCTGACAAACTGACCTAAATTTCCCCTTGAATGACAGATGTGCAGCCAGAGTGCTCATTATTTGAATGAAGAGAGACAGATTTAAAGTACGTCATCACTGGCTCAGCAACCTCTTTTAAACAGTGTTTTAACAACTGCTAAAATGTATCTTAGGTATTTTGACAAACACACATATAGGTTATAAGAATAATTTCAAACTAATTTCATGGGTGTTAAAATTAAAGACAGATTTCTGCTGCTACAGAAACATATTATCAAAGAAAGAACAAAGCAGAAAGCAGCTGTAAAACATTGTATTAGCCTCTGGGCATGTCTAATTGAGTGCCTTTTGAACAGAAATAAGGCGGAACATACCTTTTAGCCTGACATCACTGTTTGAAACAAAGAACACAGACTAAAATATTGTACATTACTGTCAAAACAGGTCAGGGGAAGGGAGATTAGGACAGAGAGAAATCAATGGTTGGCAAATTTAAGTGGAATTAGGTGCTGATGCTTATATACACACCAAACCTCAAAACAAAAGCAGAAAAGTGACAGCAGAAATTTAAAACTCCCTTTATTGTGATGTTATGTCAATAGCATATTTCAGTAGATTTAGAATTTAATGTTGTTCTATTATTTTGTACAGGAATAACACTGTATTTTGTAGAACAATCTGGGGAAAAAGACTAATTTAATTATAACAAAACATTAACCGAAGCAGACCCAGGCATGTGTTGTAAAAATGGAGTTATATCCACTAAATAAGGCAGTGCCTCGATGGATGCCAGTTGGCCTCAAAAGATTCTTTCCGTGGGATTTAAGTTAAAAAGATAAAGCCAGTGTTTCTCCAACATTCAAGTAGGACTCACCTGAATTCACAGGTGAGATCTTAGCACAGAGAAACAATGCCAATAGGAATGTGTATCATGGATTAAAAATCTCCTTCTCACTGACTACTTACCTTTGGCCCAATAATGATGAACACATTCAGGGGATTCTGACAATGCCATTCTGAAATACAATTTAGAATAAAATTTGGCCAGTACAAAAAAGAAAGGAAATACGGTCAACTCAAAAATTAGCTGGCAAAATCATCTTGTTTGTTGTACTTTCTAATAAATGAATTATATGAATGAATTATAATCAAACATTATCCCAAATAAACATTACATTTCACAACATACATTTTAGGTTATTTGTACAAAACAGAAGTAATATTGCAATACCGGAGAAGCCCTGGACCAGGTAAAGGGGGTCCTTGACTCTTCTTAGGCCACAGACCAACAGGAAGACACGCAGTTTATCCACATGCTCTGTGCTAACAGCTGGAGGCCAGCCAAAAACACACAGACAGATTGTGTTACAATATCAAAACACTGCATAATGAACATCCCAAGTACATCAGCAGATAATGAAAGCAATACATCACCCAAGGTCATGGAGAAAAAAAAAGTCAGCAGTGACTAATGCGCTCACACAATTTTCTGATCAGAGGTAGAACGCTCAGCAGGGAAATAGTCTTTTAAAAACACTGGATAACTGCAGCCAAATCTGTGTTTAATAAGGCAAATTTGGTTAGCAATTTGCTCATTAAACATAATTTAGATTAAAATTAACTATCCAACATCATGCTATTAATATCAAACACTCATGGAATCATTTTGATTGAAAGGCAGTGTTATTTAATTTTCCATGATCAACAAACTTCAAAAGGTTCAAGTGAGACATTAATTTGACACTGGCAAACAAACAACTGGGCTGAATGTCAATGACGAGTCTACTGCACCTGACCTTCTAAAAGGTCTGTGTTAATATGAGTGCAGCACACATATCGCAGACAGACTTGTAACACTTGAAACATCTGAGACTAATTACTACACTGAAAACATTTGGCCACAATTAGTAATAATAGATGGACTGATCAGTTTTATACAAATGAGAGGATGTACGTACAAGGTGTAACTACAGTGACAAAAATTCAATGTTAAGATACAAAATATAATATTAAATTGGATATCTGTGCTTTGACCTGATCATAAAAGCTCGAATAAATCAAAGTCAAATCTGTCACGAAAGAATGTGCAGATACACATTACTATTTCACACTTAATGAATTAGTGCCATGTTCAAGTCAAAAGACAACATTTTTGAATCTATGACGCATCATCTTTTCCTAAGAGAGCGCTAGCTACCCATCATCTTTGCACATCCGACTTGTATGCAATACCAATTTTGTGAATTTGCTTTTGACATAAGAGCACACTGAACAATGCCTTGTTTTTCCATCAGCGTGTGCACACATCACCATGTACGCCTCGTTATTCCTGTGAAAGCTCTGCAGTGGGCAAAACAACAACAAGGTCAACCTATAAGGAAAATAATATACATGTGGACATTTTATTAAAACTATATTTACTCAACATGTGCAATTAATTCATATAAATCATGTAGCTTATAGCCTACCTGCAATTAAAGATTTGAAGAAAAGGGACAAGGAGAACATTGAAAAATCCTGAGTTTATAAAAAGCATAGTTTTCTGAAATTACCTTAAGAACTGAGAAACCAAAATTGTTGATAAGCAATGTGGTGGTAACTACTGCACCAGAAGGTGGCAATAACTGGCAATAAGTGTTTAAGGTTTGGAAGCAGCAATAAACTTTTTCTATTCCTATTAAAAAAAAAAAAAGTTTACAGTTGACTTGTTATGTGAAACTTTACCTCACCTTATGGTTTTGTAAAAGTTTTACAGACAAACACACTATGCAAACTTAGCTATAAACATTATAGAATTTTTTCTAAGTCCAACAGTAAGCAGCAAATTCCGGTTTTAAACAACTCCTACAACAACCTCATGTGACACAATCTCCTTGTAATCACAGGTGCACAGCTACCTCTTTGTTTCTTTGAGAACCTTCAGTGAGTCCTATAATTGTTTAATTGGAAGTAGTTTCTGTTTTAAAGTTCCTTTTATCATCTACAAAAAAAATATAAAAAAAATAAAAAATTCACAGTAGGGATCTCCAACAACAATGATTTCAAGGGCTGTCAGGCTTTACTGTAGCTATAATACTTTTTCCTCAAGATAAAGGGTATAAGATCTAAAGCATAACACATTCTTGAATCTTCAGTTTGGCGGGAGGGTACCTTTGCCTCTTTCATGTTCCTGATGGGATTCCTTTACAGCGTGCCACCTCAACAGTGAGCCACAAAGTAAACCCCCAGAGCTCAAGCCTTCACATAACTTCAATAAGCTAGCCTATGTACAATAGAAAGCATACTGATGATTAATTTTTATCACAGAAAATGGAGAGCCAAGTCAATTTGCAACAAGAGCTCTGTAAAGCAAACACTCAATGTCATGTGCTGTTCCGGGTTGAAGTGTTAAGAAAAGGGACCTGATGGGACATATTTTTATTATCTTTTGCTTGTGTTTAGTTTTGATGTAAACAATAATCAAATATACATTATTATTCCATCGGGAAATTTGTTTTGGGCAAAGTGCTGCAGAACAGTACCTGACATGGTCCATGGACAAGACAAAAGACAAGTTTACACTTTCACACATGCAGAGAAATGCAAATCCTGTAATTAAAAACAGTTGAATTTTGCACCTGCCCTGAGCTAAAACAATCTAAGAATAACACTGAAAGTAAAAGATAAAACCTGAAGGAAACCTTGTAAAATGACCATTTCAATAAAAAAACTCACTACTACAAAGTCACATCACAGTCTTATATAAAATTCTAGTTGTGGTGAGAATGTGGACAATTACTATTACTTGGACTGGTTGTGAAGCGCAGTGACAAATCGCCCAGGAATCAGAAGCTATTAATCAACCACTCTGCTCTGTACTCAACAGTCGTGTGTATGAACACTAATGTACCTTGGACATGACTGTGCAAAGTCCAATTTCATCACCAGGCCTATTGTTACAGAAGAATCTGAGTGGAACAATGTAGCTTCACCATCCTATTTAAATGGGTTTTGGGGTGTCTGTGGCAAGAAGGGAAAACACAAGATACATAGCACTGCTGCAAACATTGGCCTCACTGACCCTCACATCGACAAATATAATGCGGAATAAATTTATTCTCTGGCTGGTGCTTTCCAAGTTGGGGGTGCATGAATATGTTGTAGGCCAAGTGGCTCTGCAACTCATTCAGCCAATGATTAATGGTGTAAAAGGAGAAGGTTGCAAAAAATGGATGAACTGAGAAATTCAAGACATTCAATTTTTATTCTAAGAACATTATTGTGGAAACATTAATGGCATCTAAATGAATAAAAAAATAGTTTATGCTACACACTCATTCTAGAGGCATTTTTATTAATTCATATTTATAGAAACATTTACTCAAAACTTACCAAAAAGTGTTTTTGTGTACTGCTTTATTTACAAATTGGGAAGTTACATTGACTCAGTTATATAGTATTACCAATTTTAGAGAAACGCTTCGATAACAATAAGGTACCTGTGCTCTTCAAGAACTTTGTCCAGCAGAATTTCTCAGCCACGTCAGTCTGTATGCCTTAAAAAACAAACAGACCAAATTATGCTAAAAGCGTTGTTTACTGCAGTCACTATAATAACAGGGAAAATGTCAGTTAATAATGTAACACTACATTAACAATCAAGGATGCACAATAACAAGCAATACCCCTGCTGCAGAGCTTACCTTGGGGTTGGACATGAACTTTCCAGCTCTGGGAAAGCTGTAGAAGAAAACATGTAACATATAAAAGGTGTCAGTAATGTGCCATTTTATTGTTTGAGTTTGACTTAAAAAAAGAGCTAATTATTGCGTATTTTACAAGTTATCTTTATATATATATTCAATTATATACTCTTTATAGAGACCTGGAAATGCAGTTAAGGGATAATGGGGGTGCCACAAAAGTAATCAATAGAGATGGAAAGGAAATTGACTTGTTCTTGTCCTAGATCCATTCTATATGTGTGTTTCCTGTCACAATAAAAACCAACACAATGCCTTTCAGTGCATGTCCTGCCTGCTGTCAGCTCATAATGGCAAAGATAAAGCATGCCACGTGCTCCTAGCTGCAGCAGTGGGAATCCAATCTAAAAGAAAAACTTTGTAATATTGTTTTAATGGTAAACTATTACAGGACTGTACAGGATATTGTGTTTGTATAGTAAAAGATCTTCTTTGATATTTATCAAAGCTGTCACGTCTGTAAGGCTTTTCACGGCAGCATTAAAACACGAGCAGACTCAACAAAGAGTCTGGTAGGTTTATGTTCAATTTTCACTTCTGATAGTCTTTTTATTGACTGAATAGAAATGTTCTATAATAAATTAAACAACTACGTGTGTAGAAAAGAAAATTAGGTGGCGGTAAAAAACTGAAAGACAATAAATTATTGCAATTGGTTTAAAAGAATATATCAAAAGATAATCCTACCAAGAATAACTCAGAGGCTTCTCTCAGCTTCTCAGTAAATGCAACAGCAAACCTATAAAAAAAAAAATATATAAAGTTACAAAATAGCTCTAATTCATTTACACATTAATAAATTTACATAATAATCTATTCTTAATTTTCAGTATGCAACTTTTTAGTTTGCCAAGCCACTACAAGGAGAATGTTTTTGTACATGCAAATACTTTCTGTACTGCAGTCAATATGATAATTGAATAGAGAAAACTTGCCAAAGCTCAACATCGTACTACTACAGATTATACTTGTACAATAAAATTAAAGCGGTGATATATTTCAGCTCTGCCATGAGTTTTAAAAAAAATTGTATTGCTTTAATATCACTATTATTTTTTCTATCACTGTTTTATCCATTTAGAAACAAGCGCTTAGCATAGTGGCTGCCTGGTTGTCAACAGGATTTTAAACTATGGCATGCCAAGCAAAAACAAGCAAACAACACTCACTTATTTATATGGGTACTGGTACACACAAAGAAAGTAGTAGCATTAGAATCAATGATAACCATCCAAATTCAAGTACATATTGAAAGGCTGAGACCAGGAAAATTGTGAATAAAACAACTGTAATGGATAGCAAAAAAACACCGTGGAGAAAATAATCTGTTGGTGTGTGTGTGTGTGAGCGCATTATTAAACAAGACAACTAGCTAGACTGTTGAGAGAGCATTATGATCAAGGTGTTTAGTGAGGAGGCACTAACAGCTGGAGGTGATTCGGATTTAGATATTTGAAGTTGTACATGCTGATTCTACACTGCTCCCCGAAAGACAATTATTCTCATCTTGATTTATTATATAGTTGTGCTACCTTCTAGTATTGGATCTGAGGAAGGTCCGTAAGGGATCGAAAAGTCAGTCAATAAAGTGCAATATTTGGAGTAAGTGTGCCGGCTTTAACTCTTTTTACTGAATGGTACCTTCTAGTATCCACATCATAATATAAAAAAACATAACAGCACAAGACAAAATACTGGAAGACAGAATAACTTTTATCTGCTCCACTAGAAGATGAAAAAAACAATCTGCACAGCCTGGAGTTGTTTGGAATTGTGATTTGTACAGCTGTACTACAATTATGCTTACTACTTACTCCTGTTGTTCTTGTCTGGACAAAGATTGGACAGAATTATGTGACTTACATTTGGCTAATTTCAATCCCCATGTTTCCAAGAATGTAAATCTCTGATAATTTAAGGATAAAAACATTGATTTTATTTCCCTCTTAATTTAACTTTTATTTATCCAGGAAAGTCCCACTGAGATTACAAATCTCTTTTGCAGGGGAGTCCCGGCCCCACTGAGAACCTTCACAGACAATAATGCTAGGTCTCACTATTTGGGATGAAATACATGGTCCTGAGAGGGCTGATGTTTTTCGTCTTCGGGCCAAGTATTTTACGCTCCATCACAACCAGTCAGTTATAATTATGAATTATATAAAAATACAGATTGAACTGTTTGTGTTTTGCAAAGGGAAAATTATGTATGGAGGAATCTTAAACTAACTATACAAGTTGCATTTATGTCAAGTTCAGTACAATTACTAATTAATATTAAATTTAAACTAAAATGAGTGTTAATTACCTGGCTTTTTGTAGCACCTGCTCCATGACAATACGCTTCTGTTCAACCTTTACATCTTCATTTATGTCTGTTCCACCAAAAATAATGCCAAATGGTACTTGGATATCTATAAAGGTTAGACATAACACATAAAGGTCATGACATTCTTCGAAACAAGCAGCAGCAGTGTAATTTACTTAACATCACTTGAGAACCACACATCATCACTGACAGACTTGTATAAAGATAAGCAATGTAAAAAGGGTTCACCTAAGAGAAGTCTTCCAGCTTTAAACAGATGAATAGCCAGTGCACCATCAAACCGGGGGTTTTGAGATATCAGCTGTGCCACATCAGCTGCAGACTGAAACTCTGCAGCATCTCTGAGCTCACATGTGTGTCCAGCACACTCAATGTAGTCCCTAAATAGAACATGTTTCACACATGAGTAGTATATGCCTAGTGAATATGCCCAGAAATCCTCTACAATACCACACGTTACCACATAATTTTTCATTGCGCTTTAAAGGCATTTGCTAATTACGTCTTAATCAATGAATTTACCTATCGACGTCATAAATTACCTTATTCTCTCAGCAGTTGTGTTGTTTCCAGTTTTGGGACTGAGGCAAGCAATAAACAGTATTTTCATGTCGGTCTTAACATGGGTCTGAACCAACAGTAAGTTTGTCAGCCCACAGAGCTAGCATGTAACTATGCTTTTAATGACTGCCACATAACCAGCTGCACAGGGAAACTACAGTATTAAATTTCCTGAACCCAATACTGAGCAGCTCTTGTGCTGGGAACGCACCGCTGTGCTGCTTTGGGCAGGTCACAACCAAATGTTCATAAGTCCGCCTCTTATATCTTCCCTAGAAACACGCAGCTGCGGCACACGTCAGCGGTACAGTTTATCTATTTTAATATTTTGTTCAATACAGTTTAACACGAAGTAAAGTAGACGCAGATGGCAGGTTCATACGGACTTCTGAATGATTTGCCAAAGATAGCAATAAAGGCAACCACACTACTACTTCCTCTTAGTAGTGCTGGGTCCGCATAACCGGAACAGACTTCAATGTGGTCTGGATTGTGTGGCAGCAGTGTAGCTCTATGTAACAGGATGCGGAACTATTTTTTATAAATCGCCTCATGGGTAATGCAAAAATGTTTGTTGACTGCGGTGTGTGTCACGCGATAGTACTGTGACACTACCGTTTTCTCTTGATTTCCGATTAACTGACAGGATTTTGATTTAGGACAACTCAAAGTAAATTTTTTGTCGGGAAATAGGACTTGGCTAACTTAATGGAAAGTAACGCAGCTTGTTTTAATAAGTAAAGGTACGTTTATTTGCTGTTCGGTTAACGTAGCGTTCATTTCTTACACAGTGGGCTAAAGCTAGCTTACTGGAGTGTCAAGTTATTTAAAATTGTCATAAGATAAAATTATTTTATTGATTATTATAAAAAGGTTTAGCTACTTTACGATAGAGGACTTGTGCCATTTTATGTACTATAAACGTGATGACAAGTGTCACTTCTCCTTTTGTAGGTTTTAACTTTAACTTCATTCAAGAAGACATCCAAAGCTACTAAGTTGAAGAATGGCAAACAACAAGGATGTCAATGAGAGCACCCCTCTTTTGGACACTGACACCACCAGACACTCAGCACCTTCAGTTTTCCAGGGGAGAAGACTGGCGTGTGCAGCCATACTGCTGGCTGAATCTTTAGAAAGGATTGCATTTTATGGCATCACATCCAGTCTGGTTTTTTTTCTCAACAGTAATCCATTTTATTGGGAGGGCACCCAGGCTAGTCAGGCACTTCTGATGTTTATGGGAGTTACATACCTGATTTCACCGTTTGGAGGATGGTTGGCTGATGCATACCTAGGGAAGTTTTGGACAATTGTATCAAGTTTGATTCTCTACTTCATTGGAATGCTTTTTTTTCCTTTTATCTCAAATGAAGATACAAGAATTGTTTTTTGTGGTGAAGAAGTGGCCTTCCCTGTCCAGCCTGCTGAATGTCTCAGCACAAACAGTACCCCTCCAAGCAATGTTACATGTCCTGTCCGTGCACCGTACTGTGGTCCAGTAGTCTATAGTGGACTTTTGTTGATTGCATTGGGTGTGGGCACAGTCAAGTCAAATATCACTCCGTTTGGAGCAGATCAGGTAAAGTATTGGTTTGGTTATTTAAATGAATAAATAAGTTATTATGAAGAATGTTTTCATGAAGCCTAAAAATAAAATCTGTCATAGAGAGGTAAAAGATTAGGTATTTAGTGTGACTATGGTTAGAGGTCAGGCATGTGATAAGCATTCTCCTCTTCCATGACACTTCACTTCAATATGCATACAATTTCAAATTAAGTAAAGTGCTTACTTACTTTTTTCTTTTTTTGTAAACATTAGGAATCTGAAAGTACAATGGACAGAAAAACATACATTTTTCACAAAAGACCACTTTTTTGTTTTTATTGAAACTTTTATTTATCCACTGATGTGTGTGTAAGAGTTGGCGAGATTGATCAGTATTTGTCCGTGGGCAAAAACACATTTACTGTTCTAACATACTTTTATTCCTTTCCATTTGAAAATCTGCTTTTGTCATACAATAAGATTAATGTATATTTGTCACTCGGTGTTCTAAAGCCAACTTCTGCTTTCCGTTTTTTGATTACACAGAATTCCCAAAATGGATGTCTATTTAGTTTTTTGCTTTAAAAGTTACAACCCAAATTACTAAACATTTATAATAACTCCCTGATAAGAGTTTGTGAGTTTTAGTTTTTTTTTCTCTCTTTATTAAGAAGTGCTGCTAAATAACATAATAAAGAAAACATAATCAATCTCCTATAAATACTCGTACAACACAAAACAACTAAACATGAAAAGCTCGATCTATTGTGTATTACAAATATTAAATGAGAGTAATATTATTTCCTTTTGGCTATGCCAAGTAACAGTGTAATAATGTTGTTTTCTAGGTCAAAGACAGAGGCCCAGAGGCCACACGCAGATTTTTCAACTGGTTCTACTGGTGTATAAACCTAGGAGCCATCCTGTCGCTGAGTTGTGTGGCCTACATCCAGCAGAATAAGAGTTTTGAGATTGGCTACATTATTCCCACAGTGTGTCTAGGAATCTCCTTTGTTGTCTTCTTACTTGGACGTACTGTGTTCATCACCAAACCTGCTGATGGCAGTGCCTTCACAAATATGTTCAGGATCCTGGGATATGCCTGCTGTTCTCAGAAACCCGAAGAGCCATACCTGCTTCGGTTAGCTTTATAATTTCTGTTGGGAATTACAAATGCAACAATGATCTACTGTCTTTTCAGTAATTATAAAATGCTTTGAAAGACAATCTGTTCACACTTAACTAGGGTGTTGTGTCATCTAACTGCCCAGCAATGTAACAAATATTTTTGTACACAGAGTTTAGCAAATGGGGACTTATATTAAATAATAAGGTTAGATGTTGTTGACATACCTTTGTGGAAAGGTTACTTTGGTCTTTCTTTTTCAAAAGTTGACATTGATTATTTATCAGCTAAACCTTTCAAGAACTCCAGATTGATGCATTTTCTCTAGAGATGTGGATTATAGGCTTTAGAATATGGTTTCATTCCTCATTCATCTGTAGTTTACTAGTATGCTAGTACTAGTAAGTTTATTATAGCAAGTCCTTTAGTTTGTTTTTATTATTTTTCTTTGACAATCACTTAAAAATAAAAATATATTTTTTTCTCTTTTTATTTTCTTTAAAGTAACAAGCCAACATTACTGGACAGTGCCAAAGTGACTTATGGAGGAATATTTCCTGAAGACAAAGTAGAGGAATTGAAGGCATTGATAAAAATCCTCCCAGTTTTCTTCGCTCTCATCCCATACTGGACTGTATACTTCCAGGTATCATCTGCATCTCTGATGTTATTTAAAAATGTTTCTGAACTACTCCATTTGCTAGAGGGCTTACAACAAAAGTTGAGTGGCTTGGGTTCAAATCAATGACATGATCAATTTGTTTCATAATCCCTCTCCTTACTCCCTGTTTCTTGTGTAGCTATAATGACTAGAAATAAAATTCAAGTATAAGCTATTTTGTACCTCACAAAAGAGTGGCTAAATGTTTTTTGCAGGAGATAACTTGATGATCATAAGGTAAAGAATTACTCACATGCTGAGGCTTGAATCTTATTGTGTTGCAGATGCAGACAACTTACATCCTGCAAAGCTTCCATCTGAAGATTCCATATATTTCCTCCAACAACAACAACAACAGCACAGCAAACTCTGACAAGGTAACACTGTCATTGCATAAGCACCTATTGTTGCACAATTAAATCTTATTTAGTATACACATAAACCTGTTAGGGGTGCATGTGGCAGAGGCACAGCAAGAAGGCTGTCAGTTCAAAACCCGACTCTGGTCTTTCTGGGAGGAGTCTGCATGTCCTCCACATGTTACAGTGGGTTCTCTCCGGGTACTCCGGCTTCCTCCCACCGTCCAAAGACATGCATGTATAGGTCAATTGTAAAGTGTCCCTAGTGAATGAATGTGAGAGTGAATGGTTGTCTTTCACTGTCTGTCACTAAATGTTAGACCTGCGACTAACTGTCCATTGTTCAGGGTGTACCTCAGGCCCAAAGCTGCTGGAATAGGCTCTAGTCACCCGCGACCCCTAACGGGACTGAGTGGCAGAAAATGAATGAATGAATGAATAAACCAGTTAACTTTACACCATAATTTAAGTCTGAACTACCACAATGCTAAATATTTAAAGGTTAGTGGGTCACTTGAGTGAAGCCATTTGTCAAACAACATTGTTTAAATCATAAATCATTTTTAAATCATAATTACAACTTGCTGCATTCATCTTTTGTAGGCATCTTTCGTGTGCCTTTGTAGCTCACACATCCCCAAAACATCTGTGATCCACCTCCATGTTTCACAGTAGGACTGGTGTACCTTGAGGCCTTGTTGACACCTCTCCAAATGTAACATTTATGGTTGTGGCCAAAAAGTTCAGTTTTGGTCTCATCACTCCAAATGACTTTGTTCCAGAAGTTTTGAGGCTTGTCTCTGTGCTGTTTGGTGTATTGTAAGTGGGATGCTTTGTGGCATTTGCATAGTAATGGCTTTCTTCTGGCGACTTAACCATGCAGCCCATTTTATTTCAAGTGCCTCCTTATTGTGCATCTTTAAACAGCCACACCTATTTTTTTTTTTAGAGAGTTCTGTATTTTATCTGAAGTTATTTGTGGGTTTTTCTTTGCACCCCGACTAATTTTTCTGGCAGTTGTGGCTGAAATTGTTTGTTCATGGTTTGGTTTCAACAAAATCCCTCAGTTTGAACACTGCTGATTGGCATTCTAAATTCCTTGGATATCTTTTTATATCCCTTTTTATGTTTTATACAGTTTAATTACCTTTTCCTGCAGATCCTTTGACAATTCTTTTGCTTTTCCTATGACTCAGACAGAAACATCAGTGCAGCACTGGATGAGAGATGCAAGGGTCTGTCAGGAGCCCAGAAACTCACTGACCTTTTATTCACACACACTGATTACAAGCAAACAGATCACAGGTGAGGATGGTTACCTTTAGTAACCATTCAAACCTGTTTGTGTCAACGTGTGTGCAAGTTATTAGGCCAAAATTTGGTTAGTTTGGGTTTTGGTTAGTTTGGGTAGATTCTGTTGTTATAAGTATTTAAAAATAGTAAACACAATTGTTTGATACTAAATGGCTTCACCCAACCACTAACTATGAGTAAAAAAAATGTTTTTGTGTTATCATTTATACTTTCTGAAACCAGAGAACAATCACAAATTCTGCCAGGGTATGTAAACTCATGCAGCTGTAATTTAAAATGGTTAAATTTTACAAAATGTAAATCATAGATTGTGTTTACTATGCTTGCTGGCTGCTGGCTTAAAAATGATTTAGAAGTTCTTTTTTTCTCACGATAGGCTTTTCATGAAAATAAAATAAAAAACAGAACTAAGCCTTTCTGCTACCAGTCTCAACACTTCTGAAACATCAAAAAGGAAGTGAGATTAGATGCCTCTGCAAACTCTCTCTTCACCTGACATGTTTCAGTGTTTCAGAAATGATCAAATACATTTTCATTTTAAGGAAAAGGGTCTTGTACTTAAATCATTATCAGTAAATGAAGGCAGTAGTCAACGTGTCACAAGCGGCTGTAGCTCAGTGGTAGAGCAGTCAGCCTTCAAACGGAAGGTAGGCGGTTCGAGTCTCACTCTCCCCACAGTTCATACTGTCGTTGTGTCCTTGGGCAAGACACTTAACCCGCCTTGCCTCCATTGGCTGTAACACTGGTAATTACTGTAGAACAATGTAAGTCGCTTTGGATAAAAGCATCAGCTAAATGAAAAAATGTAAATGTAAGTACTGTCACAAAGTATTCACAATTGTTCAAAAGTGTGCTGCGTTGCGTCAATAGGAAATGCTTATTTTGGCCAAATCTCATGTATTTAGTTATTTTGTTTTATTTTGGGTCTTTACACTGATGCTCAAGGAAATACCTGCTGAAAATGTAGAAATTGTTGCTGTAGTATGTTAATATTTATTCCACAACCTCCAGTAATATAAACTATGATTATGTAGAGCATAAGGGAAAAGTATGAATCATACCTGCTGTCACAGATACATTTCCCTGCTGGGACTAGCCCCGGCTAGGAAAATCCAAACCAAGCACTTTGTATCAATTTAAATATGATAATGTGCAAACAAGGGAGGAAAACACCCTCTTAGGAGCTCTGTTTACATTGCCAGTGGCTACATGAAGAGATGGAAATTCAATTTGATAAAAAATAAATGATACTTTCAGAAGTTGTAAACCAGAGACACACAGGGACCTTGGTATGGCACTTGGATTTTGAATTTGAACTTATAAAGACCTCTAGTAATTACAAATGATTAAAATAAACCTATAAGATAAGTTTAATAATTAGTGACTCACATCTGCCTTATTGAATAAAAATATTTTTACATTTCATTATATGTGACTTTGACCACCTGGGGGTGCCAAAGCAATATTAACCCCAAAGCTTGCACACACATCTCTCACAGACAAATATGCATTTGTATGCTTACAAACATTTGGCAGACTGTCTTGGAATGGGCATTTCTTTGTAGATTTCATCCTTTGTTGCTTAGCACACAGTTTTAACAGTTCTTTCTCTTCTGGATCCTTCAGATAATATTTCGCCTTCCTGCTGCCTGGCTCACAATGTTTGATGCAGTGCTCATCCTTCTGCTGATTCCCCTTAAGGACAAAGTAGTGGATCCCATGCTGAAACGCCGCGGCCTGCTGCCCTCCTCCCTGAAAAGGATAGCAGTAGGAATGTTCTTTGTCATGTGGTCGGCAGTGGCAGCTGGTGAGTGCAATAAAGTGTCTTATGTTGCATAAATTTTGTAAGTGTCAAAGATAAACCAATGACTGTAGTAAATACAAAAGCTGAAAAAATGCTTAACATGGATTTAATGATGTCAATACAGCCACAAAAACAGCATTGACTTTCTGCATTTCAACCCCTGCTCAGAGTGGTGCTTGTTACACAATAAGCCTGTAGATTATTGTAGAGATGAAGTCTCAGTCCAGCCTGCCACTGCTGCATTTATACTTTGAGGCTAAATTGAGAATGTCAGTGAGACATGCCTTGAGGCTGGAAGAAAGCAAATCAGTGAAACTCAATAGAATTGATACACATTACAGTATATTTTCTACAGCTATTGTCCTTTCTCTAAAGTACCATTAGCTCTGTCATTAATGACCTTTTAAATATTGATTGATGATGTTACCTAATTGCAAGTGCACTGAAGATTCATATACCAGTGTATGCACTCTACACCGTTTTTAAATGTGTGTAACTATATGCATATAAGGCAAATATTGTTTTTTATTTATTAACAGTAAAGCTGTAAATTTGCATTCTAAATATTAGCTGCCAAATTATTATTATATGTGCATCATTTTAATATCCCCTTAACCTGTATTGGAATAGCACACATAAAAATGCTAATTAAGTCAAAATATTATATCCTCAGATAACTAAGGTAGATCTGCACTAAAACAGAGACTAGCATAGTAAATCCATATGATGTGTGTTGATTAAGAAAAAAAGGAAGGGGTGCTGAGGTGTGTCAGATGTTTTTTTTTCTCATGTGCTCATAAGGGGAATTGAGAAGAATTGTGGATTGACGCTGTGGTGAGATGTGTATATAATAAGGTGTAAAATGTCATAAGCTCCAACTAGCCACATTTAGTCTGTTTTTTTGGTTTAAAGTCATGTTTTCTTGATTAGAGGACATAAACATAGAAAACATATTTATGTGGCTCAAAAGCAATTCTGGTATTTACAAACCCAATTCCAAAACGTTGGTACACTGTGTGAATTGTAAATAACAACAGAATGCAATGATTTGCAAATTCTGTAAAACTTTATTTAATTAACAATAGAGCATACGCAACATATCAGGCATTGAAACTGAGATTCAAAATAAGCCAATATTTTTCACGGAATGGTAAAATGTCTCTTCAACGTCTCTTCTTCAACGTCTTGTTTGTGTTCTATAGTGAATAAAATAGAGAGAAAGGTTGGATGTGGAGAAAAGAGGTATTTCAGTGGTTGAGCTATTTGTCATTGGTTACATTTCCCTACATTAGTGCTTCTTGGCTTTGGGGATCATCAAGTAATGTGCTTAATTTTTTCCTTCATGCAACTGTTAATGATTTGCTGGGTGTTGTTTATCTACAGCACTGCCTTTCTTCACATTCCTTCAGCTATGCACACAGACTCCAGGCAGCTGCCTTACACTGTTACACTATGAACTGCATCTCTATCGGCTGGCACACTGTGTGTCCTTCCTGTTTATCTGCTTGTCCACTTGCCAAATTCATGTTGTACACAAACTGAAAGATGGATAGTTATAAATGACCAAGTGTGGCATGTTCACCAGAGAACTGTCAGTCCAGCACATTTTATTGTCAGCACGCCACTGTGTATCTCTAATATTGGTCACACCACTGCTGTTCACTGTTAGAATCCCTTTCATCACCATATGCAAGAAATGTGTCCTGAATTTGTCATGATGACATCGGTGCAGTGATATTTCATATGGTTTGAGCCCTGAGTGAAACATGCAAACAGAAGACTCTCTCTGATCCCCTTGTCCAGCAGTCTCAAAGTCTACACAGCTCTCAAACGCTGCCCTTGTGTTATATTTGAAGTGGCTTAGTTATTGTTTTATCAAATTCTTTAAATGTTGTCTTCTAATCTACTTTGGTTATAGCTCAATAGCTTTTAGGTGTCCCAAAGTGTCTTTAACTTTGGATTGCAATTTGCTGTCTGGAGTGTGATGTTTAGTAAAGTATGTGTATTATGGCTTAGAGTTGCTCTGAGCAACCGAGTTACAACTTGGCTTGAGATAGAAGGCTAGCATTAAAAGGATAGCCGGATTACAAGCTTACAACTCTTCATTCAGTATTAAGTGTATTTATGATAGGAAGCTGTCTGTTATCTTATAGGAGCTGCTTAGACTTTATTGCTCGGTTTATGGTTTTCGACTTGTTTTCTGTCTAGCATTACTAATATGTGACTGAAACAGCAAGAACTATCTAAACAGTTCATAGAATGTTACTCAATTCTCCTAAGTGGGGGGTGTATTTAGACTAAGCATATGTGATTCTATTATTTTATAAATCTTAAATTCTAACAATACCTATTTTTCTGTCTTTAGGAATTTTGGAAACCAAGCGTCTGGAGATTGTCAGGACAAATGGTACCATTGACCAAAAGTTTGGCGAAGTGACTTACTACGCTGCGAATTTATCCATATGGTGGCAAGTTCCTCAATATGTCCTCATTGGGATCAGTGAAATATTTGCCAGCATTGCAGGTACAGTTGTTTGACATCTTATGGGTTAGCTCTTTAAATCTCCAAATTAGTGTTGCTGGTCTCTTTCACAGCAGACCACTCTTAATAACACATCCAGGATTGATGGCTGAAACTTTTGCATCTGTTCTTCATCTGTGGAATACAATGAAGACTAGTGCTCAATTTGGTTGATTCATTGTGTAAAGCGTTTGTGGTTTTTATTCTAGAGTGTATAGACCTAAACATCGACTGATAATGGATTATACGGATTTTCCTCACTGCAGGACGTTGTTTAGTAATGGTTGCCTTTATAAATAAGCTAAAGATGAAATACCCTTTTAAACTTTTAATCTTGTGTTTAATCTAGACTGACTAGCCCACCATCATCACTATTTATAATTGAATCAGTTATGTATTAAAAAGTATGCTTCGAATTCAATAAAAAATTACCAGCATATAATCTAATTTACAGAAAGAATGGCACAAATAAAATACATGATCCAATCAGTAAGCTTCTAAACCCTTTTAATGAGGACATATCACACATCACTATCCCCCCCCCAAAAAAAAATCATGGTCTGTTTAATAATAGGGCTAGGACATCAAGGCTTCTGGCAGTTAATTTACACGTGGTCCATAGATATAGGAACCCTCTGTATAGAAGTATTATACTGTAAAGTCTATCATTTCTTGCATAATTGACTTAAATGAAAACTGAAAAAGAACAGCCTTTAACCATTGCATTTTTCTGCCCTTATTTAGTCCAGATTGTCTCATATGTGTCAGGCAACCGGCAAATGACTCACAATGCAGACCCCACAAGGAAGATTGTTATTAGGGTTTATTCCGAGGCAGAGGTACAAAATCACAATCCAAAGAACGAAGTCGAAACAAAGCTGCAGTGAGAAACCGCTAAGAGACTGGACCAATAAACACAAGGCCCGGCTGGAGAACTCACACAAGGGTTGAGCCAGGGCAAAACACACAGACTAAAAGGGGAAGACAACGAGGCACAGGTGGAACACATTCAGGGAGGAGCAGGTAATCACAGAGGAGGAAAAACACAAGGGCAGGATGTCAGTCTGAAAACACAGGCAGGGGTTAGAGACTTCACAATAAAACACAGGAACCATGATAAAATACATGGACAGACTATTGAAAACAGACCAGGAGGGTGGGACCTGACATTATGATAGTATGAAACTGGAAAATACTCAATACTACAATACTTAATATTTTTATTTTTTATTTTTAAGTTATTTTAAATTTAAATTTGTTGCTTATCATGGCAATCAATAAATACCAGTTTGATCCATGATTATCAAATTAGCCACCCATTACTCCTTGATGTAAATATAGCAATGTTTGCCCGAAAGATAGGATGTGTTAAATCAAAACGTAAGAAATTATGTTTGGTGCGCCCTGACTTATAGAGAAAATCTTTTTTTAGTTGATGTATTTGAAAGGTAAGTGGTAATTCTGTCCAAGTTATACAGTAATGTGACAAAGTAATTGTTGTATCAAGCAGAGGCTGCAGAATCAGGGACGAGATTAGAATCAACAACAACAGTACCTTCCTTTATTTATGAAAATACCCTGAATGCTGAAATAAAATCCATTTAAATGTTGTTTGTTTAAAGATAATTTCTCAGGTTCCGCTTGAATAAAGACTCAAAGCCTCAATTGCCTTAGTGATTCATTTTTGCTAAAGTCTCCAGCTATGATTGAGTCAATTTAGTAATACTATAGCCTATAGTATTAGCAAAATAAGTCATGTTTTTGTAGACTCTTCTACATAGCAATGGGTTTACTTATATATCACTAGCAAAGATTTAAAAATAAATTTTAAGGCTAGTTTGTCCACCCTTTTCCTACATAAATATATGAGAGTGAGAAATCTTTAAACGGTTCCTACTCCTATATAACGCTATGCAAAAAGTATATAAATCTATTCAATTTAAAAAAATTTAGATTCATACTTAAAGCTATAGGTATCCTTAAAAAGCTGACTCCAGTCCCTATGTCTCCATCCCATCCCTAAGGGTTTACTTTGAGGGAAATTGGCTGACAGAATTGTGTCATATGTATATCTAGGTAAGAGGAATATTTTCCCTTAGTCTCTATCAGTTTAAATATATCTGTTTAAAAATCTCAGGTGACATCAAGCTTCCTCCCTGTCATTCCCAGTTGTGGAGTGGCACTATAAGGCAGAATATTTTAACAAATATTTAATTAAAAATACAAATTTAATGTTCATTGCGATAAAATATTATTTTAGTTGAGAAAGGTAAATATGTCACCTTGATCTTTGAGTTCATAATGTCCCTTGTGACAGCACAACTATTGACCAGCGATTGTTGTTATCAAAAGGTTAGCTTAGGATATAAACAGTCACCATTTTGAATTTCTGGAAAGGTCATACATGTTAACCATTGAGTATTATGTTTGCTCTTATCTTATCCCCTTTTTTTCATTTTTGTTTCCAATGTGTATGTGCCTGTAAGTAAAACTGATATTTTGTGCAATGTCACCATGCAAGAAAGGTCTTAAAAGGCAAATGTATTTTACCGCCGCTCCCTAATCTCTCCTGACAGACATAGCTATAGGGCCTCATTTGAAAAAATCACATTTGAGGTGCCATGAAATTATCAATGTCAGCAGGCAGACACTTCTCTGGGCCATCTCTTTTTCTTTGCCCACATTTCCCAGTCTTTGTGACATGTATGTGTTATCCATCCTTAAAGGCACTACCAATAAAACAGATTATTAATAACCTTTTATCTTCTCCATTTGTTGTCTGTGTTGCAGGCCTGGAGTTTGCCTATTCTGCAGCCCCTAAGTCCATGCAGAGTGCTATCATGGGACTATTTTTCTTCTTCTCAGGGATTGGCTCATTTGTAGGCTCTGGGTTGTTGGCTATTGTCTCTCTGAAAGGAATTGGCTGGATGTCTTCCCATAAAGACTTTGGTGAGTATTGGTAACTTGTAGAGTTAAACAATGTACAATTTATGTTGCGTACCACCACTTAGACAAACACCATGTTCTTTCTATCTTTTTAAAGCATTTGACTTGTATCACCGAGTTGATGATGAAGAAGTAGCAGTGAATTTCTGAGGTTTAGTTATACAGTGTTATTTGTCAAGTGTCAAGCTGCAAGGATTATAGATTTGTTAAGAAAGATAGAATTTACCTAATAAGACTTTGTGTGTTTTTGAGTCTTGGCCATTTTAACATCATTTGTAGACTTGTGGAAAACTTAAATGGGTTGGACTTAATCCAGGGTTGTGGAGAAAAGATGCTTCTCTCTACAAATGGTCTTCAGCCAAAATGATTGCTCTTTAGCCTTATACAGTAGTTATCCTCTCACGGTCTATTCACCAGCTGACTTTTTTCAAACTTTCTGTAGGAGTTACATGAAGTGTGCATGACTGCACGTCCGCTGAATGTATGGACTGGTAATAAAACTGTTGGTATTGATTTCAAGAGCAGAAATTTATTTTCCAGGGACAACCTTTTAAGGGAGGTTCATAGCTGGTGCTGATTTAAAATCGACTTAAATAGTTTGTAAATTAGGCAATGAGAGGTGGGGCAACCCTCTCTATTGTGTTCTAAGAGAGTTTGCCATAATAAATAGACATGTCAGCCTAATGACAAAAGGTTTGTGTAAATCTGTCCAAGTGGGAGAATGAATAGGATGGTGCTAGCAGCAGATGGATGGGCTCCCTAGTGAGACAAGGCTCTCAACCCAGATGCACTTTTCCCTGAGCATGCGGTAAATAAGCCAACACTGTAAATTGTTTACCCACAAACACCTAATAGCTCATTAATACAGTCTGCCGACAGGTACAAGGAGTGCTTTTGATGATGTTAGCACTGGAAGATGCTTGGCAGTTGGCACGCTTCATAAATCCATCCTTAGCTCAGCCTTTCTTCACTTCAGGGGCAGTTAAACTAGAGCAGATTGCCTGTAAGAATTTTTTTTACTTCTCAAAACAAGTCATTTTAAAGGTGAGCTGAAGAAATTGAAAGAAACATCTTTCTGGCCACAAATCAAAAAGTAAGAATTAAATTGATCTAAGAGTCATTCAGTTTTTTTTGTGACGATTTTTCAGCTTGTACTTTTTTAGAAGTAGGTCTTACACATCTCATGGCTCTCTAGGTGGAATGGATTGAGCTTATTTCCATGGCTGCAGGCAAAATGGTGTGCTGTAAACAGCATCTTGGGTGAGCTGCTTGGAGTTGTACTGAGCTGCAAAGGCCTGAAGACAGATGAACAACATTAATCACAGGCTGGAGGTCTGATTACATAGCCCCGCTCCTCTTAAGTAAAGCTGTCCCTAGAGCGTTACATGGAGATGGCACAGCTAGTCGGGCATCACACAAGTGGATGCTCAGCTCTCCTGTGGTGTTGGTACACCACAGGAGGTCCCTCAAATGTTCTTAAGTATATGCAAAATCCCACATAAAGAGTCTAGCCTTTCCATGTTGATTAGAAGTGCCACGTGCAACGCTTAATATCCATTTAGGAAACTTGCAATTTCTTGGCAAGATGGTTGTTTTATTACAGTGTACGTTTGTTGAAGTGTTTATTAAATGACTATTTTATTGACTTTGTCAGATATAGCCACAAGCTGCTTGAAGTCTTTTAAGAAAACACATTTCAGCCACATCCATTTCACTGAAATGCACCATATTTTAAAGTTTGTTTTGTTTATTTGGTCTAAGTAAAAAAAAACGGAAGAAAAAGAAAAAGTCAAGATACCTGTTTTTGCCTACCCATCCAAACCCTCAGCCAGGACATTGTGCTATACAGCAAACAGAACAGACGACTGAAAAAAACACAAGACAACTACAACAATTTACATTTATAAGACTAAAGAAAAAAACGCTAAATACCATTCCCGCCAATTTTAGTATCACCAGCGTTCACCAGCGATTTAGTTGGACTCGGACAGGTTGTAGATGGATTCTAGATGGATTCAAACAGGTTCTAGATACATTTGAAGAGGTTTAAACTGGATCTGAACAGGTTCTAGATGGATCTGAACAGGTTCTAGATGGATCTGAACAGGTTTTAGTTAAGTTATATCCTATAACAGTGTTTTTAATTTGACCAGGTCTTCAAGTTTTAGAGCATATGACTTTAGAACAGTGTGTTGTTATGCTACTTAATTCCCACATTGTGTACAATTCTGATAGCTTTTTTTTGGGAGTCTGTATACTGTCTATAAATGGCTCTTGAAGGTATTACCCCAGTCCTCGATACAGTAATTAATATACGGAAGGATGAGTGAGCAATTTAGTGAAATATTTTAACATACAGTGAGCTGTAGAAGTTATTGATTGCTTGGATCCAACGACACAGTTTTCCCTTGTCGTTACCTCAGCCTGAATAGCCATTTATCACACTCTTATTTGGTATTCCAACAGTATAGGCCTGGTATATCATCATCATATCTCACTTGTCAAAGACAGAGCCGTTTTATCCTCAGAAGCCAAGTCAATCAAAGCTCACCCTTTACTCTATTCACAAGCGTATCCTTTACACTGGAAAAAGCTTTTGTTTCTTGAAAATGTTTTTTAGCTTGACTTTGCCTTTCTTTTTGTTAACTTTCATTTTAACTAAATGATTTTTGTGAGAGGCTTTAGTCACATGACAGGAAGTAGCCTTTTCCTTTACCACTACTAACACACATCCTGCTCATCATTTGTCATATCACACTGAACAAAACGTCAGTGTTTTGTGGGAAGCTTTTAATGTCACATCTGGCACATTTTACATGAACTCACATTCTGTCTCAAAGGGCTTTGCTTGAAATGGCCTTTTTGTTGCAAACATTAGTCAAATCCAAGGCAGTCCAGGGCACATGTTCGAATTTGCAGAAGTTTAGAAATTCTTATCAAGTTTGACTAGCAAGATGTGAGTTGAAAAAAATTGCTGGAACAATCATACATTTGTTGATTTTGTTGGTCTGAAGTGGATGCTGAATGCACTGGAGCATTAAAATATTGGGTGATGACCCATTTTCAAACATGAAATTGATATTGAATCATATGCTATTCAAACTCATTATATTATAGTAGACATGAGTCAGTATTTTATTTTGCCACTGTAATCGCAGTCTGACTTTGTCCTACTCGCTTCTTTACTTTGGTCTGAAGTTGCTTTTAAATTAACTGTCAAATATTTATGGAAAGTTTTTCCTCTTGTTTAGTCTATTGCTTGGATAATTAGCCATCCATATTTTTAAAAGTGCTTTGCAGCCAAGTGGGGTCAAGGCTGAAAGAAGGACTTATTTTATCTACGGTAAAATCAGGAGCAGAAAGGAACTATAACACAGTTTTAATCAGACATTGCTTTTTCAGCTTTTCTTTTCTATTAAATATGGATGGATATTTGATTAGTGTTGACAATGGAAACTGACTAGGGCTGTTGATATTGTTTCTATTTTTACTACTAAACGTGTATGCCACTTTTCTACATTATTTGTATTAATAGCAAAAGGCCACATATGTCTTTGTTAATTAAAACTCCAGTAGTGTATGCTTGGTTTACTACCTGTTAAAGTGAATTATTGATTGAAAACACAAGCCTGGCTCACTGAAAAGGCACTTTTCCTTTCTCCTGTCAAGCATATTGTTTTGCACTTTATGAATTATTCACAGAACATTTTTAAATCTATTTCTTCCAATCTAAACCTTTGACCAAACTTAGTCGACAAATATCAGTCAAAACTGTGATGGGGTCAAAGGTTTTGTCAAGTTTTCCATTTGTCAGTCTTTCCATTAATGCTCTGCAGAACTTCAGAGTCATCAGCCGGCTCTCTGTTCTTAGATCAAAGCTTTCTGGCCTCATGAATGGCCCTGTGCAACAGAAATTGACAAAGAATCACTCCTGTGTGGTGCATTTTTATCATGTGTTTTTCTTCTCATCTTCTCATTATCCACTACAGCTCCCACATAACAAAAGGAGAAGAAAGAAAAGATCAGTATTTTGTGGGGGCATTACAGATTAGGATGTGCTCCACTGATCATGAGTGATCATGCAAGGCACTAGGATCACTTGTTTGAAATGAGTTACTCCTGCTCTTTGATTAAACATGCTGTTAAATTAAAGCAGAACACAGAGGTTTCAGCATTAGTTCAGGACGCGGTCGCTTTTGATGCAGTGAGGTGAATATCAGACACAGCGCCTTCTAATCAGAACTGTTGTGATGATGTCTCGTCTCATGCTTATTTTCTTTTGTGGATATTGGAAGACATTTATTTGTGTTACCAAATTAAGAATCATAGGAAATTCCTTTCAGTACTCTCGCCACAATGTTACATCCATTCATGACTTTATTCTCTCTATGTGCTTGTACTGTAATTAAATAACTCACATGAGTCACATGAGTAAAAGAAAGCTGTTGTTTTGTGCCAGAGACAGACTGAACACTCCACTTGCTCTGTGCCCATCTATAGTGTTTTAAAATTATGTAACAGATGCTGTCAACAGCACTTTTGATTCTTCTGTCATTATAATTTATCCAACACAGCAGCGTCAACAGAACCACTACATGTATGCTCCTTACAGCTGATTATTCCCTCTTAACTGTAGAAAAGGTATAATTTGTCTGTATAGTATTAGCAAATTATCAGTAGTCCCTTTATCTAATTACCTTTACCTTTTGTTCGCAGGGACAAAATCATTTATAATATTTTTTTCTGAAGTAGACAGCTGCTCTGGAGATAATGTAAGATGTAAAGGGCCACTGGTAAATCATTGTAAACATTGTATAAAGTCAATTTATTAAAATTTTCTGTACATTAATAGTCCTCCTGTCATTCAGATTTGACTCTTGGCCAAACGTTTGATTGTGCAGCAGACTTCTTTCTCAGGCACAAGTCGTGCAGTTGGCCAGAGTCAATTAGTTGACATGACATGGTGAAGAGGACCAAAGCTTGTGTGGAACCAATCCAATTGTCAGCATACTTGAACAGCAGAGACAATTGCATTGTTGCCAGCTTTGCCCTTCATGTAAAGCCCTGGTAAAGCGAAAACAGGATTTGTTTGGAGATTGCCTCTTGAGTTTTACTGCTGAATGAGGCTGTCCACTTCAGTCAGCTGTGTAACAAATTGCAAAGTCTGTTCAAAGTGTTCAGAACTGTTGAATGAAATCCCCATGAGAATATAAATGTTTGTAGTTTTAAGTAAGTTTTAATGATAACGTAGGTTAAAATTTACACCTAGAAATTATGTTTAATTTTTATTGCCCTTTTGTTTACCTCCCTCTAATTCCTAACCACAGTCATGTTTCAGGTGCAGCAAATCACTCTGAAGTCTTCAGTTTATTTATATTTGGTCTTTTGTGTTCTTTTTTGTGTCCCATTGCCATGAGAAAATAAACCTTGGTCTAATGATGAAAGCCGTCTGTCCAGAATCCCAGCTGGGGGCCCGTATCATCAATACCACTCCTGTATCTGTATCGGTCTCTAGCCTCAAGTGTGGGACTGGGCATTCGTGCTTTCACTCGTTTTCACAGTAAAAATATCAAACCCACCCTGAACTCAATCTGAATTCCTGACAGATTTGCTTTTAAGACGTCACATTTCAAGCCTGCCTTTTTTGCCCTTTAACTTTTTGTTGCAAGTTACTCTGCAACTATTGCATAGAGCAGTCATCTACCTTTTGTCTGGGCTTTTTTTTTAAGTCTTAGATAAACCATTTTGCTGGTGCCTTATATTAAACCCTAATATAACAGGCTCTTTTGTCCCCTTAAATGTCCATATTAGCCCTTGTGCTGGTACATATTCTAAAGCCCTATCTGTATTCAGCCGCATGAGTTTAATTGTTTTTCATTGATGAGATCATTACAATGTCTTTTTTTCTTCTTGTTTCAGGTAATATTAATGACTGTTCTCTGAACTACTACTTCTTTCTATTGGCGGGGATCCAAGGCGTCACTCTTCTCATCTTCCTCATTGTTTCCGTCAAGTATGACAAGCAGAGGGGGAGAGCAGGAAGCAGAAGACAGAGTCACATCTCGTCGTGACCCCAACACGCCCGTTCCTATCCCAAATTTTGAATCACCACGCCTGCCTTTTCTACCCCAAAGACTCTTATCATGATGGTACTTAAAATGATCAGCTTTAGGTTACTGTAAGCACACTGACTCCATGAGATTTTATTAAGCTGTATTGTGTGATTCATTTTTATTTGTGAAGGGTGTTCTGTCACTTCTTGTAATGATTTTACTGACTGGAATCTGCAGATGCATCTTATTGTATATGTTTGTTTTATTATTTCCTGTGTAGTTGCATTTTTTTGAACCATTTGCACTTAACTTTAGGAACGGTGTCAAGCTGCAGTGCAGTATTCAAATAATTTTAAATCACAGATTTAAGATTTAGATATCTTATTGGCAGTAGACGGCCACCTACATTTCTCCAGTAATGTGTAGTCCACACATAAATATAAAACACAAGCCCTTTTTTACACTATTTTTACATAGCTGTATCTTGTCTCTATTTTGGCAGAGCGGGATGTGTGAAGATGAATGGTTAAAGGTTTGGTTGATGCATAGTACACAAGTTTAAATGTCCTCTATTCAATTCACAGTTGAATAGCTATTTTAGGTTAGATTGCGACCATTTACCAATGTTTGTGCTGTATCCCAAATTCTAGTAATATGCAGTGGCCAATTCTAGCTCGTTTATTAAAGTCGACTACTATAATGACTTATAAACTCAGTATGAACCAGTCGAACTCAAGCAGCCCATTAGTAACCGTTGAGACTTTAACATGTGAAAATACTCCTGCAGACGAAGCAGCTATTAATTTTAGGTCAAGCCGCAAAGCCACTGGCTGCGTGACAAACCACTAATTAGGAACTAACCTTAAGCCAAACAAGCAACCTTGAATGGAGCTCTTAAAATACCCATTGATTTAGTGCCAGGAAAGTTTTAGTTCAAAACTTTTATCTTTTTATGTAGAAATTGATAGCAAATTGAAGTCACAGTACCCACATGCACAACATAACAATGTTTTAGAGTGGATTAAGAGTGGAAGAAGATTGTAGTAGTGTTCAGTCAACAACGTGTAAGCTGAGTAAGTTTTCTTCATGTATTTTATAGACTGAAACATTTATTCTCTTAATATATTTCTTGAGTTTGTGATTTTTTACTCCACTGAACAGCACAAGGTACAAAAATGTAGAAAACTCAGGACTTGAATTTTTCTTTGGAAATCTTTATTTGATTAGTGTTTACGACGTGGTGTGAAGGCTCATCTCCCTTGACCGTATGTGATGCTCGACTTTACTGTTTGTTGAATTATGTGAATGTTTTACTGCCTATTTTATATTTTAGTATACAAAACATGCTTTGTCTTAGTGCTCTTAAAAAATATTTTGAATTTCAGTTAAGTTTTCATAGCAATATTATTTTGTGGATTTATTTGTGCTAATAAAGTGTATTAAAATAAAACCTGTCCTTGCATGGATGACTCACACAGACTATTTTTATTATGCGTTATCTTTTTTAAATTTTTTTTTTTTGACAAGTAGCATTGATGTGTTTCATGGCAGCTGCTATTAAAAGTAAATTTCTCATTTCACTATTAACATATCCACACAGTATGTTCAAAGTGTCAGAAGATATGACTTCACATCTGTCAGAGCAACCTTTAAACCTTGTCACAATGCTTTTCGTTGTTCCTAAGGCAAACTTAAAAGAAGATTGCTTTAATTATATAAATTACAAAATATTCCCCTTTGGCTGTTGGTCGAGAAAAGACTTGGGTGTAAAGCCTCATTCTGCAT
This sequence comes from Neodontobutis hainanensis, assembly GCA_024349245.1. Taxonomy (NCBI): domain Eukaryota; kingdom Metazoa; phylum Chordata; class Actinopteri; order Gobiiformes; family Odontobutidae; genus Neodontobutis; species Neodontobutis hainanensis. The sequence continues at coordinate 5,594,724 of JALDNG010000043.1, read as the reverse complement.
TCCCAGTGGGAATTCAGCAGATTTCTTCTTAGTTTCGTCAGATGGAAATCAACACATCATCACTGATCATTTTTAATGCCAAGGCCTCTCAGCCACTCGGCTCGGCGACGGCCATTTCCTGTTAAATTTGGTCCGAGAGCCTGTGTCGGCATGACTGAGCAGACAGCTTGATGTTTGAAACCAACACAATGCCTTCAGGTCATAATTCTACGGTGGCGGCTTGTTTTTCATGTCAAGAGAAATTTCAGACATATCCTAGTGGTTATGAAGGCAGCAACGCAAGGCAATAACACCAAGATATATAGTTTCACTGCTGGCATCCCAATATTTTTACTTGATTTATTGGGCCTTAGAAAGGTCCCCGCAAGCATACTTTCACCAGCTGATGTCTTTCCCCCTTTGCTTTATAGGCAAAGATAATGTATAGCTTGAGTCTACCATTGTGTTTCTCTATAAAGCATTTGTTTTGTCCTTTACATCCATGTGTAAGCCAAACACAATCTGCAGGTTGTGAAGCTGTGTTGACTTGACTGGCACCTGAGTTATGCTAGAGAGGCAGATGCTCCCTTAGATGCTTTTTTAGTAATTAGATGCGTATAAAATATCACTGTGTTAATTAAGATAAGATGATGGAGCCACAATGCTGAAGAAAATGGCCAAGCAGGCAATTTGCCAATCTCTTAGGACTAATGATGCTTATTTCTGTGCACCTAATTATCTTTGAATATCTTTGACCAAATACATCCCAGAGCCTATTCTAAGAAAAATGTTGAAAAAGAAAAGTGTTTTTTTTCTCTATTTTTAACAAACTTAATAAAACAAAGTCATAAGGTATAAAATATAACACAGTCATAAGTATAACATATAAAGAGGCTTTCACAATTTCATGTTCCAAAAAATGTGAACCAAGCAACTGAATGAGGGTTAAGGATGATCTGTGAAATAAGCAACCATAAATGGCTTTAACAGCATTCATCCATCTGAATTTACAGCAGCAGCCCTGGTTATTATGTGCAGGCCCTGAGCTTTAGAGCCTCTTATGTGTACAGAATAGGCTTTGACTCCCATAAAACTGAACAGGTATCAAGATAAATCTTCCCCAGCCACACTGAAGAATAGTGTTCGTGCCAGGTGTATCGGTATAACCCCCCTGACCTTCTGCTGTTTTGTAGCAGGCAGAAAAATGCTTGTCTACAGTGCTCACTGATATGTTGCTGCTTGTGTACATTGGGTCATCACTCTTGGGCTCATGTAGGAATGACATGGCTGAAACTGCTTAATGATGCAGGCTGCCTCATCTAGTTTTTGCCGAGGCGGTTTTGAGTCATGGAAGATTTTCTTGTGCATATGCTTTTGCAAATCTCTAGATACAATGTTGAGTTATTTCATCACAGGAGGTAATAATATAATTCTTTTGGGGAAAGCCACAGTGTCACATCAGCAAAGGGTAAGTGTTAAAGCAATACAACACTGAGGGTAAAGCTGCCCTTTGGACATGCTAAAGCTAAGGTTCCAAGACAAAGGACTTGACAAGACAAAGGATTTGATTCACAAGCGTAAGCCTAGGTAGTGCTATATTGCTATATATTTACATGATACAGTTAGAATTTGAGGCATTATTCACTTCGTCCTGCATTCAATGTTCATGGCACATGTGCTTCTTATTGAAACACACAACGCTAAAGATAGAACTGAAACCACTGTGGCCATCTTGTTGGATAAATCTAAACCATTCCACTCAATTTTAGGCCCGCTATTATTTTTTCATAATATATTACTGACCCCCTCAATGTTTCAGATAAACTCTAAAATATTTTTGCATTAGTACAATTTGCACAAAAATAGCCAAAGTTGTGGGTATTCTTGGAAAAAACTTGGAAGCACCCATCAACCTAAATTTGAGCCCATTTAAAGTCTTCAGAAGCAAGCTTTAAGAGTTTTTTTAATGTAGCTCATCTCAGCCTTTATGTCTTCAATCAGGGGTTGTCAGTGTTGACCAAATTAATCTGTTTTAAATTGTGTTTATCTCTATAAAAAGGCTACTTCCTCATCATTTCCTAAACACTTTCTTTCAATAATGAATTCCACCTGTATCCTAAGAGTGGCCATCTTCTCAGGTTGCCACGTACCTGCCAATCTCAGTTTAGTATAAACTAAATATGTTGTATTTAAAGAAGTGCTCTAAATGAATTGTGAACAAGACCCCAAGTTACTTAAACTCCTCCACTTGAGGCAGGATTTCTCCACCAACATGAAGGGGACAAGCCACCCTTTTCCAGCAGTGAACCATGGCCTTGGTGCTGATTCTCATCCCAGGCGCAAACCGTCCCAGTGCATGCTTCTTAAAAAGTGAGACCACCACCCCGGTCTGCCAGTCCAGAGGTACTGTCCCCAACCGCCACGCGATATTGTAGATGAGTATCAGCCAAAACAGAACCACAACATCCACCAGAGACTTGAGGTACTCAGGGCGGATCTCATCCACCCCCGGTAGACTTCGGCTTGGGCGATGGACGAGTCCACCTCTGTGCCCTTGGCCTCTGCTTCCTCAGTGGAAACCATCTTGGTGGGATTGAAGAGATTCTCAAAGTATTCTTTCCAGCATTTAATCAACTTGAGAAATTCGGATTCAGTTTGAGCTCTTCAAATTCAAATAATGCAACATATTCAGTTTCTAGTTGCACAAATATTAGCCCATCGTTTTTTTTTATTCTAAAAAGGAAACAACAGGCCCAAATCAAGAAACTGGTGCTTTTGATGGGCCACAAATAAATCAGAGCGGATAAGTACTCATTTTTTGTCTACAGTGTGGCCAAGCCTATATTTGGCTCCTCAGGTTTTCATCTGGTTGCCTTCTCACCGAGAAGCAGTGATCAGAGAATACAAGAGACTGGTTCAGAAGAGGCACCTCAGTTGTCTTTTGTTCCTTCTGAGATTGGTCAGACCAGTGGTAAAATCTGACCTTAACACCCTCTCCTTGGCTCTGGATCAACTATTTGTTTGTGCGGGTTTATTTGCTGTAAAACTACAGGGGACTGATTTAAAGTGGATTCAAAGTAAGCAACATAAATCAAGCAGTGAATAATCATTTTGAAATTGCAAATACAGACCCAGCACATTAGGACCACAGGGAGCACAGCCAGCCATTAGTGAGTTTGTTGGTCTCACATCATCAATTTAATTAAAATCCATTTAAGATACAGGCTTGAGGAAGTTTTTACCCCCATCATTCCAGAGAAGCTAAGTCTTTGTTACATTGCCTTCCCAAGAATGCTGGAAGTTCGATTATGGCATCCTTTGCCATATTTGTGGCCAAGAGGAAAGAGAGTAGAGGTTTTAAGGGTCTGAGTCGCTCTGGTTTCACCTGAAGAGGCTGACACAAGCTACAATGGTCACCAACAGAAAGTCACAGGAGTGTTATAATTATGCTATGCCCTCCATCAATCATGCCCCTTGTGGCTGACAGTTGAATTCCTCCCAGACCTTCTGTGGCTCTCGTCGCCCTTCACAGTCCACAGGCTGAGTACAGCTTCAGCAGCACCAACATGCACATACACACTCACATCATAGGTTGTACTACTCAACCTCCAATAGGGTCAGCTGATGTGCTTTTTACTTCAGGGGTTTACGTTATTTTTATGGGACATAGCGCATGGTTGTTGTTTTGTCTTCATTTTTCTCTCCCTTTGTCTTTGTGAACAAGAAAAAGCTATTAGAAAACCTACTTGTAAATTGTTAAGACAGAGGATACCTATAAGAATCAAGGCAATACAAATCATGCTTTTGCAATTGACATCCTATCAGTTTTTTTCTTTTAAATTTTTTACTGGACAACAAACACTGTCCATTAAAAATGCACTGGCGAAAAATATATAAAAAAAACGTCTTTATGTGAGGGACTTAAAAAACAGTCCAAAAAAGTAGAATAAAGAAAACATTATAAGAACATAGTAGATATTTTCCTACACTTTCAAATAAAAAGAAAAAATCTGTTTAACACCTATTAAATGTAAATCTAAAATCTATGTTTCTGCGTGGGGTTACTGAAATAGAAGTCATTCAGACTGTAAGAACATTTATTTTTCTTTTTTTCCCCCCAAAAGATCAACTGACATTATTCTAATAGATATAGAAATAATAACATTTTACCAATCTTCAGAGCATGGAGCTTTCCTAAACAACATGAAGTTAGCAAAAGCTATCTCAGTTTTCAAAAACATGGAAATTACAGACCGTTGTTTCTTGAAAAATAAAAAACAAAAAACAAACTACTGAGAGAAATGGCTTTAGGGAAGATTGAACCACTACATGAACAGTTATGCATACTACTGCTCAGGATAATGATTATTTTCCATCCATCCAGTCCACTTATCCGGGGCCAGGTGGCGAGGGCAGTAGTCAAAGCAGAGACGCCCAGACTTTCCACTCCCCAGTCATTTCCTCCGTTTCCAGCTACCAGGGTGAGGAAACTCATTTCGGTCCCAAAGTTTATAACCATTGAAAAAAGCCATATCATTGACATGTCATAGACAATTACTGGAAAATCTGTGGGAAACTGTAAGGATCAGAGTTCACTCCTGGATAAAAATATAATGTGGTCAATTAGAAAGTGCAGGATTTAAGATCATTACATGAGGAATACCACAAGGTTCTGTGATTGGTCCAAAACGGTTTACACTTTTTTAATCAATGACATTAGTAATAGTTCTCATATGCTTAAGCTCATTATGTTAATATCTGTTTTCTGATGTGTTATTTTACTAATTTGACTTGACATGAGGCAGATCAAATTGTAGTGATAGGAATCAATCACCCAGCCAGACTAAAAGTGTAAAAGAGCCACTATACTTTTATTCAGATGTCTCAAGAGACTCCATACAGAGGCAACTGTGGACATAGCTGCTGAAATGGCATCTCCAATTACACTGAAGGTAGTCCGAACAAGTGTCTCCCCTCGCCTTTTCTAAGTCACTGATTAACAAACTGACATGTACTGTGGCAACAGTACAGACTGTGAACATTTCTTTGCTTGATAAAAAAGAACACAAAAAATGGTATGTAATCAACCACCACTGCTGTGACAATAAAAACATTCAATAAATAATATGCAATTTTTCAGCTGACTGCTTTTGTTTAGGAAGTTTTCATGGATGGTTATTATTTGTGCCATTATCTGGATATGAAAAGATTAATTTCCAAAAGGAAAACATTCCCCACCTTACCTTGTCATTATTCCTCTATGCATCTACATGCTCCCAAAGGACTAAGAGTGCATTACTCCAGTCTGTCCAACCTAAGCTTTACTGCGGGCCGGGTCACATGGGTTATTAACAAGACCTTTTTTAATCAAAGCTTATCAAACATTAAACTGTAGGCTGGCAGTAAAAATGTCACATTACCATGTTGTCCACTGAATTGGCTACCCATGACTGGATGTCATGTTGTGTTTCAAAGTACACACAGTTCGGAGATCGCGGATTATGTTGTGACCTTATGTGTAATCTGCTATCTAATAAAAACTGTAAAGAAAGATAAATACATATGGCCTTCCATGTTCTTCCCCACCTCAGCAGACCCAAAAATAATAGCACCCCATAGGACATAAAAACAAATGGCCTCATGATGATACACTCTCTTGACATTGTGTATTGCTTAAATGTTATGAAAATACAATACAGGGCAATAATACAATGCTTTGAAGAAGTCTGTCAGTATGTACACAACAGGGAAACAATGGGGGATTTGTGCCTTGTATATTCCACCAACATGCAGGGTGTTCTCTTAATTACCTTTGGCTTTTCAAACTTAATCACTTTATCACTAGAACTGGCCTCAGAAACTCAGATCCTTTAATGTGCACACTTGGACACCCCTCTTCTGTCCTGTTACAGTCCGTATTACAGGGATATTTGAGGTGAGTTCTGGTATTATGATTTCAATCTAATGAAACTCTGTAATAAAATAATGGTACAAAAGGAATTATAAATAAAAAAGCCATCCTTTTTATTTTTACTTTTTAAAATGTGATGACCCTTTGGCAGTTTTCTGTGATTCTGAAGTTCTCCTATTTGATCGATAATTTGGGTGCTGACAGACCCACCTCCCCCTGAAAGGCAAAAGGGTGAGCTTATTACAAATGCACATTTTACATTATGCCACCTCTTTCAGAGCACTGTCATTTAACCTTTCCATGTAATTGCGTAACTCTTTGGAGCCTTCCAGCTCCACATCTTGGCACACCCACTTAATGTCCTGGCTGTGGCTGCCAGTCAGTGTGTTCACAGTGGGGTAGTTACTGTCCGATGGGATGGTGGTGAACGTGGTGAATTTCACTCTCTTCCTCTTGGTAGTGGGAGAGTCTCCTTTGCTGTCCTTCCCTAAGCAGCTTGTATCCGCTGCTCGGTGCACTTGGCCCTGCACATTCTTCTGTGCTGAGCCCCCGTTTAGCAAATGGCTTCCTTCCTCAAGTCCACTGCTAGAGTCCATCATAGAGGTCTGTTCCTCCTGCTGGGGTGACAGGCTGATCTGGCTCTCAAGCAGCTCTGCATCATTCCCCAGCCACACCCAGTCATGAGAGTGGTTCATCGTTTCCTGACCCTCAATTGAGAGCTCCTTGTGGCGGTATTTGAGTGTGTAAGAGATGCAGTTAATGAGAAACACCAGGATTGCCAGACAGAAGACCCCTAAAAGAGCGTACATGCCAATCTCCAGGTCTGTGAGCCCGCGGGCTGTTTGCATCAGCTCGTCGTCCATGTTGCGTCCTCGTGGTAGGTCTACTTGGGTAGGTAAGTCAGTAAAGTCTCCTGGCATGTTGTGGCTGCTATCATCTGAAAGTTTATCCCCATTTGGTCTGCGAACAATTGCGCTTCTTGTAGTGGTTGCCCTGCGTAACACCCTGTCCTCTATGTCAGAAATGGAGCTGCCATAGTAGTGAGTGTTAGCACCGGTCCTGTCTTGTGAAGGGGCGAGCCTTCCTCTGCCCTCCATATCATCTCCATCAGGGCCATAGTCACTGCTGCCTCCCCTCGAACTGTCTCCACGACCAAACTTCACCCTGACATTACAGTTTCCAGCTGCCACGATGCTCCTGCGCTTGAACTTTTGGCAGAGCTCACAAACCGTCATCTCGACCCTGACCAGCAGTCCTTGGCCCTCTGCCTCCGTCACAATGACAGGCCATTTCCAAGAGGGGTCTTGGTGCACCGTCACTACCTCCTCATCCAAGGAGGTGGCTGTCAGGACAAAAAAGTCTGAGTTGTACAGGTCTAGTGGAGTCACTGAGCCGTCACTGAACTGCAGCCAGGCACTGATCAGGGCCTCCTGTGAAAAACAAACATAACATACAGAGAAAACATCGTCATGGACCGGAGGCTAACAAGACAAAAAAAAGCTGTTAACAAAAAATAGGAAAGATGGCAAAATTAACAAAGAAATATGCATAGTGAAATCTGGAGATTGAATCAGAAAATGCAAATATTGTATGTTACATGTTAAACTTTTGTTTAAGCAAAGTATTTTCAGTTTTTTATGATATAGAAGAAGCAGGTCAAATGCAAAGTTACTTAGTTGTGTGGTTTTGTTTCCTTATTTATTTTAAGATTAAAGATAAACAGAACATTAAACATTGTCCATTTCAGCCTCTTCGGACTTTGCCTCAGCATTTCATAATTTGGCTTTACGGTTGCCACAGGACAAATCCCGAAAGACGTGCACGCTATATTCTCACAGAGACACCGCAGGACTTGCAGTGCGGGCAGCCTCTTATCTCTACAGTGTACTGTATAGATAAAGCACTGATAAATGGCCTTGTTGTCCTTCCACACTTAGAGGAAGAAGAATGTAAAGAAACTGTGGAGAGAGTCTGCAACAAGGTTTGGGATGGATGGACAGATCAAAGCACTGCGCTGACAGAAACGATGAAGCTTAAGATAGGACACTTAAGTTTGGCAATGGAGTCAGATTCTGATAAAACATATAAACACTTTTATTTTAGAAAAATGTGGAAAGGTGCAGTATTTTGTTTGTTTGTCAATCAGCATTACAGGTCAATGAGTACTTAATACACTCAGTAGATTCACAGTGGTAAACAACAGGTTGTGGCAAATATTTAAATTACATATTTTTGTAAACACTTTAAAATAAAATACAATAATAATAAAATTAACTCTAAGTAAGAATGAGTCTCTTTGTTGCTTTATTATTGTTGTTGTTGTTTCATTTCCTTGCCATAATAGCTAATCTGCCTTTAGCCTGAGTATATGAATTTTAACCAAACACTTCCTGTTTCTAGTTCCTGTTTCTCTATTTATTACACCAGGTCAGAATCAGTGCTAATTTCCGCCAGTCCAAATTGCTGCTTGGCTTAAAGTGTTAATGATAATGATTCGATTAGTTCATGGTGTCCCCGTGCTGACCTGTTTGGGGCTTTTCAGGACCTCCTGTGTGGCTGTCGTTGCTAGAATGGCTCTGTTACTTCCTGGACTGAGCTGTAGATTCATAGTGAGGCCCGTCACAAGCTGGACTCCCAACTCTGTGATTGTCACTTTGTCATCCACCACAGTTATGGTCTTCTCTGCCAGGATTGAGTCTGACAAAGGGGACAGTACCTAGAAAAAGGTAAAAGAGCTTTTATTTGGTCATTTTTATTTGCATTTCACCTCAAATTTGGGGGTGACAGCATGGCAATAACATCTGACATTCCTGATATAATTACCACTCCGCTACTCCACAATAGAGACTGGATCTATTGAAAAGGCTGTTCATGAAGCAATATCATTTCCTCCTCTCAACACCCCCGGCTCGCAAGGCCTTTCCCATGAGAAATTATCAGAAATGGAAACTGTGGTTCAGTGAGAATAGCACTAAACCCACAGTATAGAAACGGAATCTTTGTCAACATAAAAAGCAAGCACTCAGCCATTTAATCTTGATTGACAACTTTTGGTTTAGCCTGAAAGAGCATGAAAAAATTACACAAATATGGATTAAGACATATAAATCTACATTCCATTATATACAATTTCCTTCTTTAGATCAAACAGCAGCTCTTCAAGGAAATCTTTGCTCAATTATAATAACACAGGTAGTGTTTACCTGCAAATCCGACACAAGCAAAGTATGGTTAATAAGGGTACTTTCCTAACAGTAACATTATCTCTCTTCTTAGTCTATGTCGAGGGTAGTGACGGCTGTCAGACCGCAACACTCATCACACTTGCATGAAGAACGATGCATAAATGTGTTTAAGGAACACGTCTACCGCCAGACAACGAGACTGACAGAAAACACCTCGAAGCGGGTGGGAGGCTGATATTCATCCCGTTAGCCTGCCAAAGCTAACAGTTGAGAGGGAGCGGCTGCCCATTGTCACCGCTCCACGTATCCCACTGCTGAGAGTCAAAAATCTCAAAAATAGTGACATCCAACTGAGCACCTGTCTGCACTAGACAGAAAAAGGAAGTGCCCTGGCTTGACACTAATAGTGCTCACAGATAATAGTAAACTTCAGTGTATTACTATTGAAAAATAAACTTTATGTCTATCTATGCTGTTAAATGTAAACGCTAGACAATGTTTTTAGATATAATTTGAATTACCAACATAAATATTAAGTTTTAAGACACAGAAGTTCTGGTAAAATGTTTTTACAATCTAATGAAAAACCTAATTCATGTTTTATGGAGGTAGTTGGCCATTCATCATAAAGTGGTATTAAAATCAGTTTACAAGAGCTTCACTTGGGAGTACAGTATATCTTCAACAGAACCCAGATAAGTTATTGTAATTTTGTCTTTTGTACATGGGAAGGGAATAATGACACAAGACAAAAAGTAAGCACAGATCCCAAGATAACAAAAATAAATCCCCCCAACCCCGGTATTGAATGTCACTGTGTGCTCAAGCCAAAAGATGACAAGGAAAAACCCTGACCTTTACCATTAAGCTTCCCGTGAGTGTACTTCTGTAGAGTTCAGCAACGTTCAGCTTCAAACTTGGACAAACAGTGGTTTGGCAAAAAATAATGCATCAACAGGCGAGCTCAAAAACAGAATTTTCAAAAGAAACCAAACTATGTGTCCTTAGGAAAATTGAGAGCTAAATATAATACATGAACTAAAATGCAGAATGAAACAGAACAAATTTGTTAAAGCCAACGGTTGACGTACCTGGATGGTTGTCATGCCCACGTCTCGGCCCACAAGTATCCTTCGGTCTATGAGTTGTGCGATGTGGGCGTCCTCCATCTTCACGAATTCCCACACCAGCTCTGTGATATCCACCTGCCAGTCGCTGCCCAGCATGTAACTACTCTGTCCTCGGGTCTCGACGGACTCCGCTATGAAGTGCGTAAGGACTCGGACCATAGCGTGTTGGTACTGCAAGGTGCAGCTGCGACCCCGTCTGTCTTCATCTTCCTCATCCTCACTATCCCTTGTTGTCCTGTAGATCAAATAAAACACACAAGCATTTAGAGAAGGTTAGATTAGGCTTGGTCTGAGTCAGATGGTAACAGGAAGTCATAGGACTGTTAGAATGTTATTCACATAAACCTGTATAGAATGTATAATAAAAATATTATTACATTTGTTTTTGTACATGTATTGTGAATACTACAGAAATATCTAAGATAACATTTTACCTGAGCCACTTTTCCCTTGTTATGTGCATCTAGTCAGTGCAGTACTGTAGGAATTTCAGTTTCTGAAGTTCAAGTTAATGATGCACCATGGCTAATTGAAGCTTTAAATATCAGAGCGATCTCAAGTTCATTCTTCTTCTTTAGTGTCCTTCCCTCAGCATCGAGGAGCAGCCTGTCTGGACTGTGAATGTGCATACAACTCCTTATTGCTTACTGAATAGCTTCCTTGATTGCTCTGTTGCTAGCAAATCTAATTTTATTACTTTAGGTAATAAATCAGCCAACAGAGGCTTTACTCTCTCTCAGCAGGAAAATTGCCTTGAGTATGATAAACTAGGTTTAAACGGTTGTTATGTAGCCACAATAGACATTCATAAGATTTTCACACAACTGTTTTATTTGCTAACAAACAATTTTAGAAAGATATACGTTAAACAACATGAGATGTCGAGAAAGCAATGTTTTAAATGGTTGATTACGGAAAATACATGCACCTAAAGCTCTTCACTTGTGCACAGTTGGAGCAAACAGTGCTCTGTCAACAGATTAACTAACATGGTACGCTAGACTTCTACTCCCTTGTTGTTTGTCATCAGTTCACTCTTACTTACACATACACACTTACACATGCAGGGAGAGCTGTGCATGTATATATACACATATGCTCAAAGGGGTTGTTTACTTGATTTTAACATAGGTTTTTAACATACCAGCATCAATCTCAACAGTGACATTCATGGGTTGCTTTTGTGTAGGAAGGTAGGGAAACATTTCCAGTGTTTGAAAAAAAGTGATGTTCTTGGGTTGCATTTAAAGCATACGTGTTCTGTATTAAATATACAAGAATAATGTTGATAAATAAATACCTTCACACGTAAAACGTCTCAGGACCAAGAACTGTAATATTCTAAACTTGTTGAGGATAGACAGCTGTGTGACAAACCTCTGGGACCAACAAAGTACTGGAGTAAAGATGACAGCTCCTACAAGCCAAATTTTATATTATGGTTAAAACATTTTGTGATGGTCAAATATGTGCATTTTTTTTACTTTCTTCTTTTGTATTCTTTCAATTTGTTGTGAATTATTATTATTCAATAATTAAGGGTTTTTCACAGACACCAGGAACCATCTTACATGCTTATAGCTATTGGTTTATGCTGTGCTTATCACATCAACATGTTTTGTGACATTCAGAAATACTATCTTGATAATTTTATTACATTTTTTCATTAATACATGCAGGTAACAGACAGGTGTTATGGATTTGGTGTAAACATGCTGATAGCCTAGTCTGACCATTTTTATAGCCAATATAAATCTGATATGCCACTGCGTATGCAGCCATCTCAAAATCTAATCTAAGATTAACCTAATAAACAAATCACAGTCAGCGGCAAGAACAAGCTGCTTCACAAAGCAATTTTTCTTTCTGCTTCATTCACTTTGAAGCCCAGTTCTGACTTCAGTGGGGATGCTGCATAATAATGTTTGTGTCATGCTTATTTTTGTTGTGCCCTGTGGAGTGTTTATTTTTGCATTTTGTTGCATTTTGTATTCAGCTACAATTAGATGTTAAAGGTCATTTTGACAGAAGTACAAAGCTGTTTTTATATATAGGCTCTAGAAGCTTCTTGGCATTTTCTGTAACTTACCAAATATGCACTGTATCCAGCAGATTAATAAAGCAACTTACTTTTCACATATCCAGACAAGCGTGCCAAATCAAAATTTTACAGTGTACACCTATGAAATATAATGAGGTAAAAGCATTAACAGATGCAGAGGTTTCCAGGTTAAATCACTGTTAAAGGAGTGGTTCTTGTCTCAGAGCTGCAAAGCTTTATCTTATTCCTGTTGTGACAAGAAAGAAAAGAAGTGAGACATACCAACATGAGCCTTGTCACTTAAAAAACATGTAAAAAGTTCCTCTCTGCAACCAGCTGAATAACAGGCTTGATTTTGCCATTATATCCACGTTTTTGGCTCTGCCTCACAGTCTGTCTATAACGTTCAGAAACCTGATGGACAAAGGGCCCTCAGCTTGTTGTTGTGGCTTGTGGGCTTATGCATAGTGGACCATTGCCCATCCTCACTACAGGCATAGTGGTACTTGGCAAGGTCATGCCTGTTATCCCCTGATAAACAAAGACTAACTAAAGACAGGGAAAAACAAAAGTATGTGCGGGCCATCAGCAGCCATGCTGGCAGGGACAATGACAACGTGACTTGGCTGTCCCCACTGATAAAGGCGTAGCAGCACACAGCTACGAGAGAAACATTTGAGACAAGCCACGGTGTTAGTTGAATGCTGTACCTCTGTCACTCAAAATGGGACAGAAAGGAGATAATTAGAGAAGCCACACTGCAGCATGCGTGGGATGACCAAGTCCAACCTCACTGGTATTCCAGCAGTAATTACTGCAGGTGGACTGATAGGTGCGCCATCCGCTGATGGATTTCAAATGTTGCAGGGCAGTGCTGCACAGTGACATTTGGCAAAGGTGCTGCTCGTGATGAGGCCCCTGGAGAGAGGACTGACCTCCAGACAGCTCTAATACTGTTCTGCAATACTGACGACTAAGAAGTGCGCTGGCAGAGCGCCTCACGCCATTGTAATGACAAGCCGTATTGCACAGGTCAGCCATTTTGATAGCAGCTTGGAGATCAGATCTTGGAGTCAGTGCGTGAGGTGTTCAGTCGTATTTCTTATCATTATCTTATCTAAGGTTACTGTGATTGAAACTGAATTCATCACCTGGAATAAAGGACATTCTTTAGCCTTTTTAACTGCGCCATTCCTTTGAAAAGACAGCCAAAGACTCCACTTTTATGTACTTAATGACATGACACAGACAGAAGAGGGAAAATAAAACTTGTGTAAGTTGTGTCTGATAGGCACATTTGGAAGCCAACTTGAGAGAATAACAAAAGTATTTTAAACATTGAAAACAATTTTTTTCCCTCGTGATAAATATTATGTGTGTCAGCGCTCACAGCCTTCTCCGACCACCAAAAAACTCACCTCTACAGTCACACACCAGTTCTACAGACACTAGAGGCAAGGTGGGTTAAGTGTCTTGCCCACACAACAACAGTAGGAACTGGGGAGAGCAGGGAATCGAACTGCCAACCTTCCAGTTATAGGACGACCTCATCCAGCCTGTGAAGTGAAATAGTGCAGCTGACGCACACAGTGGGGTGAAGTGTTGTACCTCTGAGTACTGGCCGTAATGGGCACCCTCCAGCCTTTGATCTGACTCAGCTCCGTGTCGGAGACCTCGATCTGGAGAGGCAGGCGAGGGATCCACACACTGAGCTCCAGCTGAGCATTCAAATATCCATACGTGAAGTTCACCATCATCTTCACTCTGCCCTTCATCTCCTTGCCATTGACAAAGACGTAGTCACATCTGTCTGACACCTGCATGGGATGAGAGGGAGGCCTCTTAGGTAAAATACTGCACACACTGTGTTGATTAAAAGACCTCACTATCCCAAACCTTGTGTATTTACTGTATTCCTACTTTGAAAAAGATGAAAGCCTCTATTTGCTCCCTGTTCAGGAGAAGAGGGTAGGGGGCTGCAAAGACATCTTTGAACCTGTGAAAAACATGCTGCAGTTTGATCTTCTATTGTAGTTTGGTCTACAGTTTAAAGACAACCAAGAAAACTAGTTTGAGTGTCTTGATAAAATTACCACAAGCTGTTTCATATACTGCTTTAAAAATGTCCAAGCCAACTTACTGGCTTTCTCTGAGGCTTCTTTAAAGTAATCTAATCACAAATATGATATGTAAGAATGTGAATGTATGTGGTGATGGTCGGAGAGGCCGTAGGCGCGGAATGGCTGCCACGTCTCTGTCAGTGTGCCCCAGGGCAGCTGTGGTTACAGATGTAGCTTACCCTCACCAGTGTGACTGTGTATGAATAAATAATTGATATGTAAAGCGTCTTTGCGTCCCCAGAAAAGCGCTATATAAAATTGATGTAATAATAAATAAATAATAATCTAATGTTTTTTTACTCATATTACTAATACTTGATGTCTCACATATAATACATAGACCTGTGTCTCTTCGAGTAAAATCATAGTTATAACCAGATGGAATTAAATAGTCTAGGGAAAAGTCTGTAGTTTCTGTTCTTCTAAATCATTTCTCCACGGTGAGATAAAACCCCAGTCATTTGTCATAAAACAGCAGAAGGACGTCCTTTGTGATTGGGATTTAAACTTAACAGATTCTAGCATCGTGGGAGCTTCTTACCCTTCACATCTAGCAAGAGGTAGAACATAAGGCAAAAAATAAGTTGTATTTTAGCAATCCTGTACAATTATAGCCATGCAAAGTGCTAGACAATGACAATGGACTAATATTTTGATGTATTGGTTGCAGCAGCAGATGTCCCTAGTTATCTAAGTGTCATCTTTAATTAGATGTTAAAGCAGACAATGGAATCTTTTTAATCCAACAGCATACTAGGAAGCACAAAGGAATTTCCTGTGCTCCAACCTAAGTCGCAGAGATCCCTAGAAACCTAAAGGCATGCTCCAGAGCATCCTTCAAGGCTATAGCCAAGCATCAGAGAACATATGGTAAGTAAGGACTGTGCAAAGCCTGTGTTCTCTAGAGGATGCAAGCAGGATCAGTGGATATTTCCACCTTGTTATTAAAGAAGAAAAGTGCACAGAACATACAGTGCATAATAGGAAATTGGTCACACACAGTAGTGCAGTATAATGTAACCCAGACTGACAGCGATGCTTAATGAAGCTTTTGAACATTTGTGCGAAGGAGGGCTGGAAGGGGGGGTGCTCCCCTCGCTACAGTCAGTCATGGAGCAGATTGGGCTCTGTCAAGGCTCCCTGTGTGAGAGTGTGTTTGAACTAATAAAGATGTCAGGAGAGTCCCTGCTACTTATCAGCCCTCATTGTTCCACTCCTTCCCACTCGCTACGCTCCGTCTGCCGAGACTCAAGTGCCTTTGACAGTCCTATCGTCTGCCACTTTTCTTGCAGGTTGTGGCTCTACAAGCTACCAGCGTTATGCTAACTTTAGGTGGAGACATGATGTGTGCCTAATTGATCATTCATCAAAAGTTGATCAATAAAATGTATGCTGCTAACAATGAATATATGCCGTATATTTTTACCGCATCCTGTCTTGACATCTATGTTTCCAGCCTTATTTGACAGAAAGACTGAAAATGAGCATGGGCTTATTAACATATTGCTCTGCTACTGTGTGTCTTATGACAGAGAAATTACCAGCCTGCTGGCATTTCTTGGATCTGTTACTCAGAAATTTAGGCAGAAACAATTATTAAAAAACATTGCAGCTGACATCTCGCCTTCACACACACGACACCTACAGGCTTACACCTTCTTCCTAAGTCCCACACAATACCTGATCAATAGCTTTGCATGTAAAGACACCACTGCTTGTTGTACAGCCCCCTGAACTCCTCACATGCCTCAGGTTGCATGTTGTGATGCCACTGTCTCGACACATTATGCATTCTGTTGTAAAATATCATGAGTGTCCAGGAGGATGCCATACCACATTTGTCAGGGGTAATAGGCAGCCAATGGAAGAATACTCACAGAGGACATTAAGGCTGTCTCTGGATTGAAATTAACAACTCGCTAGACACTTAGAATTTCATGGCAGACATGAAACTGGAGTAGAGAGACTTACAACATTATACAAACTTACAACCTTACTTGCCATATTCTCTAGTCAAGATCAAGACCTGTGTAACATTGAAAAACAGTGCCTAGATCCCTGTATTCAAAACTGTAATAAAAGTGCTTAAATACCTCAAATCAATTGCGATCTAAGAGGATTTTTGCATGAAATCATATAGTTTTTGTTTTTTGCTGGTTGAAATTGCATAAATTAGTTATGTTAGCACATGGTTGCAGGCTAAGATTAGAGATGTGTTCCTTTGGTGAGCAGGAGGAATTCTAGGACCTTTAGATCTCACAGGCAGGATTTTCTTTGCTGCAATTTTCTCCCACTGCAACTCCCCTACAGTAACTGCACCCCACTGACAGCTCAGCCATGATTAATGTGGCAAAATATCCAGTATATCTTACATTACATCACATTTGCTTCACTCTACTATTCTTTTTTCTTAACAAGTTGAAGCTGAGAAACACTATGGGACAAAAGCACATAGATATGGGATTTTATCTGGCTGCAGTGTAGCCACTTTGGATGGAAAGCATGCCACAGATATTCACTCTGTGATTTTCTGCTGGAGATAATTATTAGAAGGAATTATTGGCATTCTAATGGAGGCTCACCATGTGGAGAAAAAAATCTGCTACAGGGGCACAACTTTTTTACAGCATAAGGGATTTTTTTCCTCTCTAAAGTTCCTTTTGCTCCACATTGAATAGTATTCTAAAAATACCATCTCTAACCAAAGGCTCGTGTTGATATTGTTTGTCTGTCACTCTACATTTATGATGTATTCCACTTTAAGTTTTGTCTCACACTTAATTAGTAGATATTACAAAGCAGGAACTCACTCCAAACGTAGGACACTGATTATTCATTAAACTTTAAATATACTCGTTTTGTTTTAATTGGCTTTTTGTTTTTAACCTTCAATATTTACTCAAAAATGTTTATATTCAGAATCATTTTCATCTTTTGGCTGTCCAATTTCCTTAGATTCTAGTGCATCCCTGTAAATACAATGGCATTTTAAACTCTTTATATTTTAATTTGAAGACCCCCAGTGGCAGAAACAATATACTAACAGATACTAATAAAATATTCCTTCATGACCAGAAAACAAAAAAATGTACAGTATATTTATAGTGAATGTTGACTAACCTTGACCACATCTTCGTCAGAGGAGACACAGGTGACAGCTTCAGACACATCTGTAATAGAGGCGTCAACTCCAATGGTCACCACTTTCACCGGCACTGCCACTGTTTTCCCAGTCAGAACAGCTGTGTTCAAGATCTCAGAGTCCTAAAGGGAAAAAAACAACAAAAAACTGTTCAGTAATCATCTGAGGCCTACAGCGACACAGAGAGTGTGTAGGTGAAAATCATGTGGAGGCTCGCTGAAGTGATTGCTCTAATAGGTGACCTGCTGTTATATCAAACTCCAGGTATAAGTGGACGGCTAATAAGTGACAGCTCCTGTAAAGCACATTGTCCGTAATGGCACCAGAGCTGCTAAATATAACAATTTGTACTATTTTGATTCTGTTCTTCACTTGTCTGTGAATTAAACAATTCCAGTTATTTACTCTTTAGGTTCATTACCTTAAAATATCGTGGAAAAATTCAAATGATGTATTCAAAAAATCCCTTTAACTGCCATTAAAGCTATTGAAATGAATTCTTGTTACAAAATAACTTCATTAATATCGCATGGGTCTCTGTCTAGTCATTAAAATGAAAGGTTGTTGGTGAATATTTGACTTAGACCAAAGCTGGGGCACTATAGTTCATTAAACATTTTCCACACTGGTGCATATGAGGTTTCTGTTGCCTGGGTTAACGTACTCCTGTAAACACAATTATTCCAGGCGTCTGTCTCTCTCTGTTTATATCATCACGTTCAAATGGTCTTCTATGTAAAAGCTCCAGGAAATGCAATAGTTTAGCCATTTCTAGACCAAAGACAGTTTGGATGGGAGGAAACAATAGATGAGACAGTGAGAGCTGTGAGGCAGTGAATGGCAACTGAATCTCGCTCCTTTGTTTTGATACAGAATTGAATAATTCTTTTTTTTTTTTTTATGTAGTTTTTAGCAAATCACAGCTCACAAACAAATCAAAAAGTGAATGTAATTGAAAAGCTGCCAACAAGATCATTCAGCACAGGCCTGAAAATCCTGCTTCTTATGTTATCAATATACTGTGGCCATTTTGTTATGGGACTAGAAAATATACATAAGTAATATATACTTGATTTAGAGATGTTTAAAGTTAAATACATTTTCTTTTTATGTGTTCCTTATTGTAAACAGTTTAAAAGTTGTTCAGTATATTTAAATTTATATTTTCATTACCTTTTTATTATTATCTTTGAGCAGTACCCTCTGCTGGTTCTTTAAGTCCAGTGGCAAAGCTTCAGTACTCTGAACAGAAACTGTAACCTTTATTTAATAATAATAATAATAATAATAATAATAATAGGGACCTATTAAGATAGGAATCTTTAGTGTCACCAATACACATTAGATGGACTGTACAGCCTATTTTTATAGTGCATGAAGTAATGGCAGTTCAAAAATTGGAGTGGAAATTTGGGGACCACAACAAATAGATGCCAGTAGAAAAATATAGTATATTCTACAGTATTGAATAGTGAGCATAGCTTTGGTGCTTCTGGGAAACTGAAATGTTTTCAGCTAATGGTACAGCATGAAAGGTTCTTGGGCTGGTTCTGTTAATTCAACGGACACCACATCAAGAGAGCCCTGCTAATTGCACTGTATCGAAGTCAGCAGTAAAGTTAAGTCTGTGATATGCCTGAGGTACTATAGGTTTTTAAAACAGAAAATCTGTGTTATGCCTAATAGAAGATTTTTACAGTTATAAAACTAAATGTACCAAGCACAGAAAGTAGCAATCTATGCTGATGCACTTACTGACATCATATTAGTGATTGGCACATTCCCAAGGTAAGTGCATACACTATTTGTACAGGACTCAGCTTATAAATACATGCCTTTACATTTGAGCATCAGAGAAATCCAGAAAAGAGAAAGCAGAATTGAGTTTGATTGAAAGACACCACATTGTTTGCAACCACCAATTACAGAATGCATGCTGCTCTTGCATTCAATGAATATTAGAACCACAGGAAACCAAGAAATCACTTTAATAGTGTGTGACAGTGTTTTATATATATATATATATATATATATATATATATATATATATATATATATATATATATATATATATATATATATATATATATATATATATATATATATATATATATATATATATATATATATATATATATATATATATATATATATATATATCCCTGTGTTTTCAGAAGATGGTCTATTTGACGAGTTATTAGAAATGACCCAGCAGGTTTAAAGCAGTAGAGATCAGGATCTGGCTGTAATAACAACATGCTCCCACAGAGATTCTACACACACATTATTAAACACAAGGCCAGTGGTGCATATTGTGATTTTTTAATCACATTGGTCTAAATCAAGTCTAGCTTACTGAAATGGGGTCAGTCCAGTCAAATAATAAATGTAAAAAATTTATATTGTTCCAAACTGATACACTCATTGGCCTCTTTCAGCCTCTTCTGAAACTGATGCAGCCCTTGATGCTATGGTTACCCATAGGCTTTTGTATATCACCAGCCCAGAATCCTTGATCAAACATAAGAACACTTGAAAGGAACACACAATGCCATTTGCTGTTCTGTGCCACAGTTGGTCTTAGGGTTTAGGTTGACTCATACATTAATACATCAGTATGGTTGACGTGATAAAAAAGAATATAGTTTAGATCATCACTACATAACTTTGGTACTGGCTTTTGTTTTGTACAGCAAGGCTGAACTCTAAAAGCTGTTACAGAAAAACAGTGTGTTGTATTCAGTGGACATCACTAAAGAGTCAAGATCTGATCATCTTGCCATCCTTCACAACTCTTACCATACTGATACCCTCCTTTTTAGGGTGATTTTATTGTTTGCCTTTGAATTATTAATGTTTGACTCATATGAAGCAAATATGTTTGACCATGCATTCCTTTTCATTCAATACCCCTCTGTAGTTCATTTAATTCTGCACCGGTGTTTGTGGTTTACTTACTCGCCAATCTGCCCCCACAGTCTCACAGATAGGAGTGTCTTTGTTCAATAATCTGAGCTAGAACTGCCTGTCTGCTTTATCAAAGATCTCTCTGTTAGCATTCAGCACACTGCTGTGGCTAGTAATGTGTTCTGGGCCGTAATTTCTGCAAGTGTCTCAGTTGGATCTGAAAATAAGTGAGATTTATGGTGTCAGGCTGAGTGACACAGGCAGCATGAGAAGTAGCAATGCTGCCCGCACTGGTGTTAGCCTCAGCTTCTCCTCTTCACTGAGGTATCCACATCGTGACCCTGATCGTCCCGACTACCACCACAAATTAACAGGTCAAACACTGTTGTGTGGGAGATGTATAGGCCTACATTATTCATCCTGTAACAATCTACAGCAGGAAGAAGGATTAAGAAAACTAATGCAAGCCCAGAAAGTGAATATTTTCACAACAGCACTTATTGTTGCTTTTGTAAAATAAGACACTGTAACACTAAATCTGGAGCTTTTACCAGTCTGATTAATGCGTTGTCACGTAACATGAGTCCCTTTATGATCATTAATGTCATTTCAAGAGCAAAAGCATTATGAGTGGTAATATTCAACAAACCTGTGTTAGATGAAAAATTCATGTATCCAATAAACATTTTTATCCCTTGATGATAAATGCATGATAGGAAAGTGAAATGATAGTGAAGTGTTGGGAATTTTACGCAGTAGACATTAAACGTCACTCAGGCTGTGTCCTCCAGCTAAGACTAAAAGAGACATGTCCTTTCATCAGACCCTCTCTCTACAATGTGCAATGCTCAACGTGCCCCTTCCTCACTTATTCCAGTGGGCATTTAATTGGCTAGAAGCGAGAAACATGGAGGAGTGGGAATAAAGACCTTGGTAGCCCCATGCAGAGCGATACATCACTGCATGACAGCACATTGAAGTGCGGGGATGATTGTGAAGCGCACTGCCTTTTAATGAGGATTTTTCCTACAGAATCATTCTCCAAGAATGAACTGAAACCCTCTCTGCTGTGACCCCATGTCCTACTGGTGGACAGGGTAGGACCAAGGACCAACAGGCCCTCAGTGGTCATCCCTCGCTGACTCCTTAAACACCTATAACTGCTTCTCAGAGGCACTGGCCTGTCTGATGTAAATGCTGCTCAGAGATCTCATCTGCTCATTACAGTTGGCAGTGGCTGCTACAGATACGATTAACTCAGCAGCAGCTTTGATAGTGGATCCGTTCTACAAAGTGTCAGTTTAAAAGGGAGAATAATGAGGGACCATGCTGGGGATCACATGGACAGGATGAATTGTTCGTTTGAAATTAGTAGCTATGTCAAGGGCCATTTTAGTAGGGCTCCCATTCAATAATTTAAAGACATTATAGAAAGGGCAATTTCCTCTCAATTAGAGCAGACAGTTCAAAAAATGCAGCACTGCAGTAGGGGCTCATCGGGGTGGGGATAGATTACAGCCCAACATGTGTATCTTCCACTAAAACACAACATCAAATACCATGTGGCCCACAATATCCTATCCTATTAGTGGCGATTCACTGGCTTTAGTATAAATGACAAAATAAATAAGTATGTGTTTCTTAAAGGGGCCTTGGGTAACTCTTTTGGATTAAAAAAAAAAAAGAAAAGAAAAAAGATAAAGCACTGTGATCCTGAGAGATTGACCAGGAAACAGAAAAAATCCTTCCACACATATAACTGACATTAAAGATGACAATAAACGTATTAAAACGACAGCTTTGAATCACACAGTCAACATTTTGAATATTTACGATAGGCATTCTGCTTTATTAGACACAAACTATCCGTTCTGCGACAGACAATGGAATGTACTCTTTACAATCAGTTATAGAGTAGTTACATCAACAACACTGTGCAGCATCCATTTGCTTCAAGGGGCTTTCTTGTAAACACACCTGTCCAAAGTGAAGTATACTGTTCGGGTAACGACAATGAAGTAGACAAGATGTGACTGAGAGGTGGTGTTGTATGAGAGACAATCCCCCCATTGAGCTTGGAGGCCATGAAATGCACCTCACGCAGTGAAAGTGCTTGTGAATAAAACATGACTGGATATGAAAGTACTGTATTATAGGTTTATAGGACAATTCCCCTGCAATTCTCATGAATATTATACGTGTAATACATCTAGATCAATGGGTCAGGAGGGAGGAGCAAGTGTCCTTGGTGAATTTAAGCAACACTCAGGCACAGCTCCAAAAAGAATCAAGGTCAGACACAGGGGATACGAGTGGGACCCTGCACACACTGCAGTGACTCCTGGGAGAGAGCTGCCCGGTGCTTTGACTAATGCTGTGATGGTGTAGGAGCAAGAGCTTGCCAGTGCCCCACTGTTTGCCCATTGAGTTTGAGTCCAAAAGGACAGCGGGCAGGAAACAACCCCTGCCTGCAACAGTCTACTCAATTTCATCCCAATATCCATCACACTCAGTTGATCGATCGGAGAGTTCTCCATCTGCAGCCAAGTGCGCCTCGGGGCGGTGACCCTCTGATCTTTGTCTGATTTCTCCACCGGGCCTTGATCGAGATCCATAACCACAGCTTAGACCGGCTTAGCTCGGTTTAGCCGCCCGCTAGACATAAACATCTCTTTACAGGCACCAATGTCAGTCCCACTGTAAAGACTTTTACCACTAAATCACACTTCTGTAACTCATAGGAAACAATTACAACAGAATAAATTGCACTAAAACAGAATATGTGATTAAGCAGTTTTAGATACTGAAATAATGCCAGTCTTCAGCCTTGCTCTCATCTCAAACTTGTATTGTGGTTGCAAAGACAAAGAGGAGACAACAAAAAGGAGCTATTATAAGGATGTACACATCTTTCTATTAGGCTATGTTCACACTAGCATTAAGACTGGTCCCAATCTGATCTGATTTTGTCACATGGCATTTGTACATGCCAAGGTTTTTTTATGTGATCAAATCCCACAAACACAAATGAAGACTTTGTGGGTTTGTTCAAACAAAGCAGCAAAACCAACCTCCATTATTACATTAGTATAAACACCTTCATCAGCTCTTTGTTGGGAACTGTGTGACTCATGCAATCTGAAAAATGTTTGAGTGCCACTACAGCATCGTAACAGGCAGCAGCAACGGGGATTTGAGATATACAAAACTCTTTTTGATACAGTTTGCAAAGCTTTACCTGTGGTACATTTGTGCAGGATTAGCTGGCACATAAATGCTGTCTGTCTAACTATGCATTTGATAAATGAGCCACATCCACATTTTACTTGTCTGGCAGAGGAGATGTGCCTTGCAACAGAAGAAATGGGATGGAAAAGAGTAAAATGAAACATTCATTGGAGGATGTTGATAGATGGCTTTATCATGTGAGAGCAGAAGTGGCCAGAGAAGACCAGGGTGATGATGTATTGTTTAACGATACATTGGAGCGGTTCGTGAATGCAAACGGCCGCTTTCATTTCTCCTCATCTCAGTGGCAGTGGATGCTCGTGTGAAGCGGGTGCAGTTTGGAATCGTGCTAGAACAGGAAGACTGATGAGTTCAGATATGATGTATGCCTCGTTCTTCTGCTCCCTCTCCATCACTGAGGCTTCCTTGAACGGGTAATGATGATGAGGGCAGCCCGGACAGGAGCGCATTACTTTACCATGCTAAAAGATAATGGACTAGCCCCCTACTGCGCACAGGAATCTGCTCACATCCAATTACTGCCTTTAAAATCCATCTCCAAGTGACCCAAAAACACACAGCTCCTTTGCACTTAAAGTGAGCAGAAGCCATTTGTCTACAGCGTTAATGTATTATGAATTAATGTTTCAGAAGAGTGCCTGAAACACAGTTAAAGACAACCTAACACAGGGAAGCAGTGTTACACTAAAAAAAGGCATCTGAGGCAAACCCTTGCTCTTAAATGACTAAAACTTTTCCGTTTACTCTTTTCATTTTCTGCTTTTACAATAATTGCTGTATTTGCAGAAGTGTGGCTTTCCAGTTTAAAAATTGGTGACAAAATGGAGAGCATTGCTGTGAGCCCTGAGAGCACAGGTGGGTTTGTGACAACACACAGGAGGAGCCCTCTTCAAAGCATGAGCTCAGCTTTCAAAGCCGTGCCACCACTTTCCCAGAGGTGTCACTCGTGGCACAGCACATCACTTTGGCGGCAGAAATGGAAGAAAAAAAGCATTTTTATAATAATCAGTTCCAGCAAGACTAGTGTAATTTAGAGGACGCTGTAAATGGACTGAACATAAATGAGGAGCCATCTGAGTAATAGACCATAAATGTAATCAAACCCAAAATAAGCTTTGCATCACTAAAAGTCATTAGCTTTATTGCATTACAAGCTTTGAGACATGGTCAGCTATGGATCCTGTCTCTGTTATGAAATTATATCTGGTCTGAACAGTACTCTGTTGGCTTTTTCATTAAGGGGAAATAGCGTTGAACTTATTAGACTAATTAGTGCTAATTACAGATAAAAGGAATGTCTAGAGCGAAGCCACAGAGCTGTTGTGTCAACAGATGCCTTCAGCGAGCTCTGTGATGTCTCTTCTCTCAAAGTGATTAAAGAAGATTGGAGAATTTCCCCGTTGTTCATCCCTTTCCTCCATCTCTAAAAACACCCTCCTTTTTTCACTCAATCTCAATCTGTTCCCCTGCTTCAGCTGTGCCTGTGCTTTCACTTAGAGCTTGAATCCTTCCACTGAATTTGATATAATGATGTCCCAATACAGACCATTCACTCAATATAAACAAAATCAAGATGACTATGAAAATAATCCTCTTACTAAAGTATAACATTTTACACCACATAATACACATGTTAAATAGTTTAGGACATTAAGATTAAAGTTTGGCAAAAACTTATTTTCTTTCACCACATCATGATTGTGGCTCCATTCCTCTGGCTGGATCTGTGTTTTTACTGGAATCACTTTGTTTGGGGTAAAGCGTTGACAGTGGGGGTGGGAGGATTAACGCTGGGTGCTGTGTGTGACAACAGTGTTTTTACATTACCTTACTTCCTCTTTTTCTATCAGCGAGTGTAGCAGAGGGAGGTAGAGGAACTTATCTGTGGGCCTTTCATGCCACAGTGATCCCGAGTAATCTAATTCAACCTTCCTCTTTCTCGCCTGTGTGCTTCTCTCGTATTGGTGCATGCAGATTGCAAAACCTTTCCCTCGAAGTTTATGTGTGTATCTGAGGGAAGCCAGGAGGGAAAAGAGGACAGTGGAGACAGATGAAGTTAATGAGTTCAGAATGTTGCATGTATAAGTATTTCTTCTGTGCCTTAAGTACTGTGGGCTGCACACATCGGGAAGCTGTCTTTGCACTAGAAAAGAAAAAATAAATATACAGTCGGGGTGAAGCCTTGTGTGGAAACTCTGAAAAAAAATGAAATGAAAATGTCTTTTGAAAATATTTGGAATATCACTATCAAAGGTTTAGGTTGTTTGTTGGAACTGATCTTTTGCAGCACTGTATCACCGCACTCTCTGACATAATAGCAGCTGCTCCACTGACTCACTTGACAGGCTCTTTGAACACAAAAGCAAATCAAGGTGAGAAAGGAAATACCAATCTTTTTCTACACATGGAGTATGTCATCCACAGCAGGACACTTGAATAACTATTCATCTTATTCTCCTGTAAGGCTTCTGTCTAAATGATGCCATCCCTAATTGATTTAGCTGAGTTTAGCAAATAATTTTAATATCGGGTTAATAGAGATAGATTTTTACTGCCATAAAAAAGGTTACATGATTTATAGAAAGCCATAAAATCCATCTTCTGTGCAAAATGAGTCAAATTAGGTGTGAGAGAGGAAGCAGACACTTCCATGACTGATTGATGAGATGTCAAACAGGGTGTACAAATTCATAAAAACAGAATACCTTGGCTCTGAGACAGCCCAGATTATGGGCAAGCAATATGAAAGCTAGCAAATGTGGCATACTAGTAAGTTGCAGAGCAAATGATTTATGGTAAAATAGTATGGAAGCAAACTATAGATTCCTGGAACGAGGCGGCTGTTGGTTCATCTGTGACATGAAAAGGATCTGAGAAGGAATTCGAAACAATTCTCCAGCTTTAAAGACATAGCTTCAATTATCCGGAGAATGGATCAGTGGGTGCGATGTAGTGCGTTCCTGTGAATCCAGAAGCAGCCACCCACAGGCATCTATCATCTCACAACTACAGGCAAAACTAAGAGAATAACTTTGACACAACAGTCAAGCTCGTATCTCACACATCACAAGCACCAAAATAGAAATGAATGGCATCTATGTGTGAGTAATCAGCATTGATGCGGCAGTGTGTCTTTGTATTTAGTTAACACCATTGCTGCAGTTCATTTTCCACCTGAGACTTCTTGATCTAAATGAGAAGCGACACACTCTGGGTCACAGAACAAGTGGCAAAGATGTTTCCTAGACGCTACCTACGAGAAGTTCTGTATAGGGAAGCTTTGGTTAAACAGAGTAACAGTGCATTGCTGGGGGAAACAGCCCCAGGTTTACCCCGAGGCCTAGGACTGCCTCCACACTTCATCTGTGGCCTGTGGGATATACAAATGCTCTCATCCTGCCTTGCTCTAAAACACACTCTGTGGGTTCACACCTACAGCTGACACCTTGCCTGCCATTGTGCTATACAACATATAATGCTTAGAACGCTTACATTTTATCAGTCGACAATGTTGCAACTCATTATTAGTTTTTTCTTTACGCAATGTCTAAGCTAACATCTTTGTCATTTTGTAATGCTAAACACTTGAAATGCATCATGTATACATTCATTCTCTGCCACTAGGCATGATTAAAAGTGCAGTGAGTCATTTCCAGTGTATTTATTCACACACTAAATAAAAACATATGCAAATGTTGACTCAAAGATTTAACGTGTAAAATGAAAACAAGATAGTGTTTCACATGATGGTGTTTTCCAGAGTGAGAAATGCACTGCCATCTATTTGGAGCCAAGCCACTCACCATGGCTAAAGGCACGATGCCCGCCAGCTCCTCTTGCGCCAGTCTGATCTCTGTCTCGGCCTCTTGTGTGGCGCTGCGGCTCGATGGGTACTCCACCTGCCAGGCCATCCACCGACTGCCCAACGGCTCCGGGAAGCTTTCCATTTTCAGATCCACCTGGAGCACCCTCTGAACCCCCATCTCAGACCTGCCAGAGAGAAAGAGAAGAGAGTGTCAGTGAATGGTTAAGCAGTGCGTGTGTGTGTGTGTGTGAGCGAGTCTTGGAGTGCACTCACAAACATATCCGGCCGACTGTCAGCTTTAATCACTGAAGACTCTAAAGGCTGATGAATGTGTCTGTGGATGAAATCTATGACATTTTACCAACTACAGATTCCTCCAAATGTCATGTCCCTTTGTGTTTGTCTCTCTGCAGCATGTACGTAATATCAACCTTTTTGTCTTGTTTTGGCTTATATTTTACCACAGGTGATGCGCTGCTTGTGCACTTATTAATCTTCCAGCTCAGAGCAGTTCAGCATCACTTCACATCAACTTAAGTGTCCACAGTCAGGTTTCCAGGTGTCCCTATTTCCCGAACATGGCACACAAACGGCACAGGTCGGAATTAAGCCAGACAAATGGAAGTATTTGTTAATAAAATTTCATGTGGCGCCTTAAGTCTTGTGCGCTCATGGTTTTAAATATAGCCCACAGGCAGCAAAGGTCAGCCATACTCGGCAGCCTGAGGAGAATGGAAATTGTGCAAGATCTGTTAGCCCTGTCTTGTGTGTCAAATGGCAGGACTTGGAGGCAATAAATTTCATGCATTGTCTCAATGGAACAATGTAGTTTGGCAAGAAAAAGAGAGTCACTGTGTTGCAAATAAACCTTCTGCATGCGCTCTCTGAGTCTGCAAAGATTTGAAAAGAAAGGAATAGAAATTAAAAGCACACATAATAGCAAACAGAGCAACCAAGATAATGTACACAATATGAGCTGTATTTGGGAAAGACAACACAGTAACTGTACTGTAACATGCCAACATGTAAATAATAGAAAATGTTTCCGGTCTGACACAGTTTCTACATTATTCTGAAAGATTTGTGGCACAGCTGAGAACAACAACCCAATTTTTCATCCAACAGCAGTGTGTATAAATAATTAAGGTGACAACCAAGTAACTTGTGTCACATTGCATAACCGTGTACCCATTAGAGTACCGTATTGTTAAAGGCGTGGTGCGATAACACTTGCATAACTGCTCCACAATGAACGAAACCTAAACCTTATGGCAGACTACATCATGGGACAGAAGTGATCAGAAAGGAAATATGGATTCCATGTCAAAGAAAAAAAAATTGTCCAAAGATTAAAATTTGTAATAACAAGTGGGTACTTTACTGTGGCACTATCCAGTTAAGAATAATTTGATTAAACATAGTACCTGTGTTTTTTTCAACTGTGCACCAGAACTCAACTCATTTAGAGCAGCTTAGAATGCTATAAAACAGACATTTTAATTCCCATCATGAAAGCAGCAAACAAATATAAAGGTTCTAAAAATGTACATTCAAAGGTAAAAGTGATGGGGAGAGATGAGTTTGCGAAAGTTTGGATGAAACACAACAGAAACAATGTGAAAGCGTTGTCTTTGCAGTGACCATATTAGATTTGACAACAACTGATTGCAGAGTAGAGACAAGGGCAGTTTCCTATACAGACATCTGCTATATTTACACAAGCTTGAAATGGAAATGGTTTATTTATAGCACTATAAGGCCTGAATGTGAAAATCTGTAACAGCAATAACAGCTAATATATTTTAGACTGTTACCTTTGGTGTTTTTTGCTTGACCCCAATGACATGTAGTAGAAAGTGAAAGCTGTCAGAAGGGTTGGTTGACTATGAGAGTGCAAACCAGCAAGGCTTCTCTCGATGTCTAATCGCATGGCTCACTGGGGGGACACTGTTCATTGTCGCTTCCAGCTCTGGGTCTAATTGAATTAGTAATAAAGGCTTGTGGATGAGTGCCACACAGCTGGCCCAGGCCTCATGATTATCTGTAAACTAGCTGCCATTTGACTAGCTCAGAGGTCAGCCTCACAACCAGGGGGCTGCTAGAGGCAACAGAGGAGGGCTCTGCAGATTACGGACCTTTAAGTGGGAGGCAGCTGGCTCGGTGTTACTAATGGCATGATTGGAGAGGAGAATGAACTTGACAAGGTGCTGTCCAAGATTAGGGGTGTGTAAGATTAACATGCAGAGGCTCATCGAGCACACCCAGCACAACAATAAGATTTGTGCAAAATTGTGTTTCTCAATTAAAAATATGAACAGAATTGTTGCCTGAGCTGTTTCATACCAGCACCACACATTCAGGAAGAGATGTGCTGGGCATTTTAATGTTATTTGTGCAACAATATAA
This sequence comes from Neodontobutis hainanensis, assembly GCA_024349245.1. Taxonomy (NCBI): domain Eukaryota; kingdom Metazoa; phylum Chordata; class Actinopteri; order Gobiiformes; family Odontobutidae; genus Neodontobutis; species Neodontobutis hainanensis. The sequence continues at coordinate 5,564,849 of JALDNG010000043.1, read as the reverse complement.
ACTGGAAGCTATATTTACACAAAGGTTGTTTGTGTTAGAATGCTTTTATAAGTGTTTGCAAAAAAGTAAAATTTTCATCGTACAGCTTTTGTCTTCCGTAATTACAAAATGTAACGAGGTTTCTGCAGTGGGCAATTCAGCACCATCTTATCTTGATGGGATCACGTTAGTGCTTTATTGAATTTACCCTGTGAGAAGGTTAAAGAAAGATAGATTTAAAATGTCACAAAGAATAAACATTAAGGGACAGGGCAAAGTTATTTGGGGACTTTTCTTTTTTACTAGATTTCTCCAGAGAATCTGCTTTAATTGAAAAGAACTTCTATTGTACTATTATCAAACTCTTGGTGTCATTGTGACACCGCTGGTTTAATCTGCACTTGATGTGATAGGATCCGTGCGTCCACTGCTTCACTAGAGGACACTAGGGGACATAGACACAGGGGAACCTTTGTGGAATAAAAGAACGCCGCTCCTCTGACATTTTCAGGGTCCTGTTTCTCTTTCTTTCTTTTTTCATTTCCTTGAAGCTCAAGTATTTGTGGATACCTTGTGGTATTGCAATAACATCAGAACAGCTGAATATCATAGCCCCTGTGGCTGGGGAAAGATTTTAACTTTAGCTCTTTTTTTTTATTATGTTCCATGCATGAGGTATATGAAGTAAGCAGAGAACAAGCTGCAGAGGAGCTTTACAACCCTCAGTGGAGCAGTACGTAATGCAGACAATTCACTTCAGCCAGTGATGTTGAATGGAAACAGAATGGCAGATGAAGATGCAAAATGCAAGATGGTGTCCACGGCACTAGGAGAGGTGTGTGTTTTTCAGAGGCCAAACTCCAAACAACTTGTAGAGGAAAAAATAATCAAATTTGTGGGTTCAGTGGTGCTTGAAAACAGCACCCTGAAACTCTGCTGTTCTCCTGCTCTGTCACCTGGAACCAGTCAGCAATATAAAACTCGGATGTGCATAAACAGACACTTCTCCCATAAGCCTACATGTGCGGGAACAGAGTTTATATATATACAGAGGAGCATGCATGCATGAATGTGTGCCTACTCACACAGATACAAATGTTGTGGACTTAATCATTCACGCTAGAGGAGCCTTACTGAATCAAACACAAACATCGCCAGGCGCCAAAGCATTTTTACAGCTGCCACTTGTTTGTGCTAAATGTTTGTGTATCTGTTACATTAACAAGCAGTTTTTCAAACGCTCACTAGACCTTAAAATCCAAGTTTAAGGGAAAACTTATAGTTAAAGTTAAGCTTAAAGTTAGTTAAAGTCCAATTTTGTGTCTATATGCCATATCTCCAAACAGTGCAGAATGGTTATGGAAATTAAAGTTTATCTAATGGGCTTGAGCCATAGCAGACACAGTGCTTTCAGACTTGTCAAATGCATTGTACACATCCTAAGTATGGAAATTTGACTTTTCCATGCATCAGAATTTGTGCAAAGCAATGTCCCAAGATGACCAAAACATATGCCCAATCAGCAATAGGTAAGGACAAGGGAGTGAAATGACAATGGGGTTTCTTAGAAGATAACTGCTTTAATTCTAAGTCACCATGAACTACATTGGTGAGCCTTTACCTCAGAGGACAGGACTTTTCAGTCTGAAACCACAGCAGGAAGCACAATCTCTTGGTTGAACAGCCCTTGATCAGAAAGTGACATTTCTCCAGAACCCTGATTATCTACACTGCAATCAAAGAAAATCACTCAGCACATTACTCACAAATATATTCAAAGGCTAAAAAGTCAGTGAAAACCATGCAGCATCTGAACGAGAACAAATATATGTGTACACAGACAGTTTCCATGGATACTTTTTGTTAAGATAATCTCTATTATAAAGGTTATTTCTCAGATGACAGTGAGTGCAGAGGTAGTAAAAGACTCTGAGGATACATTTAAATTCTGTATGAAAGCCAAGACAAAAGCAGGTCTGGTAAGTCCATGAGTTTTCAGTGTTCCAGGAAGGTATTTACAGTCTGTTCAGTTTGTTTCTTTAAAAGGGCATTTGAGGAAAGAACCAGAACTGAGAGTGGGTGTTGGGGTTGAGTGGAGCTGGAAAAGTACTACCAGATTCCTTCAAACAGTAGACCTTTTCAATTTACACACAAAAAACAAAACACAGATGAACTATTCCCAGCACAGTACAACATAAAAAAACACACCTAAGCCACACATTGTCAATATACGATGCCAAGTTGATCAAACCTTAAACTGCCTGGGAGTGGGAAATGCATGCCAGCATGTAGCTAGCTAGACAAACAATTTGTGCTTATGTTTGTGGACGTATCTGCTACACCAGGGATGCAGTGAAAGTTTGGTGATGCTATCAGGAAAGCCCAGCATCACTCAGGTTGCTATCATTTCCTCCAAGATAATAAACCAATAGCTTTGATTTATGGCACGTCATCTGACACTTATTTATACCTCTCAAGAGAAATGACTAAACTGGATGGTAAAACAGGCAACATGATTTAAAGGTTGGGAAAGAACATTTTCTTCACACTAACTCTGGCATATTCCTGACTCTCGTGCATGCTCCCATGCTACTTATTTAATAAAATGCATGTAATCTGTAATTTGAACACCCTTAAACATGCATGTAATATTTTTGTCATTATGAAGGAATTGTTTTATTTCTTTGTTTCAAATTGGTAAAAAATTAATAATTTGATTATTTTATTGTATTTTTTTTTCTGTAAAACACATGACAGCAAATTTTTCTTATTAATTAATGATGACATGTCTCTGCCTCTGCACTTGTACATTGTATCTATGAGGAGACTAAATGTCAAATATAAGCAGTAAGATTTATTTTAACAGTTGTGATTTTAGATTCAACTGTTGGATAATCTCCAGCCTCCTGTAACCCATAAAGTTAGAAGACGATGAATGAATTATATTATCATTCTCATAGGTATCGTGAATTGAATTAAAAAGTGTTGAATTATTTAATCCCATCCTAAGTCAAATACGACTCCTTACAAAGTTCAGTCTCTATGTCCCATCCACTGTCCCAGCCTGTCTTCTAGTTGTCAGTTAAGGACAACACAGTTTACCAAGCTTTGTTGATATTGAAGACCTGAGGATGAGGAAGCGTCTGAAGCATCTAAAGTGCTCGGTGGTTGTTTTGATCTCAGTCCTGACAATTTTGAAATACCAAATGCAGATGAATAGTCTTGTCCTTTTAATGAACACATGTTTTTCAAAGCCCTCACCATGTTGCTACATGACAATAAGACAAACACCTAAAAGGGGCAGTGCTGCACATAAGTGTTTTGCTTTTCAATAGGCAGAAAATGCCTCCTGGGCATGTAGTTTGCATTTATGTTCCTCTTTACAAGCACACAACAACATCTGCCTGTTGCATTGCCAATAATCTGCATGTCCTGAATGAAAAGCTACTTTTTAATAAACATCTGATTTGCTCTAATTTATTTATGTATTCTTTTTTACCCCCTTTTAACATGCACACAGAGGGTAAGTACTACTAATTATATAATCATAATGAACCATTGGCTCAAACCCAAGGCCTCTGGCTTGAGTGTATCAGTCCATAAGGGGATCATAGTTCTGATTAGCTTAAGAGTGCTGTATAGCATTCATCAACTAAAAAAATTCCACTTCCACTCAAACAAATGTAATGGGAGCTCCTGGCATAGCTCATCACATGAGAAGAAATATACATGGCAAATGGAGAAATAAGTCTAACTAAGTCATTGTTATATAAAACGTGAAACATGTAAAATATGTAATGATGATTTGGACACAACAATCATAATTGTTACGTTTTAGCGTCTATGCTGAGATAACAGGGCTGTACATGGACTTGAATGTGGATGACTGTATTTTCATGAAGTTAAAGTCATATAGGGGGTAAAAAGGGACATATGGTTTGTATGGTGTCTTCTCTTCTCCCTCTGACTCCAAGTGTAGCATCTCAATTCTGCAAAACATAATCTCATCTTGAAGTTAATGAAATGCACCATGCCAACAACTGGCTAATCAAAACTAAACGCTTTTGTGCAGCACAGCACCATTAGAGGACATCAGCTGGAGTAGACCTCATGGAGTAATGGATCCCTAATGACGGTAGATATCATCACCACTAACCTCAGCCCTTTCTGCGTGTGACATCACTTCCTAATCACTCCATATCTGTCTCATTTATAGGATATAATAAATTGGAACATGACAGTTTAAGTCTATTCAAAGCACTTTGACTGACTATCACACTATTATGAGTTATGAGTAACACTGTGGTGCTCTACTGATAAGTAATCCAAACGCACTAGGGGGCAGCAGACACTGAGCCCTGAGGCAAAGCCGCTGCTGTTTGCAAATAAACAGACCCACACCCCTTAAGGACTTTCCTGGTGGCTCCACTATTGGTGACATCATGTGACCATCCAGGCCTGTTCCTGCACCTGTGCAGTGACAATGAGCTGTCCTGTCCTCCCCACGAAAGTACTTCAAGACCCTCAAAACCCAGGCACTTTCAACTTTGTCACTGTCGGCATGGCAACAGAACCTGTACACACTAGCGCCATTGAAGGAAGGAGCCCAGGCTTTCTGATCAATTTTTATTACAACCTACAGGCTCAACCCTTTTGCCTGAAGAGTGTGCTAAGAAGAAGGGTGAAGGAAAGAATCAAAAGCAAACTGTTTCCACATGCAGTCTGTTCTGTAAATGGGTCAGTCGTATTTACAGCCAGCCAGGTCCAGATGTTGGATTCTCTGTAGCAGTGGATGCAGAGCAAAGCATTTAACCTCACATAACCATAACAAAGTACTTGTGTGAAAATTCAAGTGCCAAGTTTCCAAATGTTGGCTTGTAGTAGAGTCATAATACAGTGACCTATGGCCCAGGCAAATGAGAAAAAAAGAGTTTCCTAAAATACTTATAATTATATAATCATTACATTACATTATAAGTATCTTTATCAGTGAAGGATGATCAAACACTTTACACAATTATTAATTTTATACAAGCATTAGTGCCCCACAATACTTTAAACATTTTCTTCACTGTATTATGCAAATGGTTCTTTGTTTTGTTATGTTTTATTAAGTCTTAATGCAGTATTTGTTAAAGCTATTTTAAGTAAACATATTGTAAGGTAACATTGTACTAATTCTAAAATATAAAATAATAAATAAAGTGACTGCTAATGACTTAAATCATATTACACGCAATTTATTTTCTACAACCAGAATCAACTTCCATTTATTTTAAGAAGGAAAACCTCATTTGGAAAATTATGTAGTGGTCCATATTGCATAATACTGCAGAAATGTTCGGTTAAAAAATTAAACACAACCAGACTTTGAGATCAAACGAGCATACACTAATGTGGATCAAAAATGATGTAGGAAATTCAAAAGTTGAACGCTTTCCACTTTTGCAAATGCTTTTGAAATCCGGGTGCTACATGTAGAAATGTTGCCAGCCACAAGCTAATTAGCAGTAAGATTAGTTAACATTTTGCATTTATAAAACCCTCAGCAGCTTTCATGGGTGCTGAGAGCAGAACCCATGCACCTAAATGGCTATTTTAATAACGCACAAGTAGAATTTCATGGCACCAGATCAGCAGGTCTTGTGTATATGCCCTGCTCCCAGGCAGGAGTGCATTTAGGTATTAAGCTGAATTTACCCCCCCTCCCCCTAATGCACCACTTAATGAGCTCAATGCTAAATTACTGCCAGAGCAATTACACACACATCAGCCCATTTTCAGACATTAAATCTACTTTAAACACATCATCAGTCCAAATACAGAAAGGCTTTGGCATAAATCACTTTATATGTGATCATGTTTATGAAGAAATCATCTTAAGGGGGAGAGGGGGGGTTAGTAAACATATCACTAGGCTTACAGCTGCAGAATTTCCCATTGATCAGCAGTTGGAGTGTGATGTGAGTGGTCTTCTTGGCAAAGGAGAAATTATAAAGTATTTAGTAATGGGGAGAAAAAAATCCGCACACCCAGGGGTCTGTGTGCAGGAATGAGAGACATTGATCCATAATTGGAAGCACTCAGTCATGAAATCTAAAGACTAATTAAAGAAAGAGAACTTTAATGGCAGTCATTTGCATATTCAGCACTGTGACTCAATGGAGCTCACTGACAGCAGCCAGTGAGAGATGGGGGCTTGATTGTGAAGCCGTGATCATAGATCATACAACAACAGACTAACCATCGAGCATGCATAGGTTGAGCTGTGTTCCAAACTCCAATCCACGTGTCTGTGCAGTTATTGTGGTGACAAATACAAAGTGTGGCAGCTCATCCAGAGGCATGAACACAAGTGCTGGTCCTGCCATGTTTAGAAGCTTAGGCTGCGGTATGGGATGGCCCTGTGGCCCACTGACAAGCAGGCATCTGATTACATGTCAGGCCTGGTAAGTCCTACTTCACAGGCATCACTGGAGAAGAACGCCTACAGTGACACCCTACCTCTCTGTGTGTTATCAGCCAGAGCCAGCTCAGCTCGAAAGCTGCTAGAATAGAATTGATAACAGGGGACAGAACAAGATTGCTTGCCACAGTTAGCACACACAAGAAGCGTATATTGCAGATGACAAGATGTGACTTGTACATCTTACATTTCTTTTCAATTTGCCCATTTTGGATTCCTATATGTTAACTTTCATTTAAAATGTTTGTGCCCTTTCTTTCTGTTTTTGAATAGTACCTTCTGTGTACTCTCTTCTCAATAATCACTGGCCTTTTAATGGGCTAATTTAAATATTTATTTAAGTGGTAATAGATTTGGAGTAAAAGCCAATCATCTTGAAGGCCAAGCTAAACTGGGGTTAATTGGAGCCAGTTGAGGGTCAAGGTTTCTTCTGCGTGTTCATTTAGATAACACAGTGGGAAGAGTTGTGAGTGAAGAATGAATGGTGAAGGGAAGTCCAACGCTCTGTTGTTTATCAGATGCATAGTGCTTACTGCAAGCAAACGTCTAATCAATGCATGTTTAATATTATTTGTACAAACAACAACAAACGGCTTGTTGCTTTTATTGGTCCTCGCTCGGATAACTGAATGTTTACATTTCTGTACAAGCATAAGTCTGAGCTCTATTTTTCTTAAAACTGTTTAGAAAACATGGAGTGTGGCGGTGGAAAGTGAATCTTTGCACTATTTTCTCGCTCCCAGGCAAAAGCACTTCAAAACAAAACCAAAAGCTCAGGACAAGAGAGGCTGTAAACACCATCTCCCACTGAGTTGTTCACTAAATGTAACTAATCCACAATTAATAATAAGGAGGCAGTGTGTTACAGTGAAGGCGATTCAGTCTTTTTGTAATTGATTAAACTTGTATAACAACAGCAACAGAGGAATAAATGAAACTCCATTTGGGGCTTCTTTCATTTCAGATACAGTATTAAAACCAAAAACACAGTCACAACTTCCAGCACAAATCACCTCATTTACATGGTGTTTAATAATGGGTATATATTTTAAAGACATAAATGGAGCCATGTAATAAAAGCCAAATCTGCTGTGTTGGCACTGAAAGAAATGTACGCAGTAGATAGTGTAGGCACTACATATATAACTAGAGGCTATAGAATTAAAAATTAAAAACTCTTGTAATGCAACTCTCCAAACAGAGGCAGCCTCAGCCTAATCCTTCAGGGATTAATCTCTGAGAGCAGGATATTCACTCATAAACCTTATAAATCTGAAACACATGAAACGGCTGCGACACATGCAAACCTCAATCTGTCTCTCTACTGCAGCACAGAGCTGCCACTGTACAAATATTACACATGCTCACCACATACTGTATAACAGGATTTCAATGGACAGCCTCATTTCCACAGAGCCTCTAGCAACACTTTACAATAAATATTTTTGAAATAATAACTTATATTATATTATAAACCTCATTAATCACTAATTAGGACAGACAACTTTAGAAAGCTACTTTAAGCAGTTACAAATAAGAGCATCTAAATTAAGTGTTATTCCTTTAAGTGTGGGGAAACGTAGTCCAATAGCACAATATTGCATACTGTGACATGTACAGCCAAGTGTATTCTGGACACCCAGCTAATGATTGTCCTGGTGAGAGAAGGCTTGAATTAGACACATCTCTGCTCCGGCTCTGTCGAAGAAATAATATGCCCACTCATGTCTGCGTAAAACAAGAGCATCACCAAGGCTGTGACACATCTGGGCTGTCACACATGAGCCCTGATTACACATTATTGCTTTTATTAAGAGATGAGCAAGGAAGAAGAAGAGTGTAGACAGCTGTGTGGGTAAATGCTGCCAATAAAGCTCCCGTGAGAGTGTTTACAGTAAATAGTGGCCACTGGGAATTGGCCTGAATCTTTATTAAAGGTGTTAGCATTAAGACTATCAGGTTAACGTTCCTCTTTTGGCCTAATGTAATTAGGCCATTTCATTTTAGACTTGATTTATGCAGCATTTCACATGATTACCGCCCATACAATACGACACTTCCAAAGGCTACGTACACTGTAGCATGGGAAAATTAAAATAGCAGCCAATTTTGTAATAAAATAATTTCTTAAAGTGATCATTCCTGCATTATAGAAGAGAAAGAGAAAAGCTTTGAAATTATAACAATTTTATTTAGATACAATAAAATGCAAGTTGCACTAACAATAGGAAAGAAATCAAGAGCAGGTCATGTGACATAGAGGAACTAATTCAATGTAGAAGCGGTTTCTTTTTTTTCTTCTTGTTTTACCATTACAAAATTGGTCTTTTGATTGAATTACAGGAGACCATGGCTGAGGTATGGTTTTCTGATATGTAAATCATTACATTCTTGACGCTTTTCTGGACTATATTACAATGTCTCTGTTCCAATCTCACCCAATATTACTCGGCTATGTAATTCTTTCACTTGTAGCTGTTCATCATTCACACTAATAAAATGTAGAAGCCTGGCAAAAGAAAGTTATGTATCTCTATGGTGCATAATGTGCACTAAATTTAATTAGGTTTTAATTACATTTCATGTAGATTTGATCTTTCACTGTTGTAAAACAAGCCATAATGAGGCTTTTTGAAGTTTAAATGTATAAAAAAAATGACTGCACACAGCCCCTTGTCTTTCTTTGATTGGCTCCCTCAAGGCTCTGCAGCAGACTTCAGTCCCACTGCCCAGTGCTGGGACTGGTGTGGGGTCCTAATGACGTGGGGCTCACAGGGGACATCCATCTGCACCCAGACAGTTTTAATGAAGTCAGCATCCCAGACATGGCACTTTTACTGGGGCCTTTTGCTTATGGCTCATGACATGCTGAGGAAGCAGGCCTGCTGTTGTTTTGAATGGGTTTGCCTTTAATGATGACAAAGTGAACTTTTCAATCTACGAGAGTGCACTTCAGCCAGTATAATGTCTTCTCCATAGAGCTATTTTGTCATTTTCTATAGGGATGCATTTTGATTTCTCCAATGTGCTGTAGAGCCATTAGTGACAATCTCATCCTGTCAAAAAGAATACTACAGTTACCAAAAATGAGAGGAACGACTGATAGATATTCTCACACAGTTTGTTTCACAGAATCAATCGTTTGGATGAATAAACTGAACAGAATCACTCACTGACACAATTAATTCTTTGTTCATTTGAGCTACCAGACTGTGGAGAAGAACATTTAGAGTTATTCACATTCTTGATTGTTGAAGTTACTCATTTATGCACAAGGTGCTAATGCTCCTAAAAGCTCCTAACCAGAAATATAGTGGCCTAATTCATTGTATGCATATGCATACAAAGCCAAATTAACACACTTCATATGATCAGATGGTGGCTGCAATAATCAAGCTTTAATAATATCAAAATCATTCAATAACATTGTAATTTCAAATATAGCCAGTAGTTTGATTTTCAATAGCCTCAGTTGTTGTTTTCCAATAGGAAACAACACTAAAGCTGCCGAGATGCTAAAATGTGTTATTCCTTAACTCTGTTGCACATTGCAACAAATTCTCTGACTGTATCTTTTAAGTTCTATGAGTGGAAAGCAGATTGGGTAAGTCATTAAAACATCTCATGACAACACCCCCAGACAACTTATAACTCATTATTTCACACTCAATAGATCTCCTTCATTGAATTAAACAGAAGTGACAGGGGCTGTATGAAAGCATTTCCTTCAGGCGGAAATGGGCTCCCTTTTTCTGTCAAAAGCCTGACCTGGCTTTATACTTTAGCACCCCATGATGAAAAACTGTCACCTCAGTATTGCTTTTATGAGGCTAGATGCCGGCAGTCAGGAACAGGAAGCATACAGTTTAGCATTAGCTCAAAAAAATCTAGCAAATAAATGTAGCCAACATAACATGAAACTAATATAATGGATAAAAACAGGATAAAGATTAAATTAAATGTATCGATAATGAAGACTTTAATTTTGGCTTAAGAAAATCAAAACATAGTACAACAGTAAATGGCAATATTTGTTCAAAGAGAGCAAGGGGAGTGGTAAAGGGACATCAGCTGTGAATAGGACAAAGAGGGTGACTCAGCTGGCCAGGAAGGGCAGTTCGGACGCAGTGGAGTGGAGCAGCACACGCTGTACACCTGACCAGTTGCCTTGCTCTGATGCTCAACACACATTCACATTAGCAGTGCACATGCATTATTCAACAGGATTTAATTTTTTTATCTAAAGGTTGCTCATAGTGCCAGTTTGATCATAGTAAACCGTCTGAGGCCATCTTTGCTGTAATGATCAGAGAAATGACTAATGACATGCTTTGGTTTGAGATATCAGCTGCCTTTGGCACCTGAGCCTCCATTACACTAAAGATCTTTTGATTTTTGAAAACAGGTCAACAGCTTTTTGCAATAAAAAAAATGTATTATTAAATCAACAAGCTCCCATTATTATTATTAATCAGTATCAGTAATTCTGCATCATGAGTGATAGGGTCATTGTACTGGTTCACTGCAGGAAAGGCTTGATTTACCGGTCAACCGATCACCTATAAATATGAGTTCTGACTCGTGGCCATAAGATTCATATCTTGACCAAAATAGGTTTGTTCCACAGGGTGGCTGTGCCTTTCCCTCAGAGATAGAATGAGGAGCTCAGTCATCCGGGATGAGCTCAGAAGAGTGCCTGTGCTATTTTACATTGAGCTTGTTCAGGTGCCTCTCACTTGGCCCTAGACCCCTCCCTGAGGTGTCTGTGCATAACTGTCTGGTAGGAGGCCCTGTCGTGTGCTCAGGTCCTTTTGCAGGCCTGGAAATACCACAGTCTTCTGAAGAAAGTGAGGTAAACATTATTGCCAAGAGTGCAGCCTCCTGACAAATGACTGCTAATAAATACATAAATAAATTATATGGGATACAGTGGAGATTGGAAAAGTTACATTCTGTTCATCTAATATAGTTTAACATATTCAGGGGTGCGCATGGTAAAAAGATTATATGGCCTTTTGATATACCTTATCAATCCTGCCTTTGTGAATCCTTTTAAGCACAACTGAAACAGGCACAAACAAACTGACTGTAAATGCGTCTTAACAAACAACAACATTTGCCTCAGCCACAATTTGTCACCAGTTTTTTAACTCCCCATGGGACTCTAAGAGAAGCCTATTATGTCATTATAAACTAGTGCGACTCAACAAAAGTCTTTATTTGTTTGACCCAAAGCCTTTTTGCACACCTAGCTTTCCTCTTTCCGTCAGGTCTGAGAAGAAAGCAGGCTGAATGACAGCTCAACAGATGAGATAGCCATGTGTAATCCCTCTCTAAAAGAGCTCAATTGAAATGACTGGGATTGGGGAGGACAAGACGAAATAAAAATTGGAGCATTGTGTATTGTATAGCCATCATGAGGCGTCTTTAGTCTTCTCTCTGAAGTGACTTTGACAGCTGTGGGGATTAAGGAGCAGTCCATCGTTTGTGGCCCAAACAGCAGGGATTAGACTTAATATGCTGCTTCTTGTCTGTACCTACTCCATTTAATAAATCAATAAAACATGATTTCGCTACAGTATAGAGCAGATATGTGTGTATGTTTGTGTCCAATGGTGAATTTGTGAGAGAGAATTGCTGCAGAAAGGAAGATCAGACTCCAGAGGGAAGGAAGAACCAGCTGCCAAGTGTTGATGCAGTTTACTCAAAGCTTCAGGTTATTATAGATGCTGCAGAAGCCACACACAAGAACAATATCCTATAAAGCAACCAGAAGAAACTCTTTGGCATGGCCAAATATTAAACTTGGACAGACCAAGCCTTCACCTTGGCATGTCAGTCCATAGCTGTCAACAAGAAAATTATTCTCACCCCAAAAAATTGTCTGATTTCAACATAATCTTTTTCAACTGTGTGCTGTATATTTACAGACAGCCAAAACCTTCTATTTATAAGACTGAGCTGTCAAAACGAATAATAATAAGTGGAAGCTTTGTGGGGAAAGTTGAGTGTGAAGGCAACTTTGAGTTTCAGGGGTAGCTAATGTTTAAACCTGATTACTCTTAATGTCAAAAGCTATATGTTCTTCAAAAGTATAAAATATAAATATAAAGTCTTCTCGGCAGTAGTTTTTGGTCTAACATAAAACCGGAAGAACGGATAAATGCCTGACAAGGCCATGAAATTTCTATCAACGACCATTAAATTATTGTGACTTTGCTGTAAGTCTACACAGATCTCTGGACTGACAGCTTCCAATTACATATGTTCATTGGCTCCTCTCAGCTTAAGAAGCAATTACAAGTTAGATTATGAAGTTACTTATCACGCTTTCTTTCCTTCACCAAAGAGCAAATAACCTAACAAGTTTTCCCTCAATTTTAAATCTGCCTCCAAAGCGTAAAATTACACCTGTCACTAAAGCTCAATTTATTAAAACTACTTTCTGATCCAAGAAGGAAAATGTCGGAAAACAGTCTTCATTCAGGGCTTAATTACCCCAGCAACCATGTTCCTAGGAGTGGCAATCACATTTGTATATGTCAGATTAGTTAACAGGGAAGAACACAGGCTTTGACCATAACAACATGAAGCATATGTCAAATTACTGCACACTCTTAAACAACATAAACACACATTAAACTGCAGCCTGACGATGCATCATATTATTCATTTTACAATGGTTAGAATGCATATTTGTAATGCATTATGTCAAAATGCAGTATGTGTCCATATTTTTTACAGCATCTTTTTTTAGATATAGTGATGGATACTCTGAGCAGTACAATAGAAAGATGACATGTCCTCCTTTAAGGTAAAGCTCGTCATGTTCTAACCTTTGATCGTGGGTGGATTCCTTCCTGCGGCAGTGGAGGGTGACCACACGGTGGCCTTCACTCCTCACATCCTGGCTCACTATCCACTGTGTGGGGTTGCTGGGCCGCACACCCAGAAATGTCACTCCTTCTTTCAACTTGACTCTGCGGAGAGACACAAAGACAGGTTTATGAAGTGATAAAGCAGACTCTGGCTTGTCAATCACTGTTACTACATTTTATGCACGCGCGTTCCAGTTGCTGCACATGCGTCGTATGTGTGTTTTTTTTTAGCTCCGGTGCTATCCCCAGCTTTCATTCATTGTTGCTCCATCAGTCCGGCTGCAAAGTTAGTGGCAAAGGTAGTGGCAAAATAAAATCTCCTTTTGAGGAATATCATTTGGAGAATTGGAGAAAAACGGCTCAAGAGCTAAACAAAACCAGAGTGTGTTTTGGTGATTCCTTTTCACAATGGGGTGCTCTGAAGACACAGAAAGGGCTTTCTACTGACGTGTCCATCGCCGGATTTTTGCAGGAAAGCTAACTTTTAATAATTTTTTGGTAAAAATATTTTGGGAGTTTGGGAAAGATAGAAACAGGCATTTTAAAAGTTTGCTAAGTTAGGCTTCTAAGTTGTTCAAAATTTCTTAATCTCGTGGTAGTTATGATTATATTTTTTATTTAACCAGGTGAAAACCTCATTGAGATTATAAATCTCTTTTCCAAGACCTGGCCAAGACGACAGCATTACACAAGGTTGCAGACAAATACAACACATTATCAAACACACAAATAACAATAGTTACAAAATCAAAGTCAGTTTGTTTAAAAGTTTAAAAACAGTGACATTTACCAAGCTCATTAAGTCCACGCTTCTTTAGAATAGATTTAAATTCTTCTAAAGTAACAATTTCAGATAGATTTAAGTTCTTTTGCAGGTCATTCCATGCACAGGGGGCAGCGTACTGAACCAACATCAGTATGCTCTTCTGAGAATGCAGAGCATACTGGTTTTTACGCATGTTTGTGCAGAGGTAAGATGGGAGGAACCCAAGAATACATTTATAAATGAAAGTCTGCAAATAAGACCACTTGCGAACATACATACTTTTTTAAAAGATGCATTCATAAAAAAGGAGATAGCGGTAATCCAACAAAGGTAAAAAAGTTGCAGAAACAACAGGATTTGTTTCTGGAAAGAAAACTGAGCTTTAGCTTCAGTTTACATTTAAGATGCTCAATATGTAGCTTGAAGGACATATTTTTATCAATAACAAAACCTAAATACTTGTAAGAAGAGACCATTTGACCGTTTTTATTTTAAGGAGCTGAGAGGGTAGCCGTTTTCTGTTTGAGAAGACCATAACTTTAGATTTGTCTGCATTTAACACTAGCTTCAGCTGATTTAGATGTACAGAATCAAACGCAAACTGCAAGAAATCAAAGGCTTGTTCAATTGAAGGAGAGGAACAATAGATAACAGTGTCATCACCATAAAAGTGAAAATACACATTTGACGCATTTTAACAAAGATCATTCACATAAATAGAAAACAGCAATGGCCCCAGAACAGAACCCTGGGGTGCTCCTTTAGATACTGAAAGTAAAGGAGGAGGACATGCCAACTAGGTGTACACACTGGCTTCTACCTGACAGATAGTTAGAAAACCAGCCAATAGCCAGACCAATTTTATGAAGCGATTTAACAAAGTGGCATGATTGACAGTGTCAAAGGTCATTGACAAGTCAATAAACAGCACTGTTATGTTAATGTTACTTAAACTCCCTTACCACACAAACACTTGTGTTCCATGGGTTAGGGTTGGCGCTCCCTTGAAATGAGCTGTAAAAGAGGGGGGCTGTTCTTACACATGTGCTCATTTAAAAAACCTACTAATAGTTGTTTTTTTCTTAGTAGTAGAAAATCTCCTCTATAACACCTTTAAGTCACTGAATATATCTGGGGCGGCTGAATCCAAAAAGACTTCTTATCTCAGTGTTGTACTACAGCACAGCATCTCCTTTAAAATAGGTCCCAGCTGTCTCCTTAATGACACTGTTTTTGTTTTCTCTGGTAAAATCTGTTCTAAACGTGTGTAAATTTATGTGTTTTACCAGTCAATCAAACAATCAAAACTGCAACACCTGCTACTTAATGTGCACTTTGTGCATCTTAGAATGCTTACAAGTCAGTCTATGGCACTAAAGAGGGAGAGAAAAAAAGGCTTCTTTGCCTGATGATAATTAGTTTTCTGTCCAAACGGAGTTCATTGTCATTCTGACTGAAAAGTTTTTAAATGTCTGCATTATTGTTTGTTACATACATTTATCACATGATGATAAAAGACAGATATTACAGCCAACTTTATATGCATTTGTCACATGCTTTGTTTTGTTGTAAACAATGATTCACATTAGCACTTTTGGCATTTTTTGTCACAAAGACAGAATAATAAGCAGTAAATTGTGTTAACAAAGTCCATTACGCAACACTTTTATGTAGTGCAATTAAAAGCAGCATGATGCCGGTTAAGCATGGCTTACAAACACTTAACAAGCAGCTGAATTTATTAAACGACTAGACGTTAAACGCACCTTTTTCACTTTCTGAAATGAAGCTCTGGAGGATGTGGACAGATTCACGCGGCCGCACCTCATTACTAAGCTTCTCTCATGGAACCTCTTAAACGGTAAGGGCGATGCCTTACGGCAAAATACGGCAAAATACAGCGATATACCGCCATTCACCAGAGGGCAGGCTCCAAAAGCGGAAATATAAGGAGAAACCCAATGGCAACTTTACAAGTATAAAAATCATGTTTACAGCTGGGTACAAAAGATGTCTCTAGTCTCTAGAGGTAAGTTTTTACTATGTGACAACTCTGGGGGGAGGGTGAATTTTTGATTAATATGTCCGTTTATGCTATCTGAAAACTATTGCTTTACAATGCAGTAAAAGTGGAAAAGCCCGGATGTAACCGCCATTTTATTGCCCTTTCATAACGACAATATCGGTGAATAGGGGACCAATGGGCGGATTACATCCATTTTATTTATAATCTATGGTCATTACACACTGCATCAGGAATGTTCTAGACTGAGATGAGCTGGGTGCTGCTGAATGGTCTGACACGAGAGGAGTCACATAAAGACTCATAAAGATGGTTACGTGCACAGATGAGGGCTTCCATTATTTTCTCAGGTCTCAGGAGACTAGTACACCAGGTGAACTCGTTGCCACACAGAATTTTGTGCCAAAGCTTAGAACTGAACTGTTTTACCCCTGACCCCTCTTTATCTGTCTACAATCATCCGCTGTCAGTTTGGTGTTAATTAGTCGCGGCCCCAGACCCACACCAACTACAACAGCCCACTTTCCCAGAGCTACATAGCACCAAGACAAGCGACAGAAGTAAGACATCTGGATCACTGTGTATACGTACTTACAGTATATGTTAAAATAATTTTAGAAATAAGGCTTTAAATGTGTTGGACTCTGAAATTAATGAGTGAATGAATAAATGTGAATTAATTTGGACTAAATTTGAATCAATTTGGACTTAGACAGGTGGAGTTTAGAGTAAATGTATATGTGTCAAAGTCAGACGTAGATAGGCATAAATAGCATATTATAAACATTTCTAGGTAGAAGTAGGTTACTATTTAACTTTATGTTATCTTTGGAACCCACACTCCTATAATATAATCAATCAATTTACAAAATCATCTGGCAGGCCAGAATTTATTGGCTGGGGCCACAATTGTCCCGCGGGACGGTGGACTAAATGATTTCAAAAGGTATAATCTCTTTCCCATTGCCAATCTATTCTAGGTTGACAGATGAGACATAGATGGGTACTTTATCCCAAATTTGCTGCCACACCTTAACAAATATGGCATTATTGCTTAGGTGTATGCCTGGGAATAAATCCCCACTCCAGAGTGTGTGTGTGTGTGTGTGTGTGTGTGTGTGTGTGTGTGTGTGTGTGAGTGTGTGTGTGTGTGTTTGTATTTGTGTGTATGTGTTTGTGGGTATTTGTGTGTATTTGTGTGTATGTGTGTGTGTGTATTTGTGTGTGTGTGTGTGTTTGTGTGTGTGTGTGTGTGTGTGTATGTGTGTGTGTGTTTGTGTGTTTGTGTATATGTGTTTGTGTGTGTTTGTGTGTCTGTGTATGTGTGTCTGTGTGTGTGTTTGTGTGTGTATTTGTGTGTGTATTTGTGTTTGTGTGTGTTTGTGTGTGTGTGTTTGTGTGTGTTTGTGTGTGTGTGTGTATTTGTGTGTATATGTGTGTGTGTGTGTGTGTGTGTGTCTGTCTGTGTACTCAGTAGATGTGTCTGTGTATGTGTGTCTGTGTATGTGTGTGTCTGTGTGTGTGCATGTATTTGTGTGTGCGTGTGTGTTTGTGTGTGTGTGCTCAGTATATGTGTCTGTGTATTTGTGTGTTTGTGTGTGTTTGTGTGTGTGTGTCTGTGTGCGTGTGTGTGTATTTGTGTGTGTGTGTGTGTTTGTGTGTGTGTGTATTTGTGTGTGTGCTCAGTATTTGTGGCTGTGTATGTGTGTGTTTGTGTGTGTGTGTGCGTGTGTGTGTATGTGTGTGTGTGTGTGCTCAGTATATGTGTCTGTGTATGTGTGTGTGTGTGTCTGTGTGTATGTGTGTGTGTGCTCAGTATATGTGTCTGTGTATGTGTGTGTGCGTGTGCGTGTGTGTGTATGTGTGTGTGTGCTCAGTATATGTGTCTGTGTATGTGTGTGTGTGTGTGTGTGTCTGTGTGTATGTGTGTGTGTGCTCAGTATATGTGTCAGTGTATGTGTGTGTCTGTGTGTGTGTGTGTATTTGTGTGTGTGTGTATTTGTGTGTGCATGTGTGTTTGTGTGTGTGTGTGTGTGTGTGTGTGCATGTGTGTTTGTGTGTGTGTGTGTGTGTGTGTGTGTGTGTGTGTGTGTAGACATTGATATTTAAGTGCCATAAAGTTACAAATGCACTATTTTAGTAATTTTATTGAAATGGCAATTGAATCAAATGTAGGCCAATCAGAAATGCAGGAATGGACATGACTCAAAAATTATTTTAAGAGACAATCAAGGGCAATATAAAACCTTACCTTTTGCCTTTGGCAAAATGTCAATTAAAATTTAACATTATCTGGACTGAGAGTGGGCAATACTTTAATCTTACTTATGGTACAAAAGAGCAAAGCAAGGGTGGATTTCAAGCAACATAGAAAATACAGAGCTGAAAGTAAAAGGAAAGAGGAGCATAAGACGGTATTGCTGTAAAGAGCTCGTGCACAGTTGTCCATGTGAGAATATGGGTCTTGTATCTGGTTTCTTTACACTTGAGTGATCATGATGTCTATCAGTGGTTCCCAGAATGTTTTATACACAGTGGCCTCTAAGAGGGGAAACCAGTCATTACATTACAGATCTTATCCAAGTTCAAGGAGCAGTTGTTGGACCGTGCATGTCTTTGGTCATTTTGGGGGTTAAAAAGGGAATCTCCTGCAGTTTAAACAGCAAATAAATGCTGCTAGTTTCAAGTAAAAACTCAGAGTGAATATATTGTTATAGCTATTATTGTGTTGAGATACTTATATTTTGAACTTCTCTAAGACAGCTAACCTCAGTTACGTTTGAGGGCACCTACAAATTATCAAGTCAAGAGCACTTCTCATACAACTTATAATACATCCTTGACAATTTAACACTTCCTGTGAGAATGAAAGTATGAAAAATGTATAAATGCCTTCCTCAGTCTTTCAATGGGTCCCTTGTGAAGAAGCACTGAATGCTAAATACCAGGCATTGGAAAACTAAAGTTTTAAAGTGACATGTCTGTGAAGGTTCTCAGTCATCCAGGTCATATTGAAGAAAAAATAAAATTAAAGGCATCTGGACTCAGTTTTCAAGGTGAAGAAGTCTCATCAGAAATCAACTAGTAAGAGAGCTGTGTTTATATCTCTAGAGGGAGAAGTTTGATGGGACCAGGCTGTTCTAGTCCCATAGTCGTTGCCATGAAAGGGCACTGTGACTCCTGTTGGAAGAGTTGTTAGACTCATGTGAGTTGTTAGTTTCCCTGCTCACTTCAGGTCAAACTTCCAGAGATATAAGCTCAGCTCTCGTATCAGTTGATCTCAGTCATTCACCTGGACAAAAGATGAAACATCTTTACCTTGAAAACTAAGTCCAGATGCCTTTGCTTTAACCTTTTCTTTTACAGTGACATTCATCAGTAAGTGAAAATGATTCAGATCAAGATACAAGGACAAGCACAAAATAGTCCTTTCTCTTTGTAATAGTGCTCTGTGTCATCATAACCTGATCTAGGATTGGGGCAAAAAATTCTTCTGAAGCTTCAAATTTGTACTTTTTTTTCACTCACAACTGTCTTTCTACTTCTCCCTGCCACACGTCTCTCTCAAACCTGTATGCTTCAACTCCTCAGGGGCTCCCTTAATAAATAGTGATGAGATAAGTGGCAGCACTGCTTCTCAGTGGGGCACTTTATAGAAATAAACATTTTCGCAGAAATCCAATAAGGTCGAGGCTGGACTATAATGTCGGTCCCCAGTTGGTGGTGTACGGCCTTCAGTCCACGTTGCTTTCATGGCCATGCATCAGCTGGTGCTTCCTGGCGACCCATTTGGACCATGTCTCCTCTGAGAGCCATGCGTATCCATCAGCAACTCCCTGAGGAAGCATCTCCTGTTTTATTGTGCCATCCCGCCCTACATAAATACTGTGCAGGGAATGCAGAGGCTCAATGGGGAAGAGGTAAGAGCAGAAGAGTGAGGGAATGGGAGACAGCGGGAGGACAGTGCTTTGTGATGGTATGTGGTAGTCGGCTAATGGAAGAGCGCAAAGTGTTTCACTTATCTATGAGCCTGCTGCTCAATAGACCATAACTGCACAATGAAATTACAAGAGAGAGAAATCAGGCAAAACACCTACACACAAAAACCAAAGTGATACTCCAATAATGTTCAACAAGACACAGCAACTTTGCAAAGTCTATAAAAAAATTGATTGCGAGCATGAATGAATTAATTGGTGATTTCAAGGGATTATCACTTGAAATTATATTATTGATGAACTTACCCTCCAATCCTCCCAAAGAACCACAGATGCCATCAGATAGGAATTGGTGGCTATAGTAACCACATTGATGTAATTACAGTAAAAGCTTTTTATAGAATACATTCTCTATGTCTTTCAGGTAAAAAACTGTATTATTCTCTACAAAAAAAACTAAGTGAAAATAAAGCTGACTGTGACTATGCACTTTTCTCTCTGTGCCTCAATCTGTGCATCTGCTCCTCTCAACTAAAACCTGACAGGCAACCACAAATAAAAACCCAGCAGGCTGAAATAAGCATAATAAACAATAAAATCTTAGCAACTGAGGGCAGATCTTCTCATTAGTGTTTTCATATAATATACAATGATTTTTTTGAACTACAAAACCAATTTATAAACAAATCTAAGTAATTTTTCTTCAGAGTTTTCCCCGACTATCATTCTGGGGTTTAAATATTTACCCTGCTCTAAACAAATTTGATATTATAAAATTCAGGGTGCAATAGAAAAGTACAAAATAACAAATTTCATTAAGTTTAAAATCTACACATTTGTGACCTAATTTGGTTCTGATCTTCACTGCCCAGTTCATTGCCTCTTAGTGATCTTTATTAATGCAGATTTTCTGTGAGACTTTCCAAACTTTTTCAAAATTACTCCAAATTTACTTGTGATTATTATGAAAATTTCTCCCAATGAACCAGAAAATATTACTGCCTCATGGGTTTTCAAACTTCTTCATTAGGAGAGTTCATCTTTGTGAAGAAAGGCAGGGACTTTTGGAGTTCCTTATTGAAACCTGTAACAAGAGCAGAACGTGGACAGGCCTTGTCTGTAACTGACAGGACGGCCAGGTAAACATAATATGCCCTCTCAGTCTGCCTCACATCCGCCCTTTTCTCTGTATAAATTATTCATTTGTCCCTTTCTTTTTATGCAACCTGAAAATGAGAGATGGGGTGAATATTTATCACTCTCTGCCATGGAAATAGTGCATTTGTTATAGTATAGACAGGTTTATTGGACTTTGTGGCTGGACTGTTGCAGAAAGTGCCACTGCTGTGACCAAGATAATGCACTGTATTAGATCATTATGTGCTTCATGCTTATGTTGTGCCAGTTCGTGAGCCACTAATATCTGGTCACATCTACCTGCACTAACAGCAATTTCCCCACATGAGAAACATTGCATTGGCTTTTATTTTTGAATCACCCAGTGGAGATTACACAAGCAGCAATTGTTATGCTGAGTGGCCATAAAAGACAGGGGGATAGGAGTTATATGGAGATCTGTTTGCCAATTACTCCATATTTTGTGTAGCTGCGTGTGAGCAACAAGACAAAAACACTGAAAATCTGATATGAAAAATTTCTATCATTCTTATCATGTCGTGTGGTTTTGCACATTCCGTGCAGAATGTGTCCACCTAATTGGATCGTCACAACATCCAAGAGCACAACGACGAAGAAAAAAAACAAACAGGAATGAAAGCTGCTGGCAGTAATGCTTAGATGTGCGTTTTGTACAAAATTTTAACATTTTTGGTTTTCATCAGATAAAATGAATTCAATTAAAATAGACTTAAATGTAATCCATCAAATTGAAGGAAGTCTATGTTAAACCAAGTGCAGTCACTCAGAGGGTTTGTGAAATAGTTTGAGAGGCTGTGAAGTGCAGTCCCATTGCTAGTTGAAAGATATAAAGTGTGCTTATTTCGTGAGAGCAGGTAGGGAAGTTCAACAAAGGCTGCTCAAAAAGTGTAGGTTTCCTCTGACTTGTGCATGGGAGCAGTCAGGAGAGCAGGCACAGCTAATCTGCAGAGAACTGTGCGTAGAGGCAAACATTTTCATTTTCAGCACAACAGCAAATGCTCTCAAAAGTCACGCAAGCACAGACAGCTGTGGTTCACTTGCAGACACACAGGAGCAGCTCTCTGTTGAGCTGTGATTCTAGGATGTCACAATGTTGCCTCTGGCGAATGAGATTTTGCTTTGCTCTTGCTTTGCTTTTTCATTTTTGCTTCTTTTCATTTCATTTCCAGAGAAAATGGTAAGAAATAAACAGTTATGTGCCCAGAGGAAATAGTTAGTAAATGGGGAGCTATTTGAAGACTGCAGCTCTTGTTGTCTCACATGCTGATGTCTCATCTCCAGCTTTGTAGAAGTGTCGGTCAGAGTCAAAGGGTACATAACAAAACAGAGCAAAGAGTGCACCATAAATTGAAACAAAGATAATTTTGTTCTAATTAACAGTGCACTGGAAAATACATGACCGTTACCAAGTTGCATGGTTTAAGCACATACATTACTCTTCATAGTAACTATCAAAGGAGACCAATATTTTGTTATGCACAGACATTTCTTGATGATACAATTGGTAATGCATATCAATTTTATATTTATAAAGCAAGACATGGCAGATAAAAATATTCTACCTGAAATTACCAAAGGTTAGGATTCTACTGTGAGCTCGCGTGCCATCTCCATTCACAGAAACATGTCTTGCCTGCTACCATTGTATAGCTCTCAGTCTCCTCCACAGCGTTGTTACTTCCAAATATGGGTTAGTGTTAGTTCTACACAATAATGAATACTGAATGGCACCAATTAATGAGCAATGGTTTGTGTAATTCTTGCCAGCTGCATGTATGTCATTAAGTTCAGTCTAATTAAGTAAGATGTGAGACTGCATGATTTTAGGCCCCTTTTTCCTGCATGAGAAACCACCTTTAATCCTGCCAAATTCCATCTGCAAAGACATTTTTACATCACGTAGACAGCACTTACACAGATACAACTGAATGAATGAGTGACAGTGACACAGTGAAGTGACGGGAGAGGAACATGGGTCATGGGGCACATCCTCCTTCAGGAAAAACACTTAGCATTCAGCATGGCTCCAGCTTCTTAACCTTCCCTTAGAGCCCAGGGTTATTTACACCAGCCACCGCTCCCTGCTCTCCTTCACTCATCTTCTCATTCTCTGCCCCGCCTTAATGTCTCCTCTTCCCAAGGGGCTAGGGGGTTTGCAAAAGATAAGCTTTGTGTTGTGTTAGAGGCAACTGACACTGCTTCAGCTACATTAAGAATTTAGCCACAAACCAAGGACTAATGCTTGACTCGTGTGGCAAATGTTTGACACACCATACCCATCTGCTCATGTATGTCTATAAACGGGAGTGCACACGTTTACACTGCAGGCACATTCAAAATGGAACAGGCATAATGCAAACCGAGAAAACCAGGTGTGCGCACACACACACACACACACACACACAGATACAATGAGGTAATGAACAACCTGCTGCAGTAAACGGCCGCCGGCATGGTTACTCTAATGCTCACAAAATTGCTTTTAATTGGTGGAATAGAATAAATCAATGCAAATCTCATTGAGGTTACTGGGAAAAAGGGACAAGAAGAACGAGAAGGAGGCCAAAAAAATAAACAAAGCTAATGGATTAATATTGGGCAGCAAATCACCAGTGCCTGGAAGGATTCAAAACTGTGCAGAATCCTTAAACCGCAGAATTTACTGTACATGTAATATGGTATTGCAAAATGTCAGCCTTCATGTTTTCTCGATCTAGGAGTAATGTGGAACTGCTACACTGTAAACCCAAATACGTTAGAGTTTTTAGGTTTTGCAAATAAAAAACGGATTGCTTCAAAATGATTGATTTGATAAACTAAGAAGTAGTTAGTTTATAGTACAGGTACATTTTTACATTTTTTACACTTTATTAAATTAAAAATGTTCATTAAAGTTACAAAGCTTTAGTCATTGCTAAAGATACTGTTTAATTTACACTGAATTAACTTAAATAAGTCATTGCAATAAAATAAAGAAAACTATCAATACTGATTATGAAAAATCTATTTGATTTTGTGTTTAATTTTTTTATTGCTCTGTTGACATTTATTATCTATATTAAAGTATACACACCAAAAACATGTCTGTAAGAAATGGCGTGCTAAAAAGTGACTAAGGTTTCTCTTAGCCTTACTAAAAATGGAAAATTGTAAAAATAGTAAAAAATAAAATGAAATAAAATAAACCCAAAGTGGCACTGACAATCCTTTTGCTTTTGATAGCTTTAACTGTAAGAAGTGTGCGTAATGAGTAACGCTGCAGGGCACAATCTTTACTGGAAAACAGATAAGTAGTGGGGAATACTAAGAGAGGTGTAAGTTTCTAAAGTGAGCTGTCCCATTGCCTTATGGCAAATAGCTACGTTGATAAAAATAAACCATCACTCCATCACAACTTCATCTTCAACAAGTCACTAACCTTTCCACAGAGAACACAGGAAGGAAGAACACCAACAAACCTCACGCAGAGACCCACACTAAAAACATCAAAATTATACGAAAGCAAAGCATTTTGACAAGAAGTGACTTCCGGGGTACATGTGCATGTGAAAGTAGTGTGCTGGTAGTGAACAGTAGCAGCTACCAAAATCAAATGGCTCAAGGGAGATAAAAGCTCCATGCACACAGAAAAAAGCTGTTCTTTACAAAGGATGAATCAAATAAACAAAAATCAAACCAAAGAAATAGATCATAATCTACTCTGTCAACTTCTTGTTACTACATGCACCAAATGAAAATTGACCCCTTTTTTTCTCTAATTATTCTGAAGGAGTTGAAATGGCCTAAAATATTCAATTTGAAGCCACGCCAGGTAAAATCCATTAAAGCCAGTCGGTAATGTCAATTGAATTAGGTGTGCTTCTTCTAAAGCATGGATTCCCTGTTCTCTCAGATGAGTGGCTCTGCTGGCACCTAGTTTGTAACCACAAGGCAAATGGGATTAGGAGGAGACACCAGCTGCTAATGCAACAGCGCAACTTTTCAAATCCCGTAAAACTGCAAAGAGCAAGAAGAGATGGTGCTGCCTGTTAAAAATTCAATAGGTCTCTGCACAATTAGCACCTTCCTTGTTCAAACTGTTATCTATTGCCCTGGGCTTGGTTCTGTAGTGATTTAGCTGGGTTAGGGACATTGTTGCTGCTCAGAATTAAACTGACTGAATGCCCAGTAAAGACAGTGGCTTTGTTTTGATATTTGTTTAAATTTGTAAAGAATCTTTGTTTCTAGCATTAGCACATCTTCAATTTTATGAGAGATACTCACCAATTTAATATAATTTTATTTTAATGCAGCTTTTGCGTTTTTTAAATCAATGTATTACTCTTAATGACATTAAAAATTGGTTTATAATTCTAGATTGTATTATTGACATCAGTACAGTCCCATCAGAGGAAAACAATATATTGAGGCCTCATTTACGCTAAAAAATAAAGCCTGTATTAGCAGTGTTCTATTTTCCCATGCTGTTCTGAAAGCCTGTAATTCTCAGTCTCAAGAAGATAATGTGCCCCAGTCAAAGAGGTAACTGTATTAATCCATTCATTCTGGCTTCAGGCTCTTTATGTGGTGGCTGTGACTCTGAATCAGCAGTTACATTAGGCCATTATGAAACCTCCAATGTTGAATAGATCTACAAAATGGGCTCTGCACAATTTGAATATTTTTCTGAGCCACAGAGCCAAAAAGACCTTTCAGAAAATGAACACACAAACACACACACACACACACACACACACACACACACACACACACACACACACACACACACACACACACACACACACACACACACACACACACACACACACACACACACACACACACACACACAGTTAGTGGTTAGTGCCCATTAATTGTCAAACTGTGTTTATCATAATGACAACAGAAATTACCCAAATGACTCTGATTAAAAGTTTACATACCCCAGTTCCTAATACTGTGTATTCCCACCTATAACATCATGGACAGGTTGAAGTCTTTTGTGGAAGTTGTGGATGAGGCTCTTTATTTTCTCAGATGGTAAAGCTGCCCATTCTTCTTGGCAAAAAGCTTCAAGAAGGACAGTGGGAATGGTGTACCTTTTATTACAGGCCTTGTTGACACCTTTCCAAATGTAACGTTTATGGTTCGGGCCAAAACGTAAAATTTTGTTC
This sequence comes from Neodontobutis hainanensis, assembly GCA_024349245.1. Classification (NCBI taxonomy): domain Eukaryota; kingdom Metazoa; phylum Chordata; class Actinopteri; order Gobiiformes; family Odontobutidae; genus Neodontobutis; species Neodontobutis hainanensis. The sequence continues at coordinate 5,538,488 of JALDNG010000043.1, read as the reverse complement.
TCATCACTTAAAATGACTTTGTTCCAGAAGTTTTGTGGCTCGTCTCTGTGCTGTTTGGTGTATTGTAAGCGGGATGCTTTGTTGCATTTGCGTAGTAATGGGATTCTTCTGGCGACTCGACGATGCAGACCATTTTTCTTCAAGTGCCTCCTTATTGTGCATCTTTAAACAACCACACCACCTTTTTTCAGAGAATCCTGCATTTCAGCTGAAGTTATTTGTGGGTTTTTCTTTGCATCCTGAACAATTTTCTTGGCAGTTGTGGGTAAAATTTTTGTCATTGAATTTTTCAACAGAATCAATTATTTTCCACTTCTTAAGTTTGAACACTGCTGTTTGGCATTCTCAAATCTTTTATATCACTTTCCTGTTTTATAAAGTTCAATTACCTTTTCCCGCAGATCCTTTGACAATTCTTTTGCTTTCCCCATGACTCAGAATACAGAAACATCAGTGCAGCACTGGATGAGAGATGCAAGGGTCTGTCAGGAGCCCAGAAACTCACTGACCTTTTATTCACACAAACTGATTACAAACAAACAGATCACAGGTGAGGATGGTTACCTTTAGTAGCCATTCAAACCTGTTTGTGTCAACTTGTGTGCATGTTATCAGGCCAAAATCACTTATGAGTAAACTTATGAGCACATCTGTATGTCATTTTAATCACACTGCTCCTCATGAGGACAGTTTGTTTTCAATACCCCATCTACTTTAGGGCATGTGAACTCTATTACATGACTAAGAAATCTTCCGTAGAAAGTTCATTATCAGCCCAGCTGGCGGTCCCCTTGGCCTTTGCACTCAGAAAAATATTACTGTATTTTGTGATTGATTGATGTGATTGGCAGGTGACAGCGCCTATGACAGGCCAACAGTGGTAATGTCCTTGTCCTGTGTGTGTGGTCAGAGACAGCTGATAGACTCGCTGTCAGAGCACTAGCCCTGGGGCTGTTGGGCACAAGGCCCTTTCCAATTCCAGTGACAAGTGTCCTCCACATTCCACACCTGCACATAGCAATGCAGCGGTTCATAATTGAAAAGAAGGGTTTTATATGCATGAACATGTGCATCTACTAGGTAAAAAAACACAGAGTAAATTACATAAATGGCTTGGCTTTGAGGGATACCATTGTTTAAAAACCACTCACTCATACTGCAAACGTCAATAATCTAGGGTTTGGTCAGAGATGCAATTAGCATGTCAAATCTATGACACTGAAATATTGCTGTAGTAAATTGGGGTGTGACCTGGACGGATTGTATGACACCAAAGATGTTAAAATTAAATTTAATTTCCTTCCTGTCTTAAAGGATTTATAGAGCAAATAATTACTAGATCTATCCTGCATATTGGAAACAAAACTTGATAACTGCTAAAAAAAAAAAAAAACACTCACCTTTCATGCAGCTTCAAAATGTAAGAAGATTTACATAAAAGCTTCATTTCTCCCTCAGGGGTGATGTGGTCTTACGTGTGATAACTTTTTTGAGAAGGAAAGACTAAAGGAGAACAATGGAAAAAGTTAAAAAAGTTATTATTCAGTGTTTTCTTTGGTCATTTCCGCTTGTTCTAAACCACCACTAAACTGGTTCAGTGTAAGTAAAAAAAAAAGTTTAAATGCCCATCAGGTTAAGTTTCAGGTCAAACCCCTCCCTCTAGAGATATACGCTCAGCTCTCTAACTTATCTCTTAGAGATAATTAGAGACAAAATGTCTTCACCTTGAGCCCAAATGCTTTTGTTTTAACCTTTTCTTCAAGATGACCTGGATGACTGAGAACCTTCACATACATAGTTTAAAATCCAACCTCTAAGCCCCAGTAAGCAATTAAAAAAAGCTGAACTCTTTGATTCTGGGGGCACCTGATTGCCTAAATGCATCACACATTACATTGCCTCCCACTCACAGACATGTTATGGTATCTTCACTTTGTGATTTGTCAGCAGCAAAACACCTCTGTTTAAAGCACAGACAACAGATGCACAAACAGACAGTGCCTCAAACCTTAATAAACCCTGAAGCAAAAAAACGCCCTGTGTCGGTCTCCATGCGTTAGCTGTAGGAAAGCTTGTGCAGTCACAACAGCAAGACACTGGCGTTTCAGCAAGGCTCAGGGGGAAGGATATAGCTGACACTCGTCCTGCTCTGCAGCAAGGAGATGGGGACGTCACACAGTAAATTGCCAACAGAACAGGAAAGCTGAATACTGTGAAATTTGCATTTTAACAGTTACAGTACACAAAAGTGTCAAGAGCCACTGCCATACAAAATGGAAACCTAGAAGCAGAGGCGGAGATTACGAGAGGGGAGTCTTACTGGAATGAAAACTGGCAGGTTGCAGGAATCAGATAGTAGAAATACATCACACAAGTTTTACTGTGTTCATTTGCAAATTATACTTCTAGGAGCTCAGTTTAGCTAACTTTTAGGTGTAGTCAGCTCTGTTTTTTACTAACCAAAACCGTATCAGAATGGCCAGGAATTCTCATTTACTCATGGAAAAAGGTATTTTTATATTCTGCTTCAATCAGAGCACCAGCTCTCCCTTCAACCAAATTACAAAAAGGCTGGCCAAACTGTGGAATTGTTAATGGAAATAGGTAAATTGCAAATTTTATGGAAGAAAGGTGCCGCAAATAAACTGCTCAATCCAATTAATTTAGGAAAGGAAGGATGTAAAGTTAGCAAGCCTTAGGGCAGTGCAACCCAGATGTGCATTTTGATATATTTCAAGAGCTGAAAATGTAATAAATTAATTTCACATTTGCTATTCTATTTTTTTTTATTCTTTTTTCATTTAATTTATAGTGAACTGGGTGTGAGAGAGATGGGAATGACCGGAGCTGGAATTGCACCCCAGCATGTGGCATGCGCTCTACCAGGTGAGCCAGAGAGTCACCCCTAACAAGTTCATTTAAGAGTATGTGTGTTTCAGTTGCATATGTTACACATTAAAAGTGGAAGATTCCACTGATTTAATGAACAAACATTAGCTTAAGCCAGTAGTTTTGGAAGGTTTCTTCATTGTTTCTCCCTCTTAACAGGAAATGGAGAGTGCATTATGCAACCTCCAAACAAATGTCAGCAATAGCTGTGTAGTGAATACCTCTTACATTGTAACCAATGTAAAGGGCAGAGCCGACAAAACATAAAACATTCAACCTCCATTTTATGGTCACAGTAGTAGTGTAAACCCAAATTATATTTTCTGTGATGCTGTTATTTTGTTAGGAGATTTTTCTACAGAAAAAAGGTAGCGGAAAGGTGATTAAAAAATCTATAATGGCCTTTCTTTGGCCCCAAGGTGACATATGTTTTAAAAAGGGACTCTAATCTAAGCGGATATAAAAAGACTTCCAATAGCCATTTCCCTGCTGTTTTGTGACTGTGTGGATATGTGTGCTCCCAGTGTCCTCTGCTCCACGGAGAAAAAGACACATTATGTGAAAAGGGTTCCTCAAAGCATCTATAATGAAGGAAAAACAGATGAACCTTTAGCCTGCTTTATTAATACAACTTGTCCTTGGATTATTTAAAGGGTGATGTAGGGTGTATGGTGTTGCCGGGTTTGAGACTCCGGTGCAGTTGTTCTATTTGTGCAGTTAGTCACTAAGCCATTAGGTTCTTCTGTGGATAGAGAATGAATGCAGCTACACTGATTGTTTGTCTGGATTTATTGGTAAAGTGATTTGGCAATCAAAATATATATATATTTTTAATTATATTTTTTAGTAATTTGTACAAATTTTAATGCTTATTTCAAAACAATGTAGACATCGGGGGCTGCAGTGGCTCAGTGGTAGAGCAGTCGGTAGAACCCACTACCTTCCGGTTGAACCCACAACAGGAAGGTTGTGGGTTCAATGCCCGCTCTCCCCACAATTCATACTGTCGTTGTGTCCTTGGGCAAGACACTTAACCTAACCCACCTTGCCTCGTATGAATGTGTAAGAATGATCAGTGAATGTATGTGGTGATGGTCGGAGAGGCCGTAGGCGCAAAATGGCTGCCACGTCTCTGTCAGTCTGCCCCAGGGCATCTGTGGCTACAGTTGAAGCTTACCGTCACCAGTGTGTGACTGTGTATGACGGCCTGTAGGCGCTTTGAGTCCCTTGGTCCCTCGAGAAAAGCGCAATATAAATCCAATCCATTATTATTATGCACAGCTGTCACAAAACATCTCAGAGATTTGATCTATTATATATATCTACTCTGTGAGGTGATCAGTAAGGAAAAAATATATGCACATTCAAACTTTCAAACTGAAATCACTGGTGAAACCTGTTAACAACTAGATGGTCTATAAAGGATTAGCACCCCAATTTAAGTCTGACTTAGGAAGCATTATCAATCCAAGTGGATATTGTGCTCAAAGTCAAAGCATACCAATAGTTGCCTAACAATGAATTTACTTTAAGGCACGCAGTAGCCAGATCTCCATCCTTTCCCAATTTGGGTGGTGCTTATTGCAGCTCCAGAGTCACCCCCAGCCAGCTGCCTTGGCCCCTTCCCAACAGTATGGGACGCCCATCTCACAGCATCAACTGTAAATGTGATAGATGACAGGTAAAGGGAGAGGGAACAGGCCTCCTCAGTGCCCGTCAAGCTAACTCCCACTGCCCATTAGTCTTTCATTTAGCCCCTCGCCAGGCCAGCCACCCTGAACACACACACTTGAAATTTCTGTCCAATGATGAATTCCTACCCTTCCTACAGAACAATAGAGCCACGGTCTCCTTTTAAAAGTCAGAAATGGCCATCATGGTTTATCCTTCCCAGTCTTTGGCTGCTCAAAACAGTTTACTCCGCTTGGTCTTCCACACTGAACTGTCACACTCTTAATGTGTACCTGTGCTAGATACCTACTCTAGAGGATGAGACTATCTGCAGGTAACCAACACACAGTGCACTGTAAAAGGCTCCATCACACAGAGTCAAGTTAAGTCCTGCTGCAAATTGATTGGTGCTGCTGATCAGTGTCTTGTGCTGGCCCAACAAGGTCTAGACCTCTGACATGTGCTCTAAAACAAATCATGTTAAACACAAACACATTGACATCGATGGCCAGAAATGTAAAGGTTGTGACCTTTGGAAATGCCAAACAGTTGAACAAATAAACCAAATTTGGAGGCACATGTAAAATGCCAGTTTGGGTGGTGTTAGGCCATCTTCTGTCCACTTTTTGTCAAAATTACAGAACCGACAGTTAATGTGTACACAAACATTATCAAACATCAATAAAGCCAACATGCAGCCTTTCTATCAAATCAGTCCCTGAAACAAGATTTTTAAACATCACAATGTGAACCTAAGCCAAATATTGCATTACCTCACTGCAGCTTCCTGGAATAAAATGCTTTTTTTTTTTTTTTAAAGTCCTTTCACATTCTATCTCCTTATTCATTTTACAAGAACAGGGTCTCCTCAGGTTAATAATACTTTCTACCAGAGATTATTACAGGAAGAAGAAAGGTAAAAAAAAAAAAAGGAGCCACAGTTTTATACTGCAGCCCTTTGTTCCACAGGACCGTCTCATTGTGGAAATGAATTACTGAAAAAGTACATTTGATGAAAGGAAAGCGGTACACTATTTATACACATATACATATCCTTCTCTGAGAATATATTAAACATATAACCAGATGAAACATGTGTAATTCATATTCTTATTCTTGACTGCTTTTTTTAAAATAAAAAAAAAAAACAGCATTTTTTGTTTAACCTTTATTTATCCAAGAAAGCATGTTGCCCGTTCAACAAATTGTCCTCCAACAAGCACTGCCTCAATATCACAACAACATATTTTCAGGTTGTTTGTAATGAGAAATGTAAATTTATAGTCTCAAAATACCACTAATTATAGCTGCGTTATGCATGAACACTTCAAAAAGAATTAAAAAATAAAACGGTGGAAGCCCATTCAATGTCAGCAGAAAATGTGCTAATATATATTTATCGCAGAGTGTGACATCACAAGTATGTCTCAAAGGTGTCAATTAGATTAGGTTCTGATTAAGGGAATCTGAAGCAACCACTAAAACACTAAATTATAAAGGTGGACATAAAAATCTGGATCCAAGGACACAGTAGATGTGTATTTTTCATTATAAAAAGATATTCTAGTTTTAATAGTTGAACATAAACCACATTATCACTACAGACTTATCAGTGACAAAACGTGTTGAGGCTATTAATCTTTATAGAGGCCCCAATCTTTAACAAAGACTGATTTGATTGTTTTGACCCATCCCAGTGATATCAATAAGTGTTTGTACAAACAGTTACTGTAGAAAATGACTCGCCTTTAACAAACACAGCCTGTGATGCAAATACATAATGTCCTTTTAGTCTAAACCTAAAGCTTAGTTCATTTATATAAAAGGCATACAGCAGAATCATTCCATAAACTTGCAGTTTCCATTTTGTAAAAAAATCCATCTAGTCTAATCTAGTCAAGGAGATAAGGCAAGCCTGTTTTAAGCATTTCTGTCTTCTTCTTCCATGGACTTCTTCCATTGTTTGCATTAAGCCAAATATTAATGTGTCAACTCTTCTCAAGTCTTCTTTAACTACACTTGTGCTGCTCATTCTCACTTCACATATGCTGGAACATTTTACATTCATTCATTTTACACTCCAACATTACATCAAAGTTTAATTATATTACTTCTCATTTATTAGAATCTTCTATTTCATTACTAAAACAAATGTTAGACATCTGCAGTGATGCTCTCGTTTATTTTAAGGCTTTTTATGGCTCATTAGTGTTAAAAAATATTATAAAAACCTGTCATTATTTAATTCTGCTGCATTCATTTATAAATGTATCTCTGCAAGTCTGATAAATAAATGAATGAATGTATTTTAACAACAACATTTTTCCATAGTGCTGTATTGTAGCAGATATTTCGTTGCTTCCCACTTTAGTACCACGAACCTACTGTGTGTTTGTTACTGCTACAGCACAGCGGGGCCGAGGACGGGGAGAGGAGGAATCTGGCTACAGTTGAGAACGCATTGATCTGCTGCAGGTCTGTGGGGCGGCGCTGCGCCAAGAGGACAGACATCACACAAGGCTGTATATCTGCAAAGCTCTCCTGCTGCAGGTGCACACTAGTTGACACAGACGCAGAGCATGTAGTGTAAATCTGACATTTGAACAAGTTTCTAACAGGAGGTCATCAGAGTCAGGATAAAGGAGATGTGTACAGTTGAATTTTGGTGAGCAACAAAAATTAACCAGGGAAATCATAAAAAGGTTTAAGTCATATAAAGTTGTAGAACAAAATGTAATTCTGCATTAATGTTATATAAAGCAGTACAAATAAAGTTATCATCACAGTGAGGACAAACTGGGAAAAATAAATGCAATCTGTCCCTCTGCGCTTTTTGGCTCCTTTGTTGAATTTAAAATCAATAGAGAAATAAAGGCTCGCCTGATTACATTGGTCCCAGTAGTGCTTGTGTCCTTGGATTTTTATACATTGCACACCATTACTGCTCCTGAAAGCCAAAGTCACATAAAAAAATGGACAGCCATGGCAATGAAAAGAAAGTTTGCAAATGGAGACAGTTGTCTTTTTAGGCTGAGTGTAATTATATTGCAGTTGCAGGAAAAAAAAAACAATATATTTCACTTGAAGCTAATATCTGATCAAGATTCTTTAATCTGATAAAAAAAAGTAATAGTGCTAATACATAATGGCAAGTTAATCCTCTTAATTCTGTTTTACATCTAAAGTCAGACAATGAGGCAGAAGGGAGCCATTGTGTTTTACTGCTGACAACATTTAGAATTTCTTTTCTTTATCTGTAGGGAAAAAAGTGCAGCATTGATAATTAGCGAGAGTCAGTGAAGATTTAATGCTGCCGGTTATAGCTCCGCCAATTACAGTACAGTGAGGCCATGCTGAAGTCTATGAAAAAAGTAAGGGAACTGTTCCATTTAGTCTTGTTGTATTCCCTCCAAGGAACTGCACTAAATCAGAAGTCTGGACTAAACTCGCTAATACAGTAGGAGTCAAGTAAGGTTTGACACTATCAAACTGAGCCAAAATGTTTAGAATCAATGGCATATGATCAATTTAATTGTTCAACTTAGATACAGAAGTTACATTAATATTATATTTGACCTACGGCACTTAATGGACACATTGTTATCCTGTACAACGCCATAAAACACTAAATTAATAATGAAACGGCAAGCTCCTGGGCCTGGCTTACAGAGAAAAATTAATTAAAAGTACAAAGCCTTTGATCATGTTTATGCTTAGATAGAGATAAAAGTGCCCCTGAGCAAAAAATACCAAGTCAGAGGGATTAAAAATGATGACCCATAAATTAGCATTAGATACCAGGAATTATTGAATGTAGTCACTCTACAAAGAAATAATTATAATGTTCAATAAGAGAATGAAGAAAATGTATTGGTGTGTGGTCTTTTAGGCTGGCTTCTTGTGCAGCAGTAGAGTTTGGCCTCTATTAGCCCGCAGCAGTGGATCAGATTGTGAAGTTTGATACCTTTAAAATGCGTTAACATTCAATTAGCTGGCAAATCTCACCTGGAGCTGTGGGTCAGGACAGTTATGAATCCAATCAGTGTATTGCTCACAACGATTTAAGTTCTACACTATTTAGATACAGTAGATAGACATCTGTAGAGAAAAGGAGGCACTGACAGATGAACTAATCAATAAGAACTATACTGTGAGGATATTCCGGATGCACTGAAACACCTCTAAAACATAGAGTATGTGGCAGACCAAACAAAGCACAGCTGCCCTGGGGAGAGTGGGAATTGAACCGCCAACCTTACTGGATGCCCTGCTCTACCACTGAGCCACTGTGTACTTTTACATGTGTTTGTTGGAAAATACAGTAGACAGCAGTAGTCTCCAGTAAAGTCCAGTTTAAATTACCTAAGGGTGAATTTATGTATAATTCACACTTGGATACTGTAAAACCAATACACTATGCCAAGTTTTCAAAAAGGTAATTTACAACTGATTTATAGCTGGATATTTGGATATATATTTTAATACATACTAAACAACACCACACATTATTCTCTACATTCAACTTCACACTTGGGTTCAAACAATGACACATGGACAAGAGAAAACAGTGTTTGGCTCTGTCCAAGAAATTCAAACTTGCTGCAAATTTTGATAATAACAAAAAAAACACACTTTAATCTAAATCATGTTTGTTTATGCAAGACATTAAGAGACTAAAATATAACTAAAATCTAAAATCATCAGGCCGACCATATGGCTGATGAAGGCCTAGTGCCGAAATGTTGTATGTTTGCTTCTGAATAAATCGTACTTTTGCAAGTTGGACAGTGTGCGGGAGTTTTTAACATTTTGATATGTGTTGGACTGCTCCCTTCTCTTCTACGCACCTGCCCCAGAAAATAGAAATGCAAAGTTTTTGTCTTCAAAAACCTCAAAGCCAAAATTAAGATTTTGTGATACTGCAACTGCTGAAATGCATTTTTCTGTCTAGTTACATCGGTGCTGCTTCAGAGAGCATCTAGAAGCAGTCTAGGCAGATGATAGGACCACCTGCTGTGCTTGAGCAACACGTGTGTATGCCATAAAACATCACTTCTTGTTTGGTGATGTCGGTGCCCCTCTTTTGGCAGCAATATCTATTAGTAATAAGACCCCAGTCAACTGCTGGCAAGGACACATATCTATAGGAGCTAATAAAAATGTACCATACATAATGGGACAAACTGAAATCAGCCAGCTCAGCATAAGATGTGTTGATATTTGACACCTTGTAGCATCACCAGAACAGCTTTAATGAGAATGGGAGGAGACGCCAAAGTATATAATTAAATAAATAGTCTGCAAGCATAATATGTATGAGCGCTATTATTACATTCAAAAGAACCCCCGAAAGAGAGTTCAAATGCCTAATCGCACTTAAAACTCTCTCAGTGTAATAAAACTACACATGCATTATTTACCATCACTGGATCTGATGACATTTATTTTAAGCTAATTCAAAAAGGCCCTTAGATATGTTTACTGTTTATCATCTATATCTGCACTGGGAGATTTTGTTCTTTTTCAGACTCTTCTGTAGTCAAAATAACAAGGCATTTCCCTTCTACACATAATCTACTCATAATATCCTCATTATTCAATATGACTCTCAACCCAGACTGCAATGCCATGATGGTATATAAATATATGCTTATGCTGTATAAATGTGTTGAAGATGATTAAATAGACAGATGGTAAATAATCACATACAGTGACTATAAAAATAAATAAATAAATAAACAACTCTAGGGAGTAGGGAGGGCTAAGAGATTACATTGTAGATCTTAGTTCTATAATGCTAAAGTGCTGACTCAACTCAAAACATTGATATAACAAAACCTAGCCAGAAGCTCTGTTTTATATGTCCACAATATTTATAAATTCTATTGTTTCTGTTTTATTGTGAGTTTGTGCAGCAGTTATATAGTTATATTTTACAGCTATGCTGTGATTTGCGCTACCTCCCATCTCATTACAACTTGAAGTTTCTGAAAACACTATACAAAGAAATGATTTACCCAGAAAAAAATAGGGGCAGAGATCAGTCATGGTGTAAATGGCCCAGCTCACAGTCCCAGGGCTCACTCTGTTCAGTTAGACTGGCCCTAATGGTGCAAGCCCTCACCACTTGGTAATGAGGTCGCCCCAAAACTGATTGATTGTTTTGACTGTGGCTGGGCTTGGTCAGGCAGGACAATACTCATGTAATGAACCACACTGTAGTGTGAGTAATACTACCACTGCATAAGACCAAGACAGAAAATTGAGAAATTTTCTTTTGTGCTTTGGCTTTTTCTTTCAGTTTGAGCTCCAAGTAGAAAATATTCTGTAAACTTCCTTAACTTCCTATAAGGAAATGGATTTGCATATGAACCATCTACTAATGGCAGAAATTATGTATTATCAATGACTTCCAGCTACGCAGACAAGCCATTACGATCAGAAACTTATTGAATGCCATTAACTTCAAACAGTCAAAAAACATGCAAAGTCATAAAGGACATGACATCGTGTTTATCCTGCTTTGTACTTGACAGTGTTTTTTTAATGTTCAACTGCATTCCTGCCCTTCCATTCAGTTCATCAAAGGGGAACTGCTGAACGTTTATCGGCTAAACTTTAGCCGATTGAGGCGCAGATCCCTCTACAGAAACAGTAGGGTACTTATAACATGTTTTGTACAAATTTCACTCTGCTAAGGTCCAGTTGGAACTGGAAAATAGGTGTTGCCCTATTTCTGCACCCTCTATTTGAGTCCCATAAAGCGCATCACTCGTGATTAGTTATCGTTCCGGCGGCAGAAAAGTTACATTGGAGGTTTCTGTTCAGCTGAGGGTACTTTGTCAATGAGATCGACATGATTCCACCAAGATCAAGTCTAAGAACTATCAAAATGATTTTGAGAATATATTTTATTGTCAATGGTAATTTTGATGTGTGAAGATGTACATGTCTCTGTTCAGTTTTCTTCCTGTGTCTTTTAAGCTGATGTCACTTCTTGAGTACATCAGCACACATAATGGAGTATAATGAGCATTAATTTGTTCAGTGATGCACTGCCTTTCAAACACAGAACAAATGGATTCCATCAGTGGCTTGTACAGTACTTTTTGGTTTCCCTAATGTGAGCATAGCGTGGTGTTGCTAAAACGTGTACCATAAAGGCCAAAAAAGAAGCACTACATTCATAGTCACAGTGTGATCACAAAGGACTGACAGTTTTATTGAAATCAGTTTGCAAACAACTAATATTTGATACAAGGCGCCCCACAGGGGAGCAATGATTAAACAAACAACATGAATAAGCCAAAGTGTTTATCTGCTCAGCCAACACTCGAGTTAACAACAAGCAGTGATGGATCTGCACACACACACACACACACACACACACACACACACACACACACACCATGTACATCAAACTGGCAATAGCTATTATTATTTCTACATTCTTGGCGACATTGATCTAGCAATTTTATTACAACCAAGCTAGAAATATTACACTCTAGAGCAGTGGTTCTCCACTGGTCCGGCTTCGGGACCCACTATCAATTCTTAATGACGAGCCGCAACCCAACTCAAATTCCTTTAGTGAAAAGATAATATATATTTAAACGTGAGATAATACAGAATATCATAATGCGCCAACTAAACACAAAAAACAACTTTAATAATAAACCAAAAAAAAAACAGTAGGTGATAGTAGAGAGGAAAACTTTACATTTAAACTCAAAAAGAGCATCTAAGGAACAAAAGGTTACAAGAATACTGTAACTATAGCTGTGATAACCCTGCATTAGTGGATACATACTAAACAGCCCTGTATTAATAATATTAATCAGTGGCACTTTATAAGACATTGATCATGAGGCTATTACAACAAACATAACACTTTAGTAACTTAAGACTTTTTAACAGACTCATCGGTGGTTTTATGCACAAACAAGAAATAAAAACAAGCGATGCAGGCATTAAGCACAGTTTGTACAACAGCCTGGTCGTAAGAGCTCAGGATGAGTCTGGCCCATCAGGGGCCACTGACACAGCTATATATGCTCTGGGTGAGGCTGCCAAATGCTCCCCTTCAGCTGTGACATAGGTCCTTCCTCCACGAGAGAGGCCAAGGCTTCCTGCTGAGGAGCCTCAAAATCATGGGGAACCACATCCTCCCTCACCAGCCACACTGTGCAGCTACTCTTATCTATTCTCTGTTAAGGAGACAGGTTAAGTAAGGGAAGCAGAAGGAAGGCATACAAGAGGCAATCTGGCCAGGTATGTGCCAGCGCAACCTGCCCAACATGGTTTCAAGAGGGAAAACCACAGGCGACGGTGTGTTGTTGTGCTTGAGGCAAAGAGATCTACTTCCGCTTTGCCATATACCGGCAGGTGGTTTCTGCCGGTAAAGAAAATCTGCGTCCTGATTCTGTACACCCGGCAGATGCATATCTCTGAAACTCTCCAAGCGAGGCAAAGCACAAAGGAGGAGTTTCTGAGACTCCCTCAGGTAATGAACAGATCTGGTCCCCCCAGTTCACATGATAAACTGTAGTTGTGTTGTCCGACCGAACAAGCACATGCTTCCCCCTCAAAGAAGGGAAGAAATGCCTGAGCTATATAATAAATATGATAAATATTATTCCTTGACTGGGAGATAATGAGCTCTTAGCAAAGTTCACCGTAATCCCTTAATTGTGTCACGTGATCCAGTAGGACCAAAGTGTTTTTGAGTGCTTTTTTTTTTGTCCAGGTAAGGAAGAGTCTGTATTCCACTGGCCTGCAGCGGAGCAAGAGCTGCAGCTACACACCTGGTGAAGGTACAGGGGGTCAAGAGAGTCCAAAAGGGAGCTCACTGAATTGGTATGCCCATCCTTCGAAAGCAAACCAAAGAAACTGCCCCACTGGAATGTGAAAAAAGGCATCCCTGAGGTCGATACTTGTAAACCAGTCTCCTCTCATGACTGCCTGGAGGTCGTCTGCTGTAAGAAACATGTGAAAACGCAGCACCTTGACATACTGATTTAGGTGTTTGAGGTTGAGAACAGCACGGAAACCACCATCCTTCTTTAGAACCAGAAACTATTTTCGAATAGAACCCTTTTGACTGGTCTGAACTTTAAACCGGTTCTATGGCTCCTTTTCCCAGGAGCTCCAAAACTTTCTGTCGGAGGACCAGAGACCTCGCTAAAGCTCAGCAATGTACAGCAAAGAGGTTGAGGAGGCTAAAAGCTGGTTTCTGAGCAACTTTAAAGAAGGCATTTGAAGGAGCAACTTCTGCATTGGGAGCATCAGCACCAAGCCGCAACAGGACTAACTGGATGGCCTGCTTGACTGTGGAGAGGGGTGTGAAGGAAGCTATTTTTGTTCAGATAGAAAGGCCTCAGATTTATTTTGACTAGTATTTCAACCCTACAGTTCAACCCAACAGTTTCACTCTAGAAGAACAACACCTGAATGGAACAGTGACACTAACCACTCACCTGAGCCTGCTATGAGACCAGAACAGCCTGGTCCAATCAGAATTATTTTCAGTTCAAACCACTCCCTCTAGAGATAAAGCTCAGATCTCGTATCAGTTGAACTCAGAATTGAAAAAGTATCTTGGAGTTAATCTAAAATGTCTTCACCTTGAAAATTAAGTCCAGATACTTTTGCTTTAACCTTTTCCTTCATAATAGTAGTTGTAGTTTGGGCACAGTGGATAATGTAGTCTATAACTGGAAGGTTCACCCTCCCCAGTCCATACTGTCGTTGTGTCCTTGGGCAAGACACTTCACTCACCTTGTCTCGATCCGTGGTGTATGAATGTGTGTGTTCGGGGTGGTTGGAGAAGCCAGAGTGGGTGCTAGTCTGTCCGTCTGCCCCCAGCTGGCTACAAAAAAGTAGTTTACCACCACCAGTGTGTGACTGTGGAGTGAGTGAACAATCACTCTGTAAAGCACTTTGAGTATCCTGAATTATTATTATTATTATTATTTTTATTATTATTATTATTATTTTTATTATTATTATTATTATTATTATTATTATTGATTTGGGGATTAGGCAATCTTAGATGATCCGTTTTCAATAAATATATAAAGAATTCATTTTAAATCATTCAGGTGGTTTGTCTTTTTTTTTTTTATTATTATTAATATCCAAAGTATATCCTTTCTCTTCATTGGACAAAGATGTCTCAGGAGAAGACAGACAAGAGAGAAGAAAGAGTAATATGCTATTACTTTGTCAATACGCTATATTACGGTGTCAATAATTCAGAAAGTAAAAATAGCAGCCAATTAACATTCATTCTAAAGAGCCCTCAAAATTCATTGAAAGTAAACTAAAACCTTTTCTGAGTGGCACAACCTATTAACACAGAGGAGGTTAAATCAAATCATAAGCCGTCAAATTAAAAGTGCCATGTCAAGACAGAAATACCCAGCAAGGCATTCCATGCTGGGAATCCACAAAGCAATAAATTGACTGGATGATTGGCTATTAGAAATGTAAAATAGGCTTCCAGTGCACAACATCTATCAATGGGAATGCTTTTCATGATGACATAAAAAAGAGGCAAGTAAAGTAAAAGGTTTGAATTTCCTTCAAATTGACACTTTACCCTTCACAACAAAAGACTGACTACAGATATGTTGTTTACATACCCACACTGACCACAGTAGAAAATTAACATAAGGATTTCCGATAGTTCAGCCATGGATTTAGTTAAAATGAACCACAACAGAAACCTCATGATAAACTGTAGGGAAGGTCTGTTCGACAGATTTCACTGGCTCTAATGCTTCTGCTGCATTCAGGCCTCAACACACAACAATGCCTGACAACACCAAAGTGTGCACAGATGATAATAATGTTGTGAATATAGAGATCAAAGTCTCCTCGCTCTGTTGATTAAGCGCCCTAACAAACGCTTGTACGAGGACAGCCTTATCACCTAGGACCACACAGAGGCCTTTCCATATCTGCCACTCTCAGATGGCCAACCTGTGCCTGCCACGTGCCGTGTATCCAAATAAAAACACCACAGGCGCAGCCTCGGTGGCCAACTTCCCTCTGCTCATTTGACTGATGAAAAAAATAATTTCTGAATTTCACTGTTTTCAAAAAAGCAAATTTTCATACCATTATCCCTCTAGGACAGCTAGTCTCTAATTACAGTTGGGCACATACAGTCTGTCTGGCCCTTGTAGTTATTGTAGGAGTGTTTACCTTGGCTGCAATTATCAGCCCAAAGTATTTGCCAGCTGGGAATATTATATTTGTGGAATATAAAAACAGCAGAACAGTAAACTGTTAAGTTTCCTAAAAGCTACCTATTCTTTTCTTGACAGGTGGATAAATTGACATGAACCCTCACTGCAGCATTTTCTAGAGTTTACTGAGTTCAGTTGTTGCAATAATGGTGACACATTTAACCTAATGGTGGCTGAATTTTAATTACATAAGTGATTTTGACTCTTATGTTCATCATAGTTAGCACCGATCAAAAGCTCTACTGAACTGAGCTCAAAATAATGCTGGTGCAGGTACAGAAATGCTTGTTATTTTCTTTTTTTTCTTAGCAAGACACTTCTAAGGTTTAAGAAGGACTCCTTTAGTGTTGTTTAAATCAATCTGAGCTTTAAAAAAAAATATATATCAACATTAGGTTTGGAATACAATAACTTTTGACTTGTATTATCTTGAAAAGGATCACATAGAAGTATCTTAAATCTTAGAAAAAAGCAATAACAAAGGAATAATAAAAACGGTGGCTACTGAGACTCAAAAAAGGTTTGCAGCCCAAAGATTTCATAAAGGGACAGACAGAAGCCGCCTTACCTGAGAGTAAACATCTCCACGGGAGAGTAGGCAGAGGCGCTGATAAAAGCTGAGACAGTTTCCCTCTGTCTCATGGGTGTAGCAGGTACCAAGACCATAAAGTTATTATCCAGCCTGTACTCAGCGAGGGGGGGAGGTGCAGGATTCTGATAGAGCCTCACACCACCAATTCTGCGCAGAGGTGTGGAGGTATAAGAACCAAACATCCCTTCCTGGCTTGAGCGGATAAAGTTTTCCTTTCTGGCCTCCTCTGAGTGACACTCTCCAGCTTCTGTGGACTGCAGCATGTAGTACAGTTCTACAGGGGTGCCCTCTGACTCCTCCATGTTCCTTTGGCGTCCTGGCACAACACTGGGCGGACTAAACCAACTGGCCAAAGGCTCTAGCTCACCTACACA
Organism: Neodontobutis hainanensis; assembly: GCA_024349245.1. Taxonomy (NCBI): domain Eukaryota; kingdom Metazoa; phylum Chordata; class Actinopteri; order Gobiiformes; family Odontobutidae; genus Neodontobutis; species Neodontobutis hainanensis. Next base: position 5,521,710 of record JALDNG010000043.1, on the reverse strand, counting down.
CAACCCCAGCTCCCCTTTGAGCTGGCAAGTGCCCCGGACTTCCTGGGTCTCGTGGAAAGCAAACATATGCACACAGGGCAGCTTGTCTATGGTGCTGTAATCATCCCAATCCCTGCCCGCAACATAGAACAGCACCTGAACCTTTGGTTTAGCCAGGTGTATTTTAGTGTTCATGATAAATGTCTGCACCTTCCAGTTAAATGTGAAAAGGGAAGAGGCTGGGAATGACCCAGGCGTCTGTAGTAGCTCTAAAGGGATGGGCTGTACTACAGAAAGAGGGCCATAGCTAGCATTTACAGAGGGTAAACCTCTGGACTGGTAAATGAAGAAGGGCTCTGTTCGTGAAAGCAGGGTAGAGTTCCTCATGAAGTCCTGGTTGGCCTCCTTCAGGAAGAATGCCATGTCAGCATTGAGCAGCCGGTAGTTGACAGGCAGGTAGGTGGGAATGGAGGTGTATCTCTGCAGTCCCTCCAAGACTCGACAGTCTACAACAAGACACACAAGAAGAAGTTAATGCTGATTACCATTTTAAACAATAAAAAAGACCAATAAATTAGCTTCTGTATCTATACTCCGGTCTCTTTTTCTTATTTGGGACCATGTTCTATTAATAAAAAGCTCACACACAGCAAATACAAATACCATTCAAAAACTGGAAAGTATCTACATGTATATGAAACTTTAATTGAATCACTGTTTTTATGTAGGTTTTTGACCTTCCTTTCAAGAGCAATCTGCTGTGTGATTATACCCATCTCCATGCTCTTCACAAGCTTTCTCTTGATCACCAGTGTTCCACCAATGGTTTACAAATCAGGGACCTAAATAGGCAGCAAACTACAGCTTCCAAAAGCAAAATCCAAGTGTCAGTAATGTTCCTGTGAGTAAAGGCTGGCTTTATACGACAAAGGACAATGACTTTTGAGCAATAGAGCACCACTGAGCAATTTGTATTTTTCCTGAACAAGCAGGAGCTTTGGGATTATTTGTTGGCAGGAGTATTTGCTATATACCCAGCTTTACACTGCCGACAAATGAATAGGTTGATACTACAGCAAGAGCAAAGAGAGAAAACACTTTGAAACAACTGCACAGAGTTGTCCTGTCCCTGTGTAGGAATGTCCCAGAGCATGTCATAAAGGCTCAAACTGTGATCACGTAATTGAGAAGGGATGCATGGACCAGTGCTCGCTGCTCATTAGTAAATCTTGAACAAAGTGCCCACTTTGTGACTGATTTATGAAACAGACAAACAGAAGGTATGCAGCATCTAGTAACAGAGAAATAAATCAATGTCATTTTTCTGAGATCCAAGCATGACATTTCATTACAACGGGAAAACATAAAGCAGATATAGTTACAATTATTAGTGCTGCATTTTATGGGATTGAAATCATGCAGCAATGTGTTGCCCGTAACGTTTAAGCATGCAAACCATGTCAGAACCATGCTTCAAAATTCGGCACTAAATTTATTAGGTGCAATCTAATCTCAAGCAAAGAAATTTCCAAATCCATCCTTAATTAGAATTCACAAGACTGTGTTATGAATAGAAAATAATAAATTTAAAAAAAACAGAAAAACCCTACTTTTATAACCATAGTGGCTCTTGGGAAGAAATAGGAATTAGGTTCTCTTTCAATTCACTGAAAAGATCCTGGGTGGGTAGATAACATTTGTGAGACACGGCTATGGTGGCATTCTTTGCTGACAATATAAGAAGTATATATATATATAAACTAAAAATTCTAAAACTAAAACTAAAAACTCTCCTTAACTCCGAGTGCATTGGTAGAAACAGCACTCCAAAACACTCCGGTACATTTAGTGTTGAAAGTCACAGTCTGTTTATCAGCGCTTATTAGCTGTCAGCTTGAAACATGCTCGATCAGAACTGCAACACTGAACTGGAACAGTGAAGCTATAAAAGCCATAAAAGCAACTCAGAGCTAAAAGGCCCTGATCATGGAAGCAGTTGTGTGAAATTAGTTGAGAAATAATTTTTACGAGTTCATTATTACAAAGGAGTCGGCAGTTTTTATAGAGTTATGCGATTCTGTTATAAAACATATTGATTAATGCAGCTTAAGGCTTTTACATTTGCTAATCAAATTACTCAAAAAGATAGCGGGCATAAAACATGAGAAGACAAAGGAAAGAGGAAAAAAAGAAAAATAATGATAATCTGAGGAAAATGTCTGTTTCAGCATACATTTTATGATCCAAGTCATGTATAATTAAACGATTAAACTCCTATTGTGTGAAATTAAATAGTAAAAAAATGGTATGCCAGGAAAATTCAAATGTTTGAGTCTCTGTATTTACTTCCTTTAATAAAATCTGTTTACTTCACAGAACAGCTGCCAGGGCCCTCCATGACAGCTCTGTGATAACAGCGTCACACAAACACAAACAGATGCCTCATAATTGTTGTACTGTTGTTATGAAAGCACTGCACATCGTCAAGTTATTTATCTTTTGTGACATTTTGTCCTCTGTCACCATTCACTTGAGATATGTAACAGTCAATGCTTTTTAGTACTTCTTTAAAGCATGTAGCTCACACCAAAGGGCTCACTGGAACTGCACTGAATTAAATTGTCTCTATTTAAACCCACATCATTTCCAACAGAAAAAAAAGTTTATATTATCGATGAACCAAGCATTCTTAATGTGTTAGGCGTTGGTAGTTTTACATGTTTATTGTTGCCCTATTGGAAGATTCTAGAACATAGTGTTTATAATTTTGATGGCACCAATTTATCTCAATTCCCACAAAACAACAAAAAAGGTCCTATTTTTTTCTGGCCCAATCACAATGAAACACACAATAAGCTAAGCATCAATCATCTTTCTCATTTGGTGATTGACCGCTTTAAAGGCCTGCCCCTTAAATTACCTAGACTTGAATTTTGTGAACTTCCCTGTATTTTTAAGAGAGAATGGAGAAGAAGAGACAGTTTTTCCATTTAGGATAATTTGACACAATTTACATTAGCATTATTTGTAACTCAACTAAAATGTGTTTTCAGTTTTCTTGTAATAAACATTATTTTTTCATCAGTCTTTAGTCGAGCAATAAAACATTACAGTATTTTGTGGAAGCTATAAAGATATCATGTAGACATTTCTGAACGTTATAAGCAGTAAAAGAGAACTAGTTTGTTTCACATAATCCTTAGTTATGTTGAGTAAAGTTTGTTTGATAAAGCACAGTGTTACCATTACTTCATGTCTCAAATGTGATTGTATTTGTTAGCCCACCCGCCAAATTTTACCACAATCTGCCACTGCATAAAGCCATAACCTAATCTATGGTTCCTCACCTCACTCACACAATTTGCAAACAAATGTCAATGAACCTACAGTAACCAGGTGGTTTTTCTGACACTTGCAATGATCTTCTCGTCCTAAGTTCTAGACTGTGGAGAGGTAAAATCATCAGGGCAAGGTATGTCCCAGATGAATTCTAACTATCCAAGCAGCACGGTTCTAAAAGTAGTCCACACAAGCTCACTCATGCTAGCGCCAGGGTTCCTCGCTAAAGGAGCGCCGGAGCGAGGAGCAGCCTTCACACTCACATGGCCTGAGTAAATGAACAGCCACAATGGAGGACACCAGGGAGCGACAGGCCGCCTTCCTGCTGCCTACTCCTGGATCTAATACTATGGATGGACTCTGCAGTGAATGTTTCCTAACTGCTTGACTGGTCAGTTGTACTTCTATCAGCTTCATTGCACATGTCAAGACAGATGAGAAATAAAGAACCAGTGCTCAAAAGGAAGTAAAAGGTTGCTGGAAAGCAAATGTGAGGTAAAAAAATACTCTTAAAATACATACGTCTATGCAAACCTCTAAAACATCCTCAAGCCTTGAGTTTTTAAACATTTTCTAGCGTTTTCATTTGAACCATGAGAAATGGGATTATTATGGGTTAACATGGGTTGTTCCAAATCGGTAGTCTTGATGTCGCTTTTAAAAGATAAAACACAACAGATGATTTTTCATAGCTAAGCCACTTGTCAGGTTTACAATTATAGTCACTTTGACCCTCCTCCCGACCCCGAATCACTCTGAGCTTTGTGGTGAATGCCAAACAGGACAGTCTTAAGTAAGAAGGATGAGAGAAAGCTTTAGGCCCATCGAATTATCCACATCATATCTCTCGCCATGTTCAATTAATAAGGGCTATTGAATTTGTGACCATGCGTCAAGAATAATAAATACAAAATTTCCTTCAAGGATCATTTGCGGATGATTTATGCTTTAGAATCACCAAGAAATTCGAGAAAGAGGGACTGGGAAAAGAATCAATACATGACATAGTATTGTATTACTTCATGCCAGCCTTCATAGAAAAGGAATCATTCAGGCAGATGGGGGTCTGTGCTGCAGAGCTGATCACTAAGGCAAGATAGAGCCTCTCGAGTTTACAGATTTTCAAAGACAAGGTGCAACCCAGGGGCCTCTTCTTTATCTGTAAAATGAGCTAAATTCAATGCACTATAATTGGTCTTGATTAAGGGTCAGTTTCAATTAGTCTGTGTGTGTTAGTAGGCTACAAGATCAGCTGAGCATGTTACTAGCCTCAGGTTAATGGATGGCCATGTTTAAGACGCTAAGAGCTAATAAAGAGTAATGGGCCTGTGGCCTGGGGACGAGGAAGAGCTATTTTGAGTTCATGAGAGAAAGCATCATCTCTGGGATTAAAGAGTATCGACCACAGAAGTAGAGTAAACACTGCAATGATGCTCCGCTGGCCTATTTGGTAAATCTGCGGATAGAATAGCAAACTGAAACAGGCCCTGTTCGTGGCGGCCTGTGGGTCAATGGGGATGTCATTAAGGGATGCTGGGAAGAGCCTCCAGGTGCAGCGAGGGGGGCCCGATAGGTCTGAACCAGTGTTATCACAGCAGGAAACTGCAAAAGAGTGGCAAGAACCCTGGGCATCCTGCAGGCAGGGAACAACACCTTCCCTGTGCCATCCAGTGCACATGGCTGGAGGGAAGAGGGGCTAAGAGCTTTTGGCTAAAACAGAGTGCATGTCTGTGTGCCAATCAGTATTCCCTGTGGCCCCGCTAGACTTCTCTACAACATAAACTGCCCCCCCCCTCCCCTTAATGAATCTCTTCCCCTCTAACATGGTCCTTTATTGCAAAACGATATCGTAAATCACGTTAACTACAGAGGCATCTGCAGGGTGAGAGTCAAGCAGCCTTTTGTTTATCAGGACATTAAATGGTGAAAGCACTGTTAAAAACGAGGAACAAGTGGACACAGATCCAACAATATCCTTAAGACCATCTCAAGACTCCAAAGGAGACTCCAACAATTAGAGAGATGTTAGGATTTGTCTTTGCCCTAATCAAAGGTACCCTTTTGTGTGATCATGGTAATGCTGCAGCAGATCAGAGGGCTCAACAAAATCAAATTAAGAGAACATTCAACACAAGCGTAGAAGATTGATTATGGATGGCAGTGCTGTGATTTGGCTGCACACAGCTGAAGCACTGTGCCTCTGATGAGTGTGGAAAATAAAAGGCTGTCTCTAATAATGGGAGTGGGTGTCTATCTGTTGTTCTTCTTCTAGAGTTGCAGCATTTAAAAATCATGTCTAACCCAACTGAAAATACCTTGAAATTTACTTAAGTTACCTGAAACCCTCTGGCTGCTGGGAATTTTACTTGTACAGCAGGTAAGTTAATAAAATCAGTTCATAAAGTCAGTTAGGATTTTCCCCCTAAATCCTTTTATTTAGAGCCAGGTGTGAAAACAGAACAGTAAAGTGTGCATTCTAAAGTGCCTGCTTATCCAGTCCTGCTCGCTCCCCAAATCTACTGGTAAACCTCTCCCCCAAGGTCATCCACGTACAGTGCTGGATGATAAATTCAGCTCTGCGCACTCCTGACAAGGCTGAATTCCTATAAACGCTCCTTGACTATAAACCATAGGTGTTAGCAAGGTGGTGTTTAGTCTTTTTTTTTTTTTTTTTTCTAAAAGTTTCATGTCACATGCAAGAGCAAATAAATTCATTAGTAATGAAAAGTGGGTAATTATGCTAATAAGTGGCCATGATCAGATGAGCCTTACAGTTTCAAGCTCAAATGGCTGCCTTTTCATAGTGAATAGTGTATTTAGACAAATTGCAGAGCAACAATCTGAAGGCTTACAAGGCAGCACATATTATTTTGAAAGGCAGAACAGTGGCAACACCTGCTTGAAATGAGAATATGTCATTTTGTGCATGAGTCATCCCAAGTTTTATGATTGAAAATACTAAAAAAAAAAAAAAAAAAAAAAAAAAACACACATACACACAACAGAAAAAACTATACTAAAATATTGAGACACTTCTTGGTAGTTTTGTTGGTGTTTTCTTGCTGTCCATTAAAATCTATAGCATCATTTGTTGAAGCAAATGTCTGATGCAGATTTATTATTGATAGACACTGTACCAAGTGTAGAATATAAAAGCATTTTTGCCTTGGTAACCTCAAACTGTACAGCTGCAGTACAAGTCGAAAGCTCAACCTCCCCACTTAATCCAGTGAAAAAAAATACTACTGTATTTTATTTTCCTAAGCATGACCTATGTTTTTGTGCAGTAGCAACAGTGCCTGGCCTTAAACCAGTCCAAGCAGATCATTCTTGTTTGAACTATGGTGGTTACTGTTTACATGTGTTATATGAGTTTGTGTTGTCATGTACACATTTGGTTAGATTTAATACGCTGTATATTAACACGATTTTCCCGTCCCAGTGAAGAATTAGTGTTTATTTATCCCGTAGCGTTGGCTTGGGTCCCTTCTGAATATGGCTTTCATTGTGGCTCCAGATGGGCTGCATTTAAATCTGCAGTTTAACCTAAAACCTGTCAGGAGTGGGATCTAGAACTGTGAACACGTGACTCTATTTTAGTCAAGGGTAGAGAGCTGTTATTGGCAGAGTCTAAAACAGAGGGAAATGTATCATGCTTTCACACCAAAATAACTCAAATTGGTGAAGCAGAGCAGTTTTTTTGTTTTAAAGCCTTGTGCTTAGTTTCAAACTTGAACATTATTCAAGTGACTGACAGCAACAGTAATCCACGGAAACTCTCAGTCCTGTGCGCAAAAACACAGAAGGTATAAGTGGAAAAAAAAGCTTATTATAACTTCAGTTTACCCTCACTATGTGCTCACCACCAGTATGGGAAACTACAATGCCACAATAAGGAAATAATGAACATGGCTTTGGCACATTAAATTCCCAGGAGAAACTAAAGTACACATTTTAGAATATGACCTCCACAAAAGCCCTAATAAAACTGCTAAATGTTCACTTACAATATGGTGCAGAATCTACACACCGTAAACACTGCTCCTCATCAGTTTTTCAGTTGGAGTAGCATTCATAAGGCAACTGAGGTGACTGCCCTAACTGTAAATATACAATATATATATATATATATATATATATATATATATATATATATATATATATATATATATATATATATATATATAAACAATAATAAATGCATCCTGAAACATGCTGGGAAAGTTGAATCATATGATCAGCGTTAACAAACCTGTGCTGTGCTCTGAGGTAGATAGGGATAGCTCATTAAAGCTGTTGCCACGGCACTTGTTTGAGAAGCACAATCGAAGTCAAAAACAAACTGACCTTTTGAGAACACTTGTCTTATTATATGTAATAAGCTTCTGGTAATGTACACAATTCTGTGGACTCTTCTCGTTCTTCATTCTTAAGAATTTACCACAAGAATTAAATACATTTATGTTCTATACATTTAAAAATACATTTTGTAACAAAACAGAAGTCATCGAGGTGATTGACAGTGTGTCGTTCTAAACAGGAACCAGAGCTATGAGGCTTTGTTTGTTTTCTCGAGTCCTCAGAGAAAGCAGTGGGATAATGACAGTATAGATGGCTATGAGTCTTAACCAGGGCTGCAGATGCACTTCAAAAAATATAGACAGAAAAATGAAATAATGGAGAAAAGGGCTGACAATATCAGTAAAATCATGGAGTAAAAAATAAATAAAAAAAAAGAAAAATGTGATAGTATGCTTTTCTCAATCCAGCTGCAGATCCACACAGATTTGAGCAGACACATCAAGTCAAGGCCTGATTGAGAACAATTAAGTTCTAATTGTATTTATTGTATTTCAGCATGCATCAGTAAAGCTGAGTCTTCTACCTCTACTATGATTAAAGTGTATGTGAGGTTCCCTGTATTACTTGGTTGTTTCAGCATGAGGCGATATATACACACACCAGAAATAAATCAGCAAAGTTCACTTCGTACAATGCTTCCCTGAAAGTGTATGTGTGTGTGTGAGTGTGAGAGAGAGAGAGACTTCAGATTTCTTATCAAATAATTGATAGTATATACCCTATACACTATGCGTTTGGGTTTATGTACTTTGTGTCTGTACTTTTTTCTGGTTTATCTATCTCAGAGGTGAGTTTATGTTTACCATGCCATATGACAACAACAGAGTATTCTTTACTTCTCATCTGTCTCATTCACACAAGAGATCAGCCCCCTTCTTGCTCGCAACACATTTCTCAGTTTGCTTTTTTGACATACGTGTCAGATCCTGCATAGCATTTTGTTCAAACACTAGCTTCTGTCTGGGAATAACTGGGATAAATCCACTTTTTGACATGCTTAGTTATTGTCTCCACTCTGCTCTCTTGTGCTCTGCTATGGAGGCACTTCTAACAGGCAAGATTACTTTATGAATGTGGATTAGCAATGTTCATGCGATAACATTCGCATAGTGCTAAGGAGATATGGAGCACTTATGTTAGTTCCAGACAGATGGGTAAAAATAAACTCCTGCAGAGGTTATTACATGGTTTGGGAGCATTATTAGCCCAAAAGCTCATGGTTTTCTTCCCTCTTTCGGCTAACTTAGACATCCTGAATGTGGACGGGGCAATTAAGAATGCACCATACGTTACATCACTTTGAGTTTCAGCAGTTGCCATAGTCCCAGAAAATCTAATTACAGGCCCTTCATACAACAGTGTTCAAGGCTCTACTCCATGAAACAAAAACAAAACAACCAATGAAGCCAAATGCAGTGGGATGCTCTTCAATCTCAGGTTCGTACCAAGAAAGTGAGCATATTATGTTTATGTGCTACGCCTTATTAGTAGTTCTGTGACACTTGCACTTTGTAATCTGTGCTGTAGAACTTAAAATTGAGAAATGAATCAACATTAAGTACTGATTTTCTAATGTAGTCTTATTCCAAATTTGAATTATTTTAAACTAGTCCTCCATTTTCATTGGGGTCATTCCACCATCCCGCCTGGTGCGACCCGCTCCAATTTGTGTGAAATTGAGGGCCTGTGGGTTAAGAAGCAGGATAGTTGCTGAGAACCTGATTGAGACTGGATGATGTGCTGTTCCTTCTGGCTTACCTTGCACCACAGCAAGAATGTTTACTCACTACTGCCGCATTGTGAGCCAAGGAGAGGATGTTGCTTCAAAAACATGTAAAAAAGGAAGTTATAAACATTACATCACTGCAAAATACTCAGAGCTACACGTTAGGATTTTTATCGATGCTGATTCAGTATGTTCACTTTGAATGAGTTCATTAAATGCGATCCAGACTAACTTGTACACGGACTGTGCTCTGAGCTGCCCATTACGTTGTCACTGATTAGTGAACTGTGATTGTGTCTAGACTGATTAGAACGCACACGCTGGCTTTCCAATCACACCAAGTAACACGCAAGACGATGGTCAAACAACACTTCAGGCCACTTACAATTAACAGAGCAGTCATCACAATCACTTACTCTGTAGAGGCATGTCTCTTGACCGTAAATTATAATTGTAATATCTTGGGTCTTACTTGTGTGTAAGGGTTTTATATGACTGGGTCACAGCTTATCAGCTTACCCCGAAAGCCTAACAATCACGATCTGGAGTGGTATCACAAAGCACTTATCCCGTCACATATCCAACTAAAATGTAGAGCACAAGCACATAGCTGTTCCTTTCTAATCACTCAAAACACTGTCGTCTCATTCTCTTCAGACTAATAAAAAACTTTTAAGTCTTTTTGTTCAGTCTGGTGAGTCGTAGTTTAAGTCACACACACGTCACACTGTGCAAAAAGGTTACTTTATAAAATACCTATAGATGTCTGTCATGAAGACTTAATTCGGCTACAGCCTAAAGCCAAGTATGAATTTAGGAAGCTAGTCAAGCTTAAAAGCTTATGCTCTCCACAAACTTCTCTCTTTAAAAGGTTAGTGGTTCATAAAAAAGTTTCCTCAAAAATCTAGAGTGAAAAAGATTTGTGAAAATCCAGGGATATCCATAAAGTTACCACACTAACTGTCTAATCCAGTTTTTTATGTATTAGAAGTATTGCAAGAATTAGAACAAACAAAGCCAAAAAAACAGAATTTGAATAAAGTCCATTTATTATTTCTTACTAGGTCAACAGCATCAACAGTCCTCAAATAAAGGCCAGGGTCTGAGTCATAGTGAGGCAATCAGTGTAAACCACTCTCGCACCATGCATCACTAAATTCATTATTCCATTGCTAAAACAATATTAACAATACCCAGGTCTCCATCAGCATTGTCTTTTTAACGTTAATCATGTTTGTGGCTTAAACCTCATCAAACTGTTTTAAGTGAGGTACTGTCACAGTCTAAAATAAACTGTACTGCCTCAGGAAATGAACAAAACATGTTAAAGCGGCACTTTTTCAGTTTCTTCACAGTTTTTGTTTGTATTTTTCCACGATAGAGCTCCCCCAACATCTTTGGTGTAATGTTAAAAATCACTGTTGTAAAAACTCACTGGCCACAAGCGTCTCCCTGCCCTCCTCTCTTCCCCCCGTTTGACCATGAGCAACGGTTTTGTCTGCTTTAAACTGCCTGGGGCGAGTGTTTTTGTGGGTAGTGTTGTTAAGCAATTTGTTTCTCGTGAGACTCGAGATTCCCGCAAGACTTTTTTAATCCAAGGTACATCGGGTCGCCGGTCATATTTTGCAAGGCTTGTTTTTCCACTAAGAGGCGCCAGAGGAGTTTGGGACAGACCCCATTCACTGTGAAATGAGCCATTAACCCATCACAATGACTCAGAAACCCCCAAAGACACATGGATGATCTATAAAAATGTAAAATAAGAAAAAAATATATAATATCATGAACACAATTTTCTTTTAACTCACTAAATGTACAGCATCAGATGCACCTCTCCACATGTCATAACTCCTTTTTTCAGGCTTTAAATTACTTTGCTGTCACAGATTAGAGGACATAACACTCAAGTCCATGGTGATTATTCACGATCCAAGCACTCAATGGATACAACTTATATTTCAAAATTTAAAATTCTGCGGTAGTTCAAGGGTTGCTGTTCAGCATTCTGCTGCACGAGCACGCCACTTTGAATCACAAAGAAGCACACCACTTCCATTTTAACATAATCTTGACAATCAATCAGCCACACCACAAAGAAGTCAATGGGCCTTGACAATATGTACCTGTCAGATCATTGGCTCTAATGCATTAAGCTTGGATGCCTCTGACAGACAGTGACAGTGCTGCACACGCAATGCACTGACAGCCCTTTGTCCAGCCACCTGCCAGTGGTTACTCTAATCAAAAATGCATAAGCTATCGGCGTTACAGATGAATCTTCACTGACAGGAAGAAAGCAAGCCCTAGTCACCAGCATATTTATAGTAAAAAAACAGAAACACACTGCTGAGAGATTTGTCTAGCACATTATTAAAAAAGTTATTAGGTGTTTAATTTACATTTCTTAGTCTTCGCAGAAGAATAAGTTCATAAATATCTAATAATGTTGATGCCATTTTGAGTAGCAGCCCCCACAGTAATGTAATTTTATTAGTATTGCAGCAACAAAAACATAATCTACAATTTGATTACATTAATGTAGTTGTAAAACAATGTAGTTCTTTGCATTTTCATCTATTCTGACTGATAAAATTACAGGCAATTCTGTAAATGCGTTATTGCGTTATATGCGTTATTTTGGGGCGGCAGTAGCTCAGTGGGTTGAGAAGTCGTCTTTCAACCCGAAGGTAGTTGGTTCGATTCCCGCTCTCCCCACAGTTCATACTGTCGTTGTGTCCTTGGGCAAGACACTTAACCCACCTTGCCTCCAGTGTCTGTAACACTGGTAGTTACTGTAGAACAATGTAAGTCGCTTTGGATAAAAGCGTCTGCCAAATGAATAAATGTAAATTTTATCAGAAAGTATTTTGAATTTTAGCCATGTTGATGTGCCAAAGAGTTACTCGCTGATATGTGTGTGGCTGAAATGCAGTGTCTTGCTACGAAGTAAACAGAAAAAAAATCATCAAGCCATGTACTGAATGCCCAGATCTAAAGAAGTTCTGTTCTGTTCTGTACACGCATGCTTTCAGTGCTAGCCCATGTCTTACCAAACTGTTGCATCATCAGCCAGCATCTGCACTTAATTCTACGACCACAGGAAGTGGACTGTTAAAATATTCAGAAAAGCCTGAAGTCTGTGATGTATTTTGTCTAGTTATGTTTAGTCACTAGGTCGGCCTCAATGAAGCAGTAGCTGTGAACTACCCGACTACATTTCCGACGAGGAGCTCTTATTCCAACACAACTATCCACAAACCCTGGATCAGCATGTTTATCAATCGTAACAAGCACCGCTGCTCACAAAAGACACAAACAGACACACACCTCGCATAATAGCCTTTACACATTTTCTATCTATTCACCTTCCCCAATCATGAAATTGATTAAATTGAATTTGAGATCACGTCTATAATAAAGAGGCAATTAACAGAGGGCAGATGTGCTGTGTGGAAATATTATGCAGATGATATGATGTGAATTTATGGGGCCAGAACCCTTCTTATGACTCGATAATTGGAGCGCTACTTTATATGCCTCCCCCACATCTTTTTACATATAGCATTACACAAGATTACATTAGATGAGAGTCCACCTACTGTATATTCTGTAGTTAACACAGAAACAAGTGCAGAGATGCATGAGAATGGAAGTAGAACTGCACAAGGTTAAAACCCAATGGAAATGTAGATGCTGAATGTTCTCCCGACACTAGTTTTAACGCGTGGTGAGAATGTTGTTGTGTTTGGGTATTTTGTCCTTGACACACGCAAACAATGTTTTAAGTCATACATATGCACTCTTTTGAAAATTCATGCCAGGCTGAAGATTTTCAGAAACTCTTAAACACATTTACGTAAAGACAAAGGTCAATGAGTAAAACCATGCTTTTTTTGCTCAGTGCTACTTACAAATGCATATGGTGGCCTGTTCTGCGCTTAGCCTGTCCTTGAACTTACAGCCTACAATTTTCATAACTTTTTGTTGTAAGAAAATTATATTAATCAGTTAATATGGAACTTTGTCTCCTAGTGGCCTGGTGGAAGAGTTTACATTTATGGCTAGAAATCTTTGTAAAACACATATTTATCTTTAAAAAATATCTGGGTAAGTGTGGACAAAAATGTGTATAAGCAAATAATACTGACAATTTATAAGACAAGGAATACAGTTAATTCAAGCAGAGTTTAAAGATATGCATTTTGCACAGAATCATGTCGGTGACACATTTTCAGGATAATGTGCTGGCCAGATGTAAAGATTTTATTCAAAACAGAGTTGTTGATACCCAGCCTACACTTTCCTTTTATGATCTTCTACACAGAAGAGAGAGAGAGAAAAAAAAAACACCCAATAGACAAATTGGATTGAAGAAGCACAGGAAAAGAATCTGCTCCTTTTTATCAGTGTCCCCTGTAACAAATCTCAGCAACACTGTGCACCCTTAAAGCCAAGTCGTAAGATAGCCTTGATAAAAATACTATACCAAACCAGGGATTTCACTCCGTTTTTTGCACATCCTCTGATCTGTAAATAAACAGAAGAATGAAGAACTGCCAACAAACCCACAAATTTCATAACGCTTTTTTATCCAATGTACGCTCACAAAAGGCAGCAACTTATTTAAATCCTGACAACTGTGTGCTGTTGACAGTGTAACTCATCAGTTGTCAGAAGCCAGTTTAATGAGGTTCCCTAAACTCAATTTAAAACCAAAAGCCAAAATGCAACAAACTAACGATGTTCCCCATTTCAAAGTAGCCAATCAGCTTTTTGACCAACACAGACAGACTGGAAGCTGCAAGCAAACGTTTGACTTAAATCAAATCAAATATGCCGTTTTACATGAACACTCATCAGAGCTTTTTGGAGAAAATGGATCTTTATGAGCAAGCTTTGTGTCTGTGAGAAACATCTTGTCTCTACTGTAGAGATGTAACTTTAACTATACTTCACCACAGTCTGTAAAAATCCAACACTGGACTAAAGAGAAGAACAACGTGATTCTTGCCCTTGCTGTCACTCACAGATAGAAGGTGAACAGGCTACCAGACAAATCAATAAAAAAAAACTGCATTGGACTCTGGCTGGCACTAGTCAGTGGAGTTGTAAAGTAAACTTTTCCACAAGTTTCTCTGTCAAATCTAATGATGGTAAAGGAAAACGTGAAAACCGAGACTGTAATGTAATGTAAAAATCTGTTTGGTTTGTCAACTAAAGCTCAATGTCAGAAAAACTAAATGTTATGATGACAGACAACAGATGTTTATGGTGTCATAGAACAAGTTAGACTCAAGTTATAAAAAAATTATCTTTAAGACTGTAAGATGTGGCATTTTGTAGAAATGTGATGGACGGACAGATGGCCAGTCATAACACAATGCCTCAGACAACAGCGATTACAGACATGGAAACATAAAAACCTCACAATTGACTGTTCATGGTCTGTCACCACTCTGTCTTTCTTAGTCCTTGGTTACACAAGAACACGTGTTGTAAAGCTTTAAGACTATCAGGAGCTGGATATGCAGGAAAAATGCTGGATGTGAGCCACTGCACTTTCATTCAGAACCAGCTGCAGTGGATTTTTCTAAAGTCAGTTACATATAATAACTCCATTGAGAAAGCACTGAACGATCTCTCTGGGGTTAATAAATCCTACAGGACTCACCTGTATGTATTTGTGAGGAGGGACATGAGACAAAGGCCTTGTGCATACAGCGCTTAAAGAGACAAAAAAGCCTATTTGTGTTTGGTCTTCTATGGATCTAATTAAGCTTATGGATATGAAAATGTAATTAGACAGTCCTCTCAGAGAGGAATCTAAAACACCCAGTGCTGAGGAGTACAGAGTGACTTCACATATACATACTTCCCACAGTTCAGATTGTGATAATATCATTGTAATATTTAAGGAAATCAAAGGTCTCATGCTCACTGTATTCCTGCTCTTAAGGTCACACCAAAATTCCTAAATAGTTTCTTTCCAATTAATTTATAATTATGCTTTGCAGGCATTTTTTGAGCAGGGATTTAATCCGCTAATTTCCTGGGGTGTGTTATCAATTTCCATCACTTTTCACAGCAAGAGAGCCATTACCCTGTGGCTCTATGACACACAATGCTCAATTAGGATCATGCTGTGGACGGTTTCAGCAAAAGCTTTGGCATATGGCAAACATCATTACAACACAACTCAAGCCAATGAGTCAGCACTCGTACGAGGGGTGCCATCAAATAAGAATCATCCATTAGGTTCCATTTGTGTTGGAGGTGTACATATACTGGAGTCTAATTAGAAAACCACAAATAAATGCAACTTCACCCCAACTCTCAAACTGTGGTTCTGGGACACGGTAGCCAAAATAATTTATTCTATGGAAACTGAAGCCCCATTAACCCACATTAAATATCTTCCAAACAAAATGATTAGACTATCTGCCGCTTTGTCGGCTGCTTAATCAAACGTGTCTTTATCCTCCAAATGATGCAAAGTTATGTGTTCATTTATCATTTCTAACACTAACAATCACATTTTGGCAGCAAAATAATGTTTATTTTCCCATCACATGTATGTATGAAGTATGATTTGTATTGATTATTGTGATTGAGCTACTCAAAGAAGCTCCCATCACCTGTCCAGTAAAACAGGTGCAAACATTCATGTTGAACTTATGGTAATTAAACCTTTGTAGTGTCTGCTGCTCAACTTGAAATACTCAAAAGGAGCAACTTACTTAAGACCGGCTGCTGTGTTATGTGCTCTGTAATACACAAACAAGTCAATATATTTATTGTCCTGACTGTGGTTGCATTGAGTTTACAGTAAAGCGGAAAACCTTCACCATGCAACTCTTTATGTTGTGGTTCCATACTGGACGTTTACAGTTTAAACACAAAAGCAGAGTATAGAAATGTTCTTACCTCCCAAAAGTAATGCCAACGTCTGAAGAACAAGAAAGAGCAACATGTTTCTATAAAACAGGAAAGGATCAAAGAAGATGTAGGCTACGTTAAAGTCAAATAAGCTTATTGTCAAGCAGTTCTACAGCAGCATTGTTATTGTAGGATATAAAAACTATAATGCTAAAACAAAACAAATAAAAAAAAACAGTGCGTAAGGAAAAGTATTTATCACGAGGCTGTGGTCTATTTGTGTGTCGACTGGACACATTATAAATCCATCAACTGGAGAACTTGAGCGCAGCTTTGCGTCACTCTTTTAAGCATTTCATTTTTTTCTTCTGAGGACTGAGGGTAAAAAATAAAAAGAGTTTATCTATTTTCACAATTACAGGTTTAAAGTGAAACTCTTGTGTGAACCGTCCTCAGCCATGGCTCCTCTGCGCATTCCCAGCATCACCGAGCTCGTTCCAAGTTGCTGACTTGTGCATAAAGTCCGAGATATTGTCAGGATCCAGATATGCATTTTACAATGTAGATATATTCATACACGGAAGCCGAAGGGAAAACATGAGTAAGTCCACATCAGGAACCAGACAGCTGTGTCTTGTCTCGTGGTGAAGTCCCAAACTCTCCCACTGCTCCGCGACAGACCCTCACAACCAAAGAATACACTCTGGGCAAAGATGCTTCAAAAAAAAAAAGCCCAGCAAAAATACAAGCCTTCCTCTTTCTGTATCCACGGACGTAAAGGCTACAGGCTGTAGTTTGAGGAGAGCACATACTCTGTCGATCTGTCCACTGTGCGTCGAGGAAGAAAGAAAGGCAGAGGAGACGGGAAGAAAGCCCGGAGTGGTGACACACCTGCCACATTTAATGCGTGGCGCTCTGGCAGCAAAAAATAAATCATAACTCATGAGATGCTTTACTGTTTAAAGTTTCAACTAACCTCCTTTGACGAAGTCATCTCAAATGCATTTTATTTCTTGTCAAGTACTAGGACTACTAAGAAAGTGTCAGGTATTTTAATGTGTTTTATTTCACGCGCTGGTTGTCATCTTTTGAAAGATTTAAGCACTTTTATTGTCCTCCATCTCTTCAGTTGAACACTGGATTGCACCAATTAGCAGGCTCTAGCGACCCCATGTGGCAGGGATGTTATAGGCAAAGTTCGACAGTGGCAGCACACAGCGTGTCCTAAAAAACTTGGACATAAGCCTGTATTTATCCAGCAGTGTCCCAACAGCAGTGAAACAGTCTAAAGATTCATTTAAAACAAATTATTAAATGAATGTCTAGCTTAGGCCTACTTAATTGATGGGGACAGTAGGCATATATTAGTGTGTGTGGTTAGTGTTTGATATTGTGACTAAAGAAGGCCTACTTAATTGATGGGGACAGTAGGCATATATTAGTGTGTGTTGTTAATGTAGTGTTTGATATTGTGACTAAAGAAGGCCTACTTAATTGATGGGGACAGTAGGCATATATTAGTGTGTGTGGTTAGTGTTTGATATTGTGACTAAAGAAGGCCTACTTAATTGATGGGGACAGTAGGCATATATTAGTATGTGTGGTTAATGTAGTGTTTGATATTGTGACTAAAGAAGGCCTACTTAATTGATGGGGACAGTAGGCATATATTAGTGTGTCTGGTTAATGTAGTGTTTGATATTGTGACTAAAGAAGGCCTACTTAATTGATGGGGACAGTAGGCATATATTAGTGTGTCTGGTTAATGTAGTGTTTGATATTGTGACTAAAGAAGGCCTACTTAATTGATGGGGACAGTAGGCATATATTAGTGTGTTGTTAATGTAGTGTTTGATATTGTGACTAAAGAAGCGCTAACACAACTAAAATGTAGGGAGTCCAGTGCAGGCCTATATCTGTTTTTCTAGTGACGTCCTGTTTTCTGTAGACGTTTCAGACAGATTGATTGCTCTTTGGCCTTGTACTGTAGATGAGTTTAGACATATTCATTTATTCCTGCAAGCCTTGTACTCAACTTGCTGACACGTACACTTATTGAAACTGCAAAAAAGCACAGTTGTATTAATGTAATAAAGTGCACATTAATGTATTGAATGAATCCTTTACCCCAGAAGATTATTTAAATTACTGTAACTTTCACAAAAGCAGCCTCAGATTGCTTTTGTGAGCTGTTTGCAGTTATAGTAAACAAAAGTATCTGTTTCTAAATTGAATCAAAGCTTCTGTGTTGCACCATGGGAAATATAGTTTACTGTACTCTAATTGGGAAACCACAAGCCCCAAAACGTTTTTTTTTCTTTCTATCTAATAAACAGGTGTTGTTTATCAAAGAAAGCTTTTTAATCAGACATAGAAATACAAGACAGATGTCACCTGAAGTCTTTAGGCTACATGTTTCTTTTCATAGTTGTGCTTGTCTGCCATAAAGAGATCAGAGCAGCTGCCATTTGAACAGTTTAACAGAGAAGCTTTATTCCATGAGCAGCTTAATCATACTTTAATCATCTTGATTTTAGAACCAACACAATTTCTTTACTTCATCAGCATCATACCTCATAAGAGACGCCAAGACAATATGTATGTGTGCATGTAGGCTTTTAAGCTCCATAGTTTGAGCTAATTTCTTTCTCATCATTTTTTATGTTGTCTTTTTTTATAGCAAAAACCTTCCCCCATAATCTATGCAATTTGGCTTGAGTAAGAGATTCAGTTATGCAGCTGCAAAAAGCATTAGAAGAAAAATCTGTGGAACATGAAACATCACTCAAACAAATCCTGGTAGAGGTCCAAAACTAGCCCCTGGAGGCCAACACTCAGACGAATCCCTTAAAGCCCACGCTGTATGAGGTCCATTCAACTGGTGCAAATCAGAACGAGTGCTAGACAGAGCTCGAGTGGCTTAGGTTACACCGTCTGGGGCAGCAGGTCATTAAAAACTGAGCTGTACTTTCTCTATCCTGCACATGGTAAGTTCATTTCCAAGGTCCAACTTGCTGCTATTCAAACACAAACTATCTTCTTTTCTGTCAGATTTAATACAAATATACAAAGCAACAGTTTCACTAAAATGTTATTGTGAAGGAATTGAAGCCAAGCCTTAAAAAGTTGGGCTGTTTAGATCTGCTGACCTCAATGTTCAGGTTGTATGCCTTTGAAGTTTTCAGAAAGGTCTCCCGTCTTTGATGTCTTAAGAAAGTCATACCTCAAGAATAGACCAAAGTGAAATGCCAGATCACAAAATATTTTTCCCACTTACTATACATTTTCAGTACTCTTATGAAGAATTAGGAGTAAAATATTATACATTACTATTTCTATTTTTAAATCTCCCATTGCTCATGCTAAAATATTGTATGTTTATGTACAAGCTCACTAGAGGCTGTCCTTGTAATGTTCCCTGCTGTCACCTCATGACCTTACCGAGGTCCCTACAGTATGTCCTGGCGCCCATACTCTCCATTATACATAATAAATAGTCCCAAGTGTCTTTTTTGGGTGGTATCTTTCATCTGTGACCTTAAGCACCCACAGTAGCTCGTCCTCTGCTCAGATCCCAGACAGCAAGCCTAAATTCATCACCACCTTTCATTCTCCACTCAGGCCTATCTGATCTATGAGGGCATTAATAATAACTGCAGAAGAATGCCCTGTCGCCCTCTGTGCTTTGCCCACTTCCTGTCCTGTGCAGATCACCACCAGCCATTCACAGCCCATTAAAGTTGGATTTACTTATCACACTCTCCGGAGCTATCATTCTGTTTTTCAAGCCTGATGCCTAGAGGGAAAGCAAAGAGTGACCTTTCTATGGCCTACCAAGCCATAAAGTTAGTCGCAAATGTGGAGGTCTTCAATTTGCTCTATACAAAGAACATTATCACTCCCATTCAGTAATAGTTAATACAACTTTGTACAACCAGTTATCTCAAGCTTAAGTCCAAATTCTTGAGTCCAATTCTAGGTAAACATTTATACCATAGATAAGTATGCTTTACGACAAATAAAGCACATATTAATTTGCTCTGTAACATGATGACCTTTCATTTTTTTACATTCCACCAGCCTCATCCTTCAAGCATTCGTTTAATAATTTTTTTGTAATAAACGTAATGAAGAGAAATATGTTTCAGTCATATTATTTTTAATATGTACAGTATCTTAGACTATGTGGTCATTCCCATACCAAGGATATGTCTATTTAAAATATATTATTGATGTCTGTTTAGTTTGTAAAACTGTATCCCAAAATTAATGATTTGTTATGATTCTATTGCTAGGTAACCTTGGCGTGAACTTGGACATATTGTTACAGTGCTCTTATAGTATACTTTCATTGTGTTACTGCATTAACCTAACAGGCTCCCATTGTTAACTTTAGGTTAAGTGCATATATGCCATTAATTATGACTGACAGCCGAGCAATCACAGAAGCATAAATGGTACAAGGTGATTGCTCCCTTTTCTTCTCTTATACAGACAGTTATTTCTTATCAGCTCCAATGTGTCATGGTCTACTTTGGGTGTGCTTAACTCCTTCTGACCTTTAAAGGGAATGATTATTTTCATCCGCAATCTTCACTCTGCAATACGCTGCGAGCACAAAGAGATATTAGGCCCCGACTTGCTGCTCTCATAATTCCCCTCTCTGTATAGAGCTAAAGGAAACCCCACCACAAAGATTTGGCACTCTATTATCATTTCATTGCCTTCACCTTCACCTCTCCATTAGTATTGTGTCAACTTTCACTAAGCTGAATGTGCTGCATTTTTTAAAGGACTGAACTTCACTCTGTGTTGTTCTTCTACTTTATTACACCGGAAAAGTAGTTTGTATCCAAGGGTAGACTAATTAACTCCTTTATGCAATACCGTTCTGGGACAAATTACTTTCTTGGCGTAAAATCTCTTCAGTGTTTGGAGACTTCCCACTACCTGCAGGTCCACCTAAAAACTAAAAGACACATTTTTACATGTTTGATAGATTTATATTTTATTTGTGGTAATCTGGTAGTCAGAGGTTTGTGTGGGTCACATCTATCAATCACCAAAGGAACAAATAAAAGTCTTATTATGACCCACTTCCTTTCACCTCAGGAGGAAATGTGAGCTTGATAAATGATGGCCTTGTTTCTAGAGAGGCTCAATCTATTGCCTGTGATTTGTGGCCAACAAAGTAATTTCGATACCATTCTTTGTATTGATAGATGGGACCTAAATTTAATAAAGAGCCAATTTGCTCGTAAGGCTAGGAATGGAACTGCTATTATCTTGACTCTTTTTTCCTCTCTTGGCCACCAACCTCCAAATGGCCCCAAAATTAGAAAGCAGAAAAAGACAAACAGCCTGGATAGGGATACCTTTTGAAAGCTATGGAGTGTTATATAATATACTGTATAATTGTACATATATACAATTGTATGCACATAGGTACAATATACAGCATAAAGATTATTTTTTATTTTGCAGAATTTTAATGCCATTATGCTTTTATGCGTTTGTAAAAGTGTGCACTGATTCATGTGCTGCAGAATAAAAGATAATGTGATTGCAGGCTCTAAGCTGTGCTCCTGGCCTGTGTGTGGCACCGCTTCCATCTAAGGCAGAATCTAAATTCAGCAACATTTATTTATCCATGCTATGATAATGTAAACGGTTTTCCAAACTAATGTAAATAATAATGCATGGCTATAATTAAAAGCAAGGAATCTCAAAAGGCTAAATCTATCTTGAAATGCCCCACAGTATTAAAACACAAGCAATATTTAATTTCACTGAAGAGGGGATAAGTAAGCCTAAGTCTTTTTAGCTGGTTGGAAATTACAGTTGGCTACATGAGCCCTCTAACCCTAACATATGTTGTGTTAAAAAAAATTGACAGAAAGATGTGTTGAAAAAGGCATCCTTTGAAAGAATGCAATGTTCAACCGTTCTCAAACTGAGCCATCTGTCACAAAACCTGTACACAGCAGGGGTTTGTTAGCTTAACAGGACAAAATTGACTGTTAGCAGACAGATGCTTTTTAACACGCCATATGTACAGTTATTAAAATTGCTTGTGCCTGTGATAAAAACAGCTTGGTGTCTGTAATTTATTGTGAACCCAGAAACTCAAGTGAGTGTAAATAAGATGCTATTAGAATCAGAGCACTCATTTGTCAAAATAAACATAAAGTCTAGCTGTGAGCACACATTTAATACATTAAATTGTTATTTATTTTAGAATAATATGAATGGAAAATGCTTTCTAGTTATCTTAATTTGAATTAAATGTTTCACATTTTGATAGAGTTATTATAGCCTACATTATTGCTCTACTAGTCAAAATACGAGTAGCCTATAGCGGAACATTTATTTCCTTGCTTGCTTCCCTGTTTTCTGGGGGGAGCCAAAATACGGACGGACTGAAGTAGGCGTTGTCGATATATTCTTCTTCCTGTGATAAGAGAAAACGTTTCAAACACCTGCGTGAGTTTAATATTTTTTTTAATTAGCAATTTACCACCGAGCATTGTATTTTCTTCTTTAGGCGAGTAATATTATTGTTTACGTGTTCCTTTTATAAAACCTCGTCATTGGTTCTAGTATTAGCTTGCTTGCTAACACTTGAAGAACTCAATAGGTGTTCTCCCCATATAACAGCTAGACATTACGTTACTTTCTAAACGAGAAACAGCAATATATATAATTGTAACGAGTAAAACGTGAAACTAATACTAACATAGGATATCTAGCTAATCTATTTTAATGTTTTGGTCATTCCACTGAAAGGGTGCCATTTGCTTTTATCAAAGTTAATCTTTAATTTATTTTTATCTTTATTTAGGATAAGTGGGCAATCTCTGACTTTTTAAATATTTTTTTTTAAATATATTTCTTAAAGATGTTGAAGCTGAAGATGTTTGCAGTGTTTTCAGTCCTTTTACCAAAACTCTTGAGTGATTCTTAAAGTATATTAAAAATATATTATTAATTTTCTCTGTATTTCCCACAGAAAGGTTATTGGATACATACATGGATACAAATTATAGAAATGTGTGACCTAAAAAACATCAACTTTACTGTGTCTATATATTTTTATATTTTTTGTCTATAAATTTGGGGGGTTTTACAAAAGACCAAAGACAACTTAAAATGATGAATCATACATTGGCCTTTTATCTTTTGTAAAATTTACAACCAAATTTAAAACTTTAAAAGCAGCAGCAACTTAACTCGTATATAAATTACCCTCGGATATATTTCAGGTAATAGTCAAACAAAAATCTCTATCACTTTCTCAGGGCCTTCAGAGGGATCCAAAGTACATAATGGCCACATGATTTGAGGGAGTTTTTAAATCTTTCCAGGAGCAAATGTGATACAGTAACATGACTGAGTGACTTCTGGAAAACTAAAATGTGTTTTCTAAGTGAAAATGTCTAGTTATTTTATAAGAAAATGTATTTGGAGCATTGAAGAGATTTTAAGCCTCAGAACTGTGACTTTTTTTTTGTAAAATGTTAATGATTATATTGAATGGTAAAGTGTATTTTTAAATGTTCCTAATATTAAAAACTATGATAGCTCAACAATACTACAACAAAATGTGCAAGTTCCTTTGATTAATATTACAATATATTTGCATATTATTCTGTAAATATCTTGGGGAAACAAATGGTATCCTTTTGGTAGAATGATCTACATTTGTAACACCACAATGGTCTTAAAACGGAACAAACTCAATAACAGCAATGCTTTAATAAGGCATGAATAACGTGCAACTGAAATGAGTAAAGTGTTATTAACCAGACACTTGCGCTAAAACCCTGTGCTACTTGTGTTTTTTAAATTAGAATACAGAGGAAAACCGAGGAGCCATGCCTTTTCTCCATGGATTCAGAAGGATTATCTATGAGTACCAGCCGCTGGTGGATGCTGTCATGTGTGTTGTAGGAGTCAATGATGGAAATAGTGACAATCAGGACAACAGGTAAAACATGCTTACTAATTTAAAATTGAAGTGTGCGATATTACCCATATCTGATGCCACTGTTGTCGCCTTATATCTTTTAACTTATACATTTATTCCTCTTCCTTTAAAAAAATATATATATATATATATATATATACAATCAAGTTAATATTTTAAATGGATAAAGCTTAAAGTTAAAGCTTATTAAAAAATTTGGTGCGTTTCTTGGAATTTATTAATTTTTTCAGAATAATTTCCTAAAAAATAAAAGGGGAGGATAACTGTTACATTTGAGGGCTGTGCAGTCTGACCTTATACTACCATTTTTACCATCCCAAATAATATTAAATGTTTTTAATTTTAGTCATCTCTAGGTCTGCATTGTGTCTTTAAAAGGACATGATTAGTCGTATCAACAAACACTGAATATGTATATTGCATGTATTATATTATTGTTTACAGATAGGTTGTGTATTTGTATAATTTAATATAATGTAAATAAATATGAATTAAATTTACTTTTACTTTCTACAATTAATTACTATTGCTGTTCTGATTACAAAGGCATAATTAATTCCTCCTACTTCTAGACTAGAATGCAACATACTTCTTTTTTTGAGCATTTTTTGTTGTTGTTAATGTTTTAATTGTTTATTTTCAGAGTTGGAAACTCTGAGGAGGAGAGCAGTATGTCTCTTGAAGAGCTTCTGGAGCGAGAGTCCCAGTCTGAGGTGTTTAAAGAAGGCATCAGCTACGCTCTCTTTAAAGTGGCAGAGCAAGGTTTGGTGTATGCTGCAGAAGTCTTACTTCGCTATGGTGCTGATCTAAACTTTGAAGGTGAGTAACAAATAGAAACTGTTTTTAGACAATTCAATGTGCATTACGTTAAATAAGAAAATAAGAAAAGTAACTTTCCAGACTAACTCGATCAATTCTCAGGGCATGTCAAATTACTATTAATTGCCTCTTGGAATAAGGTCAAATGTAACTGTTGTCAAGCCTGCCTCAACCGTTCCAAATTGACATATTGTGCACTGGCTCTTAAGTGCACCTGCTACTTACTTTCTTAACATTGAACTGCATGTTCATAAGGAGTTGTCATCCTCATACTCAGAAAGAAAAAAAACAAATGCTCTTTTCCTTCTAAAGGAATGTTGTGGTTGGTAGTTGGGGTGACCTCTGCTGGTTGTAGGAATCACTTTCCCCAGGGACATAATTAGTGAATACCTGCAGAGACGGCTTTATTCATCTTTAACATTTATTACATGACTTTACAAGACAATTTTAAACGCTTTACGCCATTTCAATATAAGTACTGTGACATTTATTTCAGATAGATGTTGTGCTTTGAGCATCTAAACATGTGGCTAGTGGAGAAAAAAAATAAAAATAAACTAATCAAGTGCTGCTTTACTGCTATTTAGTGTTGTTACATCTTTATTTCTATTTGGTATCAGCAAATCATTTCTATTTTTCAATCTCATAATGGATTTTTGGGGTATTTGGAGAGTTGAACGTTGAAACACTCAAAGCATACGACATTATATTTGATTTTTCTTTCTTTAGACCCAGTTTCATACTACAACCCACTACATATTGCTGTTTTAAGGAACAAGCCAGACACAGTGAAGCTGCTTGTTGCACACGGAGCAGACATTGAAAAGAGAGACAGGGTAAATCCACTGAGAAATTCAAATTGAAAAAAGATCTCTTATTTCAAATTTATATTATTATTTTGTACTTGCTAGATACACGAAAGCAGCCCTTTGGATCTTGCCAGCGAGGAGTCAGAAAGACTGCCCTGCCTGCTCACCCTGTTGGACCTGGGTGCTAATGTCAATGCAAGAGACAAGCATGGTACATTTATTTTATGAACCCGGACTAAAATGTTTATTCTTAGACTTTTTTTTGATACATTTCTTTTTTCCATTTTCCTAACAGGTAAAACACCATTGCTTCATGCATTGGCAAGCAGTGATGGACTCACAGTAAACAACACAGAAAACATCCAGCTTCTTCTTCAGAGAGGTACTTAATTAACTTAATGTCTTATTTTTTTTCTGTACAATTTGACATCATTTTAAACTGTCGGCCAATGTTAGTCTAAATAATAGCTACCAAATGATTTAGGTAAAAGCCCAATGCAGCTTTTGATTCAGGGATGACGTTGAATCTTTTTGGCCCCAGTCCCACTTCATCTTAATTGATCAGCTGGGACATAGAATTCGGAATCTGTCATTTAAATTTCGGTGATAAATTAACAGACTGTTGTTAAAATGAATACAAGTAGACTCGCATCATAAGACCTATGCATTATCTAGGATACCAGCTGTACTAAGTTAATGCCACTTCTCTGCAGGGGCAGATGTGAATGCTGCTACAGTGGATGGTGAAACAGTAGAGTCTGCAGTGGTTTTTTTGATAAAGGAGGCTCTGGATGCAAATGTGGAAGATGCAGCTGAGATTGGCAACTTTTGTTTGAAAACCACACAGCTACTGTTAGCCCATGGTGTGGACCCAAGCTGCTGTCTGAATAAGGAAGGCGAGCCCTCTCTAACTCAGACCAGTCTAGAGTACTTTGACCTGCTCTTCCCTTTGGCTGTGCTCCTAATCCAGAGCAGGGCCACTTTAGTATGCTCCTACCACGGTGATTCCTGTTGGTCAGGTTACAGTCTTCTTTTCCATCGGCTGTACACAGTTCTGCAGGATTGTTCTGATCAAAGTCATGCTTCAGAACTATTGGAGCAGGCTGAGGTTTTGCTCGATTTAGCAAGAGTAAACAAACATATTCTACATTTGGGCCCAGAAGCTCCTGTGCACATTCATGACACTCACCCATACGCCCAGTCTCTGTTGGATCTGCACCGCCGGGTCGTAGAGCATGAAGCAAGCCCTCCAGCTCTACGATGTATTTGCAGGGCATTCATAAGGAGCCACTTAAAACCCTGGCCGTTGGAAACAAGAGTCAAAGCCTTGCCATTACCAGAAAGACTCAAAGACTTTCTTCTCTATAACACTCAGCCTGGCTGGGACTACTTTAGGCCCCAGAACAGCCAGGGTTGACTGTACAAACTAACCATATTCAATATTGGACAACTTGCCTCAAATCATCCAAATGTAACAAATGGGCAAACAGACTATTTGTGTATCAGTAAAAGTCTAGCTTATAATACCTAGGAGGCCTCTTTTGTGAGTCTTTACCAAATAAATACAAATATGTATTCTTAAAGTTATTTCTGTACAAAAATACCAGCGTTTTGTGTATTTGTTGCCGTTACAATAAAATGCCACCAGATGGCAATGTTGCTCCTACATCGCACCAACAAATCGATGTCAGAATGTGCCACATTTTTATTCACAGTGCAGCTCGTTTGAGGTCTTCCATCTGTGTTTAATTTTCTTAATGTTTTTGCCATATATTGGGGATTTTTTAATGGTATATCTTCTAGCTTTATATGAAGATGAACTAATAAAAAATCAGTCTCAAGCTGTGCCCTAATTACTGTGCTCACAACATATGATAAACATATAATCTTTAATCTTTTAATTATTACATTATTTTGTTGGCCACATAATGCATTGCTGATGCTAAGCATTAAATGCTGATGCATTGAATTTTATTTCTTAGTTTTATTTCACAGCTTTATTCATTAGATGAATGCTTAATAAATCTTAAACACGTGCACCTCTTTATATCTGTTTTGACAAATATATATATATAATATATATATATATATATAGAATCTCTCAAATGATAGAACGTTATTAAGTAAAAAATATTTTTATTTAAATCAGGTCATCTTATTACCAGAAAAAAAAAAAGTACTAATAATCCACAACCACCATTGGATTCATATATGTTTGTGTCTGTGATGAGCAAACTAAATAGGACATTGTGTTACACAACTAACCCCTTCCTGACATTGCTAGAGCTGGAGTGGCTCCAAGGCTTGCAGGCGCTCCAGCTCCTCTTGGTTATCTAGGTCACAGCCTCTGAGGAGAAGAACCTGAGCAGCAGCAGCCCTCTATGACACACGCTTCACTCTCCTGTCTGCCTCAATCTCCTGCATATTCTTGACAAAACCTCAACACTGGCCCGGTCGAACAAGGGATAGATGGGATGGAGAAAGGGAGGGGGCACAGAAGGCTGGGGGTAAAAGCCTCAACATTAAAGATACAGAGCCAGCATATGTGGAATGGTTATGAGAGCACTCTTGGAGGACAAATGGAAAGGGAAAGGCAATGTTGGATTACATTCATATAATACACAGGCTGTAGAAACATAATCCGGCAAACCAACAATCACAAGAGTGAAGGAAAAAAACAGTCCAATCCCTGCTCGAAGAAGGTGATAGAATAGAGATAGTGGGGGGAGGGCTCAGCCACTACTCTCCATCCAGCATTTATTGGAAAACAGTGTGAGTGAAGCTCGCTACTGAAATTAGTTATTGATCTATTCTCTCCCTGAAGCCCATGGGTCTTTCCCACCACACCTGCACATTCTCTCATTGCCTTTTCTTTCACTGCGGCCCATTGTAGCAACCAACCTTTGCTTCAAGGTGCCTGCTTTGTTTGTTGGAGCATTTTTCATATTAGAATGGTGCAGATTATATTCAACAATTCAAGACAGAACAATATGGCATTTTCAAGACTTTTACATTATATAATCTGCTCTTTGAATAAGAGTGAAGGCTACATATTTTCCTTCTTGAACTGTCCTTTAACTGTGGTGGAGGGTTTCTTAGAAGCTATGTTTAAAGGGGTTACGGCCCCTGGTAGGTTCTTGCCAAGCAAACAGGTCCTAGACCATCAGTGGTTCCCAAAGCCCTTTCCGAAGACAAACGTTTAAGGGGCCTCCCTGTGCCTTTGGGTTGGGGAAAGGTTTCTCACTGTTGTCTGTGTCTACTGGCCAAACAATCTTTTTGGAGTCCCTGGGAAGTGTGATGAGTTGTGCTGTGTCTCAAGACTTTGTCATTCTAGTTGGGAACCTCAATGACTATGTGGGCAATGACAGGGACATCAGCGGGATATGATTTGGAGTAATGTCCTCCCCTCTCTAAACCAGAGTGGTGTTCTGTTATAGGACTTCTGTGCTAGTCACAGTTTGACCATAAAGAACACTGTTCAAGCATAAGGGTGTCCATCAGTGCATGTGGCACCAGGGATATCCCTGGCCGAAAGTCGATGATCAACTTTGTGGCAATCCTCGAATTGGGAAGGGGAAGTCTGAAGTAAGGGATGCCATCAAACTGAAGAAGGAGTCCTATCAAGCTTGGCTGGTTTGTTGGACTCCTGAGACAACTGATGGGTACCAGCGGGTCAGGTTTTGTGAGGCCATGGAGGGGGACTATCAGCTGGCCGCAAAAAAATTCTGAAAAGGGGTGTGGGACCTACCCTGAGTAGATCTCTGGATGTTGTGGGGATGTCTTGGCTGACATGCCTCTTGGGTGGTGGCCCCTGTTTTTAAGAAGGGGACCAGAGGGTGTGTTTCATCTACAGGGGGATCACACTCCTCAGCATCCCAGGGTACGTGAGAGGAGAATTCCTGGTTATGGAATACTGTACCAGCCATATACCTGTTTGCCCTACTAGTCACGCACCTTGTAGATTTGGAGAATGCATTGAACTGGGTACCTTGCAGTATCCTGTGGGGGGTGCTCAGGTAATCTGGGAGAGCTTGATTTGCATTGCCAGCAGTAAGTCAGACCTGTTCCTGGTGGGTGTTTAACTAGGTGGGGGGGCCTTTGTCACTGATTCTGTTCATAATTTTTACGGACAACATTTCTAGGCAAAGCCAGGGGCCAGAAGGAGTTCAGTTTGGGGAGCAAAGTTTCTTATCTCTGCTTTTTGTGGATGATGTTGTTCTGCTGGTTTCATCAAACCAGGACCTTCAGTGTTTTGCCTTCTCCAGGTTAGTGGAGAGCTCCTGCCTCAAGTGGTGGAGTTAAACTGTCATTTTATCAGCCTGTTGTACTAAAAAAAAGAGCCAAGCCTCAAGACAAATGTTGAGATCTGCTGGAGCCATTCCCGCAAGTCCTTTCAGTTTTTTATTATGGACCAGTATGGCCTTCACCTTTCATGTCATCTCTAGCCCTTGTGTTTCTCAAGCTTGAGATTGCAATATATGTATTAGTACAATTTTTTTTGCTGCTTGTCCATCACTCAGTACTATGCACTTTATTGAAAATTTATTTTCTTATCCATTGAGATTACAAATCTCTTAGGGAAGGTAGGGAAAAATGGAGCACTGAAAAGATATGTATGCTGTACACTGAGGGAACATGCAAACTCCACACTGAAAAGCCAAGCTGGGGATCGGGCCCAGTTACAAGTCGGTTTTTGCCTTGAAGTCCCACTTAATTTCACTTCAGTCTGGGCCTTCTTCTGTCATGACAACTGCCTCTGTTCTGTCTCTCAGCTCTTTTAGCCACTGGAAACCACTTCTGCCAGTGGTTGAAGCTTCAATCTTCTCCATGCTGCATATTGGCTGATTTTCATATCACATCCAAGCATCTCAAAGACCTCTGTTGCTGTAATGCAGTAGTCCCAGTAATTACTCAGAGGGACTCTCTGAAATGCAGCATTCACATATTCTTGAAGTACCCTGCCGGGCCAAAAAAAAAAGTCACACTCTAAAATCCAGTAATGGAATAACCTGGTCATTCAGTATATTTAGGTAGTCAGCTGACCTCATTGTTTGGACATATATCGTTGCTAAACCTAGACCTGACCAACTGCAACAACTCCAGATCATAGCGGCAGTAGCTCAGTGGGTAGAGCAGCCGTCCTTTGACCGGCGGGTGGGCAGTTCATTCCCCACTTGAAACATCCCAAAACATCATCTCGCTCTCCCCCACATATTGTCGTTGAGTCCTTGGGCAAGACACTTAACCTACATTGCCTCCAGTGATGTTCTGTAACACTGGTAAATAGCTTAATGTGCTAGGCTATATACTGTAGTGCAATATAAAAATAAAGATTATTATTATTATTATAAGTTTAAACATAGCCATGAGTTCCACTGATCACAATTATTCAAGCTTTTTTTACGACCACGTTTCTTCCTCAAAGATGATGGTTCCCCAATATCCTTTTAGTTTTTAATTATGCGTTGGAAAATTTTGAACCCAATTTTAGTAGTTTCAGCATCTCCTTAGATGTTTTCTTTACTTGATGCATGCCAATAATTTGACCCTTCTGAAAAATATTAACATCTTTTCCACAACCACAGGATGTGTCTTTCCATATTGTTTAAAAAATGGGACATTACTCACTGCATCAGACAAGGTTAAATAACTTGTTGCCAGCTGTAACATAATCATCCATGCAGTAATTATTGAATGCTCTTATCTATTTGCTTAGTTAAATCCAGGTGGTGACTTATTTTTTTGGGCTGGGCAGTGTATCTTAGAGAACACTTCACCTGGTCTTAGTAAGCAGTAATACAAGGCCATGTTTACCCCCTCTTCTTTTTATGACAGTCTGCACACGTATGGGACTGAGGAGACAAGTTGCTCACATTTAGGAATAGAAATGTTGTCCCATTCATGTCTAATACAGGCTTCTAGTTGCTCAACTGTCTTAAGTCTTCTATGTCACATGTTCCTCTTTACAATGTGCCAAATGTTTTCTATGAGTGAAAGATCTGGACATTTCAGAACCGGATCCTTCTTCTACACAGCCATGATTTTGTAAAAATGCGGTATGTGGTCTGGCATTGTCATGTTGGGAAATGCAAGGTCTTCTCTGAAAGATACGACGTCTAGACAGGAGCATATTGTTCTAGAAGTTGGATATACCTTTCAGCGTTGATGGTGTCTTTCTAGATGTGTAAGCTGCCCATGCCACACGCTCTCATGACACCCCATACATCAGAGATGCAGGCTTCTGAACTGCGTGCTCATAACAACTTAGGTTGTCCTTATCCTCATTGGTCCGGGTAACATGGCGTCCCAGTTTTTCAAAAAGAACTTCAAATTTTGATTTGTCTGACCAGTTTTCACTTTGCCACAGTCCATTTTAAATCCTATAGAGTTTCAGTTGGCAACGGCGAATTGCCCGGTGGAATATGTTCACCGACAATGTTTTCTGGAAGTATCCATTTTGTGATTTCCATTACAGTAGCATTCCTGTATGTGATGCAGTCTAAGGGCTTGAAGATCATGGGCATCCAGTCCATGATCTGGAAAGCCCTTGATCCAGAAGATCAAGGGCTTTCCAGCCTTGACCCTTACGCACAGAGATTGTTCCAGATTCTCTGAATCTTTGGAATCTTATATCTTTGAAATTTTAAACCACCACAGCATTGCAATCTGTTTATATTCACAGTTTGTACAGTGTCCCAAAGTTTTTGGAATAGAGTTTGTAAATATGTATTATCTTACGATACGAAGCCATCATTTCACTTTTACTACTTAAATGTTCAAGTTTGAGGTTTTGTTAACATTTTGGATTGACCAAGAGCACTGTAAGTTGCACAATAAAAAAAATTAATCCTCAAAAATACAACTTGCTTATTAATTGTGCACATACAGTATATATATATATATATATATATATATATATATATATATATATATATATATATATATATATATATATATATATATATATATATATATATATATTGGATGGAAACCTTCAGCAATAGTCTTAGAGAAACTGGGGTGCAGTGGCTCAGGTGGTATAGCAGGTGCCCTATAACCAGAAAGTTGGTGGTTGAGCCCCACTTTCCCCACCTTGCTTCCAGTGTCTGTGGCTCTGGTGTGTGAATGTGGGGCTACCAAAGTAGCTTACTGTGGAGTGACTGAATAATGGACTCTGTAAAGTGCTTTGAAAAAATTGCGATATAAATCTAATCTATTGTTTTTTTCTTTTGCTCCACAAATATTTCCAAACAGTTTGGAGTGCACAAAGTAGAAAGCATTCAGAATAGTTGTAGATTTTCCCAGAAGTGGACGTCCCTAAAAACTTCCCATTGGCAGGCAAATGCCAAGACAAACCATTCCAAAAGCTAAAACTCTGAGACTGGAGGCCTCATTCAGAAAGTCCATAACAGCGGGGGGTGTGAGGGGAAACTTCTTGTGATTAAAAGGAACATGGAAACATGACTGTGTCTGTGGCTCACAACACTGCTTTTACACAAGGAAAAGGTCCTATGAACCTTCACCTTGATGCCCAGTGCCACAATAGGCAAAAACCCAACAACATTTCACAGAAACACAGGGTGGACAAGGTCTGATTGTTTGGGCTTATTTCTAGCCCATGAGTTGGGCATTTGGCAGCCACTGTCCAAAAACTCCTCTGTTAACTATTTACCTTTCTAAAAGCAATTAAGAAAATTATAAATGTTGTAGTTTCCTTGGAAGTCCAGACCTCAACCCAGTTTTAATTATAAAGCTTAGGCACAACAATATAAATTTTTATTATTATTATTTTATTTTATTTTTGTGCAATAAAAGATGCACTGTAAAAATATGTTGTTCAAGTTGATTTTGCCTCATACTATGACCTGATAAGATTGGATCACTTAACATTTTTACATAAAAATAAAATAGCCTTAAATAACAATCTGCACTCATACAAAACATTACATCCTGACATTTGATTAAAAACATTACCTCAGTTTGTCTTGTTTCATTTACACCAACATCACAAGTGAAGAACATTGTCTGTTCCAGGCCTTTTGTAGTGTACAGACTATGCAGTATGTGCATCTCCCTGTCTTTCACTAGACATTGTCTAGACAAAGGATAATTGCAGACATCACTGAGCACTCAGCTGCTGCAAGAAACCTCATGGGACTTGAGGTGGACTTTGAGGCAAACGGCCAGCAGTGAGGGGGTCACACCAGTAATGCCCCACGAATGGCACAAATGAGCCTATGTGCTTGTTAGCTTTCAAGGCTGTGTGGATTGAATGTGGATTCTGTACAGACATGGAAACACAGAGTACCAAGTGCTCACAACCACAGATGTAGTGACATCATCTGAAAGAAATGTTCCTCAGCTCTGCTAGTCTTGATGTTGAGCACCAATGAATGACTCTCATAAGTGAAGTAAAGCTAATTCTCTATCGGTATTGACATGTTCAGTTGCATTACATTTCAAAAAAATCTCTTTCCAGATTATTGAGTGACTTTTTCCACATGGACACTGGACTGGGGCTGTATTGGGGTTAGCATGTAAGAGATGGTTACAAGTCACTGAGATCACCCAAGGCCCAGGACTAATCTCTGTGGGGGTGGAGTGGATGCAGGATAACTGAATCCTGTCGGGGCGGGCCACCCCCTCATTCTACACCAGGTGTTGGTTCTACCTTTTAACTAAGTTTGTGTTAAGATTACCTTAAAGCCTAGAGTATTTTTTTACATTTAATTATTTTATCTATTTTTAATGTAAATACATCTTTTATATATAAGATATATGAAAAAAAAACTTGTTGTGTTTGGTGTTTTGATCCTTGCTTCTTTAAAAACCTTTAAACTGACTTGTGAACCATTTTTATGCCTCTAGCTGTCAAATAGAAATTGTGCAGTTACATTCTAAAAGTTTGTTGCCCAACTGCACCACTCTCTCTTTTGAAAGAAAGCTGGTTTGAAAAGTTTAGACAACACTGCACCATGCTTTTTTTTTCAATGATTGAATATCTTTCTGATTTTAAAGGAAAGTGCCTTAAAAAGTAAAAGTTCTATTCTGCAGCTTGTATTTTAAAACCCAGCACCCTTTCTAATTCTACAACTGACGCCATTTCACAGAAATTCCAGACAACTGGCGCCTGAGCTCTGCCTTCAAGAAGGACATGATGAATAGGACACACCCTGCTACTGAATGGTAGAATATATGGCACACTGCAGTGTTACAGCCTAGATTCATTACGGTCTCCATACTCCTAGTTCTTTTCAGTTGTGCTCATTCTGCTTTCTCCCCTGCGCTTCACGCTGCTGCCTATTTTTAAAAGCTTGAATTTGAGTGAAATACACTGAGGCACCAGCAAGGCGAGCTACAGCTCTTTCCAGCACTGGTTCCTGATCCTCCTCTTTGTTGTGGTCTATGCATGCCTCTTCTAGTCACATGACTCTGTTTCTATGGCAACTCGGGTTTGAGTAATCATTTGCGTTACGACCTTTATTCCCTTGAGGAAAGGGGAGGGGGAGGTTAGACTGAGCCTGTAGAAAGAAAGAGCGAGAGGAAAGAGAAAAGACAGGCAGAAGGGGAGCGGCGGAGAGGCACAGGCACACAGAGAGGCAAAGAAAAATAGTTAAAAGCAACTCTGTACAGGGAAATATATTTGGTTTATTTCATTTTTCATGATTTCTCTTCGTGCTGCATATTAGCTTCCAATTTGTAATATTTAATAGTTGAAACAAAGATGTGGCACTAAACACCGGTTTGTGTGCTGTTTCATCAGAATTTCTTTGAAACTGTGACTCACTCTGTGACTAAGAGAGGCAGCTAGTTTGGCCGGGCAGCACCAGACATGTATGTTTTATAAGGGCCTACACACACTGCCACGTAGATCTTTGCGAAGACAGGCTACAACAGCCCCTTTAAAACTGCAACCCTCAGCTAAACCTAAAGAAACCTAACCCTAATTGTACCAACACCTTTTAACCATTAACAATACATGTTGCCTTTTCCCAACCTTTCAAATAAAGATTTTGGGACACTCAGTATGCAGCTAGAACAAGAACATTCACATGCCGCCCCTTTAGAGGAGAAGCAGTGCTGTGCCACATGTGCAAGTCTCAGCAGAAACAGATTCTGTATGTTCCTGTTTCTTGCTCTCCCGGCTGCGTTGTCATGGTTACCGAGCTAGTCCACCAAGGCATGCATCTCCTCTCTCTTTTCTCAGTCTCTCTATCCACTGTTGGGTGATTCAACCCATCACTTGGCTTGTGTCATCTCTTAGATGGAGTTTTAAGAGTTTCGAGCCCCCACATGTCCTAAATGGAGCTTTTAGTTTGGTTTTAGATGCCAGTGGAGAATTCGAGGTGTTTGGGTCTATCTAGATGTTGAGGTGAGGGGGATCCAGCGCTGACAGGACCTGGGCTGCTGATAGACACTATGGGGGTTGTGTGGTGGATGTGCTGTTGGTGCTGGCTGCTTCTAGGTGCCTGTGACTGGAGCTGAATATGAATTAGGGGGCCCTGGTTTTTCCAGAGAAGGCGGCTAGGGAGAGCCGGTAAAACCAGAGACCACTGGAGCCTAGCTGCTTGAGAGGCCCCCACAAGCTGCTGACAGGAGCTGCAGCTAGCCATCACGTTAATTAGCGTTTTTACTCTAGCAGCACCGAATGGGGGAGTGGGTTAGAGGGATGTGGGGGTGGTATATGACTCATAGACACAGTATGGTTTATTCATGATGGAGGAAGGGGTTGTGTGTGTGTGTGTGTGTGTGTGTGTGTGTGTGTGTGTGAGAGAGAGAGAGAGAGAGAGAGAGCGAACAGACATTTGATTTGCACAGCTCCCTCTCTCTCCCCGTGTGCGTGTGTCTCAGTAGATCACTGATTGGCACAGAGCCAGGATACTATTATGTCTTGAACATAATACCAGACATTCATTGTTATTTTCACATGTTTTTTTCTATAATTTTACAATTCATATCCAATTCATGTAATTCAGTAATACATACATAAAACAGATTATTTACTTTTTACCAGTGGATGACAAAGTTAGTACACAACTTATAATATGAAAAGGAAAACTGTTTATATGCCACATTATATTATGTGAGTTTCATGTTGTTTTGAAAAAAGTATTGATGCGTCTTTTAAAATACTGCATGTTTTGGAAGCTTCCGACTGATTAAATGGGTGGCTCACTCACTTTAAGGGGTGGCTCACTCATAGGTGACCTGACCTTGTCTCCTTTTACTCGGCCCCTCAGAATGATCCTCAACCCACCATGGCATAACCAAGATCAATAGTTTGCTCCAAACCAATCACCATGGACTTCTTATTTAGGCTGAGCAAAGCTGCTGCTGTGTGGAATATTCTCGAACAAGCAGCTCCTCCGTTCTCTCTTCATACCATAGCAGGGATGCACTGGCTGGCTTGTATGTGTAAATAAACATGTGTATTTGTAGGGGGGGTTATATTACAGCAATGCTATTGTCTAATTGTCTCTTCTTATCATTAGTGACAACCATGACCTCTGTTATTGGCATATCTGCATTCTGCCTGCACTGCAGAGCCTCCACCACAGCAGTGCTCGCAGCGTTTTCTCCCAAGAGCGCCAGGGCCCATGCCTCATAAATACAAACACAATTTCTCCTACACCTTCTGACTGCAGGACAGGACTCCACACATATCTGCCCGTGGAGCGCAGCCCATTTGCATACATATTAAAGTGACGCCTCAGAAAAAAGAAAGAGAGAGAAAGAGGGAGAAGTGGATTGGAGAGGAGGGGGGATAGAGAGCGGGTATATGCAAACAAGGCTTTCATCTAATATGCAAGAACCAGCAATGCTCTGGCATAAATCTGCATCTGAGCTCAGGCAAAGAGAGCCCATTTGACAGCAAATGGGCTCGGGATGCTTGTTTGATGCACAGGGGAGCACTGTGTTGCCCCACAGAGAATAGGGCGATTGATCAAAATAACTTGTCACATATAACTACTACTAGAAAGTAAAAGTTTGAGGTGTGGCTTAGATCAGAGGGGGAATGACTGATAAAGATTGAGAAATACTACCGGGGAACAAGTAGGTGGTGTCCGTAACTTGTGCTGAAAAAGTACAGGAAAATGTTTTTATAATTTCAAACCTTTTTGTACAGGCAAAAGTAGAGCACATGATGGCAGTAAAGCAGAAAAAGTACACCAGAGAAACTTTACTTACTGTCTTTAGAATCTGGAGTGCTGCCATGAGCTTTGGGTTTCCCCTAACTGTGCGACTATTTCATGTTGGACACCCTTGAACTCCCTTTCCTGTTTTCCTGCCTGAGCATGTCGCATTGAAGCACGCCATTCTGTCTGCACAGGTGATCTTACGCACAGGAAATGGAAACTCTGAACGTGTGTGCTTGTGAATGCGCAGCTATGGGTTTGTGTGCGCAGGAAAAAAGTGTGGTAGCAGAGAGCTTGAAACAGGATATGCTGGGAATAACACAAAGCACAAAAAGTGTCACATGATCTGAAACACAGGGTTGATTTATTTGGCTTCAGAAAGAATCTGTTGCATGTGGTTTGGAGGAGAGAATGTTTTCCTTCTTTGCTCCCAGTGTGCTCAGACACAACACATGGAAACATTTCGGAGAGGCCATGGGTCTGTAAAAAAATCTTTTAGACTTTTTAACTTTTTCTCCCTCTTTTCATTGCGTTTTGGCTTTCCAAACTGATTGAATTACATACATCTGCCCGCCATATGTGGAAATACGTATATATTCCTAATGAATAATCACAATGTACTTCATGTTTGGACATACCATTAACTGATCTGATAATAGTTTGTTTATGCAGAAATGACCTGTTAGTGTCTGTTGGTGGGCTTCCATATCAGGGCACAGCATGCAGATGTATCAATGAACATCCTATTTACAGCTTCACTTTCAGTCTGTAATAAATACACTTCCACTGACATGACACAGTTGTGTGTCTGCTCTATTGTCTGCCATAAATATGCTGGAAGGGTTGGTTAAATATTGATAACACCAATTTTCTGCCCCCCCCCCAATCACCGCTCCCATCCACTCTCCATCACCAGCACACACAAACACATTCCAAACACCATCTTCCTTTTCAGCTTCTATCTGGCAGTTATTTCACCCTCGCTGTAACCTTGCTTATGCATATTGCATATGTAAATAAAGCCCCCCCAACCCACACACACACACACACACACACACACACACACACATACACACATTTCTCTCAAGCAATTGTGTGCATCTTCTCCAGAGCTGCATATCTTAGCTCTGTTTAAGAAGAGGTACAATGGAAAACTCAAATGCCTTTGTTTTTCAGTATTTTTTTCTCTTAGGTGCCACTCTTGTGCTGTGTTTTGATAAACAAGGTTCACTTGTAGCAAGCCCTGAAGTATGTAAAGATGTGGATATGGGTGAAGCAGCAATCTCTTGCAATAAAGTTCCCATAAAGCATCTGTCTTAGAAAGAATAAAAACAGCACAAGACGTAGAAGTGTACACAAAGCCAATTTCTAAGACTTGCACTGTTTACTGTTTTGATGAAGTTACATTTGGTTTTAGTGCTAGATGTCTTGCTGGGTTCATGAGCAGAGTAAACATCTGTATATATACTAAAGCATCAGACTAAATGACAACAACATAGAATGCATACTGAACATACTGAATACTTTCAATAACACTGTATTAAGCTTTACGGAATAATGTCGAGGTGGGGGCTTATTGTGACCTTGTATTGAATTCTTGCATTTCCCTTTATTATTATAAAGGGAAATGTATAATCATTATAAATATTAAGTATATTTTGCATTTAAGTTACAGGTATAGCCAGATTAATGATTAAACAGTGACACTACCCGCAGAAATACCCACA
The DNA here is from genome assembly GCA_024349245.1 of Neodontobutis hainanensis. Taxonomy (NCBI): domain Eukaryota; kingdom Metazoa; phylum Chordata; class Actinopteri; order Gobiiformes; family Odontobutidae; genus Neodontobutis; species Neodontobutis hainanensis. Next base: position 5,481,949 of record JALDNG010000043.1, on the reverse strand, counting down.
CTGACTGCATTTATAAGATCTGCATTTCAATCTGACCTGAACAATTTTGGTGACTAGCTATGAAAATGATAATTACCAATTTAAAAAAAAATCTTATTTTTATTGTTTAAATTAAATTAATAAATATGTGGAAATCTTTAATTTAATTTAAAATGTATTTGCACACACACATATATATATATATATATATATATATATATATATATATATACAGAATTTGTAAAAAATATGTTATTGCTTTATCTAGAGGCCTGCCTTTTGTCATCATGGTTGTTTTAGTAAACTGAGAGCCTATCTTGTGATTCTAGTGTGGCCACATACCACACAGTACCATAGAACTTTTCAGTCTGTTTTGCCCATGTTATAACCTAAATTCCAGTGAGATTCCACACATTACACTGCAATTTACTCTATTATGGGAGCATGATAACCATAATAGTGACTGTCCTCCTGATTCACCTATTTGGCAGAAAATCAAAGCCCTCTCCAGGTGTTCAGTAAGATGTCAGCCATCTGTGTATACTCACAAACACATGTGGGCCATGGATGACAGATAATCTCTCTATAAAGAGCTTTCACCTCACATCCCAGTGCATTGAAGATAGTTTTACTCTTAAATGACATCACTGTCTTATACAGACACTTGGCATGGTTTTCTGTAAGTGCTTATCAACTGTTCCACGTTGTTTTTCGTTCTGTTGGATACATTTTTCTATTGAAAATATACATATCTATATTGTATATGCATTGACAATGTGTTCCAATGTACTTACACCATCAGAGTTCTATTCCTATCGTAGGTTACTCTGTTTTACTTTGCTCTGGTCTATTCCACATTGACACTCGGTGTTTTTTTTTTACACCTATAAAGCTCAGACCACGGTGAAATGCAGCATGCCAGCTCCTACGTGCATTCTCAATGAGGCTAGTAGTGATATTTGCGTATAACAGATGCACCGCCTCCTTCCCATTGGACAATGTGTACATGAGGGCGTGGCAAGGAAAGATGAGAGTTGAAAATCCATGCCCTTACTGGGAAGACATGGTGCGCTATGGACACAGTCTACCCGAATCAAGTAGGAATCTCAACTGAAGACATAACTATTTCTTTAAATAGGGAAGAAACGATTTGACAAACAGAAACAGAAACGGGTGGCCCATCACAGAATGGAGTGTGCATTTGACGCACAGAACCTGATCTCCATTTCTTTGAGGAAAATCCAAAGCTCCAGGACGCAGAGAGGAGGCATTAAGCTCCACAAGAACTTACTGGTAACGTACGTTCTGAGAAACGCCAGACAGTTTTATATGAGCAAAAACTTGTCGCAGACGCATAGGACGCAGCAGTACGAGGACGTAGTTGCAGTCCGAGCAAGGCAAGAATACCTTGAAATTGCCGGGAGCTTTAAGGAGTTGACCGATGACTTCTACTGCAACTTTACTGGTGTTGAGTCGGACACTTGGCACTGCGGAGCGCACCAGCACAGCGATCAGCCTGCAGAGGTGGCGCACCAAGACGCATCTGCCTGCGCAATGGTTTCACATTCTGACCTCATGGTTTCTGAAGCCTGCTGGAGTTGTGTAGACAAATCCACCTGGGAGTTACCTGTCCCAAACCCACAGACCAACCAAAAGACTGTCCTGGACTTGGACACGCATGTGGTGACTACTGTCACTAATGGATACTTCCACTCAGACTGTTGCGCGCCGCCAAAACAGCCGCAGGGCGCGCTCTGCTACACCAAGAAGCGAAAGATGGACACAAGTTATTATATTGTCGATCCAGAGTTTTATTTGCCAGACTTTGGGCCAGTGCCATGCAAAAGAATGAGGGCTGATGATGACTCAAATGGGGACTCGGACCAATTAGACTCTTCAAACATTTCTAACCTGATCTCTGTGTTGGGTTCAGGTGGACTATCTGAGTTTGTGAGTTGGCAGCAAACGGACCTTGAGCAGATATTTGCCTCTCAAACTCTTTGTTTAAAACAGACATTGTTAACAGGTAGCGGCTGGACGAGAGCAATCGAAGCATTTTGATTTGTGTACATTATTTTTCTTTGTATCATTTATTTTATTGCTTTTAAATAAAAATGACAAGTGCAATCCTTGTTCTGCTCTCTTATTAAATATGTTCTACAAAATTGAATCTACAGATCCAGTCTAGTTTTGCACACTGTTGGCTATTTTTGATGACAGTTAGGGCTATATGATTTCATCACAAATTAGCCTAGGCTATTCTTTGCTGGTGATGTGTGTGGGATAGTGGAGTTAGCTTTTAGTTTGTATTTTCTGAAGAAATGAATTAGAGCGGTTTCTTTGAAAAGATGTTGGAAGAGCTCCATCATGTGGTTAGTACAGATCAGTGCAGCCTGCATGCAGCATATTAACGTGATTTTTCTGAAAATGCTTTATTTATACCAGGGGTTGCGTTCATTCTTCAATAAATCAACACATTTTAATATCACAGATGTACTGACTTTGAGACTGTGTTCACTGAATGAACATTTTCTGGTGAATTAGTGCTCCACTGTAGAGTCCAGGGTACGTTTTATAGGCCTACTATTACAAATGTTGAATGAGCTTTCTGTTAACTTAAAGACATAGCCTATAAAACTAGCCATAGGTTAGAAAACAGACCCATTTACTTCATTGATCATATCACAACTCTGACTAATAATATTTTCTCAATTTATGTTGATTCAGGATGAAAAAGACTGTATTCCAACCTGTTTCCTTATTATTTCTTGTTTCATCTTTGAATATAGTTTATAAAACATTAGCCTACCTACCAAAATGAGACGTGTGGGAAGCGCATGAGCGCACGTTTATGTTTTTGTTTATCGGCGTGACCAAGGGGGGCGGGCACAGGCGGACAGCTGAGAATAGAGGTGTGCTGCTTGTCCTTGAGACATGACAGCGCGAGCTTTTCTCATCTTTACTCTCGGGACAGTCAAAGGCTTTAACGCGTCTATGTAACACCATGTTTGGGGTATTTGTCAGAGCAGCGGTGAGTGTTGCGTTTGAAGACTAGCCCATTTTGTTATTAGTGCGTAAACAAATGTAGGCTAACACTCTAGGTTTTGCAGTTACGTTCAGGTTTACGGTAACAGTTTAAAGGGGGGTAGGACGCTCCGGGACAGCAATAGTGCAACATCATTTTTGAGTTAAATTTAATATTTTATGTAGGCTACGTAAGCCACGATAATTTTGCTTTTTCTGTGAAATTGCATTGCCTCCTGAAATATTGCGTATGAGCACCGTTAGCTAGTTTTTGTTAGCGTGTGCGCACGCACGTTAATGTGCTGCAAAAGGGAGTCGAGAAACTGCACCACAAATGTAACTTTTTTCAGCTGCCTTTTACTGACATTCTTGATTCACTCTCGCTGTTGCAACATGCCTGTTTTGGCATTATATTTGGCAAAATAGTGATGGTTTTATTATGAAAATGCCGGAAGTTCGTCTTCTATTTGCAAATAAGGCTTGACACAAAGAACTGTGATTTACAGCTTAACACACACACACTATGGGACTATTCCAACCTCTGCTGGTGAACATTATGCAGTCATTTTTTCCCTACACACTTTACCATAGGCCTACAGTGGGTCAATGGGTCATGTTTTATAATTTGTTAATAACTGATCATAGCCATAAGTATGCTTTCTGTTATGTGTGTTTGTTTTTGGTGCCATGCCAAAGGTTCAAAGTGTGACTATCTATTTATGGACTTTGTGTTCAAAAGTAGCACAACAAATTGTTCAGGGTGCTCAGTTGTTGTGGGTATCATTTGTCACAGACCAATCTGTCATTTTGTGAAAAGAATAGTAAAATGTTGATATTAGTTGCACACAGCCTACTTAAACCATCACATAAAGGCCGACTGCTTCATGGCTTGACTCTAAACTGTTGGCACCTGGATTTGTAATGCAGCATCAGTTTGTTCAGTTGTTGTGCACATACAGCTATAGTAGATTACTAATAACACCAACATGTTTTTCAGCTGCGCCCAGGTGTATTAAAGCCATGTCGACTAGTAAGATCAATCGCACAGCAATCGCAAGAAAGTTTGCCAAAAATGCCAGTGCCACCCTTAAAGGAGACATGTGAGCGCTATCTAGCATCTCTCGAGCCAATCGTAAGTAAGGAAGAACTTGATCACACACGTCAACTGATTGAGGAACTCCTCAAAGGAGGTGTGGGGGAACGTTTGCAGAAAAGCCTGGAGCGGCGTGCACGCAAAACAGACAACTGGGTAGATATGTCTGTATATGTTTTTAGAATAAATTATTGTTAAATTATTTATGTTTTAGTTAAAATTATTGTAGATTATGATGTGTGTTAGTTAGAAGTGAGATAATACCAACACATTTCTTCTGTAGTTGTCTGAATGGTGGATGCAGTCAGCCTATCTAGACTGTCGAATGCCAGTGCCGGTCTACACCAGCCCTGGTGTTGTGCTGCCCCGTATGCATTTCCATGATTGTCAAGGACAGATGAGGTGAGAAATTGCAAAATATGTCATTATCTGTTTGATTGTTTATGTTAGGATTACAGATCAAATAAAAATGGAATCTCATGTTTGTCAAGTCAATTTGCAAATTAGATTAGACTTTAGACTTTATTGATCCCGCAATGGGGAAATTCCCATTGTTAACAGGGTATTCACCTTAGGTTTACATTCATTACATTCCTCTGGGATGCATCTATGACTAGAGAAAATAATTACATTTTTCAAAATGTTTGTTAAAAAAATGAGTTTAGATCATCTAGTTCATAAATTACGGGGAGGTCATTGGTGGATAAAAAGGAATCCTTGACCCTTTTGCTGTTTGACATTCTCTATTGGTTTGTTCGACACTAACTCCTTTTAAAATGACTGTTGTAAAAATGATTTACTTTATTTTGAAGGACAATATAAACAAGCTCTAATGAATCTGGAGTTTCAGGCCAACCTATACTCCGGCTGCCCCTCTCTGTTGCTCTGGCTATTTAAAGCACTTGGGCTACTCATAGCATCGTTCAGCTGTTTTTAAATACTGTGACCCTTGGGACATGCAGTGAACACCGCACTCCAATAAATCACATTAAGATGTACACTGGGCTTGTAATAATGTGTTGGCTTGCAATGCTGTTAGATTCAGTTACAGAATTTACATGCATTATTTACAGTTACCTTCAAGCATTATTATTGACTTTTGTGCTTAAGATGTTTGTCAAATGTCTATAACACTTTGTCTTGTCTGCTTTGTAGGTTTGCCGCCAAACTAATTGCAGGAGTTCTTGACTTTAAAAGAATGATTGACACGTGAGTTGCACAAAACCCTAAAGAAATATACTAATATTGTTATTTTTTGAGAATACTGCATCAAAATAACATGATGTGTATCTTATAGTAAAACCTTGCCTATCGAATATTTAAGTGGAAAACCGCTGTGTATGGACCAGTATTACAAGATCCTCTCTTCTTGCCGTATTCCTGGACCAAAAAGAGATACAGTTGTCAATTATGCAAAAGGGGCCTCTCCTACACATATCGCTGTGGTCCACAACTTCCAGGTACCCTAGATGGCACTGCGGCGCTTCTTTGCTTCTTTTTTGAGTATCACACCAAGATACAGTATTTAACTGTCCCAATTATTAATGTGATCGCAGCCTAGAAATTTCTTTTGCTAAATTGTCCTGACCTGATTTTCTCCTTAGTTCTTTGTTTTAGATGTGTACAACAGTGATGGCACCCCACTGACAGTGGACCAGATTTATATGCAGCTGGAAAAAATCTGGAACTCATCTTTACAGACTAACAAGGAGCCCATTGGCATCCTAACATCACAGCACCGCAATACATGGGGAAAAGCATACAATAACCTTATCAAGGGTAAGCAGAAAAATACTAGTGGTTTTACAATATTGTAAAGTAGTCTATAATTGTCTTGGTAAAATCCTCATTTAATATTTTTTAGATAAGACAAATAAGGAATCTGTTCGTGCAATCCAGAAAAGTATCTTCACGGTTTGTTTGGATGCCCCAATACCACGAGTGTCAGATGAGCTCTACTTAAGCCGTGTTGCTGCTCAGATGCTGCATGGAGGAGGGGCACGCTGGAACAGCGGCAATCGCTGGTTTGATAAAACATTACAGGTTGGTTTGAGAAGACTGCACTATGAAATAATAAGGCAGAAGAAGATTAATTTAAGTGTACTTCCAAATTTTCCTCAGTTTATTGTGGGGGAAGATGGTGCATGTGGACTCGTGTATGAGCATTCGCCTGCAGAAGGGCCACCCATTGTTTTTCTCATTGATTATGTTGTTAAATATATGTAAGTTTAACAATATTTAATGCTATTTTTATTTTCAACAAGTTTCAAGCCCTAATATTTCCTTAACAGGCAGAAGACTGAATTAGTCCGCTCCCCCATGATTCCCTTGTCCATGCCTCAGAAACTGCGTTTTAACATTACACCAGAGGTCAAAAGAGACATTGAGAAAGCCAAGCAAAATATGAATATGTACGTACTGTCAGAATTATTATGAGGATTTCTCTTTTTTAACAATCTGTGTATTCTTACCTTTGTTTGTTTTATTGTTTGGTAGGATGGTGCATGACCTAGATGTAAAGGTAGTTCTGTTTTCTCAGTTTGGAAAAAATGTGCCAAAGCAACACAACCTTAGTCCTGATGCTTTCATACAAATGGCTTTGCAACTAGCCTATTTTAGGTAAGAATTGTTTAAATTTTTATACTTTTTAACTTGCTGTTTTAGAGACTTTTTTTGTGCTGTATTTGCATGTTAGGATGTACAGTATTTGTTGCTCTACTTATGAGAGTGCATCATTACGAATGTTTAAATATGGCCGGACAGAGGGCATTCGTGTGACTACTCTTGACTCTCTGCGGTTTGTCCAGGCCATGGTAGACCCAGCTAAACAGGTACTGTTAGCAGCAATAAATTTTGTACATAAGCTATGTCATTTGTCTGACTGGATGATGCATTTCACCAACAGAACACAGACAGGCTAGCACTGTTGTGCAAGGCTGTTCAGACTCACAAGGACAACACGTACATGGTAAGCACTTGTGCTGTATATATTTTGTTTATAACTTGTATTTTTAATTTAAAGTAACACTATGGAACTTTCATCTCAAAATATTGAGCCTGAATATCATTAAAATTCTATTTGGATGCAGCTGATTTATCTGAGTGGCAGGGCCCACTACCATCTCATGACATTAATCTTGCCAGAACCCATCACATCAACACAAATTTAAATCAGAGCTTAAAAATGTAAGATATTCATTGCGAGGTAACAGTCCCATGTGAGTTTTCTGGGTATACATCCTGAAAGGTTCTGTAGTGTTGCTTTAACATTTTGCATTCTTACTATTGATTTAAGACTATTTGATTGATAATTTGTATTGAATTTGTATTATTTCTAGGCAATCCATGGACAAGGCATAGACAGGCATCTGCTTGGGATGAAAATGCAAAGTATTGAGGACCTGACCTCAATGCCTGGGATTTTTATGGACACTTCTTATGCTGTGGGACAACATTATAATCTCTACACCAGCCAGGTTAATTTAGAAACTATTAATACAATGACAACTGTCTGAAAGAACCGTGCAAATAATTATAAGTTGTCATGTTTGTTTGCTTAAATATCTCTTCCATCTCGGTGTCCAGGTTGGCTCCAAGACAGACTGCGTGATGTGCTTTGGTCCAATGGTGCCAGATGGCTATGGAGTGTGTTACAATCCCATGGATGAGCACATCAACATCGGCATCACAGCCTTCAACAGCTGTGAGGAGACAAACGCTGCCAAGTTCGCCCGGGCTGTAGAAGATGCTCTGTTGGACATGAGAGCCCTTCTGGAGGATACAGCTAGAGCCAAGCAGTGATCCCACTATAGCCGGCTGCAGTGTTTTAGTTCTCAGCCTGTATGGGGAGCTGGAATTTACAAGTGCCAGAGTTGTGGCAGCGTGCCACGCTTTTGCGTAGATTCAGAGTGTGAGGCGTTTTGGGACTCCAAGAAAAACCTACAGATGCTTTAAGGATTTTAATGTATGGTGGCCAATGCATCTGTGAAATGAAATGTGTGCTGTAAATTGTATATTTTGATATATTGTGTTATGCTTTACATTGTATAAAAATGCCATGAACAAAACCTCTTTATATTTATATGTTTACCAGTTTACCATAACCCTAAACAAATATATAATTTTCTTTGCCTTATTTGGTTTAATCATTTGAGATACTTTTATTGTTACAAAACACAACGCCCAATGACTATATCGGTTAAAGGCGTATAAAGGAATATTCAGCTTTAAAAGTCCCTTTAAAATGTAGATAGTCTCCATGAAATTCAATCTCAGCCATGTTTCCATAGGAGTGCCACACAAACAACTGTTGGCCTTTAAACACATTGGTCGTCAGGACATCCATGTCCCTGATCTAGACAGGAGACACAAGACAAGATAATTATTCTTTTTTCATTTATGAGTATTTATCGCCAGAATGTTAATGATGTTTATCTGTACCATTATGTATGTAGATTGAGAGTTGGTGGCATTGAACTCTAATCCTATGTGTTTTGCTTGAATTTTGATTTTCACTGAGGGAGGAGCATTGATGAGGACTCTGCATGTGTGATTGCTGTTCAAAGTTGTGGGATTCTCAAAAAAACCCATGGGCGCAAACAGCTGGATGTCACAAACTGCAGTTGGAGACAAAAATACATAATTGTTGGTAAGTATAGCAAATAGACCACATGGACTAATTTCAAATAGGTATTACTATTAATTGGCTAAGCCCTAAACCTGACCTAAGTATGCTTACTTACTCTGATGGTGACTCTTTTTCATACTCTTCTGAGAATTGTAGCTGAGAAGAACTCCATTTCCAGCACTGAGCAGATTCTGACGCACCAGAAGGACATTAGTTCTGGTGGTCAATGTACTACCTGCAACCTGCTTGCACTTCCTCAAAAAGGACAGACGATCAAAAAATGCCACGTATTCCTCTGTAGAAAAACATGCATTGATGCTTTAAACACAAATACATAATTATCAACACATTTATAAAAACATACGTTATTACATTCTTGACTAAAGCTTACTCTTGCTGCAGTTCAAGGAGCTGGATTCCATTTTAACGTGAATCACTTCATCCAGGGGTCGACCTATAGATACTGTACAGCGGCCAGTCACATTTGTAAGGTCTATTGTGCCGGATTCATCCAATAGTAAATGTCCACATACACCTATTTAGAAAAAGCACTAAATGTATTACTATGATTTATCATTTGGAGAACTTGATTGTTTTTGCTCACTAACTGGATATGGGAGCCGGGGTGGTTACAGTGGTTGGTAGGATAGTGACTGCCTCTGTTGGACTTGGACGTATATATCCCATGCGATGATGTGGTGTTTCTTTGAGGCTCACAGTGGGAGTTGGGAGTGGTCCTTCTGTGTGGTTAGGCAGAATTTTTGTACTTGTTGCAGTGCTTATGTTAGAGGTGACGACTAATGCAGGTGGCTTGTCTTGGCAGCCCATATTGCAGCCTTGAATGGTGATGGGCTTAGGCATGTGCATACAAAGCAGAGGGCTGCCCGGCTCAGGAGTTGAGGGCCCCATGCATGACACAGCTCTAGACTGGATCCCGAAGCCGCAGGTTACAGAACACTGGAGCAACACCCAGCAGCATGGTCAATGTCTTGGATGTTAGGTAATTTTACAATAATAAAAGTATTGGTAAGCATAGGTTTTCTGTTTGCCAATGCAAAATTTTGGTGTAATTTTTCATCTCTTGGGAGAGTTACCTGGCTCCAAGGCTTCACCTCCCATCTGAAGGTACACACTTGAACTAGACAGGGCACTGTGATGGCTGGTTTAACTGCAGCATGGCAAGTATCATCTGGTACTACTCGCTCCTTTCCATTGACAAACTGGACACAGAAAACGGCTCTCTGAGCTACACCCAAGCCACAGGACACTGAGCAAGTCAATGTCTGCAAAACCTTCCACCTGGACAGATGAAAGAAGTGTGACATCATTTTACATTTAATTGTTACTTCCAACTTGTACATTCTGTAATTTACCTAGCTGGGCAGCTGTGGTTGTTACATGCCACCACTGTTGTTGGTTTTGGAAAGACTTGGCACTCAGTATCTTCCACAACTACCTCCTCTTTTTCTATTTCTATAGCGCAGTACAGCATTCTGTTAGCTACCCCTCCTCCACATGTTACACTGCAGACTCCTTGCTTGGAGCGCCACCTGCAGGTGAAAAACAGCTGATATTTGCAATAAGTGAGACAAAAAACGACTTCATTCAACTTCTTTCAAACATGTGGAAGTCTCACGTGGGTGGACATGGGGATATGTTGCAAGACTCAGAATAAGGAAGCGGCCTGGTAGAGGCATCACACTGGAAATCAGGCACACCCAGTCTGGTCTGGTGGTCTACACAGGAAAACCACACCTGCAGCGTCCCTACATAAGCATCAGGCTTTGATTGATCATATTTCATAAGTACATGTTGTTTCTTACAGAAGAGCTTAGTTGTCCTTTCACTTACCATTGCCACAAGTTTTTGAGCATTGGCTAATAACAGGGCTCCACACATACACAGGAGCTTGTCGTGACCATGGCAACAAGCCAACCTTTACCCTGGGCTGGTCCTGCTAAAGTAGAAAAGCTTTTTAAATACAGAGTACACTTTTGTGAAATCAAAACCTCGTTCTTTCACCCTACCTCTCCTTGAGATTCCCATCCTATAGGACAAACCTTTACTACACAAGGAACAGTATCAGGTGGTCGAATCTGCTTCCAGCACAAGCTCTGATCCACTTTGATATCCTCACCAGCTTCATGTCGGACACAAAACACTGCACGTTTAGCCTCTCCTGGCCCGCACACTGCTGAGCATTGCTCTGGCTCTGAGACATTCCATCTGTGAACAAACAATTCAGGAAATGAGCCACCATAGTAAATACACGTTTGAGTAAAAAACAAATTGACAGCATAGTTGTTATACCTGGCAGGACAGTGGTGGACATTACATTTTTCAACAGAATGTGGAGCTGTCTCAGGTGTACATTCAGAATCTGATACATCCACAAGATTATCTCCATGTTCTTGAACACATCGTACAGGACGGACCTTCTCTCCTCTACCACACGATGTGCTACAAGGCCCAAACTCCCCTGTTTTCCACCTGCAATAATGCATTACTTACATCTATTGTGTAGCTGTGAATACATATCAGTGCTATAAAACACAGTTAAACCTGGGGGGGCAAAGTGGGAGCTGGCAGGTTGTGAGGAGTGGCCCCGATGGCATAGGTGTATCACAATGATGTTGTTTTAACTGTTCATTGGTGTCTTGATCCACACAGATATATACGTGCTTCTGAACACCTGTAAGAAGAGTGTAGTGAGGGAGGTTTTTTTTGTGCTTTATTAGTGATGAACAGTGCCAAACCTGATCCACATGAGACTGAGCAGGGTGTTAAAAAGTCAATCCATTTTCCCTTATGTTTGATGATTACTGAGGCACTGTTTTGAGTTGGTATGTAGAATCTATAGCTAATGTTTGGATTTGTTTTTTCTCCATATTCTTTTCCATATTTGCGATACACCTACATAAAAAAATAAGTGTTAACATAAACTATCACATGCTTTTTTATTTCCTAATAGATTTTCTGAGCTGACTTGTATATTTAGCTCCTGTTGCACCGGTCCAGGCACAAACAGCTCTTCCATCTTAGGTAAAAGGTCAGGGGTCAGGTGAAGACCATATTGCAAGTGGTTATCATCCAGTGGGGAGGGGTGTGTCACATTCAAAGCCATGCTTCCCCTTCCAGAGACAATATACTGGCTTTCGACTACAACAGCTGGTGAAATCAGTAATAGGCACAGCATTTATAATATGGTTATGAAAATAATAAAAATATCAAAACTGCTACCTACCCATATGTGTAAAGAGAGGTGCCCTGTTTATAATATGAACTTGAGTGGCATTCACAGGCAGAGACAAAAATGTAACATACTCTGAAATATTAAGACATTACATTAATTAGTCAAGTGGTACACCCCATATAACAATGCAAGGACATTTAAAGTCAGGTTTTTAGAAAGGATTTGGTTTAATACAATCAATTTATGTCATTGGATATGATCTCTATGAATTATTTGCTGTTTATTGATACCTTTTGCCAGACCACCAGTGAAGGTATCAGAGGTCAAAGTACAGGATGATCCATCTCCGCCACATACTCCACACTTGTCTTGCACTTTTCCAGAGAGCAGAACACCATCACAGCCAAAGAGCTTCACCAACACAAATACAGCTCATTAGAAAACAACAGTTGTAAACACTGGTGTATATGACCTGTTGAATCAAAGTCTACCTGGCATTTCCCCTCGAGACAAGCAGCTGTGGAGCCAAAGGGATGCGGGCTGTCTAACTCACAGCGTGTTCCATCTACAAACTGAGCACCACGGCTCACTATAAAGTGCTCTCCCTCAGACTGGCACATATATCTGCACTGCTCATTTCCTGTTAATTAAATGCAGAAGCAAATTTGTTGTTTAACAATCTAATATATATATATATATTGCATGAAAATGATTTTAGGCTTACCTTTTGCAAAGCCTATAGCAGGAGTCCAGATGTAGAAAGATGCAATATTTGGTTGCAAGTACAGTGGGTGAAGGTCTGTTTTAGAGCACTGCTCTGCCATAAAATCCAGCTGGGTGCGCTCACATGGCTACAGCAGCAAGAGTGGTAAGAAAGAAAATTATACTAATTTCATTATTCCAAAACATATAACAAGATTTCCTGTACACAGAAATGTAGTTTAGCAAACTAAGGGACTAAGTTTCAGTGACTGTATATAGGCACTGTAAACATAACCTACTTTTTGGTGACAAAGTTCAGCCTGAATATCTAGACCCACACATTGATGTCCTCCAAAAGCTGGTCTGAAAAATAACAGGGTATTTTTTTGGAATCTTTGTAAGTCAGCTGCTATTACTGCTGTTTGCATCCTATTACTTACCTTGGGTTATTGCATTGCCTTTTGCGATAAGTGATTCCTCCACCGCAAGTCCGTGAGCAGGGGGAGAAGTCAGACCAGCTGGACCAGGAGCCATGCACCACCACAGAGGCACCAAGTTCATCTGGCGACACACAACGGCCCTTCAAACACCACTGTAGGAGAGGATAAGTGGCTGACATAGTATATGTGACTGAGTTGGTTTGATTAATTTTATGGATTTGTTCATATAAGAACTATACCTGATTAAGGCCACACTCTGTCCCATCCAAAAGTGGGACTAACAAACGTTTGCAAGAGCTGTTGTCATTTGGTGTAACATGACAGGACAAAACACGACATGTTGGCTGGAAAAATTAAGACAGCATTAAAAAAACATCAGCACTAAAAATATTCAGTACCACTGCTATTTTGAAGGGACATGCCACCTGGTGGCACTAAACTGCAATCACATCTTACTAAATCTGAACTGGTGAAAGTGCAGGCCCTGGCAGCTTTCCCAAAAGCTATTCGACATTGGTCATCTGCTCCATAGTACAGACCAGGTTTCCAGTCCTGTAGAGAGCCTCCCAGTTCAGGCAGGTCTTTCACACATTCAGCTTTTCCATTACTGGAAACATTAAACCCAAAAGGTCTATAAAGTAGAAGTTACTATTTGACATAATACATTATTAAGCTTAATTGAGATAAAATGTGCCAGCTGGTTAAGTTCTTCTTACACAGTGAAAACACAAGAATTTAATCTTGTGAACAGCTGCTGTGAACAGGTTGACCTACCTGAAGAATGTGAGCAGCTGCTGCCTGCTGCAGGGAGACCAGGTCAGATCCACACTGTTGTACCCACCATCCGAGGCCATCATGAATCCACTCTTGCTGCAGATGTTTCCCACTCCATCGTGGTTGATCCCAAAGCTTGAATATAAGGCTAACTAATTAGTAAAAGTAGCTTTGATTTTAGTACATAGAGGCTTTCTCAATTTAGATAAACAAAATAAATTACTACTTTTCTTATCACTTTTGTTACTAGATGTAATCTTTTTGCTTGACTCACGTTTACCTGTGGCCAATTTCATGAGCAATGGTAATCCCCAGGTCAAAGCCCGTGTCCTCTGTAATGACACAGCTCCACTCTGTAGTGCACACACCACCCAGCTGTGCTACCCCCCTGACATGTTTGTTCCCATCAGGTAACACCAGGTCATACCTTTTAACAAGCAAAACGAAACAGAAATACAAGCATGCATTGATGACACTCAACAGATTCATTAACTGCAAGCAGCAGCATGCAGCCTACCTTGTAATGTACAGCAGAAGATCAGTGTGTAGTGGGTCTGTGTCATTGGAGGGGTTTATTCTTTTCCCCCAGTTGCAGACACTTTTAAGAGAATTTGTGATGTTTGTAGACATTTTAATCTCTGGCTGTATATATATATAAAACATCCAGATATTAAATTGTTAATAGGTTTTGTTAAAATACATAATAATAAAAAATGTAAACTTTTGTAGCGTCGAACCTCTGGCCCCGTCAAGATAATCATCCGGACCAGGTGTACCCTCATATTGGCTCCCAGAGTTATGTCTCTCAACAGCTCTGAGGCCTGGGTAGAAATTGAAACATTATCTAGATTAGTATTATTAGTATGCTCAATCTATTTGGACACTATTGGGCATTTTCTATTTAATTTTACAAGCATTACTTCATCAAATAGAGCCATCTAATGTTAAACAAGTTAACATACAATATTTAGATTGGTAAGGACGTATCTTTCCGTGTCTGTCTTGTGGACCTCGTAAACATCCGGACCAACCACAACCAGTAGTTCCAAATGTGTGACATCAGGCACTGTTATTGAGCGATGCAGCCGAGGGTACACTGCAAACAAGTATAGTGTTTTTATGCTCCACATTTGTTCGAGATAAGGGATCAAATTAATGCATACCTGAGTCATCAAAAGAAGAGCTGACATTTACACTTGTGTCCCTTAGACTGAAAGCCTGGAATAAGCATTTGGAAAACACAAACAATATTACAATTATATATATATATAAAAAAAATCAATCAAGCAACCTTTATGTAGCACTTTATAAAGCCTTTGTGTAGCACATTTAAAACAACCAAAGCTGACTAAAGTGGTTTACAACATTCAAAACTACATAACAATGCACAATAAAAACACTGAAATAAATAGAATGCAAAAACCAATCCATAAAATACATTAAAACAGAAACTGTATAAAGAGAGAAAAAGTGTTGGGTGTTTTTGTATGATAAACACTTTCAAGTTGAAGAGTTCAATGTACTTTGCAGAGATCCGGGGCAGTGGAATCACTCACCACAGCGCTTTCATTCCCCGTCAGCTTTCCACCTACCTTGTACAATGGAGATGTCATTAAGGTAGCGGAGCCAGGCCACAGTAGCAGCAGACTGAGCAGAATCATAAAAAACATGCTTCCCTGCTTCCTGTGTGTCTATCTGCTCTGCCTTCCAAACTAGTGAACAGTATGTGATCCTCCTACTCAGCAGGATAGCAGCCAACGGATGAGGATGAGTACATGTGTTAGGTAAACAGAAGGTACAAAGTTGATTACATACGTCACTTCATGTTGTTTCAAATTCTCCACTTATTGTTCAGTCTTTCCTTTCTTGTCTTTGGGTGTTACCTAAAGAGTGACTTCAATGAGAATAAAAACTTTTGAGGAAGCAAAATAACTAATGATACTTTAACTCACATTTACCCAGGGGTTTGATCTAAACAGTTTAACTAGTGTGTTGTAATGATCTTATTTTTACAGTTGTTCGCCATCAGGGGGCACTTGAATGCCTGTGTATGAACTGAAATAGACTTGGAGGGCGCAGAAGCAGTCTCACTCATTTCACGCCTCCACAGAAAAGTGTCAGAAAATAACATCCCTTATGTCCATGGCACATATTAAACCTCATCTTATGCAAAATTATTTTAAAACAAGAAAGCATCCATAGAATGATAAGATTCAAGACTATGTATTTATTACAAAAAGGTGGCCAGTGACAAGTACAGTTTGTGAATGGAATTTTCCTTTTTGACCTGTTCAGCTGTGGAGATAATTTAATAAAGATATCATTTATATATACTACTTACATTTTAACAAGCTTTTATACTTTAAGATGTGGTATGCTGCAAGAAATACAGGGAAATGTTTGGATTATATATAGCCATCAGGAATTCATTGCTCAAAGAAGAAAAGAAAGCAAATGAACTCTATGTTTTTGAATGAGGTCTAGGTTTAGCTATGTAGAGTTCATTCAAAATTTGTAAACCTGAATTTCACTTTTGCAGATGAGTGCTACCCTCTAGTGTTTTCCCAGTACCGCCACTTTCTTGTGTCTGTTCCCGTCTTCCTTTGGGAGTATCGTTTATCTCCATCAAGCTCAGATTCAAGCCCCATCTGCCATTAGTTTGCCAGATATCTGGCTATTGTCAGTCTAAATTAACAGCTGGGTGTCAATGGCATTACTCCAAGACCTCAACGGCACGCTTTAACAAGCACAACAGACTGTTATAGTGTGTCTTTGGTCATGTCAGCCCAGAGAAGGGTAGTGATTGTATATTTATGATCTTTTAAATTATACATATCCTACCATATGGGATACTGATAAAGCCTCAGGAAAATGTTGCTTAGAGAATCTTCATATCTTTATAAAATTTATTTTACAGAGGCAATAAAACATTCTATTTTGCTGGAAAGACATTTTGTTACATTACATTATGTAATGCCATAATATATATGGTACTATTTACCCAAAACCACTTTAGGGGGGTATTACATGTGAATGCCATACATGAACATTTGGTAACTAGAATTTTGCAGTGGCACTGACCTGTCAGTGTTTCATTATGATGCATTTATTTTAGAGTGCTCCTGGCTTGTACTTAAAAGGATTCTGGTAAATCTGTGTTTTTGTTCTTCTCTCCATCTGTCACATTGTAATAAATAATTACTAGCTACTATGTTTTTGAAATGATTTAGTAATAGGACATGCTTCAATACCAAGTATTTATACAACCAGGATGGTATTAATATTGTGCTTAGAGATGTGACAGACTAAGACACTACCTGCTATTTTTATCTTTCAAGATATTATAGCCAAGTTGTCTTGTTTAAATCCAGCACACCTTTCTTTTGCAATTCCTTGAAGTTCCATTTTTGTTCAAAGTTAGATTTGTGACTATTTATAAAGCTGCCATAGTGATGGATCAGCTGACTCGAACTTACAGCAGGTAAAATTTCTGTGCAAAACTACCTTATAACATCTTTAAAGGTATACATTTTTCTAAATTGTTAAATGTTTTGTTAATATTTATTTCCCTTTTTAAGTCATAATATGAAGTATTTTGGTTTGCAATAAATGGACAAACATATGCAAGTAATTTTCTTTGATAGAGATTTAGAATTCTGTCTTCAGGATCCAGTTATTGGATATAAAGTAAATCTATAGAAAATATATTTCAAACAAACAACTAATGGTCATATAATAGGTTATACTCTGGTAGATATAATCTGAAGTTGTAAATCAAGCTGGAATATGAACTAAAATTTGCATCTACAGTTTATGTTCAGAACATACATCAAACTGGATGTGACAAACTTTTTGTAGATTAATTTTGGCTACAGACAACATCTACCTAATCCATTAATTAATTTTCCCATTTAACCTTGGCTTTTTTCTGCTTGCTGGTATTCTAACAAGACTACTGTAAATGCAGCAGTCACTAATGAGGGTCTACAGAGAAAGCCAATGAAAGCTGGCCATGCTAGTCAGCCTACATTTAGATATAATTCCCATAAATGGATGGCAAGCTTCTACTGGGTTATAGACAAGTCCCATTACTTAACCTCTGTTGTTTGACCACTACTGCGAACAGAATTTCAATATGTAGTAGGCCTACAGAAAAAAGACTGTCTACAAAGTTTGGATGCAAGGGGAGTTATAACCAGGTTATAAAAGTTACAAGGTTAACAAATGTGAGAACTCATGGGAAAATGATCATCCCCGTGTTAGTCTTCACGTGGACTAATAAGAAATCAATCACAAGACTGGGGGACATAAATCTTACCCCCACATAAACCTTACTCCAATTTGAAATCCTTTTCTCACTTCATCATAAATCTTTTTTTTTGTCATGCTTCTTGGCTGGCTTCATACTTTCGAATCAATAATTAGTTTGTGGTAGGCTATGTTTAGACAACGCTTAACCAGAATTGTTTGTCAATGTAACGTCTTATTTACAGTATGTTCTAGCCAAATACAGGCTATAGCCCCAAGTGGTGGACTATAGCCCAAAGCAAAATAAAACTTTGGAAAAATAAACTAGGTACGACATAACTTCATGTAAAAGCCATTAAATCAGTAAAGGAAATGGGTCAAAGAGTGAAATTAGGTGACTGACCCGGATGACACGTGTTTGGACCGTTAGGCTAAATGTTACAAAGAGCCAGTGTATGACCGGGCGTACCGCAGCGTCAGTGCGTTTAGCGCCGAGCCTGAGCAGAGTGGGTCAGAGCCAGTGCGGCTACGTCACTCAGAAGAGCAGCACGAGCTCAACGCGGAGGAACACAACGCGACACCGCCACTGTCAGTGACTGAGTGGACCGCGTCCGCTTATGCTGCTCAGGTAAAACCACGCGTGTGCGTTTATTCGGCAGCGTTTATTCATTTTGATGTGACATTAGCTTTTATGAAACTTGACAACAGTAGCTACTTTGCATTGCGAGTACAATGAGCAAGCTTCCTGCATGGTAGCTGTGCACTGTAGCCGTAAACTGTATGTTGCTATGGCACTAGCGGCAACATCCCACCTGCTGCCGCCGCGACATTTAGGCTAATGTAATGCTTTTCCCATTCATGTTAACTATATTCGTAATACATCAAATGGAAGTAACGCTTAAGGGTTAAAATGGGAGCATTTTTATATAAAAAAAATAAATAAATTGGGACTGTTTTTATATATTAAGTTGCTTTTGTGTTGGTAGTTATGGGATAGCTTTTTTCATATAGGCTAGCCATATTGACGTTGAACTAATTATTTAAGGAGTAATGAAGTGATTTACTTACCATTTCATGTATGTTGATTTACAGAAAGTTTGAGTTTAATGGGTTTACCATCACACAACCCGCGCATTATTGTGTAAAGCCTGCTGGCAGCTCAGTAAAAAGGTCGCTGCTTCTTTTAAGTATTTTTCCAGTTAAGTGGGTTTAATATGTCTGTGACTAGGTGAAAGCATTTTCCATTTCCACTAAAACACATCACGTGCTTGCCGCTCTTTTAGTAATTGCTCTGTGTTTGTTTTCCCAGTGTTTTACAGGAAAGCAAGGCTTGAAAGGGAAATAACCCAATATGGTGAATACCAGCGTGGCACCCCTCAGAAGAACACCACTGGCCATGAGTGCAGAAAGCAGATGTTTGCACTGAAGGTAGGCCTAGTGTGCACCAGTTCCCTTTCTGTGACTCTAGGCAGCAGCTGTGGTTAGACAACAGTCCATGTTGAACACCCAGCCCATGATACAAAGAAATTCCATTATTTCTCTTCTCCGGTCTGCTGTGACAGAGAGAATGAAACACCACACACTGCTGTTGTGAGGAAGGCCAGAAAGGGAAGAATTATGAGTCAGAATGGTGAAAAAAAACTGTCACTCTTCAAATCCGCCTATAAGCTTGGGAGACAGCTCACATGCTTATTTTAAGAGCAAGGACATATCTTCTTTTAGCTGTTTGACTGTCATATATAAACCATGTACAGACCTGAAACTCTTTCAACTCCTAGACAAAGTGATAAATGCCATGCATCATGACCAGTGCTCTTTATTGTATTTTGGTTTATGTCCTTATCTGAGCTGTCAAAAGGGAGGATTTTTTTCTCCAGTGACTTGCCCAGAGTAATCGCGATAGTGGTGGTAAAGGAGGGGTGGGAGGAGTGAGAACAGAGAATGTGAGGGAGTGAGCATGCTTAACCCAGCCACTGAGTGACTCTTGTATCCAAGGACGAAGGTAGCAACGCATCTAAACGCCCCTCTACGCCCACAGAGTGCTCTGAAGAAATGAGGTGGACACATAGCCGCTCAAGGCTCAACGACCTGCCAGTCCTTCTTCACAGAACCGGCGGGGTTTGACTTTTCTGTCTGGAGTGCCAAGCCAGTTGACCAAAAAGATCATGACTACATCTAAAACCATCAAAATAGAAGGCCTTTAGCTTGAATGGGAACTGTATTTTTTTCACCAAGCTACAAGGATGATGCTTTTGCCCCACTTTTGTCATTGCATCTAAACTGGCCTGTGTATGTTGTTGGCAGAGCAGCAGAGGACTGTCGAGGCGGTAGAAACAGGTGCCAGTGCCAAGGTTGATTTGGGGTTGAGGAGGAAATCTGAAGATGGGTAAATCAAACAGCAAGCTAAAGCCAGAGGTGGTGGAGGAGTTGACAAGGAAAACATACTGTAAGTATTTTAAAACATGTAGTACAAAAATTGGAAAACTTGTGGAGATATGAAGCCATGCCATATACTTCTGCAAACAGTGTCTAAGCCTCTAAGCAGATGGTGTATTAGCATATATGAGGCTATTTAACATAGTAATTGGCTCTAGAAGACATCTAAGTCTGTACAAAATACATAAATCAAATTTGACATAACCCAGCCTGTGAGAGGCTATATTAATCATTTGTGTTTTATTTTAGGAGCACCGCATATTATTATTAGTATTTAAGCAGTGCAGAGTGCAGGTGTGGATGGAAGGCTGCTTAATAACAGTGTTATTTGTGTGCTGGGTCTCTCCACAGCAGAACCAAGGCAGGCTGTTGTGGCAGGAAATTGCTGTGGAGGAAGATTGGGCTTCGTGCTGGGCAGGGCTGCTCTTTGCTGTCCTCACTCTTTCCATTTCTCTCTCTCATTGCTGCTTACTGTGGCCCTCTCTACTCCTCTCTTACCCTTTACCCTGTCTTTCTCGCTTTATCCCCTAATTGCCCTCTTTCAGCAGGCAATGGAATAGTATAATTAGGATCTTATCTGGTTAACATCGCTGAGAGGGCCACGGCGCCTTCTCTCCCAGCATGATTCTCACATGTTCAGTTATTGCTTGACTCTATCGTTTCCTTCTTCCGTCTGCCTCTTTCTCTTGCCCTGCCACGAGAAGCATTGTCTGACATTTCTTTTTTTTTCCTTTTTCTTCTTGACAGATTGGGGACTTAAGTCAATTTCTCTCTGCCTATGTGTCTGTGTCTATTTTAGACTATTTTCCTCAACAAATAACATCCTTTTTTGTGACAGACAGCCATCAAGGCAAGAGAAGAAACAAGGTTTTTTCTGTTCAATACAATATTGGGCTGGTTGTCACAGTTTACAAATTATAGCAACTCATAAACTGCTCTGACAAAGGGCAACAAGAAAAGATTATGGCAGGAGTTTGATTGTTTAAAATTTTACCATTAAGTTATTTTTATAATTACTATTCTAATAAGATTTTTCATATAACTTGTAATGACTAGCAGTCATTTTCAGTGTTTACTCAGACTATACATGATAAATAGATTAGTTTGATGATTATTTTTTGGATAGTCTGAACCATAAAAAGCTTTACCGTGACACACTACAGAGGCAACTAGCAGACGCACTTCTGCACTTTCCTGCATGGACTGCTTGCATTATTGTTCATTGCCCCTGACTGTGTTTTTTGATAATATAAAAATATGAAAACGTACCCATGGTAAATTTTGACTGCACTCACTTTTGAGGTCAACCTAATAGTGGTTGGGCCCGGGTCATGAGCTAGACCCTGACATTTATCCCAGCAAAGTCACATGTTTCTTGGTGCTAAACAGAAGTGAGGTTGAGATTTACACAAAGGGGAGAATACCTTCCCTTTTCTTCAAAGGGTAAGGGAGCTTTCTACCTTTTTGCAGTCAATTTTCATCTAATTATATACCAACTCAGAAACAGTGAGTTAAACATTAATCTTCAAAGTACCAATTAACCACGTAACTAACTTGTGTGTCATTGCCTTGGTGAGTCTATAGTTAAACAGAGTTACATCTATCCACCTTGCAGCATAACCAGTTTAAATAGTCCCCCTCAAAGGACCACCTGGTTAAATGAATGCTATTGATTTCCAGCTCCCCTGAAGCTGGGTAGATGGAAATTGCTTTGGTTACTTAAGAGAAAGTAAGGAGACCAAAAAGGCCATGAGGGATTAGTTGATTAGATACTGGCACATAATGGTGCTTGTGTGGGCATGATAACACTTCCTACCTCCTCTTCCTTTAATCGGTGCTTGACTTTCATTTATTCAACCCTGTTTGTCTTTTAATGGTTCCCTGATGTTCACTCCCATTGACCGTTTGGCCGGGATAAACTTTAAGTCACTGCTGAATGGGCTAAACATGACTATTGCATAGTGAATGTTTTGAATTAAGTGTTATTAAAGACATACAAAGAAGATTTTGTAGTTTCTGAATAGCTCTATTAACGAACCTTTTTTAAGCTAGTGCCTCTTTGTTTGTTTTCTAGTTACTGAAAAAGAAGTACAGCAATGGTAAGTACAGTTATCTTTTAGTATTGTGTCATTTCTAAAACTCAAGTATTTTATCATGACCAACTTGCACTTACCTTTAAAATATGATGTGTAGAATTTCCATTCTTAAATGCAAAGATAGTATAATATCAGTTTGATTATTATTATTTGACTGAAGCCACCTTTCTTGATAACAGGTTAGTTCTGAAAATAGATTCACTTGGAAGCCTGATCATTTCTAAGATATATTAATCAAGAACCTAAGCACTATTAGCATGGTGGATGTTTGACAACAGAAAAACTGAAGCTGCACAACCACAGAATCTCCACTTAGTTCTTATTATTAATCTGACAGTTTTCTTTCTTCAGTGTGACCCACACCAGCATTGTCTGTTCATCGTTGTCATGAGGGACCACTGTAATAAAGTGATCACTGTTCCATGTTCACACAGCTTTGGTTTTGCATTTCACAAACCTATTCTGCATGCATGAAAAGAGCTGTGTCTCAAGAGCCAGCCACTGCTCTTGTTTTGTGGTGGGAGCAGCCAGGGCAGACATCTGCAGCAGTTGCAACATTAGATATCACAGGCCATTGGCAGGTTTGGAGCATTAGAGCTGTCCTGTCTCTGAGGCTGCCTGGTGCACTGGATTGGAGTACACCCACCCCCCTCAAATCTTCACCATTGGCTGTTCAGCCACTTACATCAATATCACTCTCTTTCACACAAAAGTTTGCACGAGTCCTCACTTGAAGATCAGCAGCAATCAACACAATTGAGTGTGAGGGATGAGAGGGAATTCTACTAGGGGAAATGCCAGATGGCATGTAATTAGAGCACAGGCACACACAGACAAATTAGCAAGGTTAGATAAATGCCTATGATGTGCATTAAATTTGTTCCTGTTTCTAATTCTCCACTAAGGGAACATCATTAGTATGCTTGAGGCTTATCTGAAATCAATAACAGAATGCCATAGCCCACTGATGTTCCTGCCAGCCAGGCAGGGGCAAAGTCCTGCACAACCCTTTAGCAAATCACCAGGATCGTTGCCAAAATGATGCAGCAAGTGCCAGCAATAAATACTTTATTTTCATCTTGGCACCCTAGTGTGCCTTGATACACAATGTCATGTCTGCTTTGTCCCTGCAAGTAGAGTGCAGTGTTACAGTGCAGTTTCAAGTACAGTCTGACCGTTTATGTGTCTTAGCACCCAGTTCAGACTTGTGTGATGTGTTAGGTTATGAAGATTGTGGCCAAGAGAAGCCGACACAAAACATGTTTACAGTTGTAAGGTGTATTTTCTGTAATTATTTTCTGATACTTTCTGATGTGTATGTAAATTAGGTGGTTGTACAGTATGTGGTAGTCAGTGTTTATGCACTAGACTACTGGATGGATATAAATACCAGTGTCATTTTCTTGCTTGTGTGGTGATGACTAGAGTACACATTGTATATGTACATATACTGCACATATAATCTCAGCAATGAAAATTTCTAAATTGAGTATTGTTAACTAAATTAAGTATATCCTTATAATAAATGTTCTCAGGTTAAAGAGTTAAATAGTGAAACACTTTTTTCTGCCCAAAGAATACCGATTTAGTAAGTTTGAGTTTCTGCTTTATGTAAATCTTGCATTGTCATATGTCCAAATATTTCAAATGCTGCTCAGTGCATCTCTGTTTTTGACAGTGTGGAGCTTCATTATCTCAAAGGCAGATTAAAAAAAAACTAAAGGGGAGAGTGAGTGGAAAAGCTCTGTTCTGGCTTTTATTCTTCTGAACACTCTCTCTCCAGCCTTAATTACAGCCCAGTCTTAACGGAACAAGCAATGCTCCCTTGTGTGAACATGCATCAATTTTGTTGATGATCTACAACAAAAGCTTCTTGCTTTTTATAACTAAAAAGTGCTATTCCTCTGCCATTTCATCTAGTATTTATTTTTATAAAGCTCGCTTCCTGGGTTCTTGACCTGGATTGGCTCATGTTCCTTTATAAAGGCATACAAGGAAATTGCCTTTCTTTGAGTGACTGCTCTTGAAATTGCTTATGAAATGCTTCTATATATAGGCTAATCAAGATGTTAAGTCACTCGATAAATATGCCATTTGAAGGGACAAAAGGAAGCTCATCTTCTCTATCAGATGTGCATAGTATGAAAAAAGACTTCAGAGTAATTTAATTAGAATGAACCACTTTGCTATTTGATTAAAGTTATTTATCTGTAAATTGGCACTTTATTTCAAACACAATCGCTAATGCCATAAGTGTACTGAGTAGTGTGACCATATTCTAAAAATTAGCCTACCTATATTGATGATAATGCCATATGTTTTGCAGGTACAAAGGCTTCATTAAAGACTGTCCGAGTGGGCAGCTTGATGCTGTTGGTTTTCAGAAGATTTATAAGCAGTTCTTTCCGTTTGGAGATCCCACCAAGTTTGCATCATTTGTCTTCAATGTATTTGATGAAAATAAGGTTTGTGAAGCCATGTTTGAGTCAAATTGTTTGAAATTATTTAACAAATCAAATGATGTATGTTCTTCAAATAGTTATGTGAAATGGAAAAGTGTGGTCACTCTTAATATGAAAATATTGAAGCTTTACAGTAATTGTGTACAAAAATGTAAATTTACCCCAATGCAATGTCATTTTCATTTATTTATGTCCATTTTTCCACTATTGTTATGACAACATGGTTGGTTTTAATTTGGACTGTTAAACAGATCTTAATTGTCTTTTCTTATTGTAGTGCAGGATAATTGAAATGGCTTTGGAAGACACACGGTGCAGATGAACACCTCCTGGGATGTGTTTAGCCCCTGGAGGTTTATTGACTTTACGTTAAGAGGCTTTTTGTTTAGACAATCAGACATCCCTCTGACTGATGTTTATCTATAACCCTCATTAGATATTAGGCACCCTGTAGTTAGAGAATACGTTGATCTTTTCAAATATTTTTTTAATTCTAATCAGCAATGTTTGACATAAGGCTTGTCAGACTGGTCAGATGTCTAGTAAAGATAGCCACCTGTTTGTTTTATCAATTGTTTTTTTAGACTTAATTATCCTTAATGTTTATTCATGATTTTGACTGAAAATATTTCAAACATCTTTGGCATGTAATTATAATCATATGCTGTAGTTCTTTGACTAAGAGCCAGTAGCATTCATCTTACTAATGACCATAGGTGACATGTTTCTGCCTTGAGAACCAGGTGCAGGGCAAAAATAGCCCTGCCATAAAATAGAGGACTTAAAGCTAAATTCTGGACCTATTTTAACAGGATATAGCTAAGAAGAAATGAAGAACTGCAAGACATCTTTGCAAGTAGAGCTGTGATTTAAGTTATTTCTTGCTGTATTCTCTTCTCGTCACTCCAGGACGGACGTATTGAGTTCTCTGAGTTCATCCAGGCCTTGTCAGTGACTTCTCGGGGGACACTGGACGAGAAGTTAAGATGTAAGATCATCCTTTCCTTTTATTTACTTCTTAACAAACTTTTCACATAGTTTTCTTCTTTTAGTTTTGAACAAAACAGAAAAATTATCCATGTGGTCCACTTTGCATTCACAATAACATTCTCAACAACAGACAGAGCCCTCTAAAGGGACACAGTAGAGGGCGAATTCTTCTCATGTTTCCATGTTTTCCACTGTTGATTTTGTTTTATTGCGACCAACATTACTCCTTACTGCCCTCAGAGAGCTATCAACTTACATGACAGCTTTGTGTCTTATTCATGTTCTTCCTGTTTCGGTTGCCTTTGTGGCATATACATTTAAGTCCAATTAAATAAAACATGAGGCCAAACCAGCAGCCTATCTGTACTTATGGTCAGAAATAACTGATGACCACCTTTAAATTAATTCATTGGACTCATTAGTCCATATCACCTTTATGACATTTCAAAGACTATTGACAGAAATGCAAACACTCAACTGACCAAAATATATCTAAACTGCAGTATGTATTGAAATTGTTTTCCATCTGCTTGCAGGGGCTTTTAAATTATATGACCTTGATAATGATGGCTACATTACCCGAGATGAGATGTTAAATATTGTAGATGCCATATATCAGATGGTGGTAAGTTTTATTAATGTGCAATTTAAACTGCTTAGTCTGAAAGCACAAAATTTAACACTGATGTTTTAGGGAAACACTGTTGAGCTACCAGAGGAAGAAAATACACCAGAAAAGCGTGTTGACTGCCACCCCACCCCCTTTCCATGCTAAAGTCTAGAAAACCCTCACATGCCGGTTGCAGTCCTCAAACGGGGGGATGGTGGTGGCTTGCACCAACACCTCACATTTTGAGTTTAAAGTGCCCTGCCCTTGGGGACCTTGTAAAGGTTCAGGACTGCAAAGGAGCGCTGCCGGCTGACAAAGAGGCGTGACAGTGCTGTCAGTTTTTACATGCCCTCATGAGGAGGAGAGAGAAACTTGAAAGCATCCTCTGTCAGAAGATAGATTGAGAATGAGTCTGAAATGTCACTGACTTCACACACATCTGGAAGATTTGTGTCATTAGTCTCACAAAAACACAAACAGCATTTTTGGCAGGTAAAATTGCTAGCACAGATAGAAATGAGAATGCTCCAGCCCACCTGATAAGTGTCTAATCTATTACAATATACATAGATTAATACACAAGAGCCTCACTTTACAGCTTTGTTTAAAATATAGTGTGTTTGATTTGGGTTAATTCTTACTGTTTTTTTTTTTCCGATTGGGCCCAGAAGTTTTTCAAATGGGTGTCTTGACAGTGTCCTATCAATTATACTGCTGGAGATGGAACAAATCACGCAATAAAGCATGCAAGCAACAGCTGCACAAAATGATTACATGGATACTGTAGGAGACACTCTTTTTCACAGTGTGGAGATAGAATGTTTTCATTGCTTTGCAAGACAACAGACCTACAACACTGAAATTACTATATTAATAATGTTGTCTAGGGTGCATACTACAATAACCCACATCTCTTGTAATCCATTTCTAAAAGCACTTTGATTTTATATTTAACCTTCTACTGATGACCTCTTATCATGCAGATATTGGCCCTGTTTCCATTACTACTGACCCAAAGAAATTCCAGAAGGACCTGCAAGAACTGTTTGTCCAGGTGGGAGCCATAACACAGTACTAGTACATAGAACTGGTTCCACTGTATAAATCCTCACTACACCTTATGTAACTTGGACAACAATCAGCATATTTTGAGTAACATAATGTTTTTTTGCTCCATGAAAACAACCTGATCTAAACATTTAAACTTCAATTTCATCTGTATTTAATTACTGTGCTGAAACAGGGAGGGGGTGACTGCCCTGAGATGAGTGTAGGAGCCATAAAGAAAGCTTTGGAAGTGTCACTGCCTGGATCCTTCATTTATGTATTTACGGACGCCAGAGCCAAAGACTACCGCCTCAAAAGAGATGTCCTACAGCTGATCCAGCTGCGTCAGTCACAGGTACAGAAATGCATACATACAATTACATTACACAGCAAGTGTTTTAGTTTGAATTTAACACCACAAATACAGTGGCAAGTGGTAAATAAGCACAAGTGTTCTTTTGGAGCTCAGTAAACATGGATCAAACATAGAACACTAGTAATCCCCCTGGCCTTTGCTTGTCAGGTGGTGTTCGTGTTGACAGGTGACTGTGGGGACCGCTCTCAGCCCGGCTACAGGGTGTATGAGGAGATCGCCGCCACCTCATCTGGACAAATTTTCCACTTGGATAAGCAGCAGGTCAATGAGGTGAGACCATGTTGGAATTAAAGGTTAATGTGCATTGACGAGGTAAAATTCCCCCAACGTGAGTAAATGACTTTTAATGAATGAGTTTGATTAAATGGACGAGAAAGAGTAATGAAAACAGTGTCAACAGAAAGATACTGTGCCTTTTTGATGTAATTGCAGCAATTCCATATTCTTAATTAAAATGTTTTAAATGTTTAGTGTGTTATATTAAACATCCTAGTTATGATAGATGAGCAGCTCTGTTATATTGGAAGCAGCATGAAACAGAAGCCTTTTCTAGCATCAGCCAAGACAGCAGGACGCACTTCCCAAGCAGATGTAAAAGAAGTCAGCATTTCCTCTGGTAGAGACACTGGTATCCTGCATGTCAACACAGGAGATGGCTGGCTAGTGCTGCACTGGAGCCAACTATTCTGTGCTCTGGTGGCCCCATGAACCTCTGAACTCACATTTGTTTGTGTATGGCTCTGTTTCCTGTCAAGTCATGCTTGCATATAGCAAAACATACATTGCATGTGTGTGGCAGCCCCATTCATTATCACCCCATAATCCTGGTTGCTGTTTAAATACTGCATACATTTTGAAGACAGCTTACTCTAACACTCACACGTCTAAACACCAGACATTTTAGTGTTGGACCAGGCTCAAATGTCTTTTTTAGTGGTTTTGAACATTTAAACACTAAAGAACCCATTTTTCTTAGATGATCACTTAATCGCCTTGTCAGTTGTTTTTAGACCTGTGTGATTATAGCTCACCGGGGTATACTTTTATCTAATTCATGCAAATCCTTTAATCCTTTAAAACCTCAGCCGTACTACAGTTCTAACTAAAATATTCCCCCTTAATAGCAGTTTAATCATGTGCAGCCAAATGAAATGTACACATTTTTTTTTGTAGTCTCTGGGGAACGAGTGGATAGAAAACAGACCGTTTATTTTATTCTCTAAGCTTAGGATATGATCTGTAATGCCTTTCCTCTTTCCTACACAGCTGCCCAGATGAATTGGCTCCAAGTCTTTACACAGCAGCTCATTGTCAGCTCAGAAAATTGCACTTCTTACACAGTGTTAAATTTGACTGGATGTGATTAATGAGAAAATCTGTTAACAGAACTGTGAGCAGGGAAATCCCACTAAATTACAGTTGAGTCACACTGAATGAATCAGAATCCAGAGGACTGATCACATACAGTGACAATTTATTTCTTTTGTATGTCTAACGCTTAAGAGTTTTGTTTTAAAACCATGGGATGATTTGCAAATGAAGGTCTTTGTGTTTCTACCAGGGATTAGACTGTAGAGCCTTAAGGAATTGTTTTTTATATTGTGCATATGGTTTTCCCATTAGACGGGTGCAATGTAGTGAATTAAGAGGGAAAGGGATACTTGTCAAGTTCAAAATGTAACCCAAATACATGCTTTATAGTCCAAAGAATGGTGGCTTAAGAGTATATAGTAGCTGTTTTTTTTTTTTTTTTTTACAAACCAAGAGAATTGTTTGGCAGGTGTGTGTATAATCCCCCTGAGAAGTAGAGGGGGCACCATCTGTGATTGATTTGCTCTAATGGTCTTGATTTGTGGCAGAACTTTTTTTTTTATTGTCTGTCAATGTGGTGTTAAAGCTGGGGCAAAGATTTTGATGATCCCTGGTCACTGGGAGGTCTGGACTGGATTCAGGTTAGCAGAATGATTTTGTATATATTTTAGTGGTGCACAGAGCCGCTTTGGTCTGTGATAGTTCTATGAATAGCAGAAGGGTGTCCTGGACGCCTGCTGAGATATGCCAGATGAGGTTTCACAGAACTTTAGATCCTCTGAATTCCCTGTGGCTGGGACAGGGAGTGGCGGCAAAAGTCTGCTCATTGAGACCCAGTGTGGCCCTGACAGCAGTGGTCCATTTTCTGTGCTCCACTTGTTTTCATTTGAGGTCTGAGTGCAAAGTAATGTCCACTCATCTCTGTTCCCCTGCACAGTAATAGGCACTGTCATCATGGAGCAGATGTAGGTCAATTCCTAGCAGTTTCCTGTCCTGCTGGTGATGGCTACACATGTGGCAGACATCGCAGCTGTTTCCAGTTGTAAAACAGAGAGAAGAACCAACTGAAGTCAGCACCCAGTGGGCAGAGGCCCAATTCAATTATTAAAACCTTTTCTTTTTCTTTTTTTTTTGTTCATCTTCTAAATATTATCAGTGTTTTGTTTTTGGCTGGAATCTTCAAAGCCCGCAGGAGAAAACCAACCATAATGTCCCTCCATATGAGGTCAAAACAAATACTAGTCAGCAGTTTTTTAGCATTTAGATGAGAAGATATTTAGTCCAATGTGTGTTTCTATTGTTTTTTTTTTTTTACCACTTCTGTATTCATTTAGTGAAAACAAAAGAAAACTGTATTCTTAGACAGTAGCATGGGAATGATTACATATAAATATACTTAGTTTCTAGCACATATTGAACTAAAATTTCATTTCTCTTTAGGGAAATACCAAGGAAGAGTATCATCTTAAGTGATGACTTTTTAAGTAATAACTATTTTATAAAAACAAACTGTCCCATTTTTTTTAGACTCCTGATTTATTTGTATTGAGCAGTGAGATTACTTTCAAGTAAGTATTGACAGCTGGTTTGTAAAACCAACTCAACTGAGTAGAATACACACTTAAGGTGTATTTTGTTAGTCTCAAACAAAGGCCTGTCCTCCAAATAAAACACTGCTGTCTAATTTGAGAAATAAACCATATGATTCATGAAAGAGGCAGAGGAAGGCTGCTGACAGACTTTCACTGTTGGAGAGCCTCTAAAGGGAATACATGCTTGAAAGTGCAGAAAACTGAATGTCATCATTTTGACAGTGGAGCTCTTTACTTTGTCTAAGTCTCTCTAAGGAATACTTTGTGAATAAAAGACGGAATTCACGTATAGGAAAGGTCTTAGTCCTGTCTTCTGTTTGCATGCGAGTCCCATACATCACATGTCTCTTATGCTTCTATTGTCATGTCTCCTATTTTCTCCTCCTGTTAGGTTTTAAAATGGGTCGAGGAGACAGTTCAGGCGTTGAAGGTCCACCTGCTCTCCTCCAACCATGACAGTGCCCAGGAAAACAAGTGGGAAGTGCCCATTGACACCAGCCTTCGAGAGGTCACTGTTTCCCTCAGTGGACCAGTACCGCAAATTGAGCTCAGCGATCCTTTTGGTATTTGTTGCTGTCATTGTTCAATGACAGTGTTTTTTGCACTTCTTTATATAATAGAAGACATGTTGTTGTAGTAATTTAGTTTTTTTTCTAGGCCGTGTAATTGGTGTGGAGGAAGGGCTTACAGAGCTGTTAAATATTCCTAATTCTGCTCGAGTTGTCAACCTTAAATTTCCCAGACCTGGCACTTGGAAACTAAAAGTACTGAAATTATAACTCATTCATATTTTATGCTTTCTAACTTATCACTGTGGGCTGATTCATAATTTCCTCTTTTAAGGTAAGCTGTAGCGGGCGACACACTCTTAGAGTCACCGGCGTCAGCAATCTTGACTTCCGCGCTGGCTTTTCTACTGTACCTGTTTCGGACTTCAACCACACCAGAGAACGGCCAATAAAAGGTGCTGCAGGCTTCTATACCGTCTTATTTGACTGAGAACACAAGTGGAAGATGACATCATAATTATCTGATTATATCTTGTAGGACTTCCTGTGTATGTCTTGCTGAAATGCACAGGCCTGAAACCCCCAGGTCAGCTCAGCCACGTGGAGCTTGTGTCTGGCTCAGGACGGTCTTTACGCACCATACCATTGCCTTTGCCCTATGACCTCGGCCAACAAGGACTGTGGAGTCTTCCGGAGATTCGCACCCCCTCCCAGAGCTTCTTTATCAAAGCAATTGGTAAAGATGAGGAGGGTTACCGCTTCCAGAGGCTGTCCAGTGTCTCCTACACAAACATTATTCCAGGCAAGACCGCTTACCCAGGAGGCCCATCTTCATCAAGAAACTCAAGAGTTTCTTTCACACCTCATTAATCTCCCTGCTGACCTCTAACCTCTGTTTCCTTCCTTGTGTAGATCCCCCGGTTGTACGCATGTCTGACGTGGTGAGAGGCTTTTACATGCAGCCTGCAGTGATTACCTGCTCAGTGGAGAGTGACATCCCCTACAGACTTAGGTTTACCAGAAGTGGGATAACCCTGGGGGTGGAAAACTTTTTTCAGTGAGTCCCTGTTTTCTTGGTAATATCTGGTTCATTTTTATTCCCGTAAATACAGCCCCCATTACCGCCAGTAAAAACGCTAATTAGATTGCTCAGTTACTGCAGTCATTGTGAACATGTCTGTAAAGAATTACTAGCAGGTTGAGTCGTGCATTTTATGGGCTCATCTGTCAGGAAACAGGATAGGTTTTGTGAACACTGCATATAATTGTTATCTTAAGATTTTCATCGTCCTTATACTCTGCTTTGAATTAAACACATAGAGTAAACAAGACTTTTGGTAATTAAAATCTCATGTGGTATGTACTAGAGTTAATAATTCAATTTTAAAATAAGACATGGATATGTTCTCGTTACACTCATACCAAGTGTTCTAAGCTTTTTTTTTTTTTTGTCAGAAATTCTGCCATAGCATCGTGGGAGATTCCTCATGCATCAGCTGAAGATGACGGCCTGTATGAGTGTATAGCACAGAGCAACGCGGGACAAGGAAGAGCTTTAACACAGCTTACAGTTAGAGGTATCACACGCACATCATCAGTACACACACACACAGTTAATTTTATTTCTCCATCACATCGGTCCTTTGAAAAACAGTTCCAAACATATTCCTTGATGAAAACATTAACTGATAAAAAGCATGCCAGCACAAACATTTGTACTGAAAGTAAACCATTTCTACTGTGTTTGTTCACCGCTGATAACACTGGTCTGATGTTTTGCTTGTTTCCAATGAGACAGAGCCTCCTCCGACCCTGAAGCCAGCAGTGAATGTGACTTCCCCTGTCGGCGGAGTGGCTGTGCTTTCCTGCCGGGTGGAGGGGTCAATGCGCCACAACTTGACATGGCTACATGCGGATCATACAATTCGAACCCGGGCTGGTAGAGTAAGGGTGCTGCCAGATTCTTCACTACAAATCAGTGCAGTGCAGCCTCAAGACGCTGGGATGTACCACTGTGTAGCCACCAATGCCCATGGA
Organism: Neodontobutis hainanensis; assembly: GCA_024349245.1. Lineage (NCBI taxonomy): Eukaryota > Metazoa > Chordata > Actinopteri > Gobiiformes > Odontobutidae > Neodontobutis > Neodontobutis hainanensis. Next base: position 5,448,403 of record JALDNG010000043.1, on the reverse strand, counting down.
GACAGCAAGATCACAGTATGGCTCTTTGTCCCAGGTACACCAAACCCTGCAGGTTACATAGCCCATCAGGGCTTCAAGACCAGATAATTATGGTCTCCATTACTTTTTTATTGTCAAACTTTCTTTTTAGAAACTTTATTTGCATGCATGAAAATTGCTTCAAAATCAACTTTGATCACTGTTATAGTTTCTGATAAATGAGTTTAATAAATGTATGAATCTTCCAGAAACGTCCATGTTATTCCATTAATGGACTCTAACATTAGTCATATCATACTGCTTTGAGGCTATTTCAATATTTACAATTTCCTGTTGTTAAACTTAATAGGGTTGTTAATGACATCTTCTTGTTATGACAAGACCATGAACCCTAATGTGCCATGTGGCACTGTTCGTCTCTTATTGTAGAGGCTCCTTCTGTGGCAGTTCACCCCCTCAGCCAGGTTTTCTCCAGAGGGGATGATATCCGCCTCGTCTGCTCAGCGTCCGGTTCCCCACCTCCCCAGCTCTTCTGGAGTCATGGAAACATGTTCCTAACTAATCGGCCAAGGTAAGGGAACACTCAGCCCACTCAACACTTCCACCACTCAGGACTCAGTCATGACATTCCAGTATAGCTACATGGGCCATTGCCATCCTGTTTTTGTATAAAAAGTAATGTCAGTGGACTAAACGTATGTTCTCCAAACCACAAGTGGTTTCTATGTCAGTATAAATGCATAGTTGCACAGAAAAACATATTTCTCATTATACTCAAATCCATCAGTGTGGTTTAACGATAGATTTTATTTTTGCATCTGCACATGTAATTCCAAAGCGAACATGAATTCTGTCAAATGCAAGTTACAGATTGAATATCAACAAGCATGGAGTTTTGACCATTAGAGGGGCCCTTCCTGAGGATGCTGGCAACTATACATGCATTGCAACCAATGAAGCTGGAAGTGGATCTCAATCAGTGTTACTTGTTTATGCAGGTAAGTAAGTCAACACATAAAACAAAACATTTTCTCCATCCATCCATCCATCTATTCATCCATCCATCATCTTCTACCGCTTATCCGGGGGGAGCAGTCTGAGATGCTCAGCCTTCCCTTTCCCCAGACACTTCCTCCAGCTCTTTAACAGGGCCAGTATACACAACCATGGATGGCCTCATGCTGCTCTGAATAACATATTAGCTTCTCTCCCTGCTTGTTTCATAGCCACTGACAGTTGTAGCCTGAAGTTTTGGTCATAGCTCTCAGTTACTGGCTGAAAGAAAACTTCAACACTGATGGACTCTGGCGACCTCTTATCTCTGACAGCATTTTTATGTCAAGCCACATAAGATACATTATTTTTTCTCTTAAGATCAGCTGTCGTATTGCTCTGTTGACACAGAATTTGGGTGACTGTAAGACAGTTTGCAGAGTTAAAATTTTAATGAAATATTCCCTTTTTAACCAGAGGTTCCCAGAATTGCAGTAGTGCAGCAGAATATACTTGTGTCTGTTGGAGGTGATGCTACTCTGGAGTGTCAAACCACAGGTGTTCCTTCTCCTCTTGTTCACTGGTTCAAAGGTATGTCAAAGTCAAACATTAAGTATAATTGGCTTACACTGTCTATGTTGAGGGCTAATTTCCTGTCATCATTTTTCAGGTGAGCTAGAGGTGGGCTCAGCTCCCTTTGTTGAGCAGGATGAACATCGTGGGACGCTGCACATTCGGGGGGTGCAGGAAGTTGATGCTGGACAATACTCTTGCATAGCAAGCAACTCAGCTGGGACATCTTCTGGCACAGTCACTCTGGAAGTTGGAGGTAGGTTGTAACAAATAAAATATAATACAGCATTACTTTATATTGTATAACTTACAATAAAATAATATATATTTTTTCCATTTTCATTCACAGGTGGTCCGTTGTTTTCTGAAGCACCCGTTGACATGACAGCCAGTGTAGGGGATAATATTACCCTCCACTGTGCTGCCCGGGGGTTTCCACAGCCAACAGTGACCTGGTATAGACAGGACGGCAGGCAAATTCTTACTAATAGGCAAAGTAGGACAAAGCAACTGGAGAATGGTCATCTTCAAATCCAGAGTGAGTTATCTTTAATCCTGACCATGTTATGGAGCTGGAGGATACAGTGCCTCACCATGCCTAGCATGACACAAATTCTGATGTCTAAAGAGGTAGCAGGCTTTGGTATTAAACCCAGTTAACAGTGTATTAAGAAAATACTTAACACAATACCAAAATGTGATTACTAATTCTACTTTTGGTAAAATTCTTCTACACCATGACTAAACTCTTACTGTCTACACTGTTTTGTCTTCATAATCAGAGAATTAAATGAGTAAGCCATGCATGTCAACAGGCTGGAAGCATGTTAATCCAGTGATTTTCTATTTTAAACTCTAGGAGTACAAAATCTGGTTTCAATTTTAGTAAATGTTTTCCTACATTATACAAACTGTAAAAAAGTAACATGTTGATTGCAGGTGTCTGGCTGGACCATGAAGGGTTGTATATCTGCGAAGCCAAGAACCAATTTGGAACCATTAAAACTGAGGCCAGAGTTAGTGTCACTGGACTGGGTAGGCGTGTACAAGTTCTTATCTTTGTTATTTTTTACTAATCAAATTTATTGTCAGGCTGTGTTGTAAGTTTTTATTTTTATGTCTCTGTTTTTTTCAGAGCCCCCTCTGTTAGCACAAGTTGCCCCAGTCATCACCACAGGCCTTGGGCAGTCTCTAAGTCTCCCATGTATGCTACTGGATGGTATACCTCTTCCTGAAAGACACTGGTCCCGTAACGGAAAGCCTGTAGGACCTGACTACAATGAATTATAAAAATATCAGTAGCATTCAAGCTCTGATGTCTTTCTGATTTCTTCCTATAGGTTAAGCTGAATGGGAGAATGTTTGTACGCAGTGATGGCAGTTTGTACATTGAGAGAGCCTTTTCAGAGGATGCTGGGACATATGTTTGCACTGCTGTGAATGTAGCAGGGTCCATGAACATTACAGTCTCTGTGGAGATTCACGGTAGGGCATGTCCAGTCCATTTTGCAAAGAGTTAGACTATAGTTGAAGTCTCTGACAGATTTAGGCCGTTAGGGCTATAATGTTCTGAATCAGAAAGAAAACAAAATATTTTATTGAACTGTGATGACTAGGATTGTGTTAACCCAATGACAGACAAGATTACAGTTCATCAACACTTTGTAATAAAGAAATGCCTTGAGCCTGTATACCGCTGACTGGTCACCCAATGACGTGAGCTCAGAAATCACAGCCAGTAAGACAGCTGTGTTTTGTGACCTACTTCTTCCACAGTGCCCCCTGAGATCACTGCTGGTCCATACCACTACATAGCCAATGAGGGGACAGCAATTACACTGTCATGCAAGGCAAAGGGGGTCCCCAAACCAACTGTTGTTTGGTCCAAGGTAAGATTTCACACTTGTAGACTACATCTACATTTTACAGTTATTGTTTTGGCATAATTGTCTTATAAATAACAGGTTAGTTTTGATTTACAAATGAATCAGTTTTACAAAACACTATATACAGTGAAATGTACAAAGAACTGTAATATTTAACATTTTTTAAATTACCAGTACAAAGCTTTGTAATGTAACTGAATAATTCAAATTATAATGCCAATTAAATTACATTTGTTGCCTTTTTATAGATTAACCTTGTTTTCTCTGTCTGTCCAAAGAGCTATCTATAATGCTAAATTAATAAAATCTGCCATTATAATCAACAATAAATTAACATGACCGGGCTGTAACCATAACATCTCTGTCAGAATGCAAACCACCAGTCACTTCTTGCTCCTTAAAAGTTTATCTAAATAATATGTTAAGTTATGTGCTATAAACAATGAACATTACAGCATCACATTGTTGGCATCAATGAGACACTAGGGTTGTTGTTTCCTTCATGTTGTTGAAATGAGCCAAATCTCATTCCCAGATATATTCCTGGGGACGAGTTTATCAGATCAAAGTGAATCTGTAAAAGCAATTGTGTGGCCAAAGTGAGCATGTTCTGTTTTATGGACATAGTGTTTAAGTCTTGTGCTCTGTTCTGTTATTAGATTAGACATCAAAGGTTGGACAATAAATGTTAATTCAAGCTCAATGTTCCAGTTCCATTTTGACCTTTACGTTTTCCTCAGGGAAGACAGCCTCTGCCCAGGGAACACATGTCTCTGCAGTCCAGTCCAGATGGCAACCTTCACATCCCTCACCCTACAGCTGAGGGTGCTGGCCTTTACATCTGTACTGCCACCAGCCCTGTGGGCTACGCCAGCCGTGAGGTCCAGCTGAGTGTCAACAGTAAGGGAGACAAATGTTTGACCACATCCATCTAAACACTACAATGTTTGATGTTACAGTGGCTTAACTCTGATGGCAGAAGTACAAAGCCTTGCGTAGTGTCCTTATACCACTCTGTTCCTTCTTTTGCAGCTGTGCCTAAGATAATGGGAGTGAGTGGTCATGACAACGCTGTGAAGATGGCTGCAGAGGTGGGAACAGAGGTTGTTTTACCTTGTGAGGCCGAGGGGAGTCCCTCTCCACTCGTCACATGGAGGAGGAATGGGTACCCCATCCCCCCTGTCACAGCCGGGTAAGGACAGGCTTAACTCATATCATGGTCAAAAGCATTCATTGTTTAAGCATTTCTCAACAATCACTGAAAATCTGGTTCTATCATGTTTAGTCTGACCAGGGCTAACCAGGGCCCCCTACAAATCTTTGTAGTTTTGTTGTTTTGGGCTTCTTGAAGAGGAGCAACACTGTGCATTGTTTGAGGACTAACTTGTTAGCTCAACAGAGGAAGCGCATCGGGTCCCAGAACGTTTAATATTTTCTGCTTTCATGTGTGGTCACTCAGGGTGCAGACAGACTGGCTAACTTGGAAACACTACATACACACAAACTGTGGGCCAGACACCAGATTAAATTTTAGACAAGTGGTGAATGGGGATGTAGGCTGTAATGCTGATAGATACTTGCACTTTGAGGGGTCAGGAAGAAGTAAATGTGGGGGTGGAGTGGGGGGTGCCAGGAAGAGGGGAGGAAAACTAACTGTCAGAGGAAGAGATACAAGCCCCGTCTGCCTGATGCTAACGTCCCTGGGGTGCTTGAGCAGTAAAACAACATGCTGACTCTTTACTAGCCCTGTCTGATGAGAATAACACATCCCTGTGAACCACCCCCACATATGCTATGCATAAGCAAGCTCTTTGGAAACCAGCAGCTGTGTAAAGGGAGATTCATTCTCTCCAGCTAACTTTTGGTTTAGAAAAAATGTGAGAGGGTGCTGGTTGTTGAAATCTTTTCAATTGCTGGGCAGTAAGATTTATACTACAGTAATGTATTTAGTCTAGTGTTAAATAAAAAATATGTGTGGGTGTTTAATGACAGCACTATTTTCCATAGGGTCAAACTATTTGTCCAGAAAAGTATCCTGAATAGGGAAATCTTTCCCAGTTGGCCTTAGTGCCAGGCTGGATACACAATTCATTTTGACACAAATGTGAAAGTGATGCATAGTTAAGAGAGTTCATGACTTTTGGGCTTGTTCCAGAATTTAAGGCTAATAAACAGCACTGCAGTCACAGACTGACCACTACAGAAGCTGTCATTTGGTTTCAGACTAGGCTGTTAATGCAGAAGTGAGAGCTGAAATGGAGACGGCATTGTCCTTTCTAGCCCATTTCTACTTCTAAATAACATTTTGCTATTGTTATACTTTAGTTGCCTAGGAGATACTCTTATCTGTCACAGGGGTGTGTTTACGTTTGTTCATATACATCTGGATAGCCTCTGCTGCAATTCAGGATCACACACACTTTAAAAAAAGACCTTCATTTAACTCATTCTAACCTGCATGTAACCGATGTTGTTGGTTTTGGTACAAAGTATACACTTCTCATGAGCCACTGTATGTGATCTTGAATTACTGTTAATAAGGCCACATGCGTGTGTTTGTCCAAAATGCGCTGTCAGTATTCAAACTGAGAAAACATTGACTGTGAAGAATCAAAGAATCATCTTTGCTTTTTACACCTATAACCACTCCGCAGGTTCACAGTGTTGCCTTCAGGCTCCCTGAAGATCACGGATGTGCGTTTAATTGATAGCAAACTGTATACCTGCACTGCAGAAAATCCAGCAGGCAACGTGTCCCTTAGCTACAATTTACACATTCAAGGTAACTAAGGGCTACACAAGCTCCAAAAAACTTTTCAAGCTTTCCTTTCCAAATTATTATCACATGGATTTGAAATACATATGTTGTTATTCTGAATGATCCAAATATAGTAAAACATATACTGTATTTGTTTATCCTCAGCAAAGCCTAGGATTCAGCCAGCGCCTTCGCTCTTGAAAGCTTTGATTGGCCAAACAGTGACCCTGCCCTGTGTGGTACAGGGAGAACCGAGCCCTGAGGTTAGTTGGTTTCACAATGGAGTGCCTGTTGGGGTCAAGAACACTACACCCTTGAGGATCCAACAGGTCAGGCTTTCTGACAAAGGCACCTACAAGTGTGTGGCCCAAAACAGTGCAGGAGAAGAGACCATGGAGATCAAGCTGGAAATTCTTGGTAAATTTCACCAGTTGATTATATATTCAATTATTATTATAACTCAAAATGTTATAATAATTAATAACAATAATAATAATTTAGTTATTCCCTCAAGATTAAGAAATTTTAAGACTGAATTCAGGCTTTGCAGGTTGACAAAATTGTGAGCATAAAAATCATAGAACACCGTGGTCTTATCATATATTTTTTTTATATATATTCTCAGAGATCCCAACCTTCACCGAACCTGGAGATGCCATCATGGAAAAAGTAGCAAACAGCAGAGTCATTATTCCTTGCCCAGCTGAAGGTATGATCTCTGAGGTGTCCTTCATTGAGACACAATGCAGAGAAGTGACTATGGTTTGTCGCTATTTTTTTAGTGCTAATATAAAAATAAGCTGTAGCTTCCAGGTAATTTTATCTGGAGATGGAGAATAGAAATAATAATGGAAAACAATTGACAAACAAAGTAGTATCCTAACACTATGTGGAAACATGTAGAGTTTTTAATGAGAAGACACCAATGGCGACAATCATCAATCATGCATGCACTCGCAATAAAGTACAGAAACCATGAACCATGAGTAATACAGGTTTTGTTTGTGTTGAGGGGCGCCACAGCAACATGCTTGGTAAGAGAAGTGAAAGACAAGCATATATTGTAGAGCAACAGCTGCAACATCAGTCTGCCTGCTGCCTCAGTGAGCCACATCTGCGGTCCTCTGTGACGGGACCTGCTGGGAGAGGAATCCTAATTACAGACTGCTGGCAGATAAAGGACAGAGTTGTCTGAGATGCACCATGTAGCACAGGAACAGGAAGCCTTCACTGAATTTATTTTGAACTAAGCCTCAAAGGTTTAAGCAGAAGTTCATAATGCACTTGACACTCTAAAGAGGCAGCTAGTAGCAGGACGCAAGGATTCCCTTATTGTTCTCCAGAGAAGCAATCATATGGAGTAGATAAAGTCTCTGCCGGAAGGATATTACTAATTCACTAACAAGCCCTTTGCATTTGATAGTTGTAATTATTTGAGAAACACATGGAAGAGATAATCCCAGGCTATGTGGGCAAAATAATTCAAAGTGTACTAATGAGATCTGTTAACATCTTAACAGAACATCTGTATTCATTTCCTCCCTGCAATGAGATAATGAATTTGACTCAGAGCTACTTTAAACATGTGTTCAGAAAGGCTGTAGTTTATAACATCACCTTCGCCTTTGGTTATCTAGCATGGATAGTCATTTCTGGACTTGAGACGGGTGTGTTTGACTTTCCTTCCCCACTGGTGGTGTTCGTATATGTAACACCTCTGGAAATAGAGAGGTGGTATTTGAATCACTCCACTGGACTACATGTGCTTCTCACTGGTCTTCCCTTGTTCTGTGTGACTGCTGTGTAAAGTACAAGTTATATTACTCCACTTTTTTTTACTAGTATGCATTTTGTAACCAATAATAATCCATAGAAAGCACTACCCCTATTCAAGAGTAAGAGTCTTGGTAATAACTGTTTCAGCCTTTATTTTTAATTGTTTATAAATCCAGCATTACTTTTATATAACTTTGACCTCAAAGTATGAGATATGAAGGCAAAAAGGATTGTTGTCTGTTGTTGAGCAGATAAATGTGGAGATTATGTTTTCTAGCCTGGGCTGCTTGCCCATTATGTTCTTCTGAGGCAAAAGGATGGAAGTAACTTTTCATTCATTCTTAATCTATGTGATTAATAGCTTGTAGCTAAATCTGGTAAAAATCATCTCTTTTCTTGTGAGATTAATGTATGTGTATATTGTCCCTGAAAAGTAAGGAATAAACTAAACTAAATAAAACTCATTTTAACTCAATTACAATTCCTACTTGTTCTCTGACCTGTAGGTGTGCCTCATCCCAAGATACGCTGGTTCAAGAATGGACTGGAGATACACCCTCAACTTTCAGAGTTTTCTGTGGCGAGGGATGGCTCTCTTATAATTAGCACAGCGTCTGCCAGCCACAGCGGGGACTTCAAATGTGTTGCAACAAATGAAGCGGGCTCTGTAGAGAGAAAGACACGTCTAAAAGTAAATGGTAAAGCTGAAAGTTTTTTTTTTTTTTAATTAAATACAGAATTAGAAAACAACCTTTAAAAACATGTCAAAATCAAACATTTTGAAACATTTTGTATTATGCCAGTTCCTCCAGAGATCCAAGATGATGGACAGTCCCTAAACCTTACTGTGACCTTGAGGCAGCCACTCACTCTGGGTTGTGATGCCTTTGGAATTCCCTCTCCAACTATCACTTGGTCTAAAGAGGGTCATTCTGTGAGTCTCTCACCTTGAATTCCCATTATTTCATGTAAATGGAGCTTAAGCTTACTGGAAATTATATTCAGCTGTACAATGCCATCAAGTGGTCAATGTGCTAATTACAGTGTAAGTGCTTATTGTTCAATGAAACTGTGTGTAGGTGGAGAGTCCTGGGGTGTATTTACAGAATGGAAACAGGCTGCTGAGAATCTTCAGAGTTCAACCTGAACATGCTGGACATTTTGTCTGCACAGCTCAAAACTCAGCTGGCCAAGCTCAAAGACACTATAATATAGTGGTTCAAGGTGAGCATATATTTCATATTGTGGTATTGAGAACATGGAAACAAATTAAATTTTCAGTTTTGTTTATACTAATGGTAAGCTACTCTACTGTGTTCCTAAAACATTTTCTTTTTAATTAAACGCTCTAAATCACTATCATGATCATTTAAAAGTTTAATCCTGTGTTATATACTATCAGCACCTCCAGAGATCTCAGGAACGTCCCGACTGCACGAGTTGTCAGTTGTACTGGGAGAGGAAATGGAGTTTCAGTGTCGGGTCAGTGGACGACCAGCACCGAAAGTGGAATGGAGTCGTGATGGAGAGTAAGCCTATACGTTCACTCATGTGACATACAGAGCATAAAGGACACACCCATTGTATTGTGTTCATCCTACATTCTTCTTTGAAAGGGTTTTGTCCCCTGATGGAGACCCCCATGTGGAGTTTTTGGAAGACGGACAGGTGTTAAAGGTGAAGTCTGTTAGACTGAGGGACCAAGGTCTTTACCAATGTGTGGCCAGTAACAACGCAGGGACACAGATGCGGCAGTTTAGATTAACTGTACAAGGTCTGTACTTCAGTCATGGCTTGTTTAGTAGTAATTTTCTCAAATGTTTTGCTATTGGTGTTTTTTTCCTTTGCAGAATATGACACTTACCTGCAAAGGTACTTATTCCATGCTTTAGGCTAGAAAATGTTATTGGATGTTTAAAGTGTTTGTTTTTCTTCTTTACAGCTCCCCCAACTATTAAAGGTCCTAATGAGACGACAGATGTGTCAGTGGTGCTTGGTTTCCCCACAGTACTTCCTTGTGATGTAGAGGGCTCTCCTGCACCTATAATCACCTGGCTGAAGGACAACCAGCCCATTGTGTCCAGTCCACAGCTGACATACACCCGGGGTGGCCAAGCTCTGCGGCTGGGTTCAGCACAAGGAGAGAGCACTGGCCTCTACACCTGCCGTGCCTCTAACCCAGCAGGCACTGCGATTAAACACTATTCTATTAGTGTTCTGGGTAAAGGACATGTATACTTAATTTAATGAAATCGTAACAAATTGAAACATGAAGGAACAGTTTAAAACGTTTTATCTTTGTCACTTTAAGTTCCACCACAGATAGAGGGCTCAATTTCCTTGTTTGGACCTCAGGCAGAGAAAGTGCGGATCAATGAGAGTTTAACCCTCTCTTGTCTGGCAAAAGGTTTTCCTGAACCCAGAGTTCAGTGGTTCAAAGATACACAGGTTGGTGACAGAAATATGTGTAGATGGCATCAAACATCAAATATTTTAAATATTAGAAAAGTATGTCAACTAATATTAACATAAAATAAAAAAGTATGGTCTATAATAACTGTATAAAAAATGATAACATTGTGCTGCTTTTTTCAGTTGCTCATTGGAAATGTTTATCCTGGGATTCAAGAAAAAGGCCCCTTTCTTCACATTGAAAATGCCATGCTGTCCCATGAGGGGCAGTACACCTGTGTAGTCACCAACTCTGCTGGAGAGGACAAGAGAGAATTCCATGTCATTATTCAAGGTCGGTCATGTCAAACTCTGGTTTGATAAAGATTGGATTTACTAATTACAAAAAGACATGGAATAAAATGTGCTATTGTGGTATTAGTTCCTCCAATCTTCCAAAGAGTGACCAACAGAGAGGCTGCTTGGGGTTTTGGAGATGAGGAGGATGAAAACAGTGATGACATGGTAGAAAAACGTGAGGTTGTCCTAGGCCATACCATCACCCTGTCATGTGAGAGTAATGCCATTCCCCCACCCAAACTCAGCTGGTACAAAGACGGACAAAAACTCACCACAGCTGATGGCGTCCTGCTTCTTCCAAGTATTATTATATATGTACTTTTATGCAGTAACATTAGGTCCCCTTATGCCAGGGTCCATGTGTAAGCTTATGCTTTAACAGGTTTGTCTTTTTAGGTGGACAGGTGCTACAAATTGGTGGTGCTCAAAAAGAGGATGCTGGAAAGTACACTTGTGAGGCTGTGAATGAGGCAGGAGAAGATCAAATGCACTTTGAACTGGAGGTCTTGGGTAAGGAAGTACATAGCCTATAGGTGTTTTATTTGTAATAGGGGAACATTATTGACGCTATATTGTGTTTTGTAATTTCAGTTCCTCCTGTGATAATGGGAGGAACAGAGTTTATGGAGGAAGTGGGAGCCGTGGTCAACAGCACTGTTGTCCTCCATTGTGACGTAACTGGGCACCCAACTCCTTCTATTTCTTGGCTGAGAGATGGAAAGCAGGTCCACACTGACTTACAGCACCATATTAGTAAGAACGGGGCTCAACTCCAGGTAAGTCAATTACAAAATTTTAAATCCAATTATTGCACGTAAACGGTGGAAGTGCATTGCGTTCACCAAAAAAAGAAATAATCTCATAATTACAAAAAAGATGTTGTAATTTGTATATGATATTTAGTTTATATTCTGGTTGTTTACACATAGACAGTAGCTTGTTGCAGTTGACTGAGGTAAACCACAGCAGTTGTAAAAACGCAGAAATTCCCATGTCCCATCACAGTAATGTGTCCTCTGGACCAGAAATTGCACATTGGTGCAATGCCGAAAAGAAGTGAATAATAACTTCACAGATTCTATTACATTAACTTTAATATCTGTGAAGTTACTATTCACTTCTTTTCAGTTTTGCACTTTAGAAACGGTTCGTAGGCAGTCATCTTCCTCTCAGCGGCTGGTGTCTATACAGACCTATGTGCCCTTTCCATTCAAAAAAAGGCATATTTGTATCTTATTGTACACATTACATGGGACAGGGGTATTTCTGTATTTTTACAACTGTTCTGTTTCTAATTTAGTCAACTGTCACAAGCTACTGTCGATGTGCAAACAGCTGGAAAAAGAACAAAATCCTGTCTTGTAATTACAACATATTTTATTGTAATTATGAGATATACTGTATACATTTAGATTAAATTCTTAAATCTTTTTATTAATTCAATTTATGGCCTAAACTACTCTCTCAGCTACTTAGTGTTCAAGTTTCGGACATGGCTGGGTATCTGTGTGTGGCAGAAAACAAGGTTGGAACTGTGGAGAAACTTTTCACCCTGACAGTTCAAGGTAACAAACAACCCAAGCTCTACTCTACAATCTCCTTTTATTGGCCCTTTTGAATACATGGTTTCCCAAAAGCTTTTTTTATACTGCATGTATAATATATATACTTATACTTATACTTTTGATATAACCGCAGTTCCCCCCAGAGTGAGTGGTCCAAAAGAGGAGGAAGTAAATGTGATCAAGGGTCATATGGTATCGTTGCTGTGTGATGTCCAGGCTTATCCTCCAGCAGAGATCACCTGGACCAGAGATGGGCAGATCCTAGAGTTTAGCACTGGCCTTCACATTCTTCCTGGTCTGTACAACAAGTTTCAATTCATTTTTTTATTTTTATACTCCATCTAATCTATCTGTGGCATACTTTATTATTGTTGTTTATAATATTAAAGGTGGACAGATGCTACAATTGTCTCGGGCAAAAGAGGAAGATGCAGGGCAGTATGTATGCACAGCCACTAACACAGCAGGCCAGGACCAGAAGAGTATTCTTCTCAGTGTTTATGGTAAACAAAAGTATACATTGTCTTGTGTAAACTCCAAGGCAGTTGTTGAAAGAACATAATCATTTCTCAATTTTAATATGTGTTTTAAAATGCTATTGCAGTCCTGCCCACCCTTAAGCCACGTCCTGGAGGAGAGTTATCAACCCTGCAGGTTGGCTCCTCTGTCACTCTCCAATGTGACGCTCATGGTACTCCCAAGCCTGAAGTCACATGGTACAAAAATGGACTCCAGCTAGCTGCAGGAAATGGTCTAAAGATAAATGATCACCAGTTGGAAATCACTAGAGTCCAGGTCAGCAAAATATTTATTAATGTGCTCTAAATAAAATCAGAGGCGGGTAGTAACGAGTTACATTTACTTCACACAAACTGTGGATGCATAGCGGCACAGACTCTTGATGAATAGCCCTGGCCTCATTTCGCTCACACACAGGCCTACTGTAGGGATAAATCAGACATTATGATCAAACAGTACTTTTAACCAAATACTTTTTTAATCTTACTTGAGTAATGTTTTGGATGACTACTTTTTGCTTGTACTTGAGTAAAATAATTTTGAAGTAACACTATTCTTACTATTTTAGGCTCTCCCCCTCTGAATAAAATACAACTTATCATAATTAATTGTGGCTAAGACCATAGACTTCTTGCCAGTAGAGCAAACATGTAAATGTAAAAAATTGAAGGTAATATATGCATATGTCTTTGGATGTGGTGGTATATGTATGCAATGTTTGCTATTCAGTAAAATAAATTGTATTAATCTTCAATAATTTGTGATTGTGGGTTTCTAGATAGTCGATAGTGGAACTTACACATGCAAAGTATCCAATGTGGCCGGACAGGTGGACAGGACTTTCAGAGTAGCCGTTCATGGTGAAAAGTCTGACTATTGATTGTTAAACATTATAAAACTTGTTGTGTTGAATTTGTATAATATTAATGTATTTTCACAGTTCCACCAGTTCTGGATGGGCCACACTGGGAGTCACTAAACTATTCTCTGGGCTCCCATGTAGCTCTGCTATGTGAGGCTTCAGGTGTTCCTAAGCCCAGCATTACCTGGCTGAAAGATGGAACCCCTATTGGTAAGAATTAAACAACCCTAGAAAAATGAAAGCAAAACCTGAAGTGTTCTTTTTATCCAATGAGTAAATGTGTCTGCTGATCAGAGAGCAGTCTGCATTGGCAGTGGTCTGTTCGTGGGAACAGGCTGGAGTTGGGGCCGCTCACTCTGTCCCATGCAGGAACATATACTTGTGTGGCCAAGAACAGTGAAGGACAGACACAAAGAGACTACAAACTCACAGTGCTTGGTGAGCATTAGTAACTGCTTAGAAAAATTCACACAGTCTGTTTACTCTTAGTGACATACTTTTCTTCTCAGTATCTCCCACCATCCTTGATTCTCAACACCCCTCGGATGTGAGTTCACCAAGAGGAGAGGAGCTGACCCTTGAGTGCAAAGCTAATGGAATCCCTCCACCTCGTCTCAGCTGGCTAAAAGATGGAGTGGCTTTAGAGGGTTCAGAAACTCGACTCATACAGTATGTCAATATATTTAAAAACTGTAATCTACTCTTTTTGAGAATTCTCCAATGTGACAGCAACAAATGGCATTACCTTTTTGTGTGTAATTACATTTTGTGCTTTTTGACATGTGATCTTGGAGTATGACCTCTGATGGCAGCACACTGACTTTACTGAGGCTGAGTCCAGAAGATTCTGGGACATACACTTGCTTAGCTACTAGCCCGTCTGGCCAGGACAGCAAAATCTACACTTTGTTTGTGCTAGGTATGTTTTAGTGTTTTAATGTAACTTGTATTTTTTTACATCATGTTCTTGTTTTAATTGAAATTATGTTTGTCACAGTTCCGCCATCTATCTCTGGTGAGACCACTGTCCCTAGAGAGGTACAAGCCACTCAGGACAGCTCAGTGACCCTGGAGTGTCAAGCAGTAGGAAACCCCCCACCACAAATCAGCTGGTTAAAAAATGGACGACCTTTGCTTCTATCTTCTCGTTCACGTCTCCTCTTGGGTGACTCTGTACTGAGGTAAGACAATGAAAGATGAAAACAAAGATAAATACTTGTGACACTGTGTGTGTTTGTTGTTAATGTAATATATTTCTTTTTGGATATTAGGATTTCACCTGTGCAGCTAACAGATTCTGGTGTTTACACATGTGTGGCCCGCAGTCGTGCAGGACTTGCTGAGCTTAGCTATAATGTACAGGTCCAAGGTACAGTAATCTGACAATGTGTACTTTAACCTAAAACTGAATCTGCCTTTGTGTACTTTAGCTAATATGTGACACCTTGTGGCCAATAGTACCCCCAGGTGTTGACCACGTGGAGCCAGTGGAGCCTGTCACTGTTGTACAAGGGTCCCTAGTGACATTAACCTGCGAGGCTCGTGGGGTGCCTCCTCCAACACTAATATGGTTAAAGGACGGCCAGCCATTGTCCCTTCACCGCAATCTGCTGCAGGACGGCCCGGAGACACGGCTGCAGCTGCCTGATGTGGCCTCTTCAGATGCAGGGCTCTATAGCTGTGTGGCCAGTAATCAGGCAGGAAGCAGCACCAAGGGTTTTAACCTCACAGTGCTTGGTAACATTAAACTTTGTATACTATATTTTTACCTAGAACTTATTTTACATGATAATAAATAAATTCTGCTTTCTGCAACAGAGCCCCCACAGATATCAAGCTCAGATCCAGAGGAGCTGACCATAGCAGTAAACAGTGCCCTGGAGTTGGAGTGCACTGCTGTCGGAAACCCACCTCCCACACTCAGCTGGCTCAAAGATGGAAACCCCTTGGAAAGGGCTGACATTGTTCAAGAGGATGGACACTTTGTTAGAATTAGCAAAGTACAGGTAAATTAAACTTTTTATATATAAAGATGTTATCTATATATAAAAACACAAGATAAATGTTTTGTTTTATTTTTTATATTTGCACAAGAAGGCTAATAATTCAAAAAGGATAACATTTAGTATATAACATTAATTTTGTATTCTCATAAGAGAAGGTCAAAAACCCATGTTTAAATAGCACAACAGCAACAGGCATTAAGACTAAAGTTTTTATTTTAAAGATTGAAGATGCTGGCTTGTACACCTGCTTGGCCAGCAGCCTGGCTGGACAAGATGGGAAAAACCATTGGGTTCGCATCCAAGGTAAAAAATATATTCTTGCATATTCTTTTATTTTTTTATGATTTACTTTCCTAACTGCAACAGATAAACAAAACATCAGTAGGAGAAAGGATTAGGTTTGGTGATACAATTTGTGTGTTTATTTTATTTCAGTAATGTCTGTCTTCGGTTTTCTTTCAGTCCCACCAACCCTCCTTGGTTATGGTGATGTAAGAAAAATGACTGTCCCAGTTAATGGACACCTGACACTGGAGTGTTTGGTCAATAGTGAGCCCCCTCCGAATATAGAGTGGTACAAGGATGATGTCAAAATGCAGGTACATACAAACAGGAAGTGGACTTGGCTGATTTGTTTGGCTAACACAGACTGACCTGAATGTATTATTGTTTTCAGCTGGGGGGTCGTATCCAGGGGCTGGCAGGGGGTCAGTACCTGGAGATCCAGGAAGTTACACTTGAGGACAGTGGTCAGTATAGCTGTTTAGTCACCAACTTGGCTGGAAGCACGAGTCTCTTTTTCACTGTAGAGATTCTGTGTAAGTATTGCATTTTTAATTTAATGTTTTTTAAATCATTACTGTTATTGCTCTACATGTCAAATCCAAATTGTTACATAACTTTTAATGTTTCATATTACGTTCCCAGTACCACCAGTTATAAAGGAGGGCAGTTCAGTAGTGACAGCGCATGTCAATGAGGAGGCATTTTTACAATGTGAAGTTGAAGGTGATTTTACGCCTACAGTCATTTGGAGGAAAGATGGTTTTCCTCTACCTCAGGATAACTCAAAGTAAGTTGTACATTTACAAAAAACGACAATGACAACACAGTGCCTGCTCGCTGATAAAACTGAATACTTTGCAGGTACACCATGTCATTACAAGGCTCCTTAAATATACATAAAGTTCAGTTAACTGACTCTGGGCGGTACTTCTGCACTGTATCTAACCAGGCGGGCTCAAATCACCGGGGAATGGATTTGAGAGTGTTTGGTAAGTCTAACAATTAAGTGAACACAATGGCAGTAAAATGCACCTTTTTTGGGTTGACTCAATACAATCTTTTTTATTAGTGGGTCCCTCAATCAGTCCTGGACCATTTAATGTAACAGCAACCACAGGGGTTAGAGCTGTACTGGGCTGTGAAACGACTGGTATACCACCCCCCAAAGTCTCCTGGAAGAGGAACGGTGCTGCACTTGATACCAGCCAGTTTCCTGATCAATACAGGTACAGACAGCACTATGGCTATTTTTTTTATAATCGTATTAAATGTCAAAATCACAACTCTAATGTCTTAACACTGTCCAGGTTACTTACATCTGGCTCCCTGGTTTTACTGTCTCCATCCAATGAGGATGAAGGGTACTTTGAGTGCACTGCCGTCAATGAGGCTGGAGAGGAGAGAAGGGTCGTTGAGGTCATTCTCCAAGGTCTGATTAATGAGATTTGAACACGAGTTATTTAAAGGATATAAATAAACTAAATAAACATCTTTTTCTTTTAGTCCCACCATCTATTGAAGATGATGCCACTACTATTACAGCAGTAAAAATGTCTCCTGTGGTACTACCATGTCATGTACAAGGACGCCCCCTGCCCACTGTGACCTGGACAAAGGGTGGAGCCAAACTGGGCGCCAGAGGAGGAAGTTATCGTGTTCTTCCAACTGGTGTGTTAATTAAAACTTAACATGTGCATTACTCTGGCTATATCAGAAAAATGTGTATATACTCATCATAAAGTGTAGTAAAACCTTCTAAAATAACCAAAAGATTGTATATGATTACCCAGGTGTGCTGGAGATAACATCTGCTACTCCAAGTCATGCTGGCAGGTACACCTGCTCAGCCCGCAACCCAGCTGGAGTGGCTCACAAACACATCTCTCTCATAGTGCAAGGTGGGCTTTGGAAATTAAAATTGTATCGCATGTCTTTGTCAAAAAAAAAACGTAGTGACCAACAATAAAACAAAACAAAATGGAGCATTTAGGAGAGTAAAAGAAAAATAAAGATAGGTAAGTCTTATTCCTAACACAATTATAATAAATATAATGTATTTGTATAAACATAGAGCCCCCAGAGATCAAGCCAATGGCAGAGGAAGTAGAGGTGGTGTTGAATCATGGGACTGTTCTGCCTTGTGAGGCCTATGGCTTCCCCAGACCCTCTGTGATCTGGCAAAGAGAGGGAATTCCCATTACACCAGGTACGAACTTATCTAAGACAAATGTTTACTTTATGTAATACCAGTTTTAAGACACACTTTTAACACACACAAGAAGGTTATGTAATGGGTCTTTTTTTTTTCCAACCACAGGCCACAGATTAGCAGTGCTCTCAAATGGAGCTCTGAAGTTTTCCCGTGTTACACTTGGTGATGCAGGGACCTACCAGTGTCTGGCTAAGAATGGAGCTGGTTTAGCCGTGAGCAGGACAAAACTAGTGCTTCAAGGTCAGTATTATCAATGCAGAGAGTTTTTCAGTGTGTTTGTTGATGTTAGTTTGTACTTTACGTTTAGGCAGTAATAATCACATATTCATATGCTTTTTACATTTACTGTATGTCTTTGTAAATAAATGAATGTTTTCCAGTTCCACCGGTGCTGAGTGTGCCCCGTGTGGAGTACACTGCTGTGCTTGGCCAACCAATTAGTCTGGAGTGTGTAGCTGATGGGCAGCCTCAACCTGAAGTCAGTTGGCATAAGGAGAGAAGACCTGTGGTGGATGGTGCTCACATACGCATTTTTGCAAATGGAACTTTAGCTATTCCATCTACCCAGCGCAGTGATGCAGGCCTCTACACCTGCACTGCCAAAAACCTTGCGGGCAGAGCTAGCCATGACATCCGAGTGATTATTCAAGGTGATGCATGGCTCTTCACAACCCCAAATGTATTGTGTGAAATTTGTCAGTAAGATTTAATGTTGTTTTTTAGTGCCACCAATGATTGCTCCTGCTCAGACAGGACTGTCAGTCATTCAGGGATTTCAAGCTCTGCTGCCCTGTACCGCTCAAGGGTCACCAGAACCCAAAGTATCATGGGAGAAAGACGGAACCACTGTACCCATTCGTCCGGGCAAATTCACTGTTCTGCGATCAGGAGAGCTAATTATTGAGAGGGCTGAGGTAAGTGCATCTAAATAACTGCACCACATGTGAATCTGTAGTCTATAATTGTAATTTTTACTGATTTCTTTACACAGCTTGGAGATGCCGGTGTGTTTACGTGTGTGGCTACCAATATAGCAGGTTCTACGAGACAAGACATTCGGCTGTCCATCAATATGAGACCGGCCTTTAAAGAGCTGCCAGGAGATGCAACCTTGAACAAAGGTCAAAACTTATCACTGTCTTGCCATGCTGTGGGAACACCTGCTCCTGTCATCTCCTGGACAGTTAACAACAGTCCCATCCCAGGTTTAATGTGTTCTGTTTAACAAAACTGTATATGATGTGTCCATACTCTGGTTTCAAGTAATCATATGTTCTTGAACAATTTATCCTATAACAGGTAGTGTAGATGAAGCGGGCAGGAACTCCCTGTTAATTGAAAATGTGACAATGAGTGATGCTGGGACCTATGTGTGCATAGCCGAAAATAGCGTGGGCTCCATTCGGGCACTCTCATTTGTTCGTATCAGAGGTTGGTGCTGTGTCAGTAATTTGCCAGATTTGTTTCAGTTTCCAAAGTTTTTTCAGGCCTTTGTTTCATGTTGTGTCTCCAGAGCCACCAGTGTTAAAAGGAGAAGCACATATGACTCAGACAGTTGTCCAGGGCAGCGCTACACTGCTTGACTGTCCAGTTCAAGGAGATCCTAGCCCTGTCCTCCGCTGGCTGCGAGATGGAAAACTGCTGCTCCGCAATCTACGAATGCAAACCTTTCAAAATGGATCCTTGGTCATCTACAGCATAACTGTAAATATATATCTTTCCTCTACATATTTGAAATTATTTAGCAGAGTTCCCTGTATTTATACATTTCCGGATTAATATAGAGTCCATATTGGTGAAGGAACTGTGTGTGAATGTTCTGCAGTGTCCTGCTTTCCACATAATCAAATTTGAGGCAGTTCAGTCAGTAAGGCTAACAGCATTAGCAGAGGGAGCAGACAAACACACAGCCCCAGTCTCTGTGCCTTTCTTCCTTATAACCTTGCTGCTGTTATAGCACAGCTTGCAACAAAACATTTGCATTGACAAACATTATTGATCATTTATTGTATTGTATTGTTAGGTGTATTCTTTCCTTAGTAAGACCATAATTCAATGCGTATTTGCTGTATTTGTTTTCTAAAAACAGAACTATATTGTGTTTTTAATAGTTTTCCGGGTATTGATAAAATCATATTCTCTTGCGTTTCATCTACAGGCTGCAGATGAAGGGGAATACCAGTGTGTGGCTGAGAGTGAAGCTGGAACAGCAGAAAGAACCATTGCTCTCAAAGTTCAGAGTAAGTCATATACTTTATATATAGAAGATAATGCTGTCTGCTTAGACTATCTCCTTAATAAAGCATAAGAACGTACATTTATGTCAAATACCTTGTATCCTCAGTCAGTGGTGGCTACTCTAATTGGGAGGAGTGGGGTCCATGTAGTAGCACTTGTGGACAAGGCTTTCAAGAGCGAATTCGACTCTGCAACAGCCCGGAACCCACAAACGGTGGCAGGTCATGCAGTGGTCCCAATACGGACTCTCGGAAATGCCAAGCAGGTCTCTGCCCAGGTATGAGTCATTTTGTCTTAGTATGTCTTTTGTGATATAGTTTCAGCATGACATAAAAACAACTGTCTAATTTCAGGTGAGAGTCCTCGCAAGACCAGGGGTAGCCTGATAGGCATGGTCAATGAGAGGGAGTTTGGTGTGTCCTTCCTGGAAGCTAACATCACTGATGACGTGGAAGAGGAGAGCAGCAGTTTACAGGCCCGCCTAGAAAACATCCCTCCAAGCATTGGTGAGTAAACAGTTTAAAACATCAGTGAGTGATTTAATTTAACACCAGGAAATGAAAATCTTACTGGAATAAAAATGCTTAATGAAATATTTTTGGCAGGTCCCTTACTGCGGGTTTTAGTGTCTGTGTTTGCCCCCATTTACTGGACCACTGTGCTGCAGAGCAGAGGGGCAAGAAATGGCTACTCCTTCACTCAAGGACAGTTCAGACAGGAGTCTCAAGTAGAATTTGAGACTGGTGAGTTTTGAACTAAAAGGTTCTATCTGCATGTTAAAAATTTTAATTAATGCTAGAATATTTAAATAGTTATTTCCCCAATTTTACAGTTTTTTTTTCTTGTCAGCACCATTGCCCTTTTAATTGTATTTTGCAGTTTGCAAAATGGCCAGAAGATGACACTATATACTTCCTTGCAGTAATTTAACATTTTGATGTCTTCTGAATTCAGGTGAGATCCTTCGTTTGACCCATGTGGCCAGAGGTGTCAATTCTGAGGGTGTTTTACTCATTGACATTGTAAT
The DNA here is from genome assembly GCA_024349245.1 of Neodontobutis hainanensis. NCBI lineage: Eukaryota > Metazoa > Chordata > Actinopteri > Gobiiformes > Odontobutidae > Neodontobutis > Neodontobutis hainanensis. Next base: position 5,426,973 of record JALDNG010000043.1, on the reverse strand, counting down.
TAATGGATATGTTCCACCTATATTAGCCTCTCATGTGCACCTACAGGTCTGTATACTCTCAGTGAAACTAAAGACAATGATGCATTTGTTGTAACTCCTGATCATCTGAATTGCCTTCTGTCCTGCAGGAGTTTGACGAGTCCTATGTGCAGACAGGACAAGGGCAGCTGTACTCATGGTCATCGCAGACTCACCAAAGAGGAGGAAACCCCATGGTGCTGCAATGTAACCACACAATTATTTACGAGGGCCAAGAGGAGCGCCAAGGCCCATTACTTCAACTGCTGAAAGTTTCTGGGCTGAATAGCATCTACAATACGTTTTCGCTTACATTGGACTTCCACATGACTGCAAGCCTTCTTATACCAGGTTTAAGAAAAAAATATGTATAATGCTTGTTTCTTTAGATATAACTAATCAAGAGGCTAAAAATGCAGTCAACTAACATTGTCTTGTGTTTATTGTACAGAAGGTTATGGAGAAACATGCCCCAAAGGTTTCATTCTTGACCAAGCCTCCTACTGTGGTGGTATGGAGTATTACTTTTACTTTGTTTTATAAATATACCTAAACCTATTTGAAGAATGCTTATATTTGTCTGGTTTACATTCATTTCTAGATGAAGATGAGTGTGCCCTTCAGTCACCCTGCTCACATTCATGTAACAACATCATGGGAGGCTTTTCCTGTGCTTGTCCTTCTGGATTCACCATCTCTACAGAAACCAACACATGTCAAGGTGAGACAAATTGGATGGTGAATGCATAATATCGGTATAATACCTATTTTTAATGCATATAAACATCTGCCTCTGCATTTATCTTGTTACATTTTGGTACACAGATATTGATGAGTGCGCTCAAGGCTCACACATGTGCCACTACAACCAGCAGTGCGTTAACACGGTGGGCACATATCGGTGCCAAGCCAAGTGTGGACCAGGGTTCAAGCCGAGCATCACACAAACAAGCTGTGAAGGCGAGTTGCTCTTGAAGTCATTTGCAGTTGTAGCGGCATACACACACATAACATTAACTGTATTTGTTGTCAATGCATTGAGCCTGATGTAAACTCTGTGTTTTAGATGTTGATGAATGTCAAGAGTCTGCGCTCTCTCCATGCCAGCAGCAGTGTCTCAATACACTTGGTTCATATCGTTGCATTTGCCATCCTGGATACCAGCTGTCAGGACACAAGTGCATTGGTCAGTTAGCACAGCACATTGCACAGTGGAAAATGTCATTTTCATTTATTATTATAATGAGCCTTTTTGTTGCATTGACTTAGATATTAATGAATGCATGAAGAATGTGTGCCCGGCTCACCAGCAGTGCCGTAATACTGAAGGCGGTTACCAGTGTTTTGACAGCTGCCCGGCTGGGATGACCACAGCAGAGAATGGTGCTTGCATAGGTCAGTGTTTATTCATTTTATATATAGTTCTTTTAATAATAATAATAATAATATTATACAGTAGTTTAAATAACAACACACACACATTTTACAAATACAGTCATATTCCTTTCAGCATTAAAAAAAAAAGATATTTTACATTTTATAGATATTGATGAGTGTCAAGATGGAAGCCATATGTGTCGCTACACTCAGATCTGCCAGAACACAATTGGAGGATATGGCTGTGTCTGTCCTCGCGGTTACCGATCTCAAGGAGTAGGCCTTCCTTGTCTGGGTAGGACATATGCTGTGCCATAAGTTGTAGTGTACTATCTGGTTCTACATTCAGGATTGCATTTCTTTCTTTTCTTTTAGACATTGATGAATGTGTGCAGACACTGAACCCCTGTGCCTATCAGTGCCGTAACGTGCCTGGCAGCTTCAGGTGCTTGTGTCCTCCTGGTACAGTGCTGCTGGGAGATGGGCGCTCTTGTGCAGGGCTGGAGAGAGGGCACACTTTTACCAATGGAACCAGAGTCAGGGCAAGACTTAGACCACAACTAGTATCATCTGTAGGCAGGCCAATACTGTCCCGTTCTACAGGATTATCCCGTATCACGAGACAGAGCTGTCCTGTGGGACATATCTACAGAGACGGCACATGTGTTGGTAAGTGTGCTCTAACTGATCTGCACTGCACCTCTACAACCACTACAATTCTCTAACTGTAGTATTTTGATTCCCCCTCACTACAGATGTGGATGAATGTCTGCTTAGAAAGCCATGTCAACATGAGTGCCGCAACACCATTGGCAGCTTCAAGTGCCTTTGTCCACCTGGTTACCAACTGTTACCCAATGGCAGAACCTGTAAAGGTAAATGCTGCATTCAAATGTTTTCTAAGCACAAACAATTTCTAAATTCAAACTCTAAACGTTTTCCTGTACTGTTAGATATTGATGAGTGTGTGGAGCAAGGCATTCATTGTGAACACAATCAGATGTGTTTTAATACCCGTGGAGGATATCAGTGCTTGGACACACCCTGCCCAGCATCCTATCAGAGAGGAGGAAGCCCGGGGTAAGTCTAATAATAATAATTGAATGCATGCATATCATAAGAGAATTGAACAACAATTTTAGGTAAGACTTTATTTTACACTACACTTATACATGATAAGGTAAATACATAAAAAGTATTTCAGCATGAGTGAGAATTTGTTTGTGTTTGTTTTTAAGGACTTGCTACAGGCCCTGCTCCCCGGACTGTGCCACAGAAGGCTCTCCTCAGCGTCTGCAGTACAAGTTGCTCACTCTTCCCTCTGGCATACCAGCAAATCACAATGTAGTACGATTAACTGCCTATTCAGAGTCAGGGGTCCTCCAAGAACGCACATCTTTTACCATACTTGAGCAAGAATCCGAGACTGGTATGATGGGTCGAGTATTTGGTATCAGAGACGAGTCAGGCAGAGGAATCATCTTCACGCTGCGCTCTCTGGACAGATCCGGACTAGTGCGGCTTAAAGTTCAAGCCACAACTATCTCACCACAGGGCCGCATTACTTACAGGAGTATCTTCATCATCTACATTTCCATTTCAACCTACCCTTACTAAGCCCATGTGCTGATTTACAGAGGACTACGCCAGTGGCCTTTGAACCCAAAAACTAAAGTGCCTTGAACTTTTTAAGGAAAATTTCTGTAATATATGATGAACTATTTTGTGTGATTGATCTGTTGGGTATACAGTAGATGGCTTAAAACTTTAAATCCACATTACAAATCCAAATTACTTAAACATAACGTGGTTAGTGACATACCAATTTATCAACTAAGCACTGACGTGATATACTATAGCTACATTAAAAAGTCCCATATACATGAACTGCTTTTAACCTATTGCAAAAAACCTTGAAATGCTTTTTAAATATCTGCACAATGTTTGTCAATTATAAAATGTGTGTCTTTCCCATTGTTTCCCATTATTTATTTAAATCCTCTAAACACCAGACAAACTTCCTGTCATAACAGGTTTGAGTCACGGAGTAAACCTGCAATGGCCGTATGTAGCCGTTTGTGTTGTATAAATGTAAGTGCAGATTTCTTTGTCGGTATGTATTTTTGTACTCCGTTTTATACAGTTTTTGTGACCGTGTTTGAATGGGTTTTATTTTGAATGTATTGATTGTCTGAGCTGATGCAACTGACTTTACAATGTAATGATTGTAGTTTTAGGTTCACTTAATCTCAGACTGATAAAGAATACAACAATTAATCCTGGTCCATTTAGTTACTATCACTACTGGTGTATGCTGAACTACAGGTGGTAAACATTAGGGGAAATAGCCAACGACTATGAGACCAGAACAGCCTGGTCCATCAGGTTTGGTTTCAGGGGAAACTCCTCCCTCAAGAGGCATATGCTCAGGGTTAGTGACATTTTGTCAAGTTACAGTAGATTACACTGGACACAAGTTGTTGGCAGTTGAACATGTTCAGTCAAGGTGGAAAAATGTTTCCAAAGCATAATGACTCAAATAATTTTAGGCATGTCCTCTTGGTATACACAGATCCAACTAAATCCTCCACAGCACACCTTTAATTACTTAAATATCTTTATCCACTTCCCATAAACAAAGTAAAATAAAATTAGTCTTGAGCCCTTACCTCTGGTACTGTACATGCAGGGGTGCAACTACCCAGTGCTAGAGGGGTATGCAGCAACAATTTTGGTGGACCCCCATCAATTTTTTTTAATAATATAAAAATACAATAATAAGTGAGCCAGAGATCATTATGTATGGGTTGTAAATAATAATAAAAAATATTTTAAAGTATATCAGCCTCTGTACGCCTACCATTATTATACGGTATGTACATATACAGTATATTATTAACAAGGTTAACAAATTAAAAAACCTGAAGAAATTGATAAGCATTAATGTTATGATCAGATTTCAATAAAGAAATGCAAAGAAGGAAAATAATCTATATTTTTATAACAATTCCAAGTAGGAGCCAGTTCTCAAAGCCAAATACTAGTAACAATGTTGCTACCATACATTTTAGACTGCTCTTTAGTTCGTACTAAATTGTAACATGAGCCATGTGTATAGAAAGGTGATTTAAGCAATTTTGAGTGTGGCATAGTTGTTGGTGCCAGACGGGCCGGTCTGAGTATTTCACAATCTGCTCAGTTCCTGGGATTTGCACGCACAACCATTTCTAGGAATGAATGGTGTGAAAAGGGAAAAACATCCAGTCTGCGGCAGTCCTGTGGGAGAAAAAGCCTTGTTGAAGCTAGAGGTCAGAGGTGATTGGGCCGACTGATTCAAGCTGATAGAAGAGCAACTTTGACTGAAATAACCACTCATTACAACCGAGGTATGCAGCAAAGCATTTGTGAAGCCACAACACACACAACTTTGAGGCGGATGGGCTACAACAGCACCAGGTACCACTCATCTCCACTACAAAAAGGAAAAAGAGGCACGAGCTCACCAAAATTGGACAGTTGGAGACTGGAAAAATGTTGCCTGGTTTGATGAGTCTCGATTTCTGTTGAGACAATCAGATGGTAGAGTCAGAGTCAATTTGACGTAAACAGAATGAGAACATGGATCCATCATGCATTGTTACCACTGTGCAGGCTGGTGGTGGTGTAATGGTGTGGGGGATGTTTTCTTGGCACACTTTAAGGCCCCTTAGTGCCAATTGGGCATTGTTTAAATGCCACGGCCTACCTGAGCATTGTTTCTGACCATGTCTATCCCTTTATGACCACCATGTACCCATCCTCTGATGGCTACTTCCAGCAGGATAATGCACCATGTCACAAAGCTCCAATCATTTCAAATTGGTTTCTTGAACATGACAATGAGTTCACTGAACTAAAATGGCCCCCACAGTCACCAGCTCTCAACCCATTAGAGCATCTTTGGGATGTGGTGGAACGGGAGCTTCGTGCCCTGGATGTGCATCCCACAAATCTCCATCAACTGCAAGATGCTATCCTTTCAATATGGGCCAACATTTCTAAAGAACACTTTCAGCACCTTGTTGAAAGCGAAAGGGGGTCAAACACAGTATTAGTATGGTGTTCCTAATTATCCTTTAGGTGAGTGTATATAATATAATATATATATAACTTGTAATTACACCTAACAGATGTAACTATAGCCTGTATGTCTGACAGCACAGCTAACATCAACAGCTAATGGTTGAAGAAATCTATTAATGATTCCGTTGTAAACCAGGTAGGTTATGTTTTCCAGCTTCTAGTCTTATAGGACATAGGTTTTTATGGTTGTGTGTGTTAGTTCAGGTTTCATGTGAACAGAGACCATTTCTGTGTCCCACTATAAAGAATGACAATGCTATATATCAGATGTTTGTTAGAAGGTATATAAGGACATGGCTGATTGTGCTCTTAGTCAGTCTCTGCTTGTGAGTATCTGAACCTAGATAACTGTAATAAATCTGAGTGAGCCAGTCTAACTGCCTTGCTAAATTTTTGGATTCTTTCTACTTGACTACAGGACCATCATTTGTAGCAAATAGTTAACAGAGTCGCAAGAAACGTGCTGAGAAGAAAATTCACAGCCAAAGATTTGCAACGAATCAAACGTAAAGCTACCAGGAACCCATTATCATCTGCTGCCATATTCCACACCTGCACCCTACCTGGAGTGTCAAAAAGTACAGGTGTTCAGTTCTCAGAGACATGGCTAAGGTCAGAAAGACTGAAACCCGACCACCTCGGAACAAGACACATAAGTTGAAACGTCAAGAATGGGCCAAGAAAAATCTGAAGACAGATTTTTTTTAAGGTTTTGTGGACTGATGAGATGAAAGTGACTCTTAATGGACCAGATGGATGGGCCCGTGGTTGGATCAGTAACGGACACAGAGCTCTACTTTGACTCAGGCGCCAGCGAGGTGGAGGTGGGTTACTGGTATGGGCAGGTATTATTAAAGATGAGCTAGTTGGACCATTTTGGGTTAAAAATGGACTCAAATCAACTCTCAGACCTACTGACATTTTTTAGAAGACACTTTCTTTGAGCAGTGGTTCAGGAAAAAGTCTGCATCTTTCAAGAAGATTTTGATTTTTCTGCAAGAAAACACTCCATCACATGCATCAAAGTCCTTCACTGCGTGGCTGGCCAGTAAAGGCTTTACAGATAAAAAACTGAAGACATGACCCCCTTCTTCACCTGACTTAAACCCTATTGAGAACTTTTGGGCCCTTCTTGAGCAGGACATTTACAGTGAAGGTAAACAGTACACCTCTCTGAACTGTGTCTGGGAGGCTGTGGTTGCACACTATAACAGGTGAAAATAAACAAGTGAGAATGGAAAATCTTTTTTTTCATTTAGTTGCATAATAATTCTGCACACTAATAGTTGCCTAATAATGTAGATATTCTCTTAAGAAAGCCAAAATTTCACTTTTACTACTTAAATATTCAGGTTTGAAGGTTTGTTAACATTTTGGACTGACCAAGAGCACTGTAGTTGTACAATAACAAAAATAATCCTCAAAAATACAACTTGCCTAATAATTGTGCACACAGTGTATAACCTGGCAACACAGCTCAGTTTGTGTTTCATTATATTAGTGCAATTAGAGTAAAACAATCCAAGTCAAGAAGAGACTACACCTCAAATCTAATTTCTCTTCTAACTCACAATATACACAATAATGAATGTCTTGCCACTGCAGGTCCTGAGTGATACAAAACTAAGATCCAAAATTATGTGTAAATGGTTTCTGTTCGCATTTAGTGCCTTCTGTTTTGAAAGCAAACCTCCCACTTCCGTGTTTGAGCTACAAATCAAAGCAACTAGGGCTGGGCAATGCATTATTATCGCCTAAACTGTCCTTATTAGCTCATTAAACACAAACATCTATACGTAAGTTAATGGTCATTTTGCAAGTGCCAGGATCCTTCCTTGGGAGGACTCTTCTGGAGGAAACCAGCTGCTGAAGGTGTGTTCCATTTGGTTCCAAACCCCACCTCCTTCTACGGACTGAGTCCTCCTTTGGCCAAAATACCAAGGATGCATCGGTAAATTCTTTGTAGACTTTCACTACCCACAATGCACCTCAAATGTTTTAAAAAAAAGCCAGTAGAAGTTGAAATGTGGCTTAAAATTGAGAGTTTTCAGTTTAAATACAAATCTATTTGCTGTGTTCATGGAAAATGTTTTATTTTGAAAACATTTGTCAAGTAAACTGCACATTTCAGTTTTGTTTTATGTCCTTGAGATTATATTATGATAATTAAGGCTTGTCCTAAATGTAATAACACAATAATAAATTACGAAAATTTATGACAATTATTATTCAATGAAAATTATGAGAAACCCATAAAAATTATAGAGTAGAGCCAAAAGCTGCAATTCAAACCTGCATAAAGCTAAATAAGACTGAGTCAATCATTGAAGTGAATAAATAGCCTTCAGTTGGACACGACCTGTATTACATTAGAATTACATGAAGTTGTTTAAAAAAATAAGCATTTATAAAAAATATAATTTTAATGTTTTGGTTTTTTACAGTTACAACTATTTTCCTCAAAGATATTGTGATTAATAATTAAGTATTTATGTATTTATTGAATATAATTCTTTGGTTTGAAAAATGCTGAACATTGGAATTCCAGAATTTCATGACATCACAGAATCTTCAGACCAGTGACCTCATCGCTCTGTGAAAAATCTTTTACCTAGACTTGTGTCCACACACTTTCTTCAGTTTATCGATAGTTCGTCTTGTGTTCACACATCAAATCTTCAACAGCGCCAAAATGACTTCTACAACTTTATCACCGAATGGAATCCCCTACAAGCTCAACGATTACACCGTGTTGGAGATACTTGGGGAGGGAGGCTTTGGAATGGTTGCCAAATGCTTCAACGTCAAAACCTCTGAAGTAGTTGCTATAAAGATCCTCAAGAACAACCAGGACGATGACTTAGAACGAGAGGTATCCGTTCTCCAGAAACTAAGTGTAATAGATCCTGACAAAAACAACATTGTCAGGTTAATCGACGTTTTCATCTGCAAGAATTACCAGTGCATGGCTTTTGAAATGCTCGACCGCAGTATGTTTGACCTAATGAACCAGCGGCAGTCAACATTTAAGCTGAGTGAAATTCGGCCCATTACACAGCAGCTTCTGGTGGCGTTTAAGGCTCTTAAGAGCCAAGGCATTGTACACAGCGACCTTAAGCCAGACAACATCATGCTTTCTAATCATAAGGACCAGCCGCTAAAAGTCAAACTAATTGACTTTGGTCTGGCAGTACACAGCTCCAAACTTAGCCTCGGCACGAAGTTGCAGCCCATTGGTTTCCGGGCTCCAGAGGTCCTGCTGGGCCTCCCTCTGTCCGAGGCTTTGGACATGTGGGGTTTGGGCTGCTGTTTAGGAATGTGGTATTTTGGCTGCAACATCTTCTCTTCAGGTTCCCAATATGACAACATTAGGACTATCGTACACCTTCTGGGACAACCAAACGATGAACTGCTGAACAAAGGCCTGTACACGGAAGAGTACTTCGTTCGGACAAACGGATCTCCACAGTGGAGATTAAAAAGACTTTATGAGTACACGGCCGCAACTGGAGTGGAACCCTTTATATCGGATAACCCTCTAGATGAGATGATGGATTTAGATGACGCTGTAGAAAGCTGTGGACCCATCGAGTTTCCAGAGTACACAGACAGAATGGCTTTTCTGAACCTTCTAAAAAAATTGCTCCATTTTGATCCGGAGAAAAGGATAACACCAAGTGAGGCGCTCCGGCATCCCTTCCTCACAATGGAGTATCTTGTTGAAGACAAAACAGATTATGCAGAGTGGGCACGTGACATCATGACCTTTACTCTTAGGGACTTAACACCTGGAAGTGCCCCTGAAGATAGAAGAAACGAAGATTTGGAACCAGAGAACAGCGAAAATGAGGCTAGCGCCAATAATAGAGACCAGACCGCCCCACAACCTAGTGACTCAACACCAGTGTCAGAAAAAGAATCCAACCTCGCCAATGTCCCTTGTCTCACTGAGACAGACAAACAGACTGAAGCTGACTCCCCTGAAGACTCCTGTATCAATCAACGTAGGGACCAGGAAGAGGGATTCGCCGTCCAACACGAAGCTGTTCCTGGTCTCATTGAGACGGAAGAGGATGAGAGATCTACCAATCAATCCCATCAGCCCACAGCTGACACCTGTGGTGCTTCAAATGCGGCTGGCTCAAGTGAAAACAACATCCAAAGAACAGTTAACCCGAGTCCAAGATACAAAGGTTACCTCACAAGTGCAGCCACGATAGTGACGGCCTTGCTGTGCGCTGCATATTTGGGCTGTTTTGTTGTGGTTGCAACTGTTATATTTGCTTTGTGTTTTATCAATACATTGATCACGAAGCCAGATTCATCTAATCAGGACCCGCACACTGCCTCCAGGACCACTCCAGCCACAACACGACGCCCCTCAAGATCCTCGTCTAAGGGGCGCTAAAGCCCGTCCACAGGATGATCCACACACTGGTCCTGTGTGATCACCTCCAGCTTCAAAAAATATTTGGACCATCAACCTCTCTTACACTCTGATGAGGTTTACTCAATATGTTCTCCTAAAGAAAAAGTAAAGGACCACGACTTAGTTTTCAAGGTTAATGACATTACATCCCGTGACGTTACTGACATATAAGTCCAAATGCCTTTAGCTTTAACATTTTCTTTAAGAAATAATAAAAATCCAAAAACATAAATTTTAGTTAATGGTTTTTATTTTTATTTATTCCTGGTCTGTTCAGATAAATTTAGTTTTTTAAATCTCTGGCTGTGACACTGGCTCTTTTGTCTTTTGTGGGAATATCCTGACAGTGAATACAGAGACATCCCACTGTGTTTCTGTGTCCCAGACTCTTACTCATGCTCCTGACCAATGAATACTTTAACCTCAGTCCTGCAGATAACAAAGTCTCAATAAAGTCTCTAATTTAAGATAACCTTTTTTATGTATTAATTTTTTGTGTAGGTTATTCACTTGAATGTGTGCACCAAGATGAGTAGCTAAATTTTAAAATTAGAAAGGATATTTTATCATCCTGTGCATAAAACACATAAACAAACTAGCATAACTGTTGTATACATGTGTGCAGTTTGTGCCACAGAGAAATACTGTAAAAGTCACTACAAATCTGGCTCCTTTACATCTCATTTTACTCACTGAAGTTTGTTTTGATATACCAGAGCTGAATGTGTGAATAGGGATTATCGATGCAACACTATCAACACAATGGGTGGCTAAAGACTACAGCCACATCCCTCGGCTGCAGAGCAGAATTTGGGGGAATCATCTTTAGTCTCCAGGGGGACTCCAGAGGACAGATGACACTAGGGCCCTTGGTCATCTCCCTGGACTTGAGCTCCCACCTACAGCTGAACTGGCACAGATACAACTCCACAGAGGACATGTGTGCCAGTCAGTCTCACAAGAACCATTACGTTTAGGTCTCATGCAGCAGTGAAAAAGTCTTTGTTATTTATCAGCTTTACACTGCTGTAGACATGTGTGTTACCTCTCAAACACTAGCTGCATGTCTGTGTAATAAATGCCATGAATAAGTAATGAAATGAATGTTATTAGTGTCAAAATCACACCCATACTAATTCTTTCTCTTGCTTTCTGTCTTACTCTTTCTCTAGGACATGGCTCGGCCACATAAATGGCATGCATTTATATAGCGCTTTTTTGCACCCTTTTCGAGCACCTAAAGCGCTTTACATCGTGCTTCCACTCACCCCATTCACACACATCCACTCCTGGGGCAGACAGAGAGGGGGGCTGCCACACATACGGCGCTCAACCTTCTCCTACCACCACCAAACACACCTCTACAGTCACACACATTCATACACCAGTGCTACGGACACTGCACACATAAGCCAAGGGCAGCAACAAAAAGAGACTGTTCGATCAATGCAACATTTGTTTATTATAAATATGTGAACACTATGGTGGGCTGAGACCCTGTTGGCATGGGAAGCTAATTAAAACAATCTGTGTTGTAAACTTTTATATCTTTGGAACATGGGCAAAAACCAAAGCACTTGTATCTTTAGAGCTTCAACAGATAGCACCAAATGATACATCTAAGCTTTATCAAACTTTATGTATTGTAAAAAAACAAAGTAGAACAAAAATATTACATTTCCACAGACATTTTGCTTTGACGCAAACAAAGGGGATTTACATTTTGTCATTTAGCAGACGCCTTAATCCCAAGCGACTTACATGAAGCTTCCATTCACCAGTGTTACATTTTACATTTCAGTTTCACTGAAAAAGATACCTTCCTTTTTCTAAATCTGTAATGACCAAGAGGATCATTAACTCCTCTGTCTGTGTTTAAGTGTGGGATAAATGCATTAAACGTACAGGGGGAGGACGCTGGGAAAGTAGACACTAGGCTATTAACCTTTTCGACTGTGTTTCAAAACTATAAGTAATAAAGGGTCATATACTTTGACATATTTATTAAAAAATGTGTTACAGCTGAAGTTAAATGTCAGTTTCCATATAGCCACACTGCCTGTAAGTTCTGTAAATGTCTTGTACACTGACTAAAAGAATTAGATGATAATATTTACTTTTGACAACTGTCAAAAGTCCATATTCAGAAGTAGGCCAAAGAAAAAAAACACTAATAGAGACATCCTGGTTGGAGTTGGATTTTTAATTTAAAATGCAGGGTGTGCGATGAATGTTCAATGACATAAAATTTTTGGCTTTTATGCTCGTTATTTTTCCTTTGAGGGAGAATTGCTACAGGCCAAAAGAAGTGGCAAACCTGTATGAGCTCATGGAACCACACATTCAAAATGCCTGTTCTAACATGAAATACAGCTAAGATGAAGTACCACCTTTGAAACCATCCCAGCTCTCAATGCAGCAATAAAAACGAGCACACAAGGTGGTAATTTTCTTAACATCATTCTTTTCAGCCAGTCTCACAATATTTGCTGCACACGTAAAGGAAGAGCTTGCCAAAAACATCAAAACATTTTACAGCCGACATATGATCTCATTTGACTGTCTGTAATGTCTAAGCAGTGATGTCATCACTGATGGAGAATCTGCCACCCACAATGTTTCCGGACTTTAATACTTCTCCTTTAGGAAATGTATTAAACACAACTGGTTGATATTCATGTGCTCTAAACACGTTGGCTGGAGCACAGCTGTTGTGTGAGCACAAACGCCTGGTGAGTTTTAATGTGGGCCAGACGCTGACTTCATCACCACAGTGCTTACCACAGTAGTTCCTTCCATCGTGCTTTCAATCTGCCAGCCAAGCCCTGCTTCCTACTATTACTCCCTGGGATTGCAGATGAACGAAAATGTCAAGAACTTGTATCAAATTCTAAAAGTTTGGAGCTGTGCATGGAAAGAAGTAGAAAGATCCCCACATGTCAATGCAGACTCAGCTACTGTTCTGGGTCGGTATAAAGCATCTGTGCTCAGAGAGGCTCTTAAGGGCCTGCACAACCCATAACAGCTGCCCTTAGGCCCTCTTGTTGTTTTTGTGTTCCACGTACGTTACTGATATTGTAAAGACGTAATACAAAGTCAGAAAGAGTTTTTTATAGAATAAAAGTATTGCCACTGATTTGACCTTTAACCCTTAAAATGCAGATGAAGCTCAAAATGATGATATGGAAATTAGCATTTACAAGTTTCATGGCTTAGTTATTTTTCAATTAGAGAAATAAGACCAAACATTTGGAAATAACTTACAAAGAGAATAAAGCAACGGATTTTGAATGTTCTAATGATTTCAAATGCAGTTACTGAACGACAAATTGCAAATTTTATTTTACAATTTTGCAGAGCTTTTTCACAATTGAGCCATAAAACCTGGTCACTAAATAAAACATATTATTCAAAGCTGGTCCATGTCACTGTTGTATGTGCTTGTACCTTACCTTAGTCCTAAAACCAGAAACAAACAGAGACAATGTAGCTGAACTAACTCTAGATGACCCTGTTTCTTTTTTTCCTGTCAATAACAATTACAGTATTAGATTTAATGACAGTGTCTCTGTTTAGTCATAAACATTTTCCAGCACAAGCCCGTAGGATATCAGTGTTGGCCGTGTTAGTAAAGCAATAGCTTCATTTTCCAAAACCACAGTAGTTCACTAATCACTCTGCTCTGATTTACTGCACTGTTGAACAGGTAATTGCCAATCTTGCCCCAGTGAATAATCTAACCCATACTGAGTAGTACTGGCAGAAACAAATACTTTCTCAGGCCAAAGCTAAACGCATTAACAACGGGATGATTTAGGCACTCAACAAGACAAACACAAACTACTATGCGGCAAGCTACCTCAGTATGCCTGAAATGTTCTGTCCAAAGGCACTAGGTGCAGATTTAAACTGATCAAAAACTGATATAAAATGACAGAATTTTTAGTGGAATGTCTTTAAGCACCGATGTCTTTTGGACGTCACAATATACCAACTGAGAATTTTCTTTGAATACACCAAAAGCTTGAGAGCCTGACAAGAAAAAGGTTTGCTCCAAACAAGGACATAAACAGGGAGTGTTTATTCACTGTTGTCAAACAGATGCCCGGCTCCTTCTTGCCTGTAATTACACAGTTGTAAAGTGACTTTTTAAAGTTCAAGTTGTTTGTTTTAAGTATTTGTGACAGCTGTTGTGTGATCTGAAGACTCTTTTCAGAATTACATTTCACAAGATGAGCTTGTATAAACAAATACATTATCCAGACTGAAATGAGCAAGATGCAACACTCCATTGGGAGCATTTGGAAAGACATCAGAGCACAGAGGGAACTATCAGTCATGAACAACTGCAAAGGAAAGCTGTAGGATAAGCCAAAAAAGCATTAGGTGCTCTCTGAACCTCCAAGAAGCGGCAACTGATGTAACTGATGCCATGGTTTTAGATGAGCTGTGATAGCTTGGTTTCACAATAAAACACCTCCTGGTGAGCAGAAACTGATCAAATCTGATCAAACCCAAAGTTAAATGCAAGTTGATTCTACAGATTAACCCAGCACAGGGCTGAGTAAATAAACAGCAAATGCTGAATTCTGGCCTCACGAGAGACAAAATGGGTCTTTGCTGTGAAACAATAAAAGAGTCCAATAAAGACATGTTGTTTCACTTTTAAGACTTAGTTACTGTAGTATTTTTAAATCTTCAGTAAATTATCATCAACCCAACACTCACATTTCCTGCTCGGACTTCATTTGACAGTTTAGGAGTGTTCAAGATGTATCTGATCAGATTTTTTCTTCCTAGAACTTCAGGCGCTGGTGGCTGACCTCCAGCAGTGTGACCCCAGGAAATGGAGTGGTCCTGCGGGCTGACAGTCATCTATCACAGCCTGTGCCCTGGGACAAACTGTGGAGCATGCTCTGGCTTTCCTTTCTACATTGACCACTTCATACTGTGTGAAACTCTAGACACACTTATATTTAGCTTGTCTGCCACATTTACAACCAGCATTAGGCCAGCGAATATGCATGGCTTCAGTATGACACATAAAACTTCACGGCTGTTTTATGAAACACCACAGTCCATGGCAACAGTCTGTTACTGTTTTGAAGTTTATTTGATGCTGCAATGACTTGTGCCATATGACCAAAGAAATTATAATAAAAAAAAAATAAAAATCTAAGTTAGCTCTGAAATATAAATCACAACACTGTAAGGTCAGTTATGTATTCCAAAAGAGCTGACCCACGGCGTATTTCCTCATGAAACATATCATTCTAAAGCCGTTGTACTAAACCGCCAGGCAGGGCTATAAAACTTTAACTTATAACTGTCCACACTTTCACAGAGATTAAAAAAGTGTGAGCTTTATCTACCCAGTTGGTACCTGCAGCTGAGGCATCTGTTATCAATGCTTGTTACAACAGAACTGCTTGCACCAGGACGATGAAGGCATACACACACCTAACAAGTCACCATTTAACTCAAAGGTTGGTTTATTTCACTTTTGAGGTAAACATTAGTCTGTATAATATTATAACAGTATACAATAAGTCCTGTGGGCTATCCCAGTCAAAAGTAAAATTCCAAAGGCTCCTTGGACCAAAATAACAGCAGCAATATTCCATTAAATTAACCAATGTCATACCTACACATATTTACTCAACATACTAATAAATACATGTGTCATTGATTCGTTGGTACATCCTTAGAGGCAATATACTGCATTTTATTAGGGCCCAGTTGATTAGAACAATGATGGAAATTTGTAAACTGGGAGTGTGACTTGTAAAACCTGACACTGAGCAATGCTATGGCTCCTTAATTATACTATTTCATATGCCTCACTTACGCTAAGTCATGCACATGTCATTAATTCATACTACTGGGTGCAGACACAAACCCTGTTTTTCTTTTTTTACAAGCTACACACTGGTAAATATTCAGCAGGGGCCCGCTAGGACAGAAATTCAAGCTGCTTTTTGTATTTTTAAAAGAAGTGGAAAGTTTTAAGGGTCCAACTCAAAACAAACAGGTCAAAGACTCTGACCTGACTTTTACTTCCCTCTGTGGGACATGAATCTAACGTGACTTCATAGGGGACCCCGGGCCTGGAAAGCAATAAAGTTATTCTCACTGGAGATGGCTTTTCCATCCATTCTCCAGGTCCACTCTTTAGAACCAACATCCCTACACTGCTGGGACCCCCCCCCCCCCCCCCCCCACACACACACACACACACACACACCATCCCCCCTTTAGGCTTTAGCATGATATACATTATTGGGACTGAAAGCAAGTATGTAGAAATACATCGTAGGCAGTGCAAACTACTTTACGGCCCTCAGCGATGGTACAAAAGAGGAAAAATCCATATCCTTTCCAAAACCAGTAATAAACAGAAAACTATCACTAACAAACGGGGATGTTTCTAAACATTGTGAATGAGGGCAGCCCACTACAGTAATATGTCTCGTCCCTAAGAAGCATTTCAACACAGGCAAGCTATGCCCAGCTGTGTCTGTTTGTTAGCCTTATGTTAGGACTGTTCTACCAATCACAGGGATCCATGTCTATAGCAGAAACACACATCTCAATAACACATTAGAAACAGGATTTAACTTAATAATTGTAGATTTCAAATGTTACAAAAAGTGTATCTGGGGAGAATCCAGAATGTAATCCTGGAAAATGATTAATTCCTGAAATTCAACATAATTAAAGCTATGTACGTTTGAACCTTAAATGTATGAAGCCAGAAAATTTTAATGGTTTTGTGATATAAAACGAACTTTTATTCACAAAGTGCAGCTGGCTTCCACATGAGAACACCTGCCTTGCCAGAACCAGTCACAGCCCAGATTGTATTGTAAACTGTAAAAGTACACAGTCAGTACATGTTCTAGTCACTGAAGCGGTTTGTTTCTTACATAAAGGGTCACTTAAAAAAAAACGTTCAGCGCTATGAGAATGAGTTTGCCCAACCTAACAATAACCAAATAAATAAGAGTGCAGGACCATAAATGGGACACAACCAAGGTTTATTTGTAAAAGTTGGCAAAAATGTGCTTTTTGAGTGAAAATGTATGTGTACACAAAAAGACAGGTGGTGCCTTCTGAATGTCTATTTGCAGGACCCTCAAGCTACTGAAGTGGCCATGACTGTTAAACCAAACACGTTTATGAAATTTAAAGTAAACACAGGCCAAATATGAGCAGTTAGTTTTGTAAGCTAAAACAGTGCTTGCAGAATAAATAATGTACATTTACAAAAATAGCATTTAACCCAAAAGTCCACTGCCAGCACCAAACAGACCTTACATCATCTGTGCCCGTCAACTGGACTAACAGATTAGTGCAATAATGTCTGTCTGGCTCTTTATGGACACTGGCCACTGGAAAAAGGCAACAGGCTGAAAACTTGGCGTTTTTGGAAATGGAAGGAATGAACAACAAACATTAGGTAACTGTCAATTCTCTGTGTGGAAAGGGTGTGTATTTTATACAAACCTAGTAATGGTTCATATGCAGTAACAATAATCTTTCTTGTTAGGCAAAATCAACAGACAGCCTATTGTTCCAAAGTGAAGGCTGCTGCCAGTTTCTCAAAGGGAACCAGTGAAAGTTTCATTGATTGCTGTTACGAGATGAATGTAACTGTTCAGCAATTTTTTTATTTCCCAGCACTGAGTCCTCACCTACAGCATGTGACGTACCCAACAGCCTGTCAGGTGGACAATAATTATGACCCATGCCCTGCCGCTCGGAGGAAATTGAACACTTGACACTCTCAAATGTGCACAGCTCACATCAATCTGCACAAAGCCCGCAGCGAGGGCCAGCATTTCAGTAGTGAGCCCTAATGACTGCTTCCACATTATGTCTGATGAGTGTGCGCTTCCCGGGGGGCTGCTTATGAAAAGGATCAGAGGCAATCAGTACAACTTCCACCAGACCAGACTGGAGCTCTCATGACCCATTGCCGTTGCAGTTAAAGTATACAAATGACACAAACTCTTTTCCATACAGCCAGTCTGCTGCTTTCAAAAGGAGCCCCCTTCCCATATTAAATCTCAGGATCACCTCATTCATAATAGCTCTGGCCAATAATAACCTCAGATATGCAAGAATGTTTCCAAGGTAGATGTCCAAAATGCAGGAGTGCAGGTACTGGTCTGGTTGCAGCCTGACCTCAGCACAAAGCCTGCAGACTCAAAGCCAAACCATGAGCTCAACACTGGCCTGGAAGCAGAGAGTGTACTAAGTGTACACATGTGTTTGTTGAAAAGTGTGGGGTTATTAGGCTTGTCTAGGTTTCTGATGTGGTCCAGGAAATACCTCAGTGCGCTACTTAAACCATGTTTAGGTTATAGCTATAAACATGCTGTAGCCAGATTTCTCCACGCTCAGGGTATAGGGCCCTTTATAAAATCTTTCCAAAGGCATTTACTCATTAACTATAAAACTTGAAATCATATTACGTCACTACAAGCTTTTACACGTTCAAATAAAGAGGGAGTCCATCCCTTTTTCCATCAAAAGAGGGTCATTTGTTAAAGGCTGTTGGGTTTGCTGATTCTTCAACATTTAAAATGCAATGGAAATGTTCCTTTAGTTCAGTAAAGTACCAAATGTAATTCACAACCCACTATACTGTATCTCATGTGCAGTGGAAAAAGTTATTCCCATTCTGTGGTCGACTTGGTTTTCTCCTGTGAAATTGGGGTCTGACTTTGGGGTAAGGGTAAGGGCCGTCTTTAATCTGGAAAATATTACTGAGGGTGGAAGAACATGGGAAACAATAACACTAGGAGGATTCCTCTTCCATCCTCTGGGCTCTGTGATTTAAAGATATGCTTTAGTCTGCAATTTTAGCTCACCACAAATACCCGCTTGCCCCCCTCCTGTCTTTTGCTACTCTTTTTACACCTCTCTCAAACGTAGGCTTATGTCTTTGTCAGCCCGTGATGCAGAATACTTACAGGAAGTACAAGAAAATACAAATCCCACAGGTTACCAGTATATGCTACTATAAGTTGGACTGGTTCCAATCCATTAATAAGATAAATGTTTACTGTTCGTTAAGCTTTTGATTATTTGTACCTCTCAACCATCCTACTGTTGGCGGAAGAATAATAGATGACACTGATGCAACATAAGGTTTTGCTGTCCTTGCAGTGGAACGCCCGCCCCCCCCTCGATCATTCATGGCTTACCTCTTCACACATGGAGAAGTAATCAAAACACACAAATGGCAAATGGAGCAAGTAAGTCTTCCTTAAAAGCACAATGACTCCCTTCTGGTTTTGACATTGAGACAGTCAAAGCCTTCCGGCAACTGATTAACTGCTGTTTTTTTTGTCACAGAAGAAACACAATTTATACGATGTTATCGCACAAAAAGTGACAGTTAAGGAAAACTCTAATCTGGGTTGTCTTCCTAATGCTGTGAATTATGGAAAATAGGATCAGCCATATGAAAATGGATTTAACAGAGGTGATCAATATCCCCACTTACCTTTGACAGGTGTTTTTCAGCTGACGTGCCCTCAACAGTGGCATCGTTAAAACTACTGCTTATTTGACCTGGTCCAAGATAAACAGTGTGCTGGCTGTGTGGTCCGTTTCCTCTATGTGACCACATTAAACTCATAAACACAAAGGCCACAGGGAGCATTTATGATACCACAACCACTCACTGGATATGAATGTATGGAACATTTCAATATTGTTTCTTTGATTTTTGTGTATATTTGTGTGAGATGTGTCCTGATGGCACCTTCAGCTGTTTTTTTCCAGTAGAAGTACCCTTTTACAAAACAAGTTTGTGTGTGTGTGTACAGAATATGATGTATAATGCCATCCTGATGTTTTTTTGCAAATCCATATTTGTTTCTCATGCAGGCTTAATAGTAAATTATGATCAGCTTGTAGTTTTTACATTTATATACACTTTTGCCAAACAGAAAACAGGGTATGAGATAGGAATGACATTGAGCAGGAATTGAACCCGGGTCTCTAAAGTATGTGGTATGTTCTCTATCAGGAAACCCACAGGGTGTCAAGTGACAACCCTGTGATTAACTGGCCATGTGCCAACGCAAAAGATAAAGCAGTAGAAAATTAATGAATATATATCTTCATCAGTGTGGTTAAGTCTAAACCTGTTAATCTTACAAATTGACCTGTGCAGCTTTATTTTAGCTCAGGTTCCTTAGACCTGGCTAGTGTATCCTGTTTAGCTCTGCTTGTGCACAAGTCGCAGTGAGCCCATCACCTGCCTTAATGATGTGTTTATGAGCTCCCTCATCACTTGTGAAATGGGGAAAAAACTCATGACTCTGTAAGACCATTATCCAAGTGTTGTTTGATGCAAGTGGTCACTGGAAATTACATTAAGAATAGAATCCCAGGTGTAAAATATGAAAGCAAGGTGTTTGTTATTCTTTATATGCAATGACGTGTTAAAGTACTAGTACTCTTCAGTCCAGCTGTAGGTGTCTCTGGCCGGAGTTGGATGTCCCATTGTGCAAAGGGCTCTGAAAGGGCTCAGGTATTTACCTTAAAAAAGCTTTTTCATTTTATTAAACATCACACACACAAAGCAGTGACTGAATGTGTGTTTGAGGTTGGATTTCTGGATTCCTGTCTTACCTTCAATCAGTAGATATACTGTGCAATGCTCCAATGATTGGAGTCAAAAGTAATATTATTACTTGGACTCAAATTACTGAATTATACAGACATGGATTTAGATTGAACAAACTGCACCAGAGTATGCACTGAAGATGATTATAGTGTGGTGATTATTATTCTGCTGCATTTTTTTCTATATATATTTTTAGTCTATAGGCAACACAGCACAGTCTATCATCATTAGTAAACACATTTGACTGCGGGGCTTTTATTATTTCTTTAAAGTGACGTACTGTGTGTCAGAGTGAAGATCCAATTCCAAGGACAACAGTCTTTATTTATCTAATAGAAATGTAGCTGCACTTTTTTCCCACAACAGCGGCTGAAAACTGTCTTTGAGTATGCAGACATCACAATGATACTGTTCCCTCATAAATGTCAAATAAGTTTTGATGGAGCCAAGTAGAGGATTTTTAAAGGGGCGGCCACAGCTGCCATAAAACAGACCTGTCATATAAACTGGTATGACGATCGTATTAATAAAATTAGATCCAGAATCACCTCACTCTGAACAAACTGCACTGCTGACCACAACATTGCAGGTAAAGCATATTGCAATGGAAGTGTACTGAATGAGAAAAGGGAGGTCAAATCAACAGCTGACATCGCAGTCACAACCATATGTAGTGTTTGTTGAAAACAACTTTTTTCTCCTCATTTTTGACAGACTGTCACATTTAATTGACACTATAACACAAATGTTTATTCTTTTTTTTCATTTATTCATTTTCTATTGCCTGTTAGGGATCACAGGTGACTGGAGCCTATCCCAGCAGCTTTGGGCCAGTGGCCAGTTAGTCGCAGGGCTGACATTTAGAGACAGACAATGACATAACATCATTCACTCTCACATTCATTCACTAGGGACACTTTAGAGTTGCCGTTTGACCCACACATGGATGTCTTTGGACGGTGGGAAGAAGCCGGAGTACCCGGAGAGAACCCATGATAACACAGAAAGACCTGAGTCGGCCAGGTTTTGAACTCACGTCCTTCTTGCTGTGAGGCGGGACCACTCTGCCACGTGCACCCTCCAATGACACAAATGTAAAGCTTAAGTATGTAAAGCAAGGTTATTACATCAGAATAAATGTTACAGACGGGACAGGTGGGGTAGGCGGGTAGATGAAGTAGGCTTGAGTCTCTGGCAGGCAGGTTGGCAGAGTTACAGCTGACATCGGAACGTAAAGGAAAAAAGGCTAATCTACAAAAGGTTCAAAACAAATCCCAGTCTAAGCCAAGTTGTTACTAACAGTTTCAACAACAACCTAGAGGAGTGGATGAAGAGCTAGGCTTCTTGTACTGCAGCTGATGAGTAGTTGTAAAAAGTGCTCCCCCTTCTCACATGGACTATTCCAGCCATCCCTATCATTCAGGTAGAAATGGACTATTCCAGTATTTTCCAGCGCCAGTTTGTGAAGAGTCAAAGCGGTGAGCTAACGGATGACCAGGGAGAAGAGAGAACGGCTGAAGACTGTACATAGTTTGAGTGAAGTACAGGGTATTAGTTCCAATCGTTGGGGTTTTATCGATTGTGCGTGTGCGTGCATTACACTGTAAGTAATCACTCTTGAATGTACACAAGCAGTGCTAATCAGCCTGTAACTATATGTTCAATTAAGGTTGTTCACAGGTCATATGTCGTTAGTTGGACACTATCACATTATGTTGATATCTGTTATTCACTGTTAGTATTCTGTATATTGTTTGTATAAACACAAATACACGTGTCACCACAGATATGGCGCAAGACCACAAGCTGTTTACCTCTCAATTAGACCCTACGCCACAGTAAGAATGCGCCAGCGTAGAGCTAGTGTATATTGGAGCACACGTAGTTGCATACACTAAATGGAACATACACACACCCAGTTACTCAATCCGTTGTATACTTATAATGTTTGTAATATTGTTTTGTGCATATATATATATATATATATATATATGTTTTAGTTATATTTGTATTTGTATTTACAGAACCACACATCTATGCATCTTTAATAAATACCCAATTTGGATTATTCCCTGAGCGAGACCAATCATTGTTCTGACCGGACAAACTGTAGCCTTCATCCAACCTGAACCAGAAAGCAAAGTATAAAGAGAAGATTTTTTATGGTCCTTCGAGCCGGATAGGGGAATTGCTACAGAGATGTCTCAACCTGAGAGAGGTGCCTGTTGTGCGCCCACGAAGACGGATCAACCCACCAACTCATTTAGCAGACTATGAGCTTGGTGAGCCATTGACGCATCGACAGCCACTCACAGTCTTCAGCCAAAGCAGAGTCCCTTCACCAAATATGGATGGACACTCCAGATCAGCTTCTCCTGTCAGTCAAGATTTTGACAACAGTAATTGGATACTAAGAGATGGATGGCAACGTGAAGAATCTGGAGAAGAGACATCAGAGCTTAAAGCTGTGCTACAGGTTATGAAACGAGAGAATGCTGACTTGAGACTACAGAACCGCCAGCTTCCAGATATTGCTTCAGCATTGCAGGAGATGCGACTACAGAATGCCATGTTGCATCAGGAAATTCAGAGTTTGAAGACTGAACTGAGAGCCCCCTGCAGGCCAGTGACTTCATCAGTGCTATCTCCTGATCCCCTAGCTCCAGTGGTGAGCCCCGAGACACCACCACGGTTCCGTCCTATTCCAGCACCCAGGAGAAACTCATCAACACCACGTACGGCCATCAGAGAAGTGCGTCCAGCTCCATCGGAGGAGTATACTGTATTAAATAATGATGTCGGAGACCAGGACATTTCTCTTTCAATGCATAAGAGAGTAGTACCACAAGTGCATCACAGTGACCATCCTCAAGTAAGACACTCTCATCCCTCCCATCCAATTCCATCCCACCAGTCAGAGTTCGACACCACAGAGTATAAGAGGATGTCACCTCTGCGTCAGACCACAGACAAGTTCCCTATCAGCCTCCATCAACACAAGAGAAAATGTACAGAGGCCCTGCTCCAACCATCCCCTTCCTATCATCTCCTGATCCGAGGGAGTTCTCTAGACTGAGAATCGCATTAGAGAACATTCTGCCTGAGGACGCAACAGAGCGATTTAAATATCAGATCCTTACAGACCATCTCAAGTTGGAAGAAGCACTACTTGTGGCAGACTCATACAGTAACTCAAACTTTCCTTTTACAAACACAATGAGAGCCCTCAATAACATGTATGGACAGCCCCATCAGTTAGCATTACAGCGTATTGCAGAACTGATGGATGGACAGAATATTCACAGTGGAGATGTGAAAGCCTTTCGTATGTTCGGATTACAAGTGCGCTCCCTGGTTAGTATGTTGGAACAGCTTGGCCAGAAAGGCCACGTTGAGCTGGCGTGCGGGTCACATGTGTCCAGACTGACCAGCAAATTGCCACATGACCTCAAGTCCAGTTTTAAGAGATACATACATCCTCTCCAAGTCACTATTCCCACATTATTGGACTTTTCAGACTGGCTTGAGTACGAGCTACAGGTTCAGGGTGAACACACTGACTATACAAGTCAATCTAAAGTTTCATTAGGGCAGAGAAGGGAGTTTAGGAAAGATTCCAGGCAATCACGAAAACCCACTACCATCCTCCTTGGTACAGAGAAATCAAAGGCCAGACCAGTATCTCCAGTTCATTCATCTAAACCACCTGGTGTTAAGAGAGAAGTGGTAAATGCCTACTGTCCATACTGCGACAACAACAGACATTTCCTAACTGCATGTGAGAACTTCAAGCTGCTTAACAAGGAGCAGAAGGTGACTTGGATTAAAAGCCAAAACAGGTGCTGGCGCTGTGGGCGTGGACATCATGCTGCCAAATGTACTCTGAAAGCCCTCTGTTCAGCTTGTAACAGGAAACACTTACTGGTCTTACACGATGTAAATGAACAAAGTGGAGCCGCTGAAGGATCAGTACCAGCCAGTGCAGTCTTGTATGTGGATCGTCAAACTATGACAATAAAACTCTGCTGAAAGTGACCAAAGTTTTGCTACAAAATGGCAACCAATCCATGGTGGCATATGCCATTTTAGATGATGGGTCTGAGAGAACAATTATCTTACAAGAAGCAGTTAAAGAGTTGAACCTAAAGGGACAGCCAGAGGACTTGGTTCTTGAACAGTCCGGCAAGACACACAGACCATTCACGGGCAGCAGTAACCTTCTCAGTGTCTTCAGCGACTAACCCTCGCAAAGCTTTTAAGATACGGAGTGCCTTCACCGCCAACAGCCTGGGTTTAGCAGAGTACACCCATCCTGTCAAGCTACTCCAGAAAAGGTACAAACATCTTGCAGGTCTGCCACTGCAGCACCTTCACCAAGTGAAACCAGTAGTTCTCATTGGCTCAGACTGCCCTCATCTCATCACGCCGATAGAAC
The DNA here is from genome assembly GCA_024349245.1 of Neodontobutis hainanensis. Classification (NCBI taxonomy): domain Eukaryota; kingdom Metazoa; phylum Chordata; class Actinopteri; order Gobiiformes; family Odontobutidae; genus Neodontobutis; species Neodontobutis hainanensis. Next base: position 5,401,947 of record JALDNG010000043.1, on the reverse strand, counting down.
CAGTAAGACTGGGTCCACCTGGCGGCCCTGCTGCTGTGAGAACACGTCTGGGATGGACACTTCAAGGGCCTGCACACGAACTAACCAGCAGGCTTCCTCCACAGCAATGTCTTTTCACCAGCTTACGGCCCAGCAACGACCTGTATGCAAATGTGGAGAAACTATGGAAAATGGACATTCTTCCCTATAGAGATGAAAATGAATTAACAAGATCAAGACAAGACCAAGAGTCCATTCAACTCCTCCAATCCAAAACTGTGAGAATGGATGTTAATGGAATTCATCGCTATGCTACCCCTCTTCTGCGTGCTAAAGGTATGCCACGACTGCATGCACCCAAAGAAGCTGTCCTGCCACAGCTAAGGGGAATAGAGAATCGACTGAACAAGAATCCTGATCAAGCGGCAGCCTACCAGGAGGAGATTGTCAGATTACAGCAAGCTGGCTACGTTAGTAAGCTCACTCCTGAACAGGTGGATAGTTCCACAGAGAGCTGGTACATTCCACATCATCTAGTAGAGCATAATGGCAAGAAAAGGGTCGTCTTCAACGGTTCATTTGCATATCAAGGCCACAACTTGAACGAGTACTTACTGCCTGGTCCACCACTCAGTCCTTCACTTCTGTCAGTTTTGCTGCGATTCCGAGAACATTCCATAGCAGTCAGTAGTGACATTCGAGGCATGTTTCACCAGGTATGCCTTTTATCTGAAGACAAACCTCTACTGAGATTCATTTGGAGAAATCTTCAGAAAGACAAGCCACCAGAGGTTTATGAATGGCAAGTACTTCCATTTGGAACAACATGCAGTCCTTGTTGTGCCACCTTTGCTTTACAGAAACACATCCAAGATCACAGTGAGTCTGAGGAGATACGGCGCTCAGTAGAAAAGTCTTTCTACGTGGACAACTGCCTGCAGAGCTTTACCTCCAGTGAGACAGCGAAAGATCACATCGATAGACTCTGCAGCCTACTAAGTTCAGCAGGATTTGATCTAAGACAATGGGCGAGCAATGATTCATCAGTCATCAGCCATCTTCCCACTGATGTTCGATCTCAGAGCACCATACAGTGGCTCAGTGAAGGACAGCAAGATGCACAGGAGTCAACTCTCGGCTTACACTGGAATTGCTCATCAGACACCCTCTCCTACAAGCAACGTCGGACTGACCACCCACTTCCCACCATGCGGAGCATATATCAGATCCTTGCCAGACAGTATGACCCTATTGGTTATATTGTGCCATTCACAACACGAGCTAAAGTGATCGTACAGAGATTATGGGACAAACAAAGAGAGTGGGATGATCCACGGCTGCCTGAGGATCTGTTACACTTATGGAAAGCTTGGGAGAGTGAACTGGATGGTTTACAGGACATTGGTTTGCCGAGGTGCTACTGCAGTAGAGAACAGGATCACCCTACCAGCATAAGGCAGATTCACATCTTCTGCGATGCTTCCGAGCGAGCTTATGGTTCCGTGGCCTACTTACGAACCGAAAACTCTGAGGGTAGAGTGGAAGTATCATTTGTAGCGGCTAGATCTCGTGTAGCCCCCAAAAAACAGCAATCCATCCCACGGCTGGAGTTATGCGCAGCACTGACCGGTCGCAACTAGCCAAAGTGCTGAAAACTGAGCTAACATTACCCATCCACAGTGTTACTCTGTGGTCTGATTCCACAACTGTACTTACTTGGCTGTGGTCACCCTCCTGTCGTTTTAAGGTGTTCGTAGGCACCAGAGTGGCAGAAATTCAGGAACTCACAGAGTCTGAAAACTGGAGGTATGTGCCAACAAAGGAAAACCCGGCAGATGATATCACAAGGGGGAAATTACTCTGTGACATAGGCTGTGAGAGCAGATGGAATAAAGGGCCAAATTTCCTAAAGCAAAAGCCTGATCACTGGCCAAAGATGCAGCAATTAAACTCCATTGATCAGGACAGGGAACTGAGAAAGCCCATCTTCTGTGGTCTATCAGTCTCCACTCACCCCACTCCTGACCCACAGCAATACCATACCTTCACAGAGTTACAGAAGGCTCATATACAGCATGCTAACGGGGCGGCCACCAATAACCCAACAGCAGATGACTACAAAGAGGCGGAGCTCGCAATCCTCCGTCAAGGCCAAAATGATTCATTTCCCGAGGAACTGTCTTACCTCAGTGCAGGCAAATCATTACCAAGACATAGTCATTTGCTCTGCTTAGCCCCTGAATTTGATGAAGATACTAAACTTATACGTGTTGGTGGACGTCTCCGTCATAATAGCCATTTAGAGGAAGATGCCATACATCCCATTGTTCTTGATTCTCGTCACCCAATCACCAAACTGATAATTAAGGATTATGACGATCGGTTACATCACCCAGGACCCGATCGGGTGTTTGCTGAACTTCGGAGGAAGTATTGGCTGATAAAGGGTAGAGCTGCCGTCAGAAATCACCAACGACAATGTACGGAGTGTCAGAAATGGAGAGGACAACCACACCCACCCAGAATGGCAGATCTCCCACCTGCCAGATTGAGGATCCATCAACCTGTCTTCTACTCGACAGGAGTGGATTGTTTTGGACCTTACACTATAAAGGTGGGACGTAGGCATGAAAAGAGATGGGGAATCATCTTTAAATGCATGACTTCCCGTGCGGTTCACATAGACATACTCACCAGCATAGACACGGATTCCTTCTTGATGGCTTTGCGACGATTCATCTCCAGGCGAGGGAAACCCTTTGAACTCCTGTCGGACCAGGGGACCAACTTTAAAGGAGGAAGAAAGGAACTGGAAGAGGCATTCACCTTCCTTCATCCTGACCTTCAAGCCCAACTTGCCAGCCAACAGATAAGATTCGTCTTTAATCCACCTAGTTCACCCCATTTCGTGGATGTTGGGAGAGAGAAATCCGTTCTCTGAAAGCGGCACTTCATGTCACTATTGGCAGCCAGACAGTTACAGAAGAAGTGCTGAGAACTGTCTTCATAGAAATAGAAGGAATTCTCAATTCTAAACCCATTGGTTACACTTCTTCGGACATTGCAGATCCAGACCCAGTGACACCTAACATCTTGTTGATGGGGCGGCGAGATGCCTCATTACCACAAGTGTTATATCATGACTCTGAACTACTGAGCCGTAAGAGATGGAGACATAGCCAGCTCTTAGCTGACCACTTTTGGAAGCATTTCATCCGCCACTATCTACCCAACCTTCAGACCAGACAGAAATGGAAGACAGAGAGTGCAGATCTGAAAGTTGGTGACACGGTCATGGTCGTGGACCAACAATTGCCCCGCGCTCTTTGGCCTGTAGGGAGAATTGTCCAGGTCTTTCCGGGATTGGACAAGAGAGTCAGATCTGCCGAAGTACAGGTTAACGACAAAACCTACACCCGACCTGTAACCAAGATTATATGCCTGCCCCCTCTGCCTGACTAGGTTTAAATTTCTAATATGCTTAAGGTAGCAAAGACACTTTAAGTTGGCAAATTCAGGCTGTGAATTTGGGGCGGCTGTAAAAGTGCTCCCCTTCTCACATGGACTATTCCAGCCATCCCTATCATTCAGGTAGAAATGGACTATTCCAGTATTTTCCAGCGCCAGTTTGTGAAGAGTCAAAGCGGTGAGCTAACGGATGACCAGGAGAAGAGAGAACGGCTGAAGACTGTACATAGTTTGAGTGAAGTACAGGGTATTAGTTCCAATCGTTGGGGTTTTATCGATTGTGCGTGTGCGTGCATTACACTGTAAGTAATCACTCTTGAATGTACACAAGCAGTGCTAATCAGCCTGTAACTATATGTTCAATTAAGGTTGTTCACAGGTCATATGTCGTTAGTTGGACACTATCACATTATGTTGATATCTGTTATTCACTGTTAGTATTCTGTATATTGTTTGTATAAACACAAATACACGTGTCACCACAGATATGGCGCAAGACCACAAGCTGTTTACCTCTCAATTAGACCCTACGCGCCACAGTAAGAATGCGCCAGCGTAGAGCTAGTGTATATTGGAGCACACGTAGTTGCATACACTAAATGGAACATACACACACCCAGTTACTCAATCCGTTGTATACTTATAATGTTTGTAATATTGTTTTGTGCATATATATATATATATATATATATATGTTTTAGTTATATTTGTATTTGTATTTACAGAACCACACATCTATGCATCTTTAATAAATACCCAATTTGGATTATTCCCTGAGCGAGACCAATCATTGTTCTGACCGGACAAACTGTAGCCTTCATCCAACCTGAACCAGAAAGCAAAGTATAAAGAGAAGATTTTTTATGGTAGCCTTCATCCAACCTGAACCAGAAAGCAAAGTATAAAGAGAAGATTTTTTAGTAGTGGATAGGATATAGGTGTGCCAGCAGCAGGCAGGTAGAGGGACAAACACACAGCAGGGAGGAGGGAGGGACAAGCAAAAGACAAATCCAGGAATGGATTCTGACAGCTGCACAATCCTTGATTTGCTGCTCTGTCCTGCTTCTATGGGTTCAAGTCACAGCAGCTGTTATAAAGCCTTCCTCTTTTTGGATTCTTTCCAAATTAAAGACAGCTAACTTGTTAAACATGTCAGGAAACCATAAGCTAAATGTTTAGCCCTTGTGACAAACATGTATTGTAACCATGGTCTTTTGAAACAAAGAGATACTCAAACAAATCAGAGTCTTTGTCAGTCTAGTTTTCCTGAAAACAATATATAGAGTTGAGTACTGTTGGCAATATACTGGTAAATCCCTTTCCTTCACTTTCAAAAAGGCCACACAAGTTGTTCCTGCTTTTAGCATCAGTCTAATCAGGATGGACAGAAATCCTGTCCCTCTGAATTCTAGCAAGTTTCATAGTATTTACTAGTCTCATTTGTGGTTTCTGCAACAGTTGCGGCGCGTTTGACAAAATTCTGAGCCAGTCCCATTCTTTCCACTCCGATCATAAAACCAAAAATTTTCCTCCTAACAGATCAGCCCTTGTAGGTCTAGCCACTAGGAACAGTAAGTCCTGCAAGGCCATGGAATAATTAAGCAAACTTTTTCCATGCCACATCACAGGAAAATATTCATTTTTCTATTTTTAATGAACACAGATTTATGTCATTAACAATGAACAACCAGACAAGAGTCCTGTTATAGAATCAGCATTCACACCAGAGGCTTGTCACTCAAAGGTGTATTATAAACAGTGAGTAAGAGTTGGCCTAGGGAGACAAGGTGGATATAGGTCACCCCAGAGCCATCCATCATGGCTGCAGACAAGGGGACATGCTGGCCCTGTGTTGTGCTTTTCTAACAAAGGTTTCTGTGATGGCGCCATGCAGCAGCATTCAACAATAATCTACAGACAGCGTTGTCAAAAAGTTTAACACAATCAGAAAGTTAGACAGACAGGAAACACATTCAGCTGCCAATGTGGGAATACGGTTTTAAAACCTAACAGAGGAGATTTTCTTTTTCCTTTTTTTTCTAACTATGAAACATACAAAGTCCGGATCCTAATAGGGATAAATATTAAGTGGTTATGTTGGCTTCCTTCCACACCTTTCAGATTGCCTGTAACTGTAACATTAGATCTGCCTCAATACATTAAAACCATTCTTCCAATAGGTTTGGTGAAGGAGTAAGAAGTAGTGATATTCGTAGATACACTTTAGGAGGGAGGTCCAAAACTATGGGTAACAGCAATTTAGCAAATGTTATTTTCAACTAGTGATTTAGATTTTTGTTGTGACAGCAGAAGCATTTGAAATGTCTGCAAAATGAATAGCTTATTTATTGTATATATTATTTTTACTTACTTATATTAAAATATCTTACTTATCTATAATTCTCAAGAAAGAATAAGTGGCAACTGACTTGTGCCAAAGCAGGGACAACAAATGTTTTGACTTGGTACAGATCCCGCCAACAGAAGCTATATACACTATACATATATATATGCTCTCCCAGAAGAACTTTACCACTTTATATATTCATTCATCTACCATGCATAGAAACAATGCATCTGTGATGAATTTTCAACATAAAGACACTTTTCATCTTGCCTCCTGTGTGGTACTCAGCTTTAAAATGCATTGATTGGATAACATTTCAGGGCGGGAGGAACATTTTTCCTTGACATTTTCTATGATTCAGAGTTGCTCCACCTGCTCAGGATTAGATATGGAAAGAGGACTAATCACTGCATCAACACTGTGGTTTGGACAAGTGAGTCATTTTAGTCTCATACTGAGAAACAGTACCAAATGAGTAAGACAGAATCAGCATATTTGCCATTTAAGAGAATGATGAATAGTCCGAACACAAAAAGTTCATACTAGTTCATCAAATGAAATGCATGAGAGGTAATAATGATTTCCTTTTTCTTTGACCAAAACATCTTCATTGGATTAGACTGTCAACAGTGTGACTCATCCTTCTGTATGGCTTCATTTTAAATTGTTATGAAACAAATGTGTCCACTGCTTTTGGCTTTAGGGGCTGCTGCCAGGAACCCTGTGTCTTGAAGCCAGTAGTACATTCTCACAGAGTGTCATCAGGGGAAGTATTTAGTAGCTTCTATTCACTGAAGGAGAAAAGGAAACTTGCCGTCAAAGACATCAGTGGCTCTCAGCGTTCAAACATTAAGTCACACATATTTTCAAATAAAATATATTCAGAGATATTGTTTCCTATTAAACCGGTTCCAAACGGTGGTGCTGCAGTCAGGGCTACACAAACCAAGACAATGTTGTAAAAGAGACCATGACATGATCTTTTAAGGGATTCTAAGGAAGTCCAGTGCATGGTTTGTGAAAGGGCACAGGCAATGACCTCAATCAGGAACAGTACAAATATCTAAAGAGCATTGAAAAAATGTGTCACTCACTGTACACAGCAAATGATTAAATCTGCGTTTTACCCTAAAGATCCTAAAACATAAGTGATGCAGCACGGCATGTGCTCATGGACTGGTTTCCTTTTTTGCCTCCTAAAACAGTTTATAGCCTAAACACATAAAAGTTAATTAACATCTGTAAAATATTCAGTGTTTCTCCAAAGGAACAGTCACACCTTCAATGCACTGTTAAACAAACTACACAATACTCAATACCATGTGCCCACTAATAAAATAATGTTCAATGTCTACACAAAAAAAACAAAAAACTTTAAAATAAAAATAATAGTGCAGACAATGGTTTTGATGATGACACATTTGAACATTCACATTTATATATATATATATATATATATATATATATATATATATGTATATATATATATTAGGAAATTACTTTAATGGCTGCTGGCCTTAAAAGCTACTCAGTGGAAAAAAGTAACCCATGATATTGTCTGAAGTTGAAGCGATAATGGGCCATATCTCAATCAAAAAGCATTAGGTGGAGACGGAAGCTCATTGAGGGTTGTTCCCAAATCTTTTCCAGGTTTAATGGCAAAAACCGGGGTACAAATAGGTAGGACTTGAGCCGGCACAGGTATCAAGAGGCTGGATTTGTGTGATCGGTGTTTTGCTTTTAATCAGTGCAGCGCCATTATTATTATCATTAAATTATATATTTTTTGAGCTTATCATTTATTTTAGAGTCATTTGACTGTGATATAATACATAAAAATTCTCTTTCATTGTTGAATTTATTGTTAAGTCTTTCTTTTTAATATTGGATGAGCAGACTAGAAGAATACTAACCATTTAGACAAGCCTTTCCTATCACTAATTTTATTTATTTGTAAGTCACATACATCCAGATAAACATATATATTTTATCTTTATTTTACAGAATTGGGATTTTTAGGTTTTATTTTATGGAGATCATTTTAATTGTGCAAATCTTCCCGTGATGTCTTTGCACAACAAAACCTACAGCTGCATCTGGACATGCTCTGATTCAACATGAGAAAAAAAGTGGAGTATTTTATACAAACTGCTGCATTTTAGATTTTTGTAGTAGACTAAAGACAGAAGAAACCACAGGTATTTTTCTTTCACTCACGTTGTGTAAAGCTGGCCTCGTAGCACAAGTCTGCTGCTTCAAAACAAGCTGTGGAGCATCATTACACGTGGGGTCTCAGTGCAAAGGAGCGTTTACGCACAGACAGAGCAGACACCTGTCAGAACTTGGTCCAGGCCCAGGCATAGATAAGATCAGTTTGGGACTTTTTGCGATGCTCCAAACACAGATCCAAGCTCCTGATCAGGCTGCGTCCCAGTGAGTTTCCTGTGTTCTGCTTCTAAAGCCTCACTTTCTCTTTGCTTGAGCAAAATCTTTACTCTTTCTCCGCCTCAGTCATAACATATATATATATTTTATTTAGCCATGCGCTGTCCTGCTGTAGCATAAAAAATATTTTTTTTAAGCAAACAAGTGCTGTTGTGCTTTGACTCAGGTCAGCTGTTTTACCCACCACCCATGCTGACTGACCCGCAGAGCTGCAGCATTGGGCACTGCCTTGATCACTGCCAGGCCTCAGCCGCAGGATACGGCCCTAGAAGATACCAAAAACACAGATGATTGTGATAAAAGCTTTTGGCCTATTGTTCTTAACTATGTGTTTCCATAGCTTACATGTGAAGGCAGCTCTGCTTTGAGGTACTTATTTGGTCATGCCCAAGTGAGATAGAAGAGCTGTTCACTACAGAAGACAGTGTGTCTGAGACAAGCTGCATATCAGCTTAAGGCTATAGAGCATTGTTAGCAGCTCACCCAACACCTGGACCTGCTTCCTAACTGTCAGCCTGTCTAAGACCAAGTGCTTATTCACGGCCAATCAGCATCTGATCAGTGGAACATCTCGGTGGTTTACCACTAGAACAACCATGAAGTCATAGCCAGAAATAGTGGTGCTGGTGAACCATTGGCCACAGGGCACAGGGGGGCAGGGGGTAGGAAACATGAGCACTGTGTGTTTGTGTGTTGTGGATCTCCTTTGTACTGTGGGGAGGAGGGGTTGAGAAGGCTGCTGCTAAAAAAAAATGTGTTCATTTTAGGGGAGAGGGGTGGGCTGCCCACTGAAACACTGCAGCAGGAGTTTTCATCATTTAAAAGCATCAACAAGAGGGGGAGAGGGGGAGAGGGGGGGAAGTCAGAGGAGAGAGAGGTGCAGCTGAGTAAGACAGCCTCTTAGAGCTGTGAGGCAGACGTGATGGATTCAGCCGACTAAAAAGTGACAGTCTTCTCCTAACGGGCCACAGGCAGTAAACAACCTGCCCAGGACTCCTGCCATTGATCAGGAATACCTCCAGCGTTCAACACTATCATTTGACAAAGTTCCAGGAGGATACTTATCTACACTATCAATGAAGAATTTCTGAAAGCTTTCTGCTGGGCTAATGGCAGTCTTTCAATAATACACTTCAAAGCCTTGCTCTACTTTACAGCTGGAATGGACAAAGGTGACAAATAGAGCAACTAGACAGCAAGCAGCGTGTTCAGGGCACACAGGGGACAAGGACACACAGCTTTATAAGTTGGGATGACTTTCTACCAGGGGAGAGTTAAATTTGCTCTTGCCCAAAGGCAACACAACTAAAAAGCCTCTTCAGTATACTCTACAGTCATCTTGTAAGTATTGCCTAAACTTTATTGGTTAAGGATCACTAATGATACTTTATATTTTACTTTATATTCCTGTTTTATAATATGTTGCATTAACTGTCTTTTACTCTCACTGTCATCCTGTTAGATTTGGCCAATATGCCAGAGGTTAATCTTACTTTGTGATAAAAATGCCGGCAGATGTCTGAGGGGGAGGACTGAGTGCAGGGGGATGCTGGAGAGCAGGCTCTCTGGACTCAGAGCTTCACCATGTCTGATGAAACATAAAAAGTTAAAGGTGTTACATTTTGATAATTGCAGTGACAGTGTTGTGTGAAGCTTGCTATAGACATTTCTCAAATAATGAAAAGAACTAAATACTTGCAAAAGTACTCACAATCATAAGCTGGCTTTGTTAAAAAACCTGCCTCTTCAAGATGTTCCCTTGGGCCAAGGAGGACAGCAAAGGAAGGGGTTGAATCCAGTCTTTGTTTCTGTTGCCAGTGCTGTTTGTATAAAAGGCCTTTGAGGGAGAGCACTGGAACTTATCGAAACAGTTCCTAAGACCCCCTGCTTTCCTGTCAGACTCAGATCACAAGTGCAGCACAAAAGGCCGGCCAGCTTAGATCAGGAGCTAAGGCTGTATTTGGAAAACTACATGCACTGGCCTGCTCTGTGGGGAATCATAACAAATGCTATCTGTTTCCAGGTATCTGAACAGGTAGTTCAGCTTAATTAGGGTCTACATGTCATGTTACATGCTTACAAGGATTACGTTCCAGAGAAAAGAAAATGGTCACCCACAAAGTAATGTAATAACATATCAAAATGTGTAAGTCAAATTTAGTTTGACTTACACATTTAACTACACATATTGGGGTGTCATGTAGGACACTCTGCAAGGTCTTAGCCAGATTAGCTGTTCTGCAAACTCTTCACTGCTTTCCAACTACAGACAATAAAAGTGCCATGTAGTTTGATGATTATGAAGCATTCGTACAGAAAGTAGGGCACTATGCAGCAGTGAACTGGGTCACTAGATCCAGTAAGTCTTGAAGGTGCAGTGAGAAGGAAAGTAGTGGTACCACATCTAGAACGTCTCTCTCCGGATGCCACCGCCAAGTGTGTATGGCAGCTTACTCTAATGAGGTGACGAAGAATGTGAAGAATGCCATGCTCACGCTGAAATGAGAGGGGCTAGGGTGAGAGACATCGCTCTGTCGAAGCAGGGCTGCCCACCTTCTAATTAATATGTGCTAAGCCTGACCAAGAAGGCCCAGGCACAATGCAGGTGCAAGACGCCACAGAGAGATTCATGCAGGATCAGTCACATTGGTACAGTTAGAACACAGAAGGCCACAACAAAAAACAGTGTAAAGTATGCACTGTCTTCACAAAGATGCCTATTTATTAGACATTGTTAACCGTTGGACAGTAAGTAGTAGCTTGCTAAAGTGAACTGATGCTCAGACAGTAATGATCCAGGGGTTGTTAACAGGCAGAAGGAGGGGGCAGACAGTGGATGGCTTAATAACAGGCTGTCTCTGTCAGTGCAGATGGGACTCTCTCCAGGTCCCGAAACACTGAACCCAGCAAGAGCTATCTGAAAACACATAATAACTGAAAAACACTTGTAGGCTCAAAGCACATTCACTTACACAACAACAAGCATTTCATCACAGACTGCAAAAATTGCCCCCTCAGCTTTGAAGTGTAGTGAGGCCTAGAGCAGGAGATTCCGAGCTAACGACATCCAACATGGGACTCCTCCGCAGCGGGGGCAAATAACACGGCATTTCTCAGAGACACAGCTCATGTTCCAAGAGAGAAACCACAGGAGCCACTGGCCAAACATAGTCATCAGCACATTACACGGGACAGACTCTGGTGGGCTCCATTATCTCAGTATGGGCTCATACTTGTAAACTTCTACTGGTGATCTATTTAAGACTTCAATCAAAAAAAAACTACAAATGAAAAATCTAATTCTATAGCACATGCTCAGAGTCAATAATGAATGGACAATGAATGGATTTCCACATATTTATCCGATATATTACTATATTTTTCCCCCAATTATTTTATTCTGCCATTTTGTCTGAAACCAATTAAGCCAAAGGGCTATCTGTTTAAAGGGTCAAGTTTTTGGTCAACCTTGCTTCTCACTTTTTTGTCTAAAGTGCTGGCAGCATGCCCAGTTTATTAACCTTTCTAAGGTCTCTTTCTAAAGCTGTGCAGAATATCACATTAGATTACATCAAAACACATCAACTATTGGAGAGAAGCATGTTTGGCCATCCAGCTGCTCTTTCAAAGCAAACCAATATTGGCCACTTTATAATGTTTTGTGATTAGAAGAACTCCTTCAGACTGGGGAGGTGTTACACTGCACTCCTCTGTAAACCAATATACATCAGTTTTCAATTAAGCTGCCCTGGGAGTTCAAGGCCTTGTTATTCTTGTACAGGAGTTACTACTCAGAATTCAGGGCCATCTCCTTTGCTTCTAAAAACATCACCTTCAAAAACTGCCTGCACACTTTTTAATAAACATGTCCTCAAATACAACTTTTCATTGTGGTTTGCAGCTGCAAGTGGAATGTGAGGAAAGTCTAGAGAGGCTAAAAGTAGTGTTTTAACATATGCAATAATACAACTGATGCAACCTGTGTAAAATATGATTTTAAATATTAAAAGAATCACATCCTCTGGCAGTGTCTCATATTTTCCATGGGGAAAAAGAAGCCCAGACATGCATAAGACAGCTAATATAAGTATTGTATGTGTCAAGGACAGGTAATGGCACTCACCCAAAGAGAAACTGAGCCAGAACAACAAACTGAGCTAAACACTCTCTACTAGCAGCAACACACTAGTCTTTACAGCATGTCATTGGACAGAAGAAAGAATGTCTTTGGGGCAACAAGCAGATAATTATTAGGATAAATACCTTTGGAGTGGAAGGGTTACTAACTAAAGAAGGCCAGATGGGCAAAATAAGAAACGACACATGCAATTGCACATAGCAAAATAAAAACCAAAGTACAATGTCTTCTGATATCTCGAGGATTGCTGAATTAATGTTATTGTTTTGACAAAAAACATATATTTTTTACATTACAATCACGTTTTATATTCATTCTCCCCAGGCTTTACTACACTGGATACTCACACATGGAGCCCCGTTTGATGGTCCTGCTGGGGCTACTGCTAGTGTGTGGACTAGTCTGTGGAGATCAGCAGACTCAGGAGGGTCTTTCTGACAGAGGCCATGACAAAGACACAACTCAAGAGTTTGACAGCAGTGATGCTGGTTTAGAAAGGGAGTTTCTTTATGCTGGAAGGAGTAAGCGTGCCCCGGCTGACCAGCAACAGGACAAGTGCTCCTATACCTTTATAGTGCCCCAACAGAAAGTGACAGGTGCCATCTGTGTAAACTCCAAGGAACCAGAGGCCACACTGGAGAACCGGGTCAACAAACAGGAGCTGGAACTTCTCAATGTGGAGCTGCAGAAACAAAAGAGGCAGATCGAGACCTTGCAGCAACTGGTGGAGGTGGATGGTGGCATCGTGAACGAGGTCAAACTGCTGAGGAAAGAGAGTCGAAACATGAACTCTAGAGTGACGCAGCTGTACATGCAGCTGCTCCACGAAATCATCCGTAAGAGAGACAATGCCTTGGAGTTGGCCCAGATGGAGAATAAAATCCTCAATCAAACTTCAGAGATGCAAGCGCTCACCAGTCGATATAAAGACTTGGAGCACAAGTACCAGCACCTTGCTTCACTGGCCACAAACCAATCAGCTCTCATCGCTCTGCTGGAGGAACAGTGCCAGACTCGACCTCCCCCTCGCCGTGTACCAGTTCCCCAGCCGCGACCGCAGCCCCCTCCCGCGTCACAACCTCTCACCCCGGCCCAGCCCCGGCTCAACAACCAGATCACCAATGAGATCCAGAGTGACCAGAAGTCCCTGGCACCTCTGCCGACTATGCCAACGGGAACCCACAGTCCTTCCACCACCAACAAGCCTTCAGGTGAGTCGGAAACAAATCCTATACTTTAGAAAATAAATTGAATGTTAAATTGTTTTTTGATTAAACAGTAAACAGTGGTCATAAACAGTTAAACAAACTTCCCAAAGGCATTATAGATGTGTATCCCTGTACTGCCCTAAATCAAACGTTTAAACACACAGCAAATCAAAAGGGCTTCAAACACATGTTTGTAGACGATAAAGAGTATTATGTCAAGAGCATTAAAATAAGTTGTTGCATTTAAGTTCCCCTTCATTAACAAACTACTGAAGGAACTAAATAGTGGAAAACTGTTTCCATAGAATTTTTATTGATAATTTTTTTGTGCCACTGCCAGCTATTTTCTGTCGAGTGAATATGAACAGTAGACTTTGTATGGAATGTTTGATGGGAGGCAAGGAATTTCCTGCCCACATCTATGAAACAAAAACACTAAACTTACAAAATCCTTAACAAAGACATGGGGTACTGAACCTAACAGAGCAGTTATAGGGAGGAAGAGACAATCTGGTGGAATAGAGCCACAGAAAGGGATCTAAGGATATGGTTGAGAGAAAAGGAATTGTGAAAGAGATACCGTCAGTGAGTTGGTGATGTCATTTGTTCCAGTTACACCAAGAATCAGTCAAATGTTCCACCAGAGCAGCAGAGTTTATCAGGCAGAACACAGCAGGACGGGACAGGGCAGGACAGGGCAGGACAGGGCAACTTGTGGACTTGAATCTGCTGAACAAAGACACAATATTAAATAGATATCATAGAAAAATATTACCAAATGACTAAACAATAATTTTCCCCTACCATGCAAAACTAATTCAATGTTAGCAAATCATAGATAAAAAACAACTTAAGAAATGCCAGGGATACTTTTTAAAAGCCTTGTCTAAAACTGAGACAACTCTGGATGGTTGGAATTGACTTCTACAAACACAGAAGCCTATAAAAATAACACTGAACTATAACCCAAACAGTCAAATTAATTGAAAGAAGTCATGTGCTTAAGTTTTTGCTACTGTTGTATTGCTCAGTCATCAGGATTCCCTTTGCCCTGATGCCAGTGTTGCTTTTGGCCGTGTTGACCATAGCTGTTTCCCTTGTGAGAACAGCAGCCAAAGTCAATTCTCCTGTTAAGAGAATTTAAGAGATTCTTTATAGCAATGTATATTTAACTTTCTCATTACAGTTAACAGTTTGGTGTGATCCGATGTACGTGACATACCCTGTTGTCTTCACAATCTGTAGGTCCATTTAAAGACTGCCTGCAGGCTCTGGAAGATGGCCATACCAGCAGCGGCATGTATTTGGTGAAGCCAGAGAACAGCAACAGGCTGATGCAGGTGTGGTGCAACCAGCGACATGACCCAGGCGGCTGGACCGTAATCCAGAGGAGGGCCGACGGTTCTGTCAACTTCTTCAGGAACTGGGAAACATACAAGGTGTGTGACCTTCACACCAAATCAAGCAGCTCATAGTTTGGAGGCTTATAAATGTTGTTTTGACACAAACCAGAGTCCCGAGTCAATGCTGAATAAGGAACTGTTAAGTATTTAATGTGTCAGCTGTATGAGCAGCCTCAGTAACAGCCACAGGTTTGTTCACATGTTTATGCGGGCGATTTGTTTCAAAGATATAAAATCTATTTTAGGTAGATTTGATCAAAACTGACTTTTGAGTGAACAATAAGGACCAGTAAAGGTTATGTTTTACTCTGGGGAATAGTAAACATTTTTAAAGTTCCTTTTTAAATTCAGATCAGGGTAACTTTATCTTTCAACAGTTAGATATTTGATATTGTCTGTGCACACTCTTCAGATTAAAAATGTGTACAAAGTCAAAACCCAAGATTGTTGCAGCATCTAACATGGCAAAATACATAATAAAAATAAAAAATAAATTCAAGGAAAATATCTACTTTGAAGTATGTTGTTTTGATCTCTTGTTTTCTAGCAAGGCTTTGGCAACATTGATGGAGAGTACTGGTTGGGTCTGGAGAATATCTACTGGCTGACGAACCAGGGGAACTACAAACTGCTGGTTACTTTGGAGGACTGGTCTGGAAGGAAAGTGTTTGCTGAGTACGCCAGCTTCAGAGTGGAACCTGAGGTTGACTTCTATAAGCTCCGTGTAGGTCGGTACCATGGCAACGCAGGAGACTCCCTCACCTGGCACAACGGCAAACAGTTCACAACACTGGACAGAGATCATGATGTATACACAGGTAACACCACATCACAAGCATCTGAATATTATCTGTGTATTATTTAAACACAGCCTGATTAGTTGTTATTCCCTAATTCTGTAGGAAACTGTGCACATTATCAGAAGGGAGGCTGGTGGTACAACTCTTGCGCTCATTCAAACCTGAATGGAGTTTGGTACAGAGGAGGACACTACCGTAGCCGCTACCAGGATGGTGTATACTGGGCCGAATTCCGAGGTGGAGCCTATTCACTGAAAAACGTTGTCATGATGATCCGTCCAAATCCCAACACCTTTCATTAGAGCCACCAGAAACACTTCATAAAGATTTTTGCAGCTCATTAAACTAAATGTTAAATGTGCAATATTAAAACAAACCTCCTCAAAATAGTATTTGAATTTACTGTATCTTTTTTTTTATATAGTTTTAACCAGCAAGATGTCAACCTGGGCCTGTATTTAACATATATTATGCTAAACTGCAAATGATAAGACACAGGAAATATATCCAGTGATTAAAGTTTCATTTCATCTTAAATTTAAATGGAAAAATTGGGAAAGTCAAATGAGGGCTGACTAACTGATGCCACAGTTTCAGCCGATACAAATGATATTAGACTTACTGCAGTATTGACTACATTTAGGAACACACGGTATATGGTAACATATGAAAGTAATTTGCTTGTATACATCAAGCATTGTATTTACTGTATAAATATTGTTTGTTGTGGTCAATTGATCCGACTTGTTGTGTTTGTACATAAGACTTTGTATTATAATGTATTAAATATGTTGTGCTACAATAAAATCTGTAATGCTTGTGTTTTCTTTAGTAGTTAAATTGTAATTGACCCTAACCCTAACTCTAACCCCCAAACACAGGACAAATGGCAAACCAAGAAAAACAGGTGGTGCCAAACTCTGCCATATTGTGCCAGAAGACTTCGCCTGACCATTTCAGACTAAAACCTTAAAAGTTTTGGTTTGTTTCACATTAGAAGAATTATATTTGGTACAGGTAATGTTGACATGTGTGGCTGTAATTTGAAATAGTGTTTGAGCTGCACCTAAATCTAAAGGGATATTCATCCAAAAATAGTTTTGTTTTCTTTTTTTTCAAATAAGAACTATATAAATATTTTTAAATATTTTTGGGGTTATTTTGCTGTTTTCCATTTTGATTTATGCTAAAACTTTAACATGCACGTTCAAAATTTTGAAATAATGAAATACACCTTGTAGTTACAGAGAAACAGTGAATTTACTGTGGACATGTCATTTTTGAGCAGACACCCCAAAAAACAGGGTTGGTTTTGAAGGGTTAAATGTGCAGCATATCTCACGTAGTTTATAATAAGACCTTGTTTACATGAAGCATCTTGATAAATATACCCATTACCAAGATTGTTCTTGAAAAATCCAATAACTCCTCACCTGGATAGAGAGTCTGCTCAATGCCAAAGGAAATGTGGCACGCTTGTAAAAATAATGGATCGAACAGGCCTTCCTCTGACAGACAGCAACTTCCCTGTGTGTAAATGAGATTTCCACAGCCGGCTGTAAAACAGAGCGGAATAACCTAACGCAGCAATGAGACAATCACCATTAACGTCACATGTTTCTGTTTGGGGAAAAGCGCTGACACATTTAAGTGGATATGACATAATGACATCTTGAAAGGCCATCAGACATTATCAAAGGAGGAGTTAAGCAAACCAGCAAAGTCAACCCACTATAACAGTATTTTTCATTGCCAAAGCAAATGGATGCTTGTGTGATACATGTACATGTGCAGAGTAATGCCATTATTCCAAAAAAGAGAAATAACAAACTTTCATTTTGAGAAGTTTAGACAAAGGAGGTCATTTATCACTACAATTGTCACACCCCAGCTGTGCTTTTACTTAAGCTGGATATGACACTGAAGTGCCCTTGGTATTTAAACACAGAAATCAGTTCAAATGTGCTTTGTCAATTAACCTGATTGTGGTAAAGTTAAAGGACAGGGTTTAGCCGTCTCCATAAACAGAGACGAAGACTCCCTGGATGCCCGGCACGTCTGTGGACTCACCGCGATGGAAAACCTTCAGTAAGGGTGGCCATGTGTAGCCCCAACTCCTCAACCAACATGGAAAACTAGCACTGACAACATGCTCACTCAGCACAAAAGAGAACCGCATTTCCTGAGACCTTCAAAATGGCCTGCATTGTTCACATCTGTAAAAATCCAAGCCCTTGTCCTTTTAATAAACCCATTTTGACTTTCCTAAGCTCAATTTAATGATTGAAGTTCAGAGGAAAGATCCCAAAAATCATGCAGTTACTTTAGAATTTAAAGACATGATGGGTTAGCAAAAATCCCAAACTCTAAAGAAATGTGTGAGATCTATCTAATGTTTGTCTCAGTACCAATATAAGATGAACACAATACCAATCGGTGGCAATGAGGTAAAGTAAATCCAATAAAAGTTCTCCTTCCAAGTCATTTTAAACTCTCCAACACAGCTACAATTAGTTGTGATGCAGATGGGAGTTATTAAGAAACACTTAAAATAGAAATGTATAATAATGTGGTTCTCTTTGGGAGAATAATCCCTTCATTGTTTATTACTTATATAGTGGAACTGTTAAAATTAAGCTTTTCTATTTTCCGAAAGCTCAGCTGTTATGTTAAGTTTCCAACTGGGGATGTGCACTTTGCTTTATAACTTCACAGCCACATGCCATGACCACTTTTACATGCTCCTCCAAAAGGACTGCGAGCTCTCTGCAGGAAACTTACAGGAAAACTATTACGAGTGGACAGGGGCAATTTTCCGTAGCACTTTGGAATTAAATTTTTTGAAGCTGCTATTATTGTGTCCACCCAAGTGTAGCAGCACTTAAATGCTTCAGTCAAACGTTATAAAGAGGCCTTTGGTAGCAGGCTACTACTTAATAAATACAGATAACAGTTTTCCACATGACCCCATACTAAAAAACAAAGCACCTAACAATAAAGACGTATGGTAAGTTGTGTCCAAATATTCTTTGGACAAATAATATCCAGGTAATATGCAGAACAAAAGTAAGACATTTATTTAGTGTCATTACCAGTCTAGGCCAAAACATAAGTAGTTTTGGCCTAGACTGAGGGAGTAGGTTACATTTGTGCAGGTAATTAAACTTGTCTAAAATAAAACGTACTCAAATCTATAACTTCAAGTTGGAGCTGGGTTAAGAAAGACCACTAAAACAACACAGGCCTATAATCATTAAACATAAACTGGTTTTACCTTGCTGAGTCTGTATTGTGTTTCCTGTTTTAGACAATCTTCTGAGATTTGAAGATACAATTGCATGAAACAGTTACGTAGGTCTGTTAATTGCTATAGCTAAATGTATATTAAAATGTGACATTTTGGTAAATACTGACATTTTGAATAGGTTAGGATTAGGTTTGCCACATCACACAATGCATTTCCAGCTCATTAGATCTTAATTTGTCAGAATATGTTCAAATATGTCCAAATCAATAATGACTGATGCAATAGAATATATTGTAACAAAGTTGTGTCTGGGCCTAAATACAAAGACAGAACCGTCCATGAAAATGCCATGACTAAAAGAAAAAGATTTTGGACTTCAAACCCCTCCCTCCCTCTAGAAATAAGCCCAGCTCTCCTATCAGTTAAACTCAATATTGACTCAATATGGACAAGGGTTGAAATGTCTTCAACTTGAAAACTAACCTGAGAACCTTCACAGACTCTTGTTAAGAGATCAAATAGCTATGTCTATTAATAAACGTTACTAAAACAACTCATCCACCAAACAATTAAAGTAGAAAAGAAAATGCTGTTTATAAACATTTTTTTTTCTACTCTAGTAGTAATTCAACAAAATTCAGCATAGCTACTGCAGCTGTAAATTATTTCAGAAAATTCTAAGCTGACCCAGCAGGCCAGGAAAACTATTCTTGCACAGCCGGGCCATTTAAAATATTTCTCCCCTTGGATACATTTTTTAAAACAGCTAGACAAACACTGACGAGAATATTATGAATAATACATACATTTTTATTCTTCAGGACTCTGCTCTGTGGATAGAGACAGTAGAGCTACCTTTCTAAAAAAAAAAATGGACAAGTTCGGTTTTAAATTTGTGTAATTCTTGAACTCCCCCTGGTGGAAAACTGTTGTAATTGCATACATGTTATTTTTGCCTTTACCAACATGCAGACTTTTATCACACAATGCAAATCTCTTTTATTACACGCCACGTGATGTAGCTTATCTGTAAACCAACTGCCCTCTGTCTGAGTTTAATCATTTTACTCTTTTATTTAAGAAGGAGGGATGTGTTTGAGTGTATAGCTCTCAGCCAATCATAGCTCACCGAACCAAACGGGTTAGAGTTAATGTAACACCAGAGCCCTGTTGCTCAAAGCCGGTTTAGGTTTTTACCTGGGTAAGCTTGAACAAACTCTGTGTTTTCTGGCTCCAGAAGGTGGTTTGGTTTTGAGCAGGGTTGATTGCAATAGTAACTGGACTGGAGCAGGTTTTATTCTGGTTTAGAGACTGCCTGGACCCATCAGCTTTGAGCAAAGTCACACCAATCTGACTCTGCATCATGTCTAAACCTTATGTTCTTGGCTTCACCTTTTTTCCTTTTGGTTTAGAGAATATACTTAAAATATATTATAAACTCTGCACAAAAACAGTGTAGAGGACATTCATTACACTTTGAAATCTTTCTGTAGGCTATTTAAAGTCTAAATTGTTTTTGTTTCATTTCTTTAATAATAAAAAAAAGGTTAAAGCACTGTTTACATTTCATTTACAAATATCATGAAACAATTTGAGGTCATGGGTTTTTAAGTTAGTCTGACCTCAATGTGACCCAATTACACATTTAAACAACCAGCTTTTTTCTTCTTTTTGGCTGTGACCTTGTTGCTTCCTGTTTCTCTGAAGAAATAGCCCCACACCCTTCCCCTCCTGCTTGATTGCTATTGGCTGCTCACTGCATGTACACACCCAGTTATAAACCTGAGTTGCAACCAATTAATCCAAAGTTTGTTTGTTTTTATCAACTCAGAACTTACTCTGCGACTGAGTTTGTTTAACAGATTTCCAACAACAGCCCTCAGAATAACCCAGTGGGGTGAGGTTCATTTACATACATTACTGCGGACATTCTTCACATTATGCCTTCAAATATACACCACCAATAGGGTTCTACATTTCTGCGCTTATGTCTGTCATTATTTGCCGTTTCCCATTATACTATTGTGAAGGTGAACCCTTTAGTCTGAGGGACCACTGGATAAAGCAGTTAGGTACTATTGAATAAAGATGTACAAGGGACAAATCAAAGCCAAATCAGCATCTTTATTTTACAAACAAGCACTTTTTTTCTATTGACATTTTTATATGCTTGATAAAAAAGCAATTTACAAGCTTAAGAACCAAAATGAAGCAGCACAGAATGATTATGAGTAAAATATATCATTTGAATAAATATACTTTTTTTTCATGCTATAAAATAAATTCATAAATGGCAATAGATACAACATAAGCTCTAGCTAGCTTCATTTACTTCATAGTTGTACAAAACAGTAGAGTTCTGAGGTTCACAGTTGGGTTGTGAGGTTGTGTGTAGAGTGGACAAAACAGAAGTCGGACAAACACGCCGTTACGTTTTTCATTCCTGGACCCCAGTGGCCCCTGGGCTTCAACTCTGTGGAACATATGGACTCATTGAGACCTTGAGGCAGAATGTTTGGGAACCATTGACTGAGGATTGTTTCCCCACCTGAAGAGAAGTGCACAATTGTACTATGAACATAAGATGTATGTCCAATGAGACCACTTTTAACAGTATATACCCTGAGTTCTAAGATTGTTGTTTTTTTTGCTTTTCACCAAATATGTATGACAAGAGCTGCATTAATGCAAAGTTTGAGGAGTAAGAGGAAAAAGATCTAGTCCAAAAACTCTCCAGTCTGCCTCTTACTCTTTAATTCGCAGAACTCAGCACTTCAGTCTTGATGCCTGAGAGGCCAGTGGAGATCACAGAATGTTATCACAACAACATTTAGCCCGCTCCTAAACTGTGGCTAAACAGCCCAAAAAAAAAAAAAGAAAAAAAATCCCTTTCATTACTTGACACAGCTGGAGGTGTAACTCAGAACATAAAGTTAACACGCCAAGCTCTTGCAATGCAGTTCGCTGACTACCATAGTTTTTATTTGCCTTCTGAACACCAGCAAGCAATACCACTTTTTCAGTTTTATATAGTTCTTATTTGAAAATAAAGTTAACCTGTCTTGGTTTAGAAAAAAATTTAATAAAAAAAAAATAAAATAAAATAAAAAAAAAAATCAATAGAAAATTTGATCCGTATCAAATTGTCCTGGTCATACTTCAGTTCGGTATCTCCCTGACATTCATTTTGATTGACAGGCTAATGTTTGAATATGCTTGATAATCCCTATACACAATTGATATAAATGTTATTGCTTTTTTTAAAATACACAGTGGACAGAAATTGACAGAAACGCTATGGAAGACTTGAGATTTGTTGTTTTTTTGTCTAAGCCTGTATCAGTGTTTGTAAACTACCTGAAGTAAGTTTATAAAAAAGGAATAGGATGAGCTGCTATGTCAAAAAGTAGTCTGACAGCCTTCCTTTGTAAACACTTGCTTTTGATTTCTTGAGGCCCATAATTACCTCCTGTTCTCATCAGAAGAGTGGAACCAGGAATTTGTAATGTTTGTGTCAAGTTCGATTGCTTCCGTTTGTGTGTATTATGCTATAATTAACTATTGTTCACAAAAAGAAATAAACAATCTGCCCTTAAATTACCTAATCATACCTAAATATATGGACTTGAATATTAATTTGATAAGGAAAAAGCCACCTAACTAGTCTTAAAGCACCATTTTGGGTAAAAGGTCCCTACCAAAGTAATTGAGGCCATTATAGATGAGTCCCTTAAGGGGAAACTGCAGATATAAATGTAACTTCCTGGATGGCAATATATGTAAGATATAACAAAAGAACTCTTAAGTGCACAATCAATGACATAAATACAACAACAAAAAATTCTCTTGGCAAATGTGTACAATGTTGGTTGAGTAACATGCAATTCAGCAACAGTATATGTGGGCAAGCTTTATTCAGCACAATTATTCTAACACCCAGGCAGCTGTTCCTTTGCCAGATGATCTGAGAGAGGTTTTTAGAAAGTAAATCTGTATTTCCTCATGCACCACCTTCCTCAGTATTGAAGCTAAGATTGTAAGATAGCAAGAGGATACAGTAGTCTCAAACTAACAGGGCACAGCTCGAGGGTAACACATCTGCCTCTTTTCATTGTAATCAACTGCTATAAAATCATTTTACTGTTATATGCCTCTATTGCAAAAAGTAATCAAAAGAACCCAGATCGTAAATCATAAAGAGAATTGCATGATTATTTTAACTACCACATTACATTATGTGGCTTTGTATTCTAGTCTCATTCAATCAATTCAAAAAGGAAAGAGGCACAACATTTTACGTGCCAAAATCTAAAATGTAAAGCTTGTGGCAAGGCACTAAGTTGGAGATGCCACTTTCTGTGTAGTATTATGTTTTTTAAACACATATTGCACAATTATTATATTGTTAGCTTTTATGGCTTCTTGACTACTGACTGCCGCTTAATGCCTTGTGTGTTTAAATTGTACAGAAATTGATTGTTTTGTGCGGAAACATACATTCCTTGCAAAAAGTAAGAACTATGACAATAAACTAATGCATTCATTTAAAGCATCTTATAATGCAAATACAGTCAAGTTTTAAATATAACCTCTCCATCTTTGGTGTGAACTCTTGGCACAATATTTTTAGCAATTTGTACCCTCTTTCACCTAACACTAACAACATTGCTAGGTGCTCATATTTATTTTTCTCTAACTGGAGGGCAGGAATCATCATGGGCAGGCTCAGGAATTTTGGTGTTGACAGATCAGCGGTCAAACCGCCAAATCACATCAACAGCTGTCAAAAAGAATGGACTTCACATTCACAAAGAATATTGTATAGCTTGGCAGACTGTTGACCAGTTGTGTAAAAATTTTGCACAAAAACATAATGTAAAGCTAGCTGAAACTGATACTTGTAAAATTACTAAAAGTTTGGTTTCATGAGTGAAGCCAGTGGCTGCACATTCAGTGAAACATTGAACTGCAAATATAATATAAAACAAAAACATCAAAACATGTTCAACAACAAAACACAAAAGTAGGAAACAAAATGCTAATTAAAACATCAACGCAAATCAACGACATAGAATCAAGCACTACCTCAGGGGCCAAAATCTAAGGTATAGGATCTGCTCCTACACAAAGGCATTCAAACGGAATTGCAAAAAAAAAACAAGTGGGATAAGACAGAAAAGGGACTACCCAGCTGAAATGAAGCAACTCAGCGACTAAGGCTTTAAGTGCCTTTTTGAGATCATATAAATCAGAACAAATAAATTGGCGACCCACATTTCAAACAGATAATATATTAATGTGGCAATGTGGGGCCATATTATCTGAAACCAATGTATACATGTAATTGATGAATCATTTCCAGTAGCAGAAAGCATACATACATATCATTGAAGGCAGCTGCTGCTGCCACCAGACCACTCACCATAATGCAAGGGACACAGGGACAATTGTCATCCCACTCACTAACTCTGCAAAGTGCATCAGTACTTTGGGTCATTAGCCCTCTGACAACATTATGTTAGTATTGATCAAGCTATACTGTTGTTGGTTTTAAGTCTGCTTTGTTTTACCCATAATAATGCAGAGAACTACAAACTATAGAATTATTATGCCATTCAACAAGCAGGGCAAAAAGACACAGCCCATGTGTCAGTGATTCAAAAATGGAAGAGAAATATGTAAAATGGCTGAAATTCCTTTGTTCACTCTATTTGCATAATATTCAGACTAGCATACTGTATTGATTTGCTTGAACAGATCCAGACCAGGTCCTTCTCTGACTTCAAAAATGAGAACTACAGTGACCTACAAGTAACTTCAGGACAAAACAAATTACACATACCACAGTAGAGATTTGCCACCAGAATGGGGAAAAGGAGACTTCACTGAATGGATTAAATTCATCCATAACATTGATAACAGCACTTAAACCAAGCCTTGGCCAACTGAGCGACTGCAGTAGTGATGAATGATAACAAAACAAGTGTTTTGAAGAGAACATTATAAGATGGCAAGGTTAGATTCTAAAACTATACAGGGCCATCTTCTTACTCTCCCTATTCTCTGCATTTTCCAAAAAACAAACACACGTGTAAGCTAGCAAATATAATGCACTCATAGCATAGCACCTTCTTAATCTATTTTAGCCTGGCTGACCAACATTTGAGAAGGACTTAGTCCCTAATTCATACAATCAGCAAGGAATATTTCCCCTAAGTATCAAGGCTTTGTGTTTATATAATATTCTTACAGAGTTTGGCAATACAATATGGTACATATACAACCTATAACGGAATAAAACATTGAACATATTTGTGCCTGGTAGGTTCTTGGCTATGAGGTAGAACCTGGTGTGAGTGTAGTTTAAATACTGTCTACTATGAGTATGTAGTTGATTCATGAGGTATTGAGCAGATATTTCACACGAAGCTTTGCACTGTCAGAAAATCATTCCTTGTGAGTTAGTGACCCCCTCTGGCCACATGTGCAAAAACAGGTCAGGTAAAAAGGTGATATGACAAGCATCTTACCAGAGCTTTCACATTATCAGTTATTGCAACATGCCTATATAACTCTGTAAATATGTTTTATAAAACATGGAAAGATAAAAAGATAAATCAAAAAGAGGGCCTTGATTATTGAGGCCTCCTCAAAATTAGTAAATTGTTACTCCCTTTGCTTGAAAGAATCAAAATTCTATAAAGCACCCATATAATCTCAGCATTCTAACTTTCACAAAATTGACAGAAACCCTTGAAACCCTTGGAGGGAGCCAATTCCAAAAAAGTCCTTTAACTTTAGTTAAAAAAAAATAAAAATCAACATTTCTTAAAGCTTCCTGAACCTGAATCAGGACTTAAAAATCACATCTTGATGCTCGAGACTCCTCTGGACTGCATTTTGAACCCTCCTCCATATCTTCAGCTGGTGCCTCTTCTGCATATTGAGCCTCAAAGGTCTCGGATGTATCCACTTGGTCCCTCTGCACTGTGCCTGCCTCGGTCCTCTCTGGAGAGTCCATGTGATTGTTGCTCTCTGACGCTCCCATGTGCTTCTTCCTCAGGTGCTGGTTGAGGGTGCCCTGAAATGGGAAACATTTGCCACAGATCTGACAGTGAAAGGGCTTGTTGTCTGTGTGGCCGCGAATGTGGTACTCCAGCTGGTCTTTTCTTGTGTACTTCTTGCCACAGAATTTACAGACAAATGGGGTAATTCCCATGTGCAGGCGCATGTGGCGGTCCAGGCTCCCTTTCTGATTAAAGGTCTTCCCACAGTAGATGCAGATGAGTCTCTCATTGTAAGGGTACCACTGGCTCCGGAGGCTACGTTCTCTCACGTCCTTCTCTAATGCTGCGGTGCCCAGCACTGATTCATTGTCTTCTGAGCCTGGTTTGATATGACTCAGCACGCCTGCTGGGATGGCCAGGGCACGCTTGCCCCTTGCCCGTCCGCCTCTGAACCCACTTAGAATGGAGCGAGAAGGACTGGAACTGCTGAGGTTTACGAAGCACGGAGAGGACAGCCCTGAGTAAGAGTAGGCAGCAGATTGAATGACAGGCCCATAAGAGCCAACACTAACAGCCAATACCTGTTCTCCATCCACCATTTCTGTGTGGTAGCCATCATCTCCAGCTGAGGAACTGTCCGAGTAAGTGGGACGATCTGTCTTCTCCACCTTGATGTGCACATCTGTTACCTGCCCATCTTTTCCAATCAGTTCCACTTGCTCAGTTTCACCTTCTATTGGAGCCTCGTGCTCCGATATGCTGTCACTGCTGCCTCGATCTGACTGGCCTTCCTCTTGCTGCTGTCGTCCCCGACCTAGGAATTTTCCTGCTACCTCAATGCGAGATTCGTGCACTGCCTGAGTCTGCCGGGAGTAGTAAGGGGGGGAGATCTGGGTAGGGTTTATAAAAAGGTTGCTATCATTGACCCCATTGCGGCTGTTCTGCAAGTCCTCCTTCTCTGGACTGCAACCAACTGGGATGCTGATCTTGGAGTGAATACTCTCCAGTATTTGGGTACATTTATCAATTATGGCTTGCATCTGGAGAAAGCTGGCAGCAGTGAGGAAACTAATGATATCTTTGAGCTGCAGGGACATGTGGCCTGTGTAGCAGAATGCAAGAAGCTGCTCAAACACTTCAGGGCTTTTAATGACCGAGATAGAAAGGCCACTCATCGTGCTTAGAGAAGAGTGGTCCCGAAAGTAGGGTGAACTAGCTGCCAGTACTGCCTTGTGGGCTCGAAATGGCTGGCCTTGGATGTGTACGATGATGTCACACAGCTTCCCCTGCAGCCTCAGCTCATTGAGCTGGGTTAAAACAGTGTTGCTGAACTCCGGCACATCAAACTCGATGTAGCTGCCGTCGTCCATTTCTTCTATATGTTTCTCCAGTTTGAAGCCTGACAAATAAAAGGAGAGAAAGAAGAAAGAAATGGGTTACATTTTTTAACTTTAATACCTAGCAGAGCTTTGAATAATGTTTTTTTTTTCTTAGATATGTTAGATCTGTGCTTTTAACATTTTTAATTTAGATGGTAATAAATAACTTTTAGCCCAAAAATGGTGGTTCTTAGACATGAAGTTGATAGAATTATGCCTATCTCACTGATACAGTACCCTGAGTTGGACAGAAACCTCCAATGTCACGGATTTATTGCAAGACATTATGTGAGTGACACACTTTAAGGCACACAAGAAAGCCCAGCACACTGAACCCAAGCCAGTCGTATTTATACAAAATACACTAAAATTACCCTACTGTAGGGTTGCTGTAAAGTAAGTCAGTTGAAAACTAGAAAAGTTTTAAGATACCCTTATAAACAATTTATATCCCCAAAAAAAAGCCAAAATACAAAAAGATAAAAACACTGAACGGAGAATAACCAGGGGACAGAGGAATATGTTTTAAATAGGCATAGTGAACAGAATAAAGAGGACTCCACTCAGACTTACAGAATACAATCTGCTAGTGCCATCAACGCAATGAGGTATAACCGTCATATAGGTGTGTATAGTGCTTTTGGCACTAGAAGTAGAAAATCTGGTTTTCGAATATGTCTGACCCATTGCCTAAATGTGTTCTGTGTGCTCCCCTATGTCACTCAGCCAGTTCCATACATTCCTAGTTGTACTAGTACAAATGTGTCATCATCAAATACTTATAAGTGAGCAAAGTGTGTATCAATTTGGGATAGTTTACACATATTGGTTACAAACAAATTAGCAGAGCTGAGTGCCTCGCAGTGATAGTGATTATTTGAACTATTTCAACCAACAATTTAAACTACAGCAGTCGCTTCATCACACTGTAAATGTTCACTCAACTGGGTGCCCCAGACTTGACATTAATGTACCTGAAGGATCTAGTGCAGGTGTGAAAGTTGAGGGGGATTTTGTTCATACAAGCAGGGCATATATATATATATATATATATATATATATATATATATATATATATATATATATATATATATATATATATATATATATATATATATATATATATATATATATATATATATATATATATATATATATATATATATATATATATATATATATATATATATATATATATATATATATATATATATATATATATATATATATATATATATATATATATATATATATATATATATATATATATATATATATATATATATATATATGTGACATTTTCCCTCTTTACCATACTCTCTCGACACTCGACATATGCCCGTTCCCCATCTCTCACACTGATGTCCCCTCTCAGGCCTTTACTGGCAATTCAGCATGATCTTTTGCGCACTGAGGGCCAGTCAGCACTTTGGGAATGCAAACACTTCCTCCAGTTGCCCTGGTTTGCCAAGACACCTGTCCATATAAACATGTGTTTTCTTGGCACATAGCAAAGAATAAAACATTTAGATAATTGAGAAAGGTATTTTCTTTCCCCTACTGCCACTATTCAAACAGTGTGTGTTCTTAACTCAAACATATCAGTATTGGCTGCCAACAGTATAAGGAAAAGAGCCAAGATGAAGGGCCAAAGAATGTATGCTCAGTAGTTGAGATGCATGCTTGGTTTGGGTCACATGTTTGGCTCATGTAGGTAAAACAAAAATGTTTAATTTCAAGAAAACTGTCTGGTAATAAAACTGTTGCACCTATTATTATCGCTGACCAAAAACATCACCATAACACCTCCACATCCATTAATTTATCAATATGTCTTAATAAAGAAGCAAGAAAATCAGAGTCAGCAGGCAAGTTATGTATGCTTTCTTTGACATCAGCAGAATTTATCCAGTTTTTTTTTTTTTTTTTTTAAACTGCTTATGGGGCAGGCAAGACCAGAACAGAAGTGCTTAACAAGCAGTGGTTGCAAGAACAATTTAACATAGATAAAAATAGACAATATGTCACAGGGAAGGTATGAGGTGTTATGAGAATAAAAAAAATAAAATAAAGTATTTATCATGCATGAGGGGTGTTCTGTGTAGACTAAATATCTTATACTGTGTAGGCCTAGTGCTTTCTTGAGTTTACTGCAATCCCATTATCAACACTTCAATCTTCATGTCTGCTGTCATTTGGGGTAATACTTAACTCATTTAAAGAAAGGCACTTCTAATTTTAGTCAGATTTTCTGTCACAGCATTACTGTATTCTCTCCTTCAATTAAACTACAATGAGAGGGGGTTTAAAATCCCAATTGTTAATCTTAAATCATCACTTTAGTAAACTTTTACATACAATACTATTGCAAAGACAAAGTGTATTTTATCAACAATTATAGACAAGTCCAAATGTATGTCAGAGCTATACCATACCCAATTAAATTTCAAATGTACTAGAGGCAAATGTGTCAGGACTTGCACCTAGCTTTGTATGTATAGCTGGAATATACCTTAAATTGCACAATCACTTCATCTCCACTGACACTTTGAACTAAAGACTTAACTGCTCACTCAGTGCCAAACCGAAACCAGACAGTAAAGATCATTTGAAGTGCATTTCCTTGTAGTTAAAATACCAGCCCTGAGTCAAAATGCCAAGTTCAGAAAATAATGATTGCTGTAGGTCTCAAGTTGGGCTTTGCTATTTGTACATAATTTTGAAATTTAAGGGAAACTGGTTGAAAAAGAGCCAATTGTGACCTGAGTGAACCTTGGTGTACTGAATAACTTATGTCCCTGCACTTTGTCCTTTTGTGCCAAAATAACTTGCAAATGTATAACACTTAATATATTATCAGAAAACGTGTCTTTTTATCTGTTCTTTTAACTTATAAAACACAAGTACATTTCTAACAGCCTGAACACACACTTACATACAACCACACACAAACTACAAGAAGTGCTTAGTTTGTTTTGAGTTTAGCTATATATCTAACCTGGCTATAAAGTAACCATTATATAATATATATATATATATGTATAATATACGTTCAAGGAGCATTACGAATGAAATGCCTGGTCTCAAAACTTTACTTTACTGCAAACAAATTTGTTTAGATTAACTACCGACTTTGGGGTGGGACGTCTATACAAAAATGGAAAACTGACGCTAGAGACAGCTTCCTTGAACATTATAACCTCGGCTTTTCCAAGTTGTCACTCTTACGTTTGACTATTACTATAAACTTGCATTTAGCCACAGTTTAAAGACTTCCATCCGCTCATGGGCCGAGCCACCCCCACACACAAAGCGTGCCAACATAAAACAAGCGTTTTAAAGCTGAAAAATGCTCAGCTACATTGATAGTGTATTGCGGTAAGGTTTAACGTATGTTTCTGTCGTCTTTCCTTTACAAATACATCCACAAAGCAGCGTTTGCTCGCACAGTATGAGTTGGGACGGAGAATGCGGGTAGATTCTTGACCCAATGTTGGCTGTCATATGAAAATGCTACGTTGCTAACCAACTTAGCTTAGTTTCGCTAAACGAAAGCGAGTGCTAAAAGCTAAGTAGCGGCTAGCAGGGGCTAGCTCTTAGTTGAAAGCGCAGAATCGTTTCCGTGTTGCTAAGTGTACATATAGCCCGCCCCCAAATTTCACAAATAAAATAAAGCACAATCGCCAAGAAAAATCCAGTATACTGGACTTACCGTTTGGTGGATTAGCGTTAAACGTTGTCCATTCCCCTCAGTAGTTCGCTAGTTCACTGCCGCCAGGCCTCCCCCCCTCTCCAATCCAGATGTGTCAGACAGTTGCTGCTGCAATTTTTGCATCAACAGGAAGTATTCTTTTGGCTCTTTGCATTCATTCTATCTGGGTGTTTTGCAGCAGCCCCTCCCATGCTCATGTCACTGTTATGTACTAAGACATCATGTACTTTATACATCACGTAATGGAGGACGTTGCACGCGCAAAACTGTAGGAGCCAACATTATAGCCAGTCTTTGGATAGTTAGACAACTCCGCTGTTATAATGATAGGTAGGCTATATCTGACTGGCTCAACAACACTGACAGCAGTAGTGTGTACTTGTATAATTTAATTCAGTGGTGGCTGCCTTGCGATTTATGCTGTAGGCTACAACACCTATACTATTCTATTGAGGTTATAAATACAAGTTTAAGTTACGTGGCCAATGGACCCCGTAGCAATCACTTAACTTCCCTAAAAAACATCTAACTTTTAAGCATATATTGAAAAAGTTTTACACATGTCGTTCATTTCACCAACAGATCTATTTGTCAAGCTCAATTAAATATTGAGAATTACTGACAATGTGGTTTATGAACATAAAAGGAATGCATTCTAGTGTGTAAAAACAAAGACCACAAGAGGGAGCCAGAGCCTAAACCGATAAGAAAATATCTACGTAATTTATCCAGACCTGCAACAGAAGTTAGCTCAATCATTGTCATTTTTAAAACAGAAGAATATGTGTACCCTAAATGAAATCACATGGAACAGTGAAAACGTATTTTTACAATTATATTTAAAAATAAAAGCAGGATTTTGAAATTACATTTGTATGCTTGTGAATTTGATCATCACATTTTTTGCATTGTTGCCCAAAAATTTACCTAAATTGTTTGGGTTTGAAAAGTGTTTGAGCTTGATTTCTGCATTACAAAAAATAAAAAAAGAAATGATGTGTTTTTAAATTAAATAAATGATGTAGCTGTCTAAATATATATTATGTTTTCTCTAAAAAAAAAAAAGCAGCTGAAGTCTTTGTCTGTTGCACATGGCGTTGATATGGCGAAGAGAAAAGAATGCATTATGTGTTTTTTTTTTCTTTTTTTTTTTTGGAGTGTGAGTGACAGGTTGGCAGCTCAGGTGAATATGTATCTGACCTAATCTGTGTGCAGGTGGGTGATCAGCATAGAGAAAAGAATCGCTTTGTCATTGCACGTGCTTCTTGTTAAACAAGTCACCCCTCTATTCTCCACTGTGCTTTGCTTCTTTTCCCTTTTTTAAAGGAGATTTACGCACAGCTGAAGGCGCTCAAGGTATGGTGATTAGAGATGGCTTTGTTGATTCGTAGAAATGATCATGGTATTGATAACATTTCAAACAAACTCATAATCAAAGGGTGTCCTGTTGAAGTTGTAATCTGTCCTGAAATGGGGCTTTGTTGGCTCAGTGTCATTTGCTTGACCAGGAATTATTTGCTGGTAAGCTAATGAGGATGCTTTTGAGCGGTGCAGCGTCAGGGATCATATAGGGGCTCCAGGTGGTGTAGCCCCAGGTCTCTGATATGCTGCTTCCTTTTAATCCCAGATGACATTGCAGAATCCTTAAACCCCATTCCCTTGTATAAGACTGTATAGGCGCACACACCAGAAGATTTTTTTAAAGAACTCATATCATGTGTCAAACTTGGGAAATAAGGAGGTCCACTGTTTGATGCCAAGCCCAAGCTCACATAATATAATTAAAAAAATATCAGTTAATTTTCTGTATCATTTATAAAGCTTTACACAAAAAGCCCTATACAATTTAATTTGCTCAATGTATGAAACTGAATTGAGAGCCTCTCTTACGCAGTATGATATTGCTGTGTTAGTAGGCTACTGCATAAAACAATGCTAAACAATTCATCAGTCAATATAACTGTAATGTTTATTTGGTAAAGCTCAAAAAGAAGGCCACATTTTAAAACTTAACATGAATAACACATTGTCCTCTATGTGTGCCAGGAGTCCCAGAATACCTTGGCCATCAGTGCCTGGCCGAACAAAGGACTCCCAGTACTCCTGTCCAGAAATAGTCTATAGCTCACTGATGGAGAACATATTTCCCAATAGCAGGTGTCTGAGTCCGTCAGTGGCTGATCCTCACCATGACTGTAAATGAAAGGGCCAGCCCGTCCAGGTGCGGGAGCAGCTCTTTAGCCCTCTCAAGTTACTCCTTGATGGAGGAGCTCTCTTTTGGAAGAATGAACAAGACAAATATGAACATCAAACTAATCTAAAAGAGTACATCCATTACAATATAGCTATAATGTGAAATCCTCTCAAGCACTTACTTTAAAAAACAAAAAACAACAAAAAAAAACATTCTAACAATTTTAATTTTGTGAATCCTAAAGTTTAGTAATAAAGCAAATACAGCACATGTACAATAAAACAGTTATGCATTACAATGATAGTCAGTTAAATCTACATTTCATTTTAAAATCAGCTGGGCTCCAACCAAATCAAGTACAGACAAAACGGTAGAATAATCTTTACAATAGGCACTGGCATTGCAACACTATTAATGAGCTCTCAGATGTGTTATATATTTGCCTGAGAAATTAAGCCAATTTGTGGAAATGGTGGCCTGGGGTTGAGGGAATACAGAGTGGCTTGTAAAGATGAGTGATATCTGGCACAGCATGAAGAGAATGAGAGGTGTGCTGCCCGGTGCTTAGCTCAAATGAAGGCTCTGATTAGTGGAGCAAAGATCAAAATGACAGAGCGGTGGAGGCTTCAGCTGGGCCTTTGTTATTGATAAGTCTGTCATCTCTGCTGATATTGGAGCAGTAATGGCAGCTGATGATTAGGCCACTCCTGAGCTATTAACTACATTTCTTATCCTTTTACTGGGGCCCAAGAGAGCCTGCTTGCGAGACAAAGGCAGCCTTTATGAAGCTGGGTTCTTAAACGCCATCCACCTGACCTAAAAGGCACAACTGTTATGTCTTTCTGCCAGGCCAAAGAAGTCAGGGATGAGATACATGTCAGAGGTCGCAGTGTGCTGCTGTTTGAAAGGGGGTTCTGAGTGAGTAAGCTGCTGAAAGAGGGCTGCAACAAAATTATAGAAAATTGCCTGTTTTGTCAACATTTCATCAGAAGATTTACAGAAAGCTGACCCCCGAGCCTTTTTCTGTCCCTCTTTCACGAGACTAAGGAGATTGAGTGGGTCAGAATTGACTGACAAACAAATCTCTTCTTTATTTCTTTCTCGCTTTCTCTTTTCCTTTCACAAAGTGACATTTAATATGATCTCTTTTTAATGATTCTAAGTGGCTGAAATTCCATATCCTCCATACATATTGTTGAGGTTTTTCTGGTATAATTCCAGGCTGCACCAAAAACATAAAATGTGTTCCTATAGTATTGTTTTAGCTGTTTTTCTGGTCACTTTAAGTTTTGACATTTATATTTTTTATCTTCTTCTTTCAGGATTTGAACCCACCAATTGGCTCTGTTTGACATATTATGTATCAAATGTGGGGAGATTTTTCATGTTTTGTCGAGATTTGAGTTTTCATGAGTTACATAGTGATGGCGATGAAAGGTGTTGTGTTGGGGATCGAACAACTTTGAAGCTATGATTTTGAGGCTAGAGGTTTTCTAGTATAAAGTTACATAATTCCACTTTAATCTCCTTTGGCTATACATGCCAGTTCAGCACAAATAATTTTACATTTAGATTTTGACAGCACATGTTTGCAATGAGATCCAGTGTTTATGTAATATGCTTGTGAGTTCATCATAGTTTGTTTATAGGGCACACAGGGCACAACATTTCTATCCTTAGTGCTGTGCTTTGTCTCTGACCTCAGCTCAGTGTCTGGCTCTCACCAACAAAGGCCAACTGGAATCTGAGGCTTGTTGGTTTAGCCCCCAGTGGCTGGAGGCAAAGCATCTTTCATTAACGTCTAAAACCTCAGGAATGAGATACTGGCCTCACGATAAGATCTGGTAATGCAGTAACATGGAATTATGGAAGAAGAAAATTGCCATTTTGTATATAAGCACCTGTGATCTCCTGTGGAAGCCCCCACCCCCTTGTTCCCTGCTTGGGTCAGTTCCCGGAGAGAAAAGGGGTCCTGGAACCCAATCCATAAGAGAGATTTTCAGGCCTGAAGCAATGATGCTGCTGGAAGGTCAGCTTAGTGTACCAGACGGAGAATCTGTGCGGCTGCCAGCAAAAATCCTCCCCTGTACCCAAGAGAGAAATGCCCCCTGTTTATTGTTCTTCTTGTGGTCAGCTAATGCTTAAAGGTCAATTCAAAGTAGTTATGAGACACTGTAGACGAATTGTCTCAGGACTCTATCAGTTTACCAGGAAAAGTGAACAAATCCAAGGGCTGCTGTGAGAATATGGGAATTCTTGTTTTTGCCTTTGCTCTTCAAGAAAGGTGTTCCGTTGAGTCGCAGAGGGCATGTCCGATACAATACAATTATGTGTCATTCTGACATTTTGAAGAAGTTGGATACCCTTTAACTTGGACAGGGAGGCCAGAAATCCCCTGTGAGTCAGGAAGAATGCAGGTGTTCAGTCTACAGCCAATGGCCAGGAAAAAGAAAAAGTCTAGTTTTCATTCATTCTATACAATATGTGATTTTGGTTAAGGCGTTTTACAGGTGGATTCACTGACAACAGAAAGTGAAATACGTGTTCAAAACGTATTCCTTACCATCTGGTGGTTGATTGCATTATAGGTTTTAACCACTCCCCCAGCATGTTTATAGTTTGTAGCTAACATACATTTCCTCCAACAAATTATTGATTTTTGAGTATTATTCATTGCAGTGTTTTAAATCAAACAGTAATGTAAAGATTAATGATCAGTTTGATTCAAGGATTGAATTCATTTAAGAATAGGTGGTTATCAGCTTCTATATAAAAAAATTATGCCAATGGCATTTAAATTGTTTTAACTTCTACACACATTGGTTTTAATTTCAATTGTACATAATAGAGTTAGTATGTAATAACATCCAAAATGTAGGCCATAGTGGATTGGGATTTTGAAGAAAAGATTTTCCCAGGGTCTTTATAAGCAAACCACAAGTTTTAAATACTAGTATGACTTAATGTAAGATCCTGTTCAAATGGTTGGCAATGAGTACTTACCATAAAGCAGATCAACTAGAAAGAAGTGGCTGGAGGGAAATAAGAGAAAAGTCTTATTGTGGCAGAACTGATGTGTTTTTGTCTTCTCTGGATAGTTTCTTCATCACCTCTTTAAATTTTAAAGCATTTGGCACACAGCCTGTGGCAGGTTCTCTTGAGAAAGCAGCAAAGCAATCAGGGTCAATGGTGCCATAAATCTTCACCTGTCCACTTTGGAATCTAACTTGAGCACTCAAGATATGCATATTTAATAGAATATTCATGTTGGTGTGACTCGAATGTCCAAGAAGCGTTTTATAAAAAAGTTGTTAAATGCTAACAAGTAAGTGCTATGTTTTATGTATTTAGTGGCAGTCCCTAATGGCAAAGGATATTTATTTATGTGCCGGCCAAATGGATTGTACATCAGTCCTGCCTTTAGGGGAATGAATTGGGAGGTCTGTGAGCATGTTTTTTGCACCTCATTCCAGATCCATGCAATAAGTGACAGAACTATGGACTTAACATAAGTTCTTCTCTTTCTTCTCCCATTCCTACAACATTGTACACCCCTGTGACTTATTAATCAAACAAGAATAAAAAAATTTATATTAAGCATGTAGGTGGACTGTCCAGCTCTAACCTGCCATGTCCTCACACAATTCATTCTCAAAAACTGCACCACAAGAGAAATTTTAACATTTGATGACAACTGTAGTATGTGGATTTTTTATGATGGACATTGATGACAGTTTAAAATCATTCTGAGTAACAGAGACAAAGGCTTAATTGCAGTTATGAGGGAAAAAAAGAGTCCGACATATATAACATAAATAGCTTCTTGCAACAGAGAGGGGTATAAGTTCATGACAATATTTAGAAGCTGAAGGAACTGACAGTAATTCAATTAGACAGGAATCCTTAGGCGTTCTAAGGGTCAAAGTTATCCATGTTAATCAGTAGAGACCGGAGACATATAAGCTGCTGGCTTCCTGGCGGGCCTCTGCCGTCTGACTGTGTTACAGGAGTAGGCCTAAACGTAAGTAAACTATTGTAACTTATAATTTAAAGCAGTATCACTAAATATAGAATAAACTTAAAATAAACTAATTTCTGACAAAAGGTTGGTGTCATTGAACAAAATAATTTTTCAAATGAATGTCAATATAACTCACTTTATAAAAAAGGATTTATTCCTTAGCTAATGTAACTATCATTCATATTAAAATATAAGACTCACTGCTTTAAAATGAATGGTGGCTCACAATATTATATAATTATTATATATTATAATATTATTCTTTAATCAAGTTTCCAGTAATGTCATACACATAATACTGTCTGGACTCAAAACCAACATTACATCTACATGTAGGTTTTTTAGTACATTCTTGGTTGAACTGCAAACAGGTGGATGCTGCTGCTGAAACTGAAAGCGTGAACACAAACACACACAAAAAGAAGACGTGAGCCAGAGCTGTCATCTTGACTTTCAGATGAAGTGGGGGATTAGAACGGAGGTGAAAGCAGACTGAGGACCACGGTGACAGCAGATGAAGGCAGATAACAAAAACTCCTGTGGAATTCACCTGCATTCAAAAAGAGAGCGCGCCAGGGTGAAGCGGTTATCAAAGTTCAGCTGTACTAAAATGATATTCATAAAAAGATCTAAAGGTTAAATATGTTTTTCAGACGACTATGTCTATCATGTGAGTAACACATTTCTCTTCTAAAATCATGTACTGTGTGTGACAAAACTGACGTCTTACAAATTGCTGCCAGATCATCGTGTGCTTGTCCACTATGTGTGTGTCTTTGTCATATATCTATGGCAGTATTATGGCTGTACAGGAATGTGCTTTTTGCTGGAGCAGCGGTGGTCCCTCGGCACCAGCCATTCGTCCTTCCACAGACACGCTGACTCGGCCGCGCCAGGCTCAGGTATCTCCACTAACCTCCCTCTTTGTCCTGCTGGAAAATAGCCTCTTTTGTCTGCTGTTTTCTGCGGGTCATTGTGAGGAGCGCTTCTTAGTGTCAGCTTTAATTCACACTGTAACCCTAGCTGTGAAGCCTCTCTGACGATCACAACAGCACGCCTGGCATTCTGCTGCTCCTTGGGGAGCTGAGTCTGCACTAAACACCTCTTCCCTTAACTTAACTGCACCCTGGGGACAACTTGCAAACTTTGTTGTTTAAATATTTAAAATGTCCTTTAATTGACATCCGTCAGACCTTACCCAAAGCACAACTTACTGCTGCCCTGTGGCCATTAAGATGATGCTGGTGATGTGTTTCTGCGCAGGAGAAAAGAACCAATAATAGTGAAATGATGGACTGTGGAAGACACTGCTGACAAGGAAGCTCATGAAAGTTTGTTCCAGATTGCTTCTATTGACTAATTATTTTTTAAAATAAAATTAACAGACCAATCACCTACTGCATGTCCCATAATGCAGCATTCTAGCTTCAAGATGCATGATCACATGATGCATCTTTTTAGAGCATGAAAGTGATGTAAATTGACTACTCTCAATTTGTGTAAGTTTATGTCTGTTGATAATCAGACAAATCAACAAAGTGTCTGGGCATTAGCCTCACTAGCTACTTAGCAAAAATCTAACTTTGTGCTTCACACACCTTATTCAAATATGCTAAATATAAAATAAAGGCTTCTCTTAAAGTAAACGCTTAGGTCAGATGCCTTTGCATTAACCTTTTCTTCAAGCCCAGTTTAAGCAATGATAAACGCAACTTTTTGTACTGATGGATATCTGAAACAAGCAATGTAGAAGCAGACACAGCTGAGCCCCCCGCATTGTTTTCATAACCCCTGACTTCAAAATAAACCTGAAATTAAAGTGACCCTAGTCCAAATTATACGACAACAAAGTAAAGTGATGGGAACTGTCCAGGAGGATAACAAGTGGAGTTGCATTGTAAGGAAATGCATCACAAAGTCAACACTAGCGGTATTTTCTTCTTTCTCTGAGCTTAAGCTATGATCGCAGCTGGGGAGATACAGCCCCCGGTCCTGTCTGGAAGTCTACTCCTGAAGATGAAAAGAAATAACCGGGAGAAAAGAGAGAAGAGGCACATGTTAAAACAGCAAACATCATAACCTGATATCGACACTCAGCTGGGGCGCGCTGCACTTCAGCCGCCTGTTTTCTCTCCTGAGAGCCTGCACTCCATTTTCTGCTAAAAATAAATCATAGTGGATATTGTCAGTGGCTGTAAATATTCATGTTGCATACATAGCAACAATAGATGTTTAATATATAACCAGTAATATGATAAGTGGACTGCTGATTTTTGAGTGTTGCATGTTCCCATAAGGCAGGCCTAACATCAAGCCTGAGAGTATGTCGCCCGCAGGATGTGTTAAATGGTTTGTTAGTCCCAGTTCTGAATAGGAATAATAATAAAAAAGGTTTAAGAAATGTTGTTGTTTCCTACAGAGCTTGAAATAGGATTTATTGTAACAATTAAATATGTGCAATTTAAAAAGTATTGTATATAAAGATTATATAAGATGAAACAAAATAATTATTTTTGATTAAACTTGTTGAAATACTATGGTTAAAAAAAAAGTCAGATTATCATTGATTCTCTGACAGAGTCACTAAATGACATGATTTTAAATAAAAAACCTACCAAAAAAAAAAGAAAGTAGCTGAAACAGAAGTGGTCAATTTTGATTGTCTATCAGGTAGTATTATTGCATTCTACTGTTTTATAGAGATGAGCCACAGCCAAGTCTGGTTTATGTTGGGTATGACTGTGCTGTGGTGTTGTGGGAGCCCGTCTTGGCCCAGTTACTCTGCACAGCTCACATTCTCTGGGTGAACTCGTGTCTTGGGGCCAGTTGGGCGGCACAGTCTCATGTCTCAAGTCCTCACAGTTCACTGGTCCCTTTAAAGTGAACACACCCACCAGGGGCACTGGGGAATACAAAAACTACAAACACTGGGCTCCTATCTGAAAAACACAGATGCACCCATGCACAAACACAAATGCTAAAAACCCATTTGTTTCTGATACAGTGCAGACTCAACACAAAGATACTATCTGCATCAGAGGTTAGAAGCACACGGATGTTACTTATCTGAATTATTATTCTTTTTTTTCCCCTTGTGCTATGTTTTAGTGAAGTGATATAGATCCTGCGATGCTTATGGGAGGAAAATGTCAGAGGGCGGATCAGTTTTCAGACATGGCACACTCTGGTGAACATACTCTTAGTGATCAAAGCGGGGCCTTTGCCTACCGCAGTGCATCCCCAGCAGATCTGACAAAGTGCCCCCATTGTGTGACCCCGACCCATTACTGATAATGGATCGCCTTCAGAACCGCCCCCTCAGAGGCTCGACCGTTTCGGCCCAGAGCTACACTCCATACTTTGCAGCGTTGATGAACACACGTGATATGAAATGTCAACTCCCATGCAGTGTGACAGCCTTAAACTGATTAAAAGCAGCATGTGCCACCAAGAATGTGAGAGAGCAATGAAGGATTATATGTAATTACATCTTTGTTTCAAACCTTGCAGTCATTTTTCTCTGAAAGAGTGCATTTCTGTGTGAAAGTTCAAAGAAAAAAAATGTTTTTTTGAATGGAAAATAATTGTTTCCACATTATGGTGATGCTACAAAGCACATTATTTGGTTCACGTCATAGCATTTTTCATTAACACAAAAAAAAATATATAAATGTCATCATAATGTTTTAATATGGAACGTTTTAGCTTGTAAAAGTCTCTTAAATTGCCCAAACAATGCTCAAATTTTGCAACTCATCAGTATCTGTAATGCTGACAATAAAAGTCATGACTTCAGAGGCATGTCCAAAGTCTGAAAGGTTTGGGTCATGGCTAACAACGTCTCTTCTTGAAAATTATTGTTTATGGTTCTGCAGCCCTTTCATGATAAGAATTTCACACAGCCACACAATGTTATTTATCATTTAATAATAATAGCATGGTGACTGGGATGAAAGCTGCAATTCTTCTTAAAACTGAACCAAATGTGTGTGGGCTAATGCCAAAATAATGTTGGCTTAAGGAATTTAATGTAGAACCAAATAAACATATATAAACTAATAAGAAGAAACTAATAGAAATAATTAACATTTTTTGAAAAACATTAGATTGTGTGATTTGTAGAACGCTGTATTGACAGGTAAATTTTATCGTTGGGTAAAAACCATAATGGATGCATTTTGCTTTAACTTGGTTTTAACAAAGCACAGCCCTTTTACAACGTAACTTTGCTTGACAAACTAGTGACAGAAATGACGTTGTTTTTTACATATTACATATTTTGGCAACCTACCTCTGTTGTCAAAAGGTTTAAGAAGTACGTAGGTAGTGTTTGGGTGTTGTTTGTGTTCTAACTGCAAAGTTATGTGCAAACGCACACCCATATCACGCACATCGTGTTATTTGAGTCTGCCGTACATACACAGCCCGAGGCTTGCCTACGTTCTCAGTCCCTCCCTCCTCATAATTACTTTAGTGATCAAGGTTAGAGCAGTAGTAAAGCACACTAACCCTTTGACCTTAAATGAACTCTCCCATTAGGCCACATTGGAAGCTGATGCTGGGTGTCAGACAGTGTCAGACCTGTGAATTAGTCCTGGCATGAGTCTAGGGGACAGCTCCAAAGGGTTGGCCAAGCCTCTATGTGAGTCAGACACTGATGCAGAGACACCAAGAGCATGAGGGGGTCAAAAATGTAGCATTATCAGCCCCCCTTTATGTCAGACCTCCTGCCTGGGCTTACAGAAACAGGACAGACTCCCACAACGCACCCCGCCATTCGGTCCGGCCCCTGAGGGCTCCTCTAGACAGCTCAGGAATTCGGGATAGGGGTCTGACATGGTCTGCAGCTGGGAAGAGAATTTTGACCATCCTCACTTTTCTGCCTCTTATTGTTAGCCTGTAGCTGTCTGGCTCTGTTGTATTTACCTGCTCCGTGTTTTCATATTATTTTTATCTCAAGGACAAGGGTCAAACTGAATTGTGACATGTGAGTCTGACAGGTGATGAACTGCAGTTATCACAATAAAGTGCAAATGTAACTCAAAGAAAAATTCTGTGTGAATATTAGTACAGTATATTTTAGTAAGCTAATACAGTATTCTTACAGTGTCAAGATTATCCTGTAGTATTTATCTAGTTTTGTTTACCTGTTCTTGTGTTTGAGGTCGCAGTCTTTATTTTTTCTGTATAATAAAGTATTCCAATGTAAAATGAACCTTTTTACCTGCAGTCTGTTTCACTAAATGAACAGCAATGAACTGCCATCTTTTCACTGCAGCCAAACATTTGTAGATTGCACTTCATAAAGTAATATCCAGGGGGCACTATTGAGCTGAGGCAGACAATGAGAATACTAGAGAGACTAATGAGACTGAGAGAAACACTTGAACACTGAATGCACGGTAGGATAAACGCAAATAATCAACCTAGCATTGAACATTTAACCACTCAACCATGTTTTTAAAAGTGTTTAAAATTTAAGCAGCTGAAGAACTGTCTGCAGTGTAACAAGATGGCAGCCAGAGTTGGACAAAAACCAAAATTAGAACCTGCTTTTTCAGTTGTGTTTCCGGTTCTCACTCAAACTTTGCAGTAACATAGTGTAGGCCTTACAACTGAAGGTTTAAAGAGGTTATGGCTCATTCAAAGACATTTTGTGATTTTAACATGTTTATATGTAATTTAGCAAGACTTGGGGTCATTACAATCTGTGAAATCATAGTCTGAAGGGAGACAAAAAAAAGAGACCAGAGATCATTGTCGGTGTCAAATGTGATCGGCTCAGAATAAAGGGCTGTGCACAGCTGAGGCCACAATGTTTCCGTCGCCTTGGATTCAGGCTGCTCTTGATGGACAGATGAGATGGACTGGGTTGATATTGGGGAGTGGGATATGACTGGGGCTGCAGATGAGGCTTTGTAGGGATGGGGGGAGTGGAGGGGTGGCTGACCGGGTGAGTGAGGGTGTTGCTGGTTGTGGTGCTGGTGGTTCATATCCAGGGAGACCGGGCCAGCAGCAGTATATGCAGGTGGTGGCTGACTGGTGTGAACTCCTTCAGCTGGGCCCACAGCCAGCTTGGCCCCCGGCGCATGTCCCCGACTCCACCCCTCCTGCTTTCTGAATTCAGCCCTTTGTGCTGCCACCGGGAGGAGGTCAGACAAAATCACGTCTCATCATCATCATCCAGAGTGATAGCAATGATACAGGCTAATGACTCAGCTGCAATACGAACACCTCAGCTGTTATACATGCATATTGAAAAATGTTATCTTTTGTGTCATGGTTGGCTAATATTGATCCAAAAAACATGCACTTATTTTTTTGCAAAGAGGAAGCTTTTATTCCATCTCTCATGATTATGTCTTTGAAATTAAAAAAAATAACTGAACTATTGTTGTGTGTGAAACTCTCTTGGAATCACAGATTTTGGTGGACTAGACGAGTGCGTCAGTGGCATGGGTGGTGGCCTACTTACACTCGGCCGTACTATGGTGGACAGGCTCTAATGAGAAGCAGGAGTAGCGAGGTGGGAGTGGGATCGGCTTGAGGGAAGGGTCACATGAGGTTAACTATCAAAGATGAGTGCAAACCTATCCCTGTGGAAAAGACTCAGAAGAAAACATTAGCCTGGACATGCTAAGCTCCTCCAAACTGGGAGTTCCTCGGCATAATTAATCCAAGACACAAAATCTTCACCTCGATCTGCACAGAGAGGTCGTTAACCTTCTCTATCATTTACAATAGAATAGCTTCACAATTCATAGATTATTTTCTCTGATTTTCTTTAAATATTGGTTGTACAAAAAGCATTTGCATGAGAAAGCCCATTAACGTGTTACAGTTGTTAGAGTGAATTATGAGTTGTAAATTAAACTGGAAGACATCAATAGCTCCAATGGGCCTAATGGTTAACCATAAAAAAATAAGTAGATTTATTGTGGGATGGATTTGTGTGGGTGCATTGAGAAACATTTGGATTGGCCAACCACTCAGTGATAATCAATGGAAACCCATAGAAAAGAAAATGCAGATGAAGTAGAAACAGTAGTATGTGCAATTACATAGATCTCATACAGATATTTACAAAGTATTCTACTATATATTTAATGATTTTTTTTTCATGTTCAAGCACTCTGCAATTTGTTTTATCATCAATTCCAGTTATGCCATTTAAAATTCTTCAGGCTGCCAGCAGCTGTCAGCAAGTGCCAATTCTTCCTTCATCAAAGTTTATTGAGTGTGTAAACTATTCTGTAAATCTTGAATGTCAGACACATTCATCACCCAGACAAAACC
Organism: Neodontobutis hainanensis; assembly: GCA_024349245.1. Taxonomy (NCBI): domain Eukaryota; kingdom Metazoa; phylum Chordata; class Actinopteri; order Gobiiformes; family Odontobutidae; genus Neodontobutis; species Neodontobutis hainanensis. Next base: position 5,357,303 of record JALDNG010000043.1, on the reverse strand, counting down.
TGCACCATGGCACGTAAAACAAATCTAAGAGTTGTGAGATGCTCATTATGGCCTTGTAAATAGTGCCTCGCATTCTGACTTTTGGTACAAATGTGAACAAATACTGCTGTAAGCAGTATTTGAGCAAACTACTGCAGCATTTTCTTAACAATTAATGGGGGACCTGCTTAAAGCTACAGGCACACCTGTAATTTTCTGTTTTTTAAATTTCAAAATGATAAGGCAGCACTAAAAACTACTTGCTTAATTTACAACTGAGCACACCTCCTTTGTACCTGGAGCTGTCACAACAAGAAGCCTTCATCACAGCAACACATTAGCTTCCCCCACGTGTCCAGACATGGATTTCAATGATTATGACCCTGGACACACTGGACTGTAGGTCCCTGTAAAGGCCATATTATTGAACAGGCTCTTCCTGACTGACATTGCTTGTAGAAATTGCCAGGTGGTAACAGTATTGGTCAATCCTGATCAACCAAGGGGAGAGTTGCAGTGGCATGGAACTGATGAGAAAGTGAAAGTACATAGTTTGCTAGCAGAAGGCCAGAATCAGGTCACCAGACAGGACTCTTTCAACTCACACTATCTGCAACAAGCAGTTGCCTTGGAACTAATAGCAATCTGTTCAGACATGCAAACTTTTTTTCACACCTTCTTTTACAATATGACATAGGGCACACTTGTTGCCAATTACTCAGTAGAAACCAATTTTATGTTTTAATAATCCATTAATTGGATTAAAAAGACATTTCATTCTTTAACCTAATTAATTTCAAGATTTCTTTCTGTACCTCAGACTAACCCTAACAATTTGCAAAAGCTTAAACTAAAGTATCTATGACATTTTGTATAGAGAGTTAAAATGCTTGCATCATGCCTGCTAGTGTGGGGCAGGATTCAGAGCAAAGCAAGCATCAGCTGTGGTAAAAAAACAACATTCATTACATATGGAGTATAATTACAAACAGAAATCTAATAAATGATTTAGGTCATACAGAGATAATGTGCTGTATATAACAATAACAAGAATAGTTTTTAATATTTAGTTTTACCTTGCAACTGTGGCTCATATATATTTATATATATACAGTACTTATTGTGTGGGTTGCTGTTAAAGACTGAGGATCCTCCTGCTGAGGTCATTCCCCGCTTTTCATCTGAAGCAGTGCTTAATATTGGACCTCCCAGACATTCTAAATTAATCCTGCGCCATCATTGTGATGCCATTTGCTGGAAGATCTTTGCTATAAACACTAAAGATGGCTGGCACCTGTCTCTGCAGATAGCACAGAGCAGCAGCACCCCTTCACACTTTGCATATTTATGTTTTAATTGTATTACAAGCCACATGGTCTATTAATGCTGTTCTGTTCCAATAGCTGGAGTGACACAAATATGCATGTTCCCTGTCAGTCCTGGTGTGGATTTATTTTATCCTGTGTAAAGAGAAGACATTGCAACAGCGAGGGAGAATAAAGGAACTACATTAATACATAAATAATACATGCTTTCTGTTTTATTTTCTACATTTTCTGGTACAAACTGTGAAGAAATGTCATAGCACTTTGGATTTCACCTCCAGTTGTGGAGTTCCTGGCTGAGATTTGTTTTTGAATGCTTATGCTAACTTTAAGAATTAATGACTTTGTACCTCTGTATCTTATGCATCAGCCCTAGACAGTTTGAACACAAACTTTGGACAAAGGGGATGGAATCTAATGTTCCCAAGGCAAGTTGACAAGAAACATCAAGAAGAGACATGTACCTTCAAAGGGCAAGCCACAGGCAAAGGTTTGTGGGTAAGTTTCTGCTGTGTGAGTGTGCAATGGCAGCTCTCTGTCAGGGCTTGCTACTCTCAAGAGGTTTCAAAAACATCCAAAAAGAAAATCACACCTTTAACATTAACGTTTAAATTTCTATCATACATAGGATTACATTGAAGAAAGCCTTTTTTTTTAAAACTACAGTTGATGAATTTGGCAGAGTAAAGCATTTCATAACAGAGTTGTACTTATTCTATTTCAAGGCTCCACTCAGTGGGTAATGCTCAACACAGTGGAGTTGGTCAGGTCGTACTTGTCAGCAGAGGAAGTTAACAGAGAGCTTCCATTGAGGCAAACGCAGCCAGTATGATGACATGTATGAAGGCAGAGGTGAAGAACATGTGAATTCAGATAGCGCCATAGCTTTTGGGGAGTCAGCTAGTCGTTGCCCTGTGGAAACCTCAAGTGTGTGGGACTTTTAGATCCAGTAACCATTTTTTAAGACATAACATAAGAAACCTGAGCCTAGAACAGAAGAGTGTATGTTGATACACACAAGTCTAGTGGCTAGTTCCAGAGCAAGGTCGATCTTGGGATTAGGCCACATATTACTCCTTTCAGAAATGACCACAGTACACGTCTGTGCTCCACTTCAGTGGCTCTACTTAACTGACTGACGGCTGTGTGATCAATATTTACTCATAACAGCCACTCAGGGAGGTTGTGACCTTTGCTCTTTAAAACTGATTGTAATCTTCAGTTAGAGCGAGGACAATGATAAACATGCAATGTGCTGCTAACAATGGATGTACAGTAACGTAGACTTCTACTTAACTTTTATATGCAATTATTTACAAAGATTTTAAGCATGTTAATTCCAAAAACACTAAAGCAGTACTATTACTATTGGCTGTCCACAAAGAAGTCCAGAGACAGCTTGAATAAAAGGCATTCTGTGATATTGACATTACATTACATTACACATAGTACTGGGAATTTTCAAACAAAGATTAATGGGACAAATGCTAAAAAAAAAATGTTTCTCTTATGCTCTTGAGCAGGGCACGTCTTCCAACTCAAGACTCTGGTAAACATTTGGAACATTAACTGTTGATAATTTAAGAAAACTAGCTAACTAAAGTCTCTAAATGAATGGTAAATTCTTGCTTTTAAATTGAGCATTTTGGGTTAACTTAGTTGAGACACCCAGTTAGTACAGTATATCATTTGTTCATTCCACAGACCATAAACATGTTCTCCATGCCCAGGCTTGAAAAGGTCACGGTGTCTTTATTATGCCCAACACTTCATCTCTAAATCCATCTTCATTAAACACGGACGCAGGACAATGGCCGTCCTTGCACTTTTAACGCTTAACCTCACCAGGCACAACAATATTGTAAAAGTGCAAATCTCTCTCCAAAATGGCCCCACAGTTAATAATTAAACCATGACATTTGGGCTAGACACTGAAAAAATCCATACGGTGAAATATAGTAACCTTTTGAAAAGGCAGCGAATGGAGGCTGTTCATCTGCAGTTTACTTCAGCTGTTTGAGCCCTCATAATAAAACTGTCAAAAACACAAAGCGCTTCACAAAAGACTGCTATTGGCTGTTAAATAGAGACGAACATGGAGCTAATCAATAAGATGCAAATCAAGCTCTATTAGGGGAGCTAGGTTTCTCTGAGGGCAGCTAGAAAAAGACATGGCTGACAAATGATATTCATATATAGCTTTATGGATTATAATTGTCATGATGAACTGATGATGATGGTGCTACACTAAAAAAGGTCACAACAGAGCAAAGTATCACCAACCTTTGTCTTCAACTGATTGCACAGTTTGAGTTGGATGCTCAAGAGGTCAAAGGTGGCCCTTTGGTCATTAGAGGATCTCAGCGGAACAGAGGTGAAAAAGGGGCTCACTCTGATTTACAGTTTAAGACAAACGTTCAATTGGATTTAGTGTAAAGAACAAACTAAGGACATATAACATCTATTATACTACATGAGGGCAAAGGTCAAGCTGTATCTTCAGAGCAAATGTTGCTCTCTTAAGTCAATAATAGCCTTCAGAAAGCCACACAAAATGTCTCTCATTGGTTATTAAGGATATGTAATAAATAGAGCGTACATGACAGAAAGTGTGCCAAATACCAAATTCCTAACAGTTTGGTTAAGCTCTCACCGCCTGTTGACTTTCAGATTTACTGTCCGCACTCGACCCTGAGTGTACACTGCCTGTGATTTATCAGCTTCACAGGTGAGTTCTGTCGAAACATCCAGGGCTTAAATATACAGCTGAGGTCTCACCTTGTCCAGTGCCGTATCCCACGTCCAGAGGTGATGTTTATATGAGCTGCTGTGTTCAACAAGCCGGAGGACACTGAAAAAAAAGAGATCAAAACACAGAGCAGTGATTTTATACGCATTCATATGTTGGGTCATAGTTGGGCAGATAGTTGTTTACATGATTTTTAGGTAACTTCTGTAACATGAACCTACCACTACTTACCATCAACTTTTGTGGTTATGATTAGTGACACTGTCAACCTCAGTTATAGTTTGACTGCAGTACAAGAATATTTGGTTATTCACTCCTAAGCTTGACATTTTGCCAGTTTTGCAATTTAATCCAGAAAATAATAAGCATTTCTGTCATTATGTTTAAAAAAATGTTTTATGTACTTTCATATTAATACAATTGATTAATGTGAAGCAGTCATTCAACAACCATCGGTAGTTTTGTAGTTTTCAAGAACTTGCTTCAGTCACAACACTATGCAGAAAAAGTCTCAAAAGCATCAGTCGAAGAATGGCTCACCACTTTTAAGTAAATCTATCGTGTGATCAGGGTTAGGGTTAGGGATCTAGAGCTCTATTTTTATTAACAATTTTTCTTCCTATAGCACCAGTAGCACACAATAAGCTGCTATGTTTGTGGTAATAGCAAAATTTGCTGTGTGGATCAGAATGTGTATTTGAACTGTGCTATTACTGCTGCTGAATATTACCTTGCTACGACTACTTTATAAACATCACCATGGAAACGTGTTTCCGGTATGACTCGTGCTACTGTAGACTTAATGTAACTGTAATGTTTACTCAAAGCATAGAAAAGTTATATCCTGTTGAAAGTGGGTATAAATAAGGGTTGCTATTTCTGCTCAAATGTTAAATGCATGCATGAATGTGTTCTTGACTTTGGCGTGGGTTTCTTGCCAGATGAGGTAAATATGAAAGACAGTGAAAGTCCAAGGAGACTGTGGTAGGAGCGAGTGCTGGACTTAGATTCCAACATCAAGGGAGAGGCTGCTGGAGGTTAGAAGTGCTGGCTTAGGTTAGACCTTAAGGTCATCATTCTTTCGACTAATGCCCCTGGCATCACCTTGCTTCTTGACTTCAAACACCCTGGCTACATTCCTAGGGCATGTACCAATAAGCACTAATAATGCAGAAAAATGAAAAGCAAAACAGATGGGCTCCAATAGTATTGGGGATTACCATGCCATTATCCAGGGCTCTGTGTGAGTCTCTGGCCACTGAAAGGTGAATCTTGCGCTACCTTTTTCTCAGAGAAGTACAAGGTAGTTTCTATGACCTATAACAATGGTTGATGGTTCAAATCGTATTAATAAGCATTTTTAAATGGTAGCAAATACAAACTGTACAGTACATGTTTTTTTTGGTGCAGTTTCTTTTTGGATTACAAACCAAATCATGTTGCCAACAGCGCAACATGCGGTGTTACCAGTGTATGAGTAGCTGACCAACTCAATAAATAAATAAATAAATAAATAAATAATGCACCACTCTGACCCCCCTCCCTGTCCACAACAGTGCGGTCTGTCATTTGATTAAGCACCAGCCAGCCCTCCAGCCTCAAAGACTATGTGTCAGATGCTGGTTAAAAGTTCCCCATAACAATTAACCACACGCCATGGAAAATGCCCAACAAAAACACTCCAAACCTCCCCCAACTGTTCCCATGTAGGACGCACCATGAACTCTTGGGAACCCTGCAATTAAGTGGAGAAATTTAGTTTGTATATAAGCCACACGTGTCAAAGTATCTTTGGTCTGACAAGTCAACAATTAATGGTTTCAGTTAATACAATGTTTAAAAAATTTATATTGAGAAAATTGATAAGCAGCAACACAAACTAATGATAATTTTCAAATAAAAATGTTTGAAGTGATGTTTGGAGTCTCGTTGTTTCTCACATGCTGAGCATTTATGAGACTACTGGTGGGAATTTCACTTTAAATTATCCTAAATAACAAATAAAACTGTCTGTGTTATTTAAGGGACAGCTCAAGTAGCTAATAGTTGAGAGAGAACACAAATCACAAAACTCCGATTGTGTCTCAGGTGGAGAATTTCAGGATTTTGGTTATCTAATCAAAATATTGTCACTAGACTCATTTCCTATGAGGTGCCAGAATGGCAGAAGAGTAAATGTGTGAACAGTTTACTGAAGCCCACCACTTAACTTTCCACAAGTTAGGGTGAGTGTGTGTCTACAGGTCGGGTTTCAGCGTGACTGTTTTCATATCGAGGCCACACTTACCTCAACCTCTCAGGGTCTCTTTTGGCTGATTTTACGCTCTAGTGCCACTGAATGAGCCCACACTCTCACACACTGTAGGTTGTCTCTCTTCCAGCAAATGGGAGCCTTGAAATATAGGCGAAAGCAGACAAATGCGGTCTAAGTCAATCAAATGTCAGGACATCTAGCCACAAGGCTTTGGAGAGAATGATGTTTTCATTTGTAGTTGTTGTGTAATGTCTAAAGATTCTGTCTAGTAGCTTACTGTGGTTTATTCATCCTAGTATACACCCTATGTCTTCAGCTTTTCTAAGAGCAACTTGTGAAAATATGTTTATTAATTATAGAGCTATTTAACTGGTAGGAAAAAGTGATCCTACTTATACCATTCTTTCTATATAGGAAAGAATATAGGACTCCAGAACTGCATAATTACATTATTCAAATAATTATCCTTACCATTTTTTTTCAATTGTTTTACCCTTGTGCAGTTTTAAGACTATTGTTTGTAGGCTAAATGTCCACACATACTCACTAGTATTCTATTCTTTGCACATATAGCATAGAAATATGCATTATGCAGGAGAATCTATGGTTTTTGAGGCTTTACTGCAACAGCTCCAGCACAATGTCTGCAGCAGGACCCTCTGTCCTCCTACACAACCAAACACCTCTCTGTGGGCTCACCTGGCGCGCTCTAAAGGGTGAGTTTCACTGTTTGCCTTGCAGCCTCATCCATGTTTGCTGTAAATGGTGCCCTATGTCATGTCTGTTTACTTAGTCTTTTACGTCTTTCACATTATAATCCATATATGTACTGGAAACCTGATTCCATCCTGCTCATTGTTAAAGCCATGCACGCTGCTTATGGTCTGGTGCAAGAAAAATGACAGGGACTGGTAAGTATTCGCTTGGGTTCCATTCAAAGTTAAATCATTTTCTGACAGAAACAGTTTAGCCAGCCTGACTAAAACCAAGATGACATCACTGCATGTTTTTGTTTTTTTTCTTTTTGGGATCTGGCGTGACAAGTGAAGATAAATGGAAGTGTAACCTTGCCAACAAATCCAACACCTGGCTGTCAGATTGAAGCTTAGATAGCTGAGACATAGCTGTATATTTCTATATTTGAGCCAGTCTGTGCCCATGACTTAAACTTTTTCTTCTTTGACATTTTACTGTATATGAGCTATGGCATCAAACCTAGGATGTTTTTAAGATTTGCAGTTCCGGTTTATCACTGCGGTCACATGACAGTGTTTAGAAGTTTGCCAATCCACATTGAACTGCTGTCAAAAGTATGACAGAGCACACAGATGGCACTTCCAAGCAGCCGCTTGACAAGCCCTGAGGTTATAGGTGGGGTCACTGTGTAGTCATGCAGTTATATTGGTATGTCACGTAAACTCTTCTTCGCCCTTGAATTTACATGTTCCTTCTTCCTGTCCTCATTCTCTACAATGGCTACAAGGTGCAGCTCTGTGTTAGCTTTTAGCTTAGAGGAATACTTTGTAGGATATTTCAGTTGTCATCTATTTGTAAACATAACACTGAAATTTGGTCTGCTGTCATCATCTAATTTGAGTGGTACATTTTTATTTTCAGATTTTCTGGGAAGGGGATAAATGAACTGAAAAAACAAACAAACACCCACCGGGAACCGTTTCTGTACCACAGAATGTGGAATACGATAGTGAATTTAAAACAATAATAAAGAAAAATTTTAATATCAAAAAACATCACGTCACTGAATGGAATTTATTTAATGTTATCAGGAGAAAAATGTTTATTTGTGAAACCAGTAAACTTTGGTCAATTAGCAACTTTTACATTGTGAGAATGCACATTTGACAATGACAACAAAAATGTTAATGGTTTGTACGAAATAAATAGCACATTGCTCATTTACAGCTTGGCTGAAAAAACAAAACAAAAGGGTTAATCTTCATATTAAAAAGGCATACAGATGAGCTGTGATACTCATGTGTTCACTAATTGCTCAACAAAGACAAAATGCTCTCCTTTTTAAATAAAGCTTTTCAGTTTTAATATGTACCTTCAAGAGCCTGTTATAGTTAAATAAATAGAATGTTTTCCATTTTACATGCACATCCAATTTGCCTGGGAAAAGTATTTACATTTCACTACGTGTCCACCAAATTCTGCACTTGTTTTTTTTTTCCTCTTAGCAGTTTGTTCTCAAACTGACAAACTCTCATACTTACACAAATGTACACTCACTCTTGCAGACATGCTGCACCTAGGAACTATTCACACAATATCTAAACCTATTGAAAGTGATCAAAATGCTAACTGTGAACATGGAGATCCATGTATTTTAAAGAAGCAACTGTCCAGACACAACATCTTAACCAGGGGCTTACAAAAAGTTTTAGTATACAATTGATCATGCACTGTATAAATTGTCTTGGTTATTTGGCTTGAGTGTCTAATCAGTGGCTTTCTGCATCTACTTGTTTTTTTAAGTGAACAAAGTAAAGAGTTATATGTCCTGTGACAGATAAACAATCATACCAAATACTCCACAGTATTTAAGTCTTCATCCCCAGAAATATTCACTGTTCAGTGGTTTCTGTGTCTTTTTGTAAGCTTCTGCACATAACCAGGAGCTACTACATTGAGGTGTTTCTTCTTTCATGTCCATGTTAAGGTACAAACTCCTGGCCATCACATATTTAGGTTGAGATAGGCAGTTTTTTGGTGCTGGTGTATTTTTTTCCACTTTTTCACGAAGCAAAATAAGAGTTCTGCATGGAGTAGAGGCGGTCGATGGGGTTTCCCACGCGGGCCTGCATGGAGTTGACTTCTGACGATGCCATGAAGCAGTCACTGAGGCTGGTTAAAGATGTGTCACTGTCTATGTCATGGAAAGCAGAATCATTACCTGTGGAGATATGGACTAGCATCAATATTTTGTTGCAGAGGCACTAGTGAAAAGTTCAACAACATTGTGCTGGGCAATCTTGAACTACAAATTTATAGTAGTGTTGGGAAATTATAATTACTAATAGTCACTATGTGAACTATGTGCAGCAGCGAGTCATCACAATTGTGATAACTGTTTTGTTAGATATCATCAAAGCTCACTTTCTGCTGCCCTCACTGGGACAATTGTGGTCTATGAGGGAGCATGTAAACAAGGGGCATCCTGCTAAAAGATCTGGTTAATAGCAACTGTTTACGCCTTTCATAAAACCTCAACATGTTATTTCTCTGGAGGGAATAGTTAACTTTATTACACTCTGGATCTTAATGATAGTGTTGCACAAAATGGGGACAGTGTTTGGAGACATATCTTTTAATGCCTTGCCAATATTGTTCTTTTCCCCAAACCAAGGAGAGTGATGAGACTGGGGATTTGGGTACTTACTACCAAGAAAAACTAAATGGAAGCAAATTATAAGGAAGTTATGAACTTCAGGCTATGGTCCTATGAGGAGGACATCACTCATGTTATTCTAGTTACATCCTGTGTACCAACATTTGATTGACTGATTGCTATTCCCTTTTAGTTTAATTCTTTGTTGTGAAAACCAGAATGCTGTTTTGTCAGCATTGACCACATGTTTTAACGACCACTGGAAAACAGTAACAGAGCATGTCTCAGAGTTTGAGGCAGTGACTTAGAAACATAATAAACAGTTTTGAAAATGAGTTTCAAAATGCCATCAGCTTATGAGAATGCTTGTGTTATCTTATGTGGGAGGAGAAGCTGCTTGTATGTCTCTATGATCGGCTTAAATCAGGAGGCTGTGGCTTGAACACATGTCCTGCATTGAGGAACTAGGAGGTTGATCAAGGGACAGGCATGTGCATGTTCTTAGAGCAAGAGAGGAGTGGGTGTTTTTTTAATGAAAGAGGGGGGTGGGAGTCACTGGATGCTCACCATATGGGTTCATGTGGTCCCCGGGCATTTGTGGGGGAGTGAGCCCCTGTTGGAACGGGTCTGTGCTGTAACTGTTCTGATCCATGGCGACCAGCTGCTGCTGCGGCGGCGCAAGTGGCGTGAAAGAGCTCATCATGCCCTCCATTCGATTAGACATCACCTCTGCAACACAGTGCAAGCAAATACAGACAAAGTTCAGAGAATGATCTACTCAAGATAGAAACTCATGGTCTGACATCACCTCCTAGTTTTAATAACAATTTACCAATTACGGCATGAAATTTGCAACGACCTGGGAATCTAATAAATGTCATCCATTCATCTACAGTTTAGGAACCATTGAATGCTGTTATTCTTCTTCCACAGTTTACATTAGTACATTTTTTTACATACTTTTAAATCCACTAAACATTTATGGGCTACACCTTGATTTAGTCACGTCACAGTGCACTATAGAGTGACTAAAGGGTAACTCTGCTCATAGCCTTAAGCTCAAGGAAGAAGAGTATCTAGTTGTATTTCCTGTGGCTTTGGCTCATCTTTTCCCACAATTCCTTTCACAAACACTGCTCTTGGGCAACTGTCAGTTTGGGGACACAGCTTTTATGGCTTAATCACTGGAATCCCAACCCCTTCAGCTTTCCTTTGCAGTGGCTTGGTGCGATGATGTCATCATTTATATGGTTTGACTTTTAAACTGAACAACACCATTTTTTTTTATTGAAAAGTGACTGTGACAATTTTAGTCAACTGTTTAAACATACACTATACAATAACACACAATGTCTACAGCGCTACAGAGGTTGGGTCATGCGGCATGCCATCTTTAACTTTATTGTTAATGTAGTGAAAACCATACCTTGGCCAAGTCTCTGAGAATTTTGCTGTTCTTGTTGTTGCTGCTGTCTTCTTGCCAACTTCTTCATCTGCAACAAAGGAGTCAAAGTTGTGAGGAACTCCCAAAACTAACATGCACTCTTTAATTTAAAAAGGATGCTCCTCGCTGTTCACCCTCGAATGAACTGCATAAAACTAAATTGGAGTGCACTTCATTGTCAAGAATCAAAGGTTTTCACAGATAATAATCAGTAAAAGAGGAGGGTGTAGATGTTTAATGCAAGAGTGAGCTAGATTTGAAACTCTTTTTTTTTTTACATTTGTGAGAGGAATGCAGTGATAAGTTTAACACACATAGTTGTGTTGATTTATTAGTGAGACTCTGTAAATCCATGATGGAAAAAGGCTGTTGTGCTCCCCAGCAAAGCTTTGTGTGTAAGCTACTGATATCTCACCTTAGCCCTCTGGTTCTGAAACCAGACCTGGACCACTCGAACACTGAGTCCTGTCTCTGCAGCCAGCGTCTCTCTAACCTGAGCACGCAAAAAAAAACATCTTAGAAAACCAAGCAAATCATGGGCCTTCTGAGTGAAGTTCTGTTAGTGTGTCTTCAAAGTCTTGGACTGGTTCATTGCCTGTTTTAGAGTCTAAGCTATAGAAGCAGTTGTGCTGCCTCAGTTTGTCATTCTGTGTAGTCACTCAGCTAACACAAAACAGAAAGCTGCTTACCACTTCAAAGCTCAACTCTGACGTGAGAGAGCTTGTTGTTTAATTTGAGAATTTGATTTGTCAAACTACTGTAGAGCTCATGATCAGCACTTGAACATCCATGCACTCATTATTCGTTAAGTCTTTAAAGGTTATGGTAGTTATGCTCTGTTAAGCTGTATGGATCTTTATTGTGGCACATTCTTTAGGACGTACACATACCTTTCTGCAGGGTTTCGAGGATACCTCAAAAGAAGCCTTAAAGGCGCGCCTCTGCTGGGTGGTCAGGATTGTCCGTGGTCTTTTGGGCCTCCTGGGATCCTTCCCATCATCCCCCTTGCCTTGACCTCCAATGCCCTTCTCTGGTTTGATGTCCAACTCCTCGTCGTCACTTTTCTCTGCAGAAAGAGGAGCCATCGTGAGTTTGACTACACCCTTTTACTCAGTGACAGTCCTCTGATAAATCTGTTTTTTCTTCTTTCCCACTCCAAGAGATTCAGACACAAGCGCATAATCAAAGGAGACACACATGTTTTTGATACTTTCTTATCAATTTATTACAGTAGGAGAGGGCTGCATGTACGATTAGGGCTACAGAAGTCTGTGGCTCTTTTGGAGCGCGCAATGAAATATGCACATTTGTCACTGAACTTGTCACTTATAATTTATGGCTCTCAGCTTTGTCTGATTTACACTAAATCAATCTTTGATAAGAGAACTTTATCCAGGACAACATGAAAAGGCAGCACAAGTACAAGCACATTTTAATGCATGACTTCTTTATGGATTGTTACAGTTTTTATTGGCTGCAGAATAACTTTATAGAGGAAGGGGGTAAAACCTGCAAAGGTTTTATATTATGCAGCATTAAAACATAATAATAAAATTTGTTTATTGGATATGTGTTTTATTCATTTATAAAATTAATCTAGGTTTAATAAGTAACAAAACACTGTATTGTTAAAAATGTAGTGCAAAGGCTACTTGGTTTTCTTTCATTACTTCACTTTAAAGCCTGTAGTTTTATTGAACTTTACATTTACTGTATGTAAAATCCATGTTAAACACTTCTGACTGACACCACATAACATAATAAAATAAAGTAAATAAACAAACAACCATATTATTACTGTGTCCTGTGTGCTCTGTGGGGAACAAGTGCTTCCAGGTGAGAAGCAGCAGTGTTCTTGTGGTCTTGAAGACACTCACACATGATGCTTTAGTGTCTCCTGTCATCTGGTTCTGATATGTATTTACTTTTCTCCACTGAGAAACCTACATTTCATCCGTCTCATAACAAGGTTAACTTCTGTTCAGGTTGGCATTCTCTGTTTTTAAATTGAGTGACACAGCGCTCAAAGATCTGCAATAGACTGTGTCGCTACCAAACGAGGAAGAAGCAGAGCAAATATTCCCACAAGTTGACAAAAGTTGACACAGGCACAGATGTATTTGACAAATTCCCTGCTTTTGTGCATGTTTAAATGTGAGCCAGATGGTAGTGAACAGTGAGGCTTGGCGAGGTGCCTCGTTGTGTGTGGAGGCTATAAGGCGAGGAACACTAGAGCTGATAAGACTGGAGCGCAGGCTTTCTGCAGAAAGGCCCCAAATCCCTCCGTCACTCACCATGATACAATGATTTAATTCTTTCCAGCTCTAGATTCGGCCCACGCATGGACAGCCATTAATACAGGGTGGCTTGGCTTGGTCCTGTTTCCACTTCCTACTGTATCATAAACCAATGCTGCCTGCTTCAAAAGAATGCTGCCAAATGGACCAATAAAAAACTTTGTAAAGATTTTACTGAACTGGTTTTGTCTTTTTTCTTAAAATATATAAACAGAGCTGAAGTGGATAATTAAGGATTCCAGTTTAAAAAGTCTTTTCCAATATTTGTGTTACAAAAGCTGATATAACATTGATATATTTTTTCTATACAATGACAGCAGGAGTGAGCCCTTTGGCATTTTTACATGCTGAAATGTGCCCTCTGACACCTCTGGGTTAGGTTCATTATGGAGGACCTCTCTGTTGGCTGCTACTGCGATGGAACAGCAAGTACAGAATACAACACCTGGGTGTCATGTGATGATAGCACCCTGGTGTGGCTCTCACTGCAGTGTGAGAGGGTGCAGAGCACTCACCTGAGTCTGAGTCATCAGGACTCACAGAGCTGAGCAAGTCCTTCTCTCGCTCATAGTCGATCTTGCACAGCAGCTGACCCTCCTTCAGGACAAACTCATCGCCTTTCCTCAGTTGCCGGTCACACACACAGCAGCAGAAGCAATTGAGGTGGTAGACACACTCCAGGGCACGCATCACAAACTCTGTGGGGGCAATCTTCTCCATGCAGCCACTGCACTTGGTCGCAAACAACCTTTAGAAAACAAGACAATAAAAAACATGAATAAAGACAAAATTACTCAGCAATATTTAAAATGTAATTTTAATTTGGAAAAATTTACCATTTGACAGAAAACATCCAAATACACATTGCCTATACTTAAAGATACTCAGCATTATAAACCAAACTTGTTGAAATAAGGCTGTAACAATATAAAATTCCTTTTATTCCTCAGAAAAAAGAGTTAAAAATATAAGGCCATGCGTAATAAACAGCAACAAATAACAACAAAACCAGGCCCTTGTGTGTTGGGAACATTATTAATCCACGCACCAGTTAATAAATAAATAAATAAAGTTCAAGCTATTATTTCTGTGTTGCTCGTGAGTGCGGCTTTATTCTGGTTCCAAGAGTCCGCTTGGCCGTCCCGTGGGCAGCCATGGTGGTGACTCATTTGACAGTAGCTCATCTGCTACAATTTCTTGGGTGGGACCTTCCCGTGAGCTCAGTCATGGGTGCCCAGCTCCCACTAAATAATGTTTGAAAGGAAGGCAGCGAACAGTGAACTGTTTTGTTTTCTTTCCATCCATAAGACTCTATATGCATCAGATGATATCTGAGCAAATGATTCATTGCCATCTACCAGGCTGCCCTCTGGTCTGTTCATATCTCATCTTCCTGTCTCATATTATTCCTCCATGGCTGCCTCTATCACCATTTCCAGGACAACACCTCCATCTTCTTTTATATCCTTTCAGGAAGATGTTTGCATTGTTTTATTGGTGACTGAGAGGCATTTAATTCGTTCTGTGTTGTTTGGAAGAAGCCACATTAAATGGAGCAAGAAGGCAGGGAGTGTGGTTGATCTTGTCCAGCCGTAAAGCTGGATTTATTAGTGGCCTCTTTGTTTGCCCTGGTCTGTAAGACAGCTGGCAACCGCCTATCTATTTGTGGTGAACATCTATTTCATTGTCCAAGGCAGGGAGGCTGCGAGAAGAGCAACTGACATCATCTGCTGCATGGTTCGGGACAGGGATGAGCGATAGTGATGAATATAATGTGTAAATATGAGAGGAGGGAAACCAAAGGATGCTTTTGTTATGCTAATGTTGTTATAGGTGCTGATAGAGTAGTGATATGTTGTGAGCAGCTGTATGCACATTGGACATTGTATGGTTTTGTGGTAATCTATACAGCTCAGTAAATTAATAGCTTAACCACTGATCAGCAAGGCTAAATATTAGGGCATCTTAATTACATCACAGCAACTGAAAGGCTTTGTGCAGGTAAAAGATAATGTATGAACTAAAATAACATCAGCGATATCAGTGACGCAAATCTGCCACTGGCGGGCTTCATAAAATCCTTTAATCTTTCATTTATTACAATAAGTTAAGAAGATTATTATTCAACAATGGAAAAACCTCAAAGATAATCCCATGAAAAGTTTGGCATGTTTCTCAAACAAACAGTCTCTTAAGTGATCTGCCAATGTGTCAGTTTGTCCACTTAACATAATGGCAACAATAATAAAAATAAATAGTTAGGAAATAGTTGTGTACATTGAGTTTGAAGTAGAGTGATAAACACAATATGTCAAGCACTGCTTCTGCTTTTTGGGAGGATTAGTGTATAACATGCAGGGATCAGTGAAAAGAGGTGATGAATCTGTCAAGACAAGTTTCCAGCTCTGACTCTAATGTTTAGCTAATGATTGCCGGCTTAGACTTCGAAAGAGAGTGAGGAAAGCGGCGGAAATGACTTGTTAGCTGGATTTTGATACGGCCAGGCTTGAGCATTCACCTACACTATCCCACTGAAATCTTCTCATCTAGATAAAAACATTCTCATTCAAGCCCTCTTTCCTTTCTTCTTTCTTCTCACTGAGTCTAATCTTGTAAGCCATTATTTTTCTATTTCCCCTCTCTGTCACTTTGCATTATTTTTGCTGCTGTAATTCCTATTCGTCCCTTCTGGAATCTTCCTGTCCGGCTTTGTCCTGTGGCCTAATCCGGACTTTCTGCCTGTTTTCAGTCGCCGGTCCCCATTCTCAGTGGGGCTCAGATGGAATAGCCATGCGTGACGCCTCTTCTATGGCAACCACACCTCCACAGGAAGGCAACGGCGACTTTTCGGATGGGCAGAGAGGGCCTTTGAGAAGCTGGCAGCAGAAGTAAATCCTCCTCTAAGGAACAAGGAGAATTAGCAGGGAGCAGTGGACTAGGGATTTAACCCTACCCCTCTCCTTTGAAAGGCACAGTCAGTCCCACTCCTGCGGCTAACCACAATCAAACAGAGGAGGAGTGGGGAGGTGGCAGCGGGGAGAGAGAACACAAACTCCCTGAATGACACAAGCAGTGGATTGTGGAGGAGCCTAATCCCACTTTAATACCTTTCCAAGTTCAGCTGCTAAAGAATGCTCTTTAAAACAACACCACTGTGTGAGCAGTGGAGGTTGACCAGGGGGAGGCTCGCCATTCAACCTCTCGACATTACCTGATTAGTGGTAAGAGGAGCAAGCCGCTGGGCTTGCAGAACACAAGGGAAAAAATGTAAAGGATCATTTCATATCGAACAACTCCAACAGGCACTCTCCACAACATTAGTTGCAAAGAAACCATACAGCATGGATCTGCAGGGACATTAGCAGTTCATAACCCTGACTTAAAGCGGTTACAGTGATCATTTACCACGTCCTGCTTCTACTTGATCCCAGTGACCCATCTCGTGTCCACTAATATCCACTTTTATGGACAATGACTCCCACTGTCGCAGAGCCAGCACAACACAAAGAGGACCACCAGTGTAAAAGCCATGTCCCTTTCACTCTTGCGGTCCTCCCCCCACACCTGAGCGCACAGATCCACTGACGAGACCCTCCTGTGTGGATCAATGGCTGCATCTCATGCAGAGGACTGTCAATATTTACGCAGGCCTCCCCACAAAAAAAAAAAATAAAAAAAATTTACTCTCAGCACATTCTTCTCAAAGACATCATTACGTCTATCTTATTAATCCTGTGTCCACATACCTGTAATCCCCTGTGCTCTTCTCAACATTATCCACATGTTTTTCACGCTCTCCGTGACAGATTAGCACACTGTTGCAGAAAAGTATAAAGAAGACAAAGCCTATAGGGGCAATTGCTGTTTCATACAATGAGCACATCATTGGAGCGCAGCTGAGAAACTTTGGTTTTGCTGCCACTATAATTTGCCTTTTCCAAGAACTTTCAAGAACTATGCATGCTCCCTTTGAACAGATTAGAGCCAAATTAAAGTGTGACAACATCTTAAGTTTGCACCACATGTTGTCAATGATTCCCCTTCTCCCGTCATTACATTTAATGCTTCTGCCGCAGTGATAAGCATCAGGAGGACTGGGTGGGATAAAAGAAGAAGAGAAGGGGGAGGGGGAAAGTATGGAGCCGCTTATGGCGCATGATAATCATGCTACATTTAGCAACATGTGCATCTGTCTCACCTACTCTCCTTTGCTGTTGAACACTTGGAGAAATACCATAACAATTTAGGGAAGAATGGCTGAAGCTATGTCACGGCATCTCTTCAAAGACAGAAGGATGAGGATTATCCAGGCAGCAGCTGTAAGCCATTACTTTGAAGATGGGCTCTGGTGTTTGGGCAGGAAACCTGTGGCCATGCCAATCATGCCGAGGTGAGACATGAGGCCTGCAAGGCAGGTCACACAAAGGCCTCTTCTGGACAAAGGCCATGTGGAGCAACTGGTCAACCGTGCTGGACTAATACTTCCTGGTTATAGAAATCTATTCTCTGCCGTTTACCAGTGAGAATATTTCTTTATGGGTATTCCTACGGAAAGACTGCAGGAACAGATATATTTTTGAAAAGGCAATAAAAAAAAAGATTTATTATAAAATCTACACGACACAACTTTGAACAGGTCCGCCAGACCACTAGAAGTCTTGATACAATAGAGACAAGCAGACACACACAATGGTCTTTCCCAATATAGCGCAGCTCATTTTTTTTACTGGTTTGTCAAATAATATCAATAATAGTCTCGTTGGGTTTTGGAGGATAAGAATTTACCATTCAGAGGTCCCAGCTGTCACCATCTTGTATTGTAACAATAATACAACTGCATTTGTGCTTGTGATTGAATCACTTCTAAATCAGCAAAGGTTTTCCTTTTCATATCTGACACATTGTTTATTGCCACGTAGTAGTCCGGCTACAAGTTTAAGTATTTATAGATGTGATGTGCGGACAAAAATATTTTGTAAGACACTGTCAAAATAATATGAATACTTTAGTGTAGATATGAATTAGGCACAAAAGAGCAGGAAACTTTAAATGAAAGTAAATCATAACCAAAATATTGCCTGTAATGCCTCTTGCCAGGACGTTCAGGTGGGATCTTGTCCTGTTAGTCTTCTGGACAGACAACAAACAAAGCTGTCTGACAGAGTCCCAGACTGCCAGCAGCCACTTCTCAGCCTCTCACGAGACACGCCTCATCAGTTCCTAACAACAGAATCAAGAGCTTTAGCTAAAAGGGAAACACATTTGATGCCCAGATGTTTAGCTGTAGATGAATGAAGGGACACCCTTTTTCAACTATCTGAACATGGTGAAAATTACTTTGTTATGCTGGCCTGTGTTTGCTAAAGTGTCAGCAAACATTTGATACTGACCAAACCTGCTAAAAAATAAGCTGTAGGCTTTATTTTGCTTTAAATGCATAGTAAAACCCACTATGTACAAATTCCTTTGAGCAAACAAACTTTTAGCCTCAATGAGAAGCACAAAAGTGTTGTGGATAACAATACTGTCTGCATAAATGATCTCAGTAGCTGACCTTGTTTTATAGTATCAGCATTTCTCTTTGGAGCATAGATTCATGGAGAGTAATGAAGTCAAATAAAAAGTGCCATCCTTTTGCTCCCAAGGGCCAGCTCCAGTCAGCTCTAAAAGCTGCTTAATCACCATCCCGTGCTTACTACATTAGCATAATAATGGCCTTTAAATTGAGGCTCTTTGTTTTTTAATTAAACTCCCAGCAGGTAAAAGTAAAACACATTAACGGTAGATGTGTACACCACTAATGGCCCAAAGGTGCCTTCTTCATCACGCAGCTCTGGCCACAGGGTCCTGCTTGTTCTCTGCACTCAAGCCCAGCACCGGCTGCCTGGGCGCTCACGGGGGACACATGAGACAAGCTGATTGCACTTGGCACAAAGATAATCACACAAACACATTTTTTCTGTACGCATATGCACCTGTCCTACATCTCGAACGTAACACACTTAGTAAACACTGCCAGACACAACCATAGTGAATGTGTAAGTCTGTCCCACATGTCCACTATTGTAAAAATGAATATGTCCACTTTATTTCTGTAGCAGCTCCAACTCCTATGTGCAGGAATGTGAACAGGCAGCCATCTTTGCAGAGCTATACTGCACAACTGCACACAGGAATCCTAACCTAAAGCAATCTCACGCTATCGCTAACTCAACACTTGATATATAGATTGGCGAGATTGCTATGTCTACTTGAAGTTATTGCCAGAAATGCAAAAATGATTTTTTCTAGCTTTTAGCTCTAAGCATCTAGAGAAAGCACTGAGCTCCGAAAGCAACAGAGGCATGCTGTGCCCCTGTTGCTTCTCCTTTACGTGTCTCTGTTAATAAGTCACTGGTAAAAACTGGGTCCTTCTCTACATGACAAAAAAATCCTCCCCATGCACCACACAGGTAGAACAAAGCTCAGGACAGTGTAGTCGGCAGCAGAGGAAGCTAAGTACACATGAAAATACAAGAGTTAACAGACAGGCACACGGGATGCTGTTTGGACAGCTGCTGGTCCAGGCTATGTCAAATAAATGCAACACTGCATTTAAGCTCAGTTTTAGATCAGCAAACAAACAATGTACTAGCATTTACAATAGCCTCAGTCCAGAAATATGACGGAAGTTTTTTTCCACAATTTATTCTTGCATATTTATATCTGCTTAGTGAGAGTCAGTCCTTACACAAATAAATTAAGATTCAAGGCAAGGCTGCTATTAAATGCTCTGCTCTGTTTTATTTCATCGCTCAGAAGCTGGAGATGTGACAAACAAGCTGAAAAAAAAGCATTGACGCTTGAACAGAGAGTTGTGGCTGTTACCCAGAAGCACCTGCTTAAAAAATCAAATGAAATTATAAGTATGTTTTAAATAATTCCATCAGTGGCTTTCTGTTAGTTCACTTTGTCCAAGTAAATCTGCGTGAGGCTGGGCAGCAGTGGTCGATGAGTCACGGCTGCTTCACAAAGACGTCAAAGAACTGGGAAAATGATGGCTATCACATGTTACAGAACTGCCTACACATTTACCAGAATTATTTTTGTAGTTCTTTTTTAATGATGCTTGTATGACTTATGGAGACAAAACAATTCGGAAAATGTAGTCCTCACTGTCTCGATTAAATCATGCTGATATAAATGTTCACTCTGAGTAGACTAAACTCCAGTCGGCAGTAAGATACTTTACTTTCTTCATAAGACAAAAATAAATGTACTCGACTTACACATTCGGCAGTGGAATGGTTAAAAAACAACATTTGGATTGGAGGGCTTTATAATTACTATTGACCCAGAGGTTCTGGGTCTAAGAAATAAAACAAACAGTAATATGAGGTGTTCAAAAGCACAAGTCTGCAAATATGCAAAGACAGGGTCTGGTCGAGAGCATCACGCTTTTCCTTCTTTTCTCCGCTCCTAATCTGAGGGCCTACACAATATTAAGACGGCTTTGGAGCCACTTGTGACCCAGCTGTGCACTAATGAAAAATTCCACAGCTCTGTGCAGAGGCCAGCAGAGCTTGACCCCTTTCCACCCTGAACCTAGCAATGTCCATCTTGAGCAGTTTACCAGGGCTGAAAGATACTGGATTAATCGGTAAAAAAAGAAGAAAGAGAGACAATCTGGGAAACAGTGGAAAAAGCCCCCTCCCCACTTCTCGTCCGCCACTCTTTAGTATATTGGTACCAAGTAAAGTGTTTGCTCTGGTTTTAATAGGCGGAGATGATCTGGAGATCATTGTGACAGAGGCTGCTAAAATGAGGGGGCTATGTTTACTTAACAAAGATTCAGTCTAAGCCCAAAATGAGTTTGGAAGGAGAGAATGTGAGGCGACCAAGAATTAGACGTTGTTCACGAGATCAGGATTTATCCGTCTGTGATCCTCCTGCCTTTGATTCTCTGTCTGTCTTTACAGAGACAAGTCTGTTCTACTAAGGGAGACATAAAAGAATGAATTGTTTTAAACTGTAATCTAAATCTAATTAATTGTATATTCATTTTAATACCTTTTATATTTGTCATCAATTTTGCCTTAAACACTTTCTGATGCATTAATGTCCAATCATTACATTAGTCTTTAAGTGTTTGTTATCTTCTTTTACTGGCATCAATTTCCCCAAACCTAAACACAATTTAAAAGGAAAGAAAAATGGTAATTTATCTGGTAATGTCTAGAACATTTTGTAAGCACAATCCTAGCCGTGCAGCATGAGACACTAAAACTCAGGAAATTGAAGAAGGGAGGGGAATAAGAAGGATGCTGGAAAATAGAATAAATATGCATTGTAATATGTGACATTCTCATGAAAAATATGAAAAAAATTACAGTCAATAGTAGGAGTCTAAAAAACAGGCATGGCTGAGATTAGATGAGGCCCAGTGTCGTCTGAATGACTGTGGCAGATTACACCAATTAAGCAGAATCGATAGCGAGCATTGCTCCCTGGGCAGCCTCCATACAAAGACTCAAATTCTCGTCAGAGTGAGCAATAATAATAATAATAATAATTCATTTCTCCTGGGGCATCTGAATCATCAATGCTCTCAAAGTGTCATTCGTTCTAAAAGATGAGCCCTCGGATAATATTCTGCTGGGAATACTATAGATTAAGGAAGCTAACTGGGGGGGCTGAAAGGAAAATGAAAAAGGGAGAGCACAAGAAAAACAAACACTTTTATTGAAAGACAGGATGCCTTAAAGCCTGAAGGCCAGGGATTAACATTCAGATTAGCATTCAAATAATATATTTGAGTTTCTAATCAACAGTCCTCTTCAAAGAGCTAAATCCCAAGATTAGCAGGTGTTATGCTAAAAAGCTGTGTTTGCAACGTGGCTACACTAGCCAAACAAATATGTCTCTGAGTGTGAAGGGCTGGCACGGATGTATGGCTGTAACCATGGTGACGGACTGGTAGTTAGGAGCCTTGGAGAGGGGTGCGGTGTTGGAATGTGTCAAACAGACAGAGGGGCGCACATACACCGCAGAGCAAACCCAAAACCTGCTGCTTCACTAAAGACCAGTGCTACATTATTGAGACCACCTACATTCTCCAGCGACTTTCAGGCTGAGAGTGAAAAGGGGCATTTGCATCTTCATAATTTTTTTTTTTTACATATTCTCAGTTAGTTTTTTTTAAGACAGCACAAGGCCTAACATAAAAGTGATAAATTATAAAGTATTTCCCCAAAATAAACAGAGGATAATTCTCTGGCAGGAGGAGTTTTGGACAATAATTGTGTAGGTCACTTTCCAGCCCTCTTCATTTATTATTTATTTTTTTTAAATCCCAGCAAATACTGATTTAAATATAATAAGTTGTATATAAGAAACCAATAACCCACAGATTTTTATATTGTTTTATGTATGTTGCTTATTAAAAGCATTGCACACTAAACACAATAAAACCTTAAAAACAATATATTAAAAAAATGTGATTTGTCATGTTGTGCATTTTTTCAGTGAAATAGATTTGGTAATCAATATAACAGATTCCTATCTGTAGAACATATTTCTTTATTCTTGTTTATGTGTCATGCGTGTTATTTCTGTATAAACTCCAAAAGAACAATAAATGTCTTGTCTCTCTGATGCTTGCTGCAACCTGCAACGTGTATGTCAGTGTTTGTGTGCAATCTCGAAAGGGAAATTCTGTCTTCATCATATCTGCTAATGTTACTGTGAAACTATTTTGTTCATGTCTTCAAGTACTCAAGCATGCTTTTTGCCTCGGGAGGTCTGGCAGAGGAGTCGTCTGATGCCCTTCTACTCTTGTGTTCTGTTTCCCACACAAACATTTATACGAACGGTGACTACTCCTCTGTCAGGCGGTTGGCTCAGTGTAAAGTCTCATCTCTCCAGCTGGAGGAGAACAGGTTTGACAAAATTCTCTTTTCCCTTATGAGTAGCCTTTAAGGCACGGAGTTGAATGGCAAAGCATGGCACGGCACGTCTGGTTTCTCCACAAACCAACCGACAGTATTTACAAATGGCCCTGCGGCACTTTAACTCTGCGCTGTTACCCTGGCCTTTAGTAGCAGCATTATGACCCCTAACAGAGCAATGACTGGGTTTGTCTTCAGCTGGCTTTCGCTCTGGACTTAATAAATTGAAATTGTTTGTGTCCAAGCACTAATATACAGGTGCCCTGCTCTGAAGACTCATACATATAATATCCTGGTATCAATTCTCAAGCGAGTGTGATGTGGCAGCAGCTGTAGTTATGCATATTTAGCTGTGAACAAGGACAATACCACTGGTGCCTCTGCCGTTCATTGTACACATGATGTGGCCGATATGGATCCTTATTTGTCTTCAGATGTGATGACAATGTCTCCTGCCACAGTGACACCCGCGGCCAGCCCTCTCAGCAAGGAAAAAAGGTTTGTATTCATAGAGCAATTTTACACTCTCTTTAGGTCCACGAGTGCCTTTGTGTTGTAAGGAGCAGCCCATTCTCTGTGGCTGTCTGAAAAAGCAGCTGTTTCTATAATGCTGTGGCAGCACTTTATGTTGCAGAATGATAAATGAAGGGGAAGCGGCAGAGGCGAGGTGCAGCTGAAACACACAGACAGAAACAATGGCAGGGGTGGGACTAAACGTTACATGGAACTGCTCTCCTCTGTCTCACTCGGCAGGTTAGGCTCCTGCAGCTCTAGCATAGCTGCAGGTTATGTGCATGTGTTGAAGCAGGGGGGCTAACACACTGACATGTCCCACCAGCCCAGACTCAGACCCAGGGGAATGAGAGGTTGTGGTGGCAGTCTCACCAGGACCTGTCGCTTTTCTGTCCTCGGGGCAGTCATCTTCCTCTTGCCGTCAGCCTAATGACAGAGCCCCGAGGCCTCGTCACTTCTTCCAGCAGCCTCCTCTGTCCCTGTTGTCCTACCCAGGTGTCTGTCAGAGGGGTGTCTGCTCTGCGACTGGTATAGCCGTCCAAATAAAGGCACCCCCTCCCACCGTGCCTCCTCCGAATGGCCCCGGGCTGAGCCTTTCATTTTGAAGTGTCGCGGGCTAGCTCTGCCACAGCCTGGTCTCTTGGCCTGCAGCCTGCTTCATTGTTCTGCCTCAGAGAAAGACTATTATTTCAACTCAATTTACTGTGAGTAAACACTGACTGATAAGGCCCCCTGTCCTATCCCTCCCTTTCTGACCGTGGGCTGTAATATACACTGCCAACAAATCACTGCTCTCAGGCTATTGCCATCACGGCTTTAGAATGGAGCTTACTAATTCACTTTCCAACACAGATCAGAGGACAGAGCTCATGTGTTGCAGAATATGGCTCCACCACCAAGGGGCATGGAAACGGGTTGTGGCCCTATAAATTCTGTGCAACTGCTTCTTTGCATCATCACCATGCTGTTAACACACTGAACCTAAGCTAATGAGTCATTAATAGAAATAATCTGCTCTAGTTTATTCCAATGCACACCTGTTCTTAGAATCTGTAATGTTAAAAATGAGCTCGATGATGGATGAGTCATTAACTGGGCTGGACCAATTGAGCTTTGAATAATAATGGTAGCTTTTTGTTCAAGAAGTGTGACTCACAGCTGCAATGTGTGGTAAACAGTCTAAATCCCACAAAATCAAATATGAAATACCTCATACAAATGTTTGTCACACAAACCTTCCCAATTATAATGCTTTTTTTTTTTACACCTGGACTATAGCTTCTTTTTTTCCTCTAAACACGTTTATACACATGCTGTTTGTTCTCTATTTTAGTGTTTAGCTAAAGAAAAAAGCCCCCGATCCCACTTCTGTGTGATAAGCTGTAGTATGTCTTAATTATACCGAATTATCAGCCAGCTTTAAATAGCAGTCGTTTGCACTGTCTCTGCCTTGTGCAGCTAATAGAATTATTTGGAGCCTACTTTATCTTTGGCAGAAAGAGGCTGACACAGTAGCACAAACTAATTTGATAAAAGCTTAGCATATCACGGCTTGATTCAAGGATTTTAAAGGTAACTGTTTATGACAAGGTAATAATGCCTCATGCAAAAGGCTGGCCGTAAATTGGTTAGTTAGGGCATGATGGATGAGAGGGAGCCTAACCTTATTTCCAATAGAGCCTCTTGATTTCTAGAGCTGAGGATAATGAATTTGATTTAATTAGACCATCCCTCATCTAATTAAAAGTGGGAGAAATCTGACCCTGAGTGTAGTCTTAAACAGACAATACTTTGAAGCATATGGACATATCTAAACAAAGACTTCATATTAGACCATTTTGAAATAAAGAAAAAAACTAATTAGGAAGACACCCCATTATCTGTGATTATCATATTTATATGATTGTCCTTCATAAAACAAGGAGCTAAAAACGTAATCAATTTCAAAACATGATTATTGTATAAAACAAACTACCAAAGCCATTAAGAATAGAGTTGAGAAGATGGAACTTGGGATTATGCAACGGCTATAAAGGTCCAATTAAAGTAGTGATTCATCATCAGATTATTAATGAAGCTTGAGAGCGTCCTCTGCAGTATTGGTAATGGGCTGGTTGGCCTATCTCCCCTTGAACCCTCTGGGTAGACCTGCTCCTTACACTGCCAAGGTAATCTCTTTAAAGGCCTGGGAGATGCAGCCCACCAGCCCCTAAAGGCACCGGAGTTGCTCCCACCGCCTGCTACTCGGCGCTTCACCTCGCAGGCTTGACAACACTCATTATGACTCCAACTTTTCTAGGCTTCACCTCAGAGGAAAAAAAAAAAAAAACTCTCTCAACTTGATCATTCTGACAGCCCCAGGTGTTAGATTTGTCATCCTAAGACTAACTGGACGTGCTTGCAGAAAACAGGAAGCGAAATTATGTTAGGTCAGCTCTGTCCACTGCAAAATGTCTTAAGTTCTGATTTGCTTTTGCTGACTTGCCTGTGAGTGTGGACGGCTAAAATATCCTAAATCAGCTATTATTACTTAAGAAATAATCACAATACTTATCATTGACAGTCCATCTCGTCTGGCTCTTGTATGGGAACCAGCTTACAACACCATAGATGCTTAAGTCAGCCAACACACTGCAGATCCAATTACCTGTAATACGCACTTCAGTTTATCTCACTCCCAGTCATTATCTAAATTGCCAACATATTATTAGGGTACCTTCCTTAGAAGCGTGTGTGTTTCCCTTTGTTTCCTAATAGGGCCCAAAGGGAGTGTTGTTTGGTACGTACCCTCTGTAGGCTCTAAAGGAATGGGCTTTTATATCCATGTTCCGAAACAGAGGCATGCGGGAGCGCAGAAGACCTTGCCATTATGCACTGAACACAAACATATCTGTCATGACATGGTGAGTGGTGGAATCAGGAGATTAATTATGTGACTGTAGAAAAGGAGCCTGGGCCCTCAGTCAGAGCGCTCCCTCATTACATTACCTTAGCCTCTGGAGGAACCCAATTGACTTCCGAGGCAAGGTTCCTCCACACTGAGCCATCCACTGCAAAACCTCGCTGATTTAGAATTGTGACTATGAAACTGTTACGACACACAACAACTGCTGGACTGTGCTTTTATTTTATTGATTTTCCAAAGATAATTAAGAAATATAATATATGCAGTAGATGTTATATATAAATTAGATATGATAGCATTCCCTGAGCTATTCAAAATCTTGTATTAGTTGCATTCTAAAACATACTCAAATTTTGCCCATAAAATGCAAATTCTTGATAATATAAATTTTATATAGGCTAAAAATTATTATCATTTAAATGTGAAGCGAAAATGAGCCAGAAGGTTTGGTTTATTAATTACAAAGCACATTTATTTTTGTAATTGGCAAAAACATTTTTTTTTCTATTCTTTCCCTAAATGCATTTTTTTCATTCATAAAAAAAACAGAAAAGGTAGCTATGCTATTGCTGGGTGGTTGGGGTCAAGGTTGGCAATGTAATTCATTTCTGGGGAACTGCAACTTTAAATAAGACCACAATAGACAAATATTATGACTTATTTTTGTTTATAATCAAAATGGTAAATGCTCAAGTTCCACAGCCACTATAAAGGGTGAAAAGTTTCACTTCCAACATTCCAATTAAACTCGTAGGTAAGATAGGAAAGCCTTAAAGTACAGTTGAGTCATTTCCATTTCTTTGCTTAACAGCTACTGTGTTTTGTTGGATGCTGGCACTTGTTTAATGAGCAGACTCAATTGATTCCAGCTCCGAGACTACCACAAGCCACAAAGGGACAACTGAAGGCCAATAGCACCGTGCATCATTCAAATCATGTCCATGCAAGTGAGACGTACTCCTGACACTGGCCGCTCCTCTGAGAGCCGTATATGCAATTGCAGAATAGGCTTCGGCTGAAATGTCTCATCCATAGGGAGGCTCACAAGTAATAATGCACAAGATGAGAGACAGACAGCTAGATTGAATAGAGAGACAGCTAGACAGGCAGAGATCAAGTCCAATCCCGCTCCCGTCATCTGGCTGTATGTTCACAGGTCAGGCTTAGCTAATCTAATTCCTGGGCTTTCCCACAAAAAAAGCCAAGTGCCACTCAGAAGAAGTGGCAGGGAGGGACGGGCTGAGAAGTGGAGGGTGCTACTAGTGGAGGTGGTGGTGGTGGTGAGCTTGAATAATTATGAATCAGGGAGCTTAACCTTCTGGGGAGTTAATTTGAAGAGTACTGGGGATAGGGGAGTGGGAGTCTTTATTTCCCTGGGGTGCCCCTAATGCCATTGTGAGGGGATGGAGAGATCAGGACAAGCAGCAATATCGTGTCTGTTAGCCACCATATGACGAGCTGACCCCAGGGCTGCGTGCACAATCACACCTGCCGTCATCAGGGCTAATTTGTTAAACATATCAATAATGCGCTGCTGGCCTTTTCTTCGCCGCACCAGACCATTGATTCAGCGGCTGTGTTGAGTGACAGTGACCCCCCTCCATGACCACTTCACTTCCCAATCCTGCAGCAAGAGACACAACAATTTACTTATGTGCTTTACTTTTACAGTTTGGAAGATAAATCTTTTCACATACAAGAATTTCATGCCATTTTTTGCGTCAAATAAATTACAGCATGCAAAGAAACGATACAATACAGCCAGTGGCAGAGATTCTTTGATTTGAAACAGGGCCTCTGTTCCCGTCTGTCAAAAAGATGGTAGCCTAGCTGCTGGCTGACTGACTGGCTGGCAGAAACACCCTGTTGTGTAGTTGTGGCTGCAGCCTGTGGCAACACAGACCTCGACATCTGGATCCAGTTTGCTCGGAGCAGACAGGCCTGACTCTGCCAAAGGGAATCTTAGCCCTTTGATTCCTACTCCCATGGCTAGTGCTAATTGTCATCCCTCATTATTTAGTCAAAGGTGCAGGGATGAATCACAAACTATTACACAGAAATGACATTTGCTGCTCTGAGAGAAATCCTCCTCAGCCTCGCTCCCTCTCTCATCTCAGCTGATAAGAGCGATAAATTTTACACAGTCAGGGGGGAAAAAAGTACAGCTGGAGTGCGAACATATCTCATCCACACTCGTATCATTAGGACTCAGCTGTGAGGGTCCTAAAACCACATTAGATATAAGAGGGAAGGGCAAAAGTTAGAGCTGATTTGATGACAGTCCTCAATTAGAGAATGAATTTATGCTGTCAAAAACATCTACACAAAGTAAGAGCTCCTACTGAAATGGAACCCTGACAGCAGCAATTGCAGCCTTTAACACAACATGAACTGCAAAAACATTACAACATTTTTACAGCTTATATTAAAAAG
The DNA here is from genome assembly GCA_024349245.1 of Neodontobutis hainanensis. Lineage (NCBI taxonomy): Eukaryota > Metazoa > Chordata > Actinopteri > Gobiiformes > Odontobutidae > Neodontobutis > Neodontobutis hainanensis. The sequence goes on along the minus strand of JALDNG010000043.1, from coordinate 5,328,126 downwards.
TTTGAGCCTTGAAATAAAAAAAGCTTGGAGAAATTTGTTGTAAATAATAAAAATAGAGCATTGTTTTTTTTTTTATTTGGGAATTTGAATTTATCACCACACAAACTAGGAAACCTACAAAGCTTGTGTAACTAAACCTGTATGTAAACTATACATCAATAGGTTTTGTTGATCTACAGCAAATATAGCCATAGCTATAGTGTTTATAATACATTCCTTGTTTGTTTTGGAAACTTAATAAAATGTGATATCATTTAGAAGAAGATTTGAACAATTAATTTGGACACAAGTGGATGGTGTAATATGGACACATCCCTTTGTATGACATTAATGAGCTGTAGTGATGACAGATCCTCTAAATCCATTTAAGAACATTTAAAATATAATTGTTGAAAAATCTGTGGACTAATGGTTCAAAGTCCTCCCTCATCCATAAACCCTGAGTTTATGCAGCATGTCCCACTTACTGTACATTTCAAACTGAATGCTTATGAATGAGATGTGTATCAGCCCCTTCTCGTTTACACTGCACTGAGTCTTCTTTTCATACTGGCCACCGTTCACTCACCACTTGCTGGATGAGCCATTTTTCCAACTGAATGTTAAGCGTGCTATTAGATTAAGCAGTCTCTGATTTCACCACTAATTGTGCACGTCCACTTAAGAAGCTGACAGCCTGGCGAATGAGGAGGCTGCAGGCCTCCGCAGCACGACACTCATCCATCACAGCCTAACCGATTGCATCCCTCTGAAGGCTCAACACGCTAACACCATTAGCTCTACTGCTGGGCATCTAACTAGCACATCACTCACACAGCTACATGCTAACAGCATTACAGCTAATGCTGCCCCTCTAACCAACACATCCGTCATAGGGGTAGAGATCCTAGGGCTCCACACAAACACGTGAACCACAGTGCCTCTCTAAGCCAATCACCCGTTTGCCTGTGTTACTTTTGTCGGCTGTTGCTAAAACCCTCATTTGTCTCTGAAGAGGTCGAATGCCACTGAAAGAAAGTTGTTTTGATTTTGTTTCTGTCTACCCACAACAGATCTGGGAGTGTGGTTAGATTTGAATGTCTGTGTGAAGGGAGCCATTCAAATTCGATTATGATTTCATATTTCACAAAGACAGCACACCACTAGGATGATTTTTAATTAGAACCAGAATCAGTAAAAAGAATGGGGCATGGAGACAATAAAATGAGGAATGCATTCATCCATGGGATGATTCTCAAGCTTTATTTAAGATCTGTGCCAATGTGCTAACAGCATTAATGAAGTTATAAAGAATTATGAGGGGAAATCAAATTTGCCTCGCCACTTGAGCGCCACTAAAATGCCAAACAATAAACTACCAGATTGCAAATTAGATCAGTAAAAATATCAAACACATTGCGGTGCAGGAAAATCCATAATTGCATTTAGTGCCTGGCCTCTCCTGGGGGAAGAGACACTAAAGATCATCAGCAGGCTACACAGGAGTCGCTATTGACAGAGCGGTAAAAATCGACAGGCTAACTAAATAAACACTCCAGGCTCCATTAAATATTCAACGGCTGAGATTTGACAGTCGAGCATGCCTGCCTCTCCCCAATGCCTCCATTGGCTTTTTCTCTGCAGCACATCTTCCTCCTGTCTCCCCTCCTCCTGTACCAGCCCCCCACCCCCATTCTCCTCCCTGCGAGTCCTGACAGCAATAAATGATGCGGTGCCTGAGGGTGCTGCTCCAGTGGGAGACCTGGGAGGACAGAGCAAGAGAGCAAAAGAAATAAAAGCGAGACAGCCTATGACCAATGGCCATTAACCAAGAACTGAGACAGGGTCCTATGACATCTTCTGAAGTCACTGCCCCTGACATTTCACTCCTCCATGGAAGACATACAGACTGATATAACCCTCTAATGTTCAGATATCACAACGACAACTGAGCTGTAGCTCTCAGAATTTACAGGACAACAGAAAGGGGGTTGTACACTGTCAACTTAATTATCATCATCCAGTTCATCCCGGCTGTTAGAAAGAAATGTGGCACCTAAAGGCAGGTGAAAACTCCTCCACTCATGAGCCATCTCCTGGAGCCTCCTGACAAGATCACAAGCATTCATCTGTTGGTGAACCGAGTGGGGTTATGCAAATGAGAGATGACAGTGTTATTGTGTGAGGAATATCAATGGAGTAATTACTGTTCCATGTCGGGCTATTGGCCCACTGCTGCCGCGCCCAGCCAGCGCACTTCATTTCTCAGCCTGCTTCTCGGGGGAGAGATGAGCGGTGTGCTCTGGAGAGCAGAGCTAATAATGGCAGCTTGGATACAGGCAGGGCTTAGACGAGCCCTGGGGTCCTGAGCCGCAGACTGCTAAACGTTGCAGGGGTCTCAGGAGAGCCCCCCAGCAAAGATGAAATGATTAAAAAACCACCCAACCTGACTGACAAGCTGACCATCCACCTGTAAGTCTTTGTGCAGCGGGTCAAACCACCGGTTCTCACTTCAATCATAACAGCAGGTGACCTTTTTGAATGTAAGCTAGGTTCCAAACAACAATTTTTAGTTTTTGTAAAAGACAAAATGTTATTATTGGCACATAAGAGGAAAGCAAAAATAAATAAATAAATAAATAAATATATATATATATATATATATATATGCTAATAATGCTTTTCGTTCTTTATATACGTTTATCTTTATATATTTATACAAAAAGAAACGGAGAAAAGGCCTAAAACACTGGGTTGTATATGAGCAAACGAGTTTAATGCGCAGGGCAACAATTCGGCCGATTTTTATTGTGAGAATTTCCAATCAATACGACCTACACACACACACACACACACACACACACACACACACACACACACACACACACACACACACACACACACACACACACACACACACACACACACACACACACACACATACTTTTTTTAAATCATAATGACAACAGAAACTACCCAAATGACCTTGATAAAAAGTTTGCATACCCCAGTTCTCCATACTCCAGTGGCCCAATGATATTTGCCAGTCCAGAACCTTCACTTTATGCTGCTGTAGCCAGTGATGGATCAACTTGGCCTTGTGCTTTAGATTGTTGTTATGTTGGAACGTCCGAGTATGTCCAAGTATGTCCTAGTATGTCCCATGCACAACTGATGCACGGCTGATGAGTGCAGCTTTTCCTTCAGTATTTTCTGATAACATCATCTTTTCCTGTTCCTTTTTTAGCTCACACATCCCCTAAACATCTGTGATCCACCTCCATGTTTCACAGTAGGACTGGTGTTTCTTTCATCATTGTTTCATCATCGTTGACTCTTATCCAAATGTAATGGTTATGGTTGTGGCCAAAAAGTATAATTTCCAGAAGTTTTGAGGCTTGTCTTTGTGCTGTTTTGTGTATTGTAAGCGTGTGTAGTAATGGCTTTCTTCTGGCAACTTGACCATGCAGCCCATTTTTTTTTCAAGTGCCTCCTTGAAAAACTACCTCTACTCTTGAAACTACCACACTACCTTTTTCAGAAAGTCCTGTATTTCAGCAGAAGTTTTTTGTGGGTTTTACTTTGCATCGGTAATAATTTTCCTGGCAGTTGTGGCTGAAATATTTGTTGGTCTGTATCTGACCTTGGTTTGATTTCAACAGAAAACCTAATTTTCCACTTCTTAATTAGAGTTTAAACATTGCTGATTGGCATTCTCAATTCCTTGGATATCTTTTTATATCCTATTCCTTTTTTATACAGTTCAATTACCTTTTCCTGCAGATCCTTTGACTATCTTTTGCTTTTCCCATGACACAGAATACAGAAACATCAGTGCAGCACTGGATGAGAGATGCAAGAGTCTGTCAGGAGCCCAGAAACTCACTGACCTTTTATTCACACACACTGATTACAAACAAACAGATCACAGATGAGAATGGTTACCTTTAGTACACATTCAAACCTGTTTGTGTCAACTTGTGTGTGTGCATATTATCAGGCCTAAATCACCAGGGTATGTAAACTTTTTTCAGGGTCATTTGTTTAGATTCTGTTGTCATTATGATTTAAAAAGAGTAAACACAATTGTTTGACAATAAATAGCTTCACCCAACCACTAACTAAGAGTGAAAAAAAATATTTGTATATATTTTAATATATATATATAAAATATCCTGCAAAGTCATAACATTCAGGTCAGCCTTCTTTTTACACTTGGCTCCCGTCCAATGAGCAAACTCCTTTGGCATGTAGGTGTCATCAAATCAGCTCAAATTTGTTGGGGCGTTCAACAAAGTGCTGTTCTATAAGCACCAGAGCAGCAACTGCCTGTAACGTGTCGACTTTATCATCTTTTACATGTGAGGGATTGTCTAATAAATAAAAATGCTAAGAGGCCATAAGTTCACCTGATGGGAGAAGTGAAGAAAAACTTCAGAAAAAAAGCCCTGGAGCTGTGAATTAACATACCAAACAGCAGGAATGTTTCTCCCACACGGCTTTGTGTAGCAGCAGCCTAATCACTTTTTTTTTCTTTAACAAAACTCAAATTTCTTAAATGGTAATGAATCATATTTATTCTATTGGAAATGATACCTGCTTTGGTGGAGCTAAATATACAAGTCATTAAGATTTTACATTTTATAGGATATGTTTGTTAATATTGAAGAATTCTTGACTATTGATAAGCAAGGAGTAATTTAAAACCAGGCAATAAAAACCATGGGACAAAATACATGCATTAAATTACTTTTTTTTATTATTATTAACTTTGTTCTGGATAATGTTCTGGGCTGTTGTGTTCAAGGTAATAATAATAATAAAAAAATAATTCATTGCTTGCATTATATCTTAACACAATTGATTTCCAGGTCAGGTTTGTATTGTCCAGACATCTCATACATCTTGTAGGCAAAGACCAGCTTGTCTATATCCTTTATCACTCCAGTAATAATTCACACTTAAAGCTGCAGCCTTAAGCCAATGACTAAATGTTTAGGGAAGCACAGGCCCGGGTGGTACACCACTCCCACATAGACCCTCAAACTACAGAAACCTGACATAAATTTAACATGTAATATTTAATTGTTCAAAAAATCTGATTTACATGGAATCAAATACAGAATCAAAAGCCCTGCATGCAAAAAGATTCATATTTACAATGAATTATTGTTGCTTTAAAATGGTCTATGGCCTATAGCTAAAACTCCCATTAAATAAATCAATTCAAACTTTGGAGGTTCTGTCTCTTTCAAAATGACTCCTCCCTGGCAACAAAAATCAACACAACATAGAAGATATAATGTGAAAAAGTGTGAGCTCACTGGTACTGTTCTATTTATTTTTTAGGTTTTTCATTTGTTGTTCACAGCTAAAAAAAACTAAAAAAAAACCTCCTGACATAGTTTCAAGATGTCATAAATCTGAGGCATGACGAGCTGGTTGTATTGTTTATCATTCCTGTGTTTTTGCCTAATGTCCTTTTAACAAAGCTTTGATCCTGGTAACCTTCTGGATGCTCACCGTAAACACTTACCTCCTGAAGACATTTTTATCACCCTGCGGCTCGATGCCAGGCATCTGCGCGGAAGTGCAGCGAGAGATAAACTTGCCAGTTACCAGTAAGGGCAAAGGGGACATAGAATACTTAAAAAGCTCTATCACTGCACATTTGTGAGAAGTGGATTTGGCTTGAACTGTTGATCTGTTCATGTCTTTTATCTGTTCTGTTGCTTGTGACAGTGTACTACACAAACACTAAAATGCCAAATTATGTCACAACTTATCCATTCAAAAGATATTTTGAATTTGATTTTGCTAAGATATCAATTTAGACAACACAAAAGCACTCTACAAGTTTCAACATACACAAAGACACAACCACCCGCAAACACTCAACTGATGCCAATGATGTTTCTGTGAGGAGACCACAGGAATTGTTTATCACTTTGAGATCAAGAGTGACTAATCAGAAGCAGGCTGGTTCTTCTTGAACCTGTGCAAGGTTGTGATGTTTCCTTCACCCACGCTAAGACTCGAATGTGCCACAGCATGAGCCACCCCTCCCACCTCCCTCTACCTCACTCCTGAGGACCTTGCCAGTTCCAAAGACACTCTGTGATGTTCCCAGTGACTCCAAACTATCGCTGCCTCAGGGCGCAACACAACTCAAGACAAATGTTCCCTTTTGCTCTGGTTTATTTATCCTGTTCTTAATCTGAATAATTAGCAGATTAATGCTTATTCTTTCCATTGTGTCTGTCTGCCATGAGTTCATACTGCAGCATATTAAAGACACACAATAGTAAATAAAAAAAACAACCAGAACGATAGGGAATGAAATGTGATTGCTAGGCAAAGTAAGAGTTTCCATTAGTGTTTGCCAAAGTCCCATTAAATGTTATGGGCACATCAAGGCCCACAGCGCATGTTGGTCAGCACAGTGGGAGTATGACATCTTACACTGTGCAGGGCCTCATTCTAGACCATGCAGACAGCTTCAAAAGAACTTCAGGGAAAACAGTTTGTAGATCTAAACCACAAAGCACCACTCACAACTAGATAAACGCTGGACTCACTCACCCGATGGGAGAGCTAATACCTGATGCATTATACTTGCACAACATTTCTTTGATTTAAACAACAACAAGATGATGCTAATATCCAGGGAAGGCCAAATGCGGTTCACATTGAGAAGTGGGTTGACTTGAGCAGAAATAATGTTGCAGAGCCGGGGTATCATAGAAGTGATAGAGCTCTGTAGCCCATGAGGGATGGCTCAAAGCCACTCGAACGCTTGTCAGCACAGTTTATTGCTTCCTTGAAATATCTGTAAAAGAGGAACTGTTGAGCAAAAGAAAACTGTTTAAGAGCTAGGGGTGTAAATCTCTTTTTATGCTTCTGATCCCTCTGTTAGTGGCGCTTCCAGAAACCACTCACTGTTTCTCCTTCCCTACGGTTCCCTCATTACGCATCGTCTAGGAGAAATGGCTACCTTTTCACTTTGCCTTCTCAAATATTGCAAACTATAAGCGGTTTTCTTAGTCATAACGGCAGGTTATGTGTCTGCCAAGTCTGCATCTTGTACTTAGCCCCCAGCCCTCCCTTAAATTTCTGTGGCTGTTGGTTTGGAAAAGTTATGTCACACAGCCAAAGTTGTGACATAGAGATGCATGTTGTTGTTGTAGGAATATGATATGGTTTTGTGATACTGCTGCTTGACAGTGTGCACAGAGAATAACCAGCCAACAGTTCTGAAGAAATACTCATTTTGATTGAGCAATACAAGTTTTTTTGTGTTATTTTCTCTAAGGATAGATCCTGTCATGTGCCCAGAAACCTCCATCCATCCCTCCCTCAGGTTAGGTTAGTTCCTGGTGGGATATTTTTGTATGGAGGGGCCACCTTTCTTTCTTATCTTCCTGTCATCTCTGTGGGACGGCAGGGCATGACTCTTTCTCTGGCTCCAGAACCACAGGCTTCCCCAGGACGCCGAACCCGCCGCTCTATACTAGACATGTTCTGTAAGAGGCTGGTTGTTTAAGGTGTGTCAGAGCTTATTAACACCAGAATGTGTCAAAAGACAGCAACGTTTAGTGTGACATTTCCATGGGTTGGATTACTTGTTTCTAAGTGCCAGCAGGGCGGCAGAATATAAAAGGCAAAAAATTTAAAAACATATTTAAATTATTTGACTTTAAGTGCAACGTGGCTTTTAGAATCTGTTCAAGCTGAAACCCACCTAAATAAACAGTTTTTTGAAAATAGGCTAATGAGTCATTACATTAAACCAGGTAATAAATACATATTTTCTAATATTCAGTATGTAACCCATACATTTACATGGAATCATTTATTTTTGTATTTGGCCATTTTATCTTTAAAAATAAAATTACTGTGAAGACTGAACAAAAAACATCAGTGACAGCCATTATTATAACAGCTATTATAAGTGGCTCATGCCAACATTGTGGTAATTTTAACTCTTGTGGACACTATACTTTAATGGTTGGTAAAGGTTGGGATATATTTAAAAAAATATATATCTTTGTAATGCCATAATACCATGTGTCCCACAGAAAATGTGCCACAGAGCACATTTAGATTATATTTTTTATCAGCGACACCAGCAGAGTTCAGTCCTGTGTATACACTGTGGTGAAGCTAAAAACCTATAATATTATGCTAAATGGCAGTATGTGTGTAGACAGTTCCTTGCATGGACATATTTGTGGGAAATTAGAAAAACATACACTGGGCACCAAGGCACTAGACCTGCAAGCGGCTTGGAGAGTGTTACTCAAGGTTATAGTTAATGATTTTCTTTGCTAAGCATGTTTTGTCAAGCATGATTTAGAAAAGGATGAGGCTTCTGCCAACCAACACTAAGTTTCTTGTTTATTTTTTGAAAGAAGTTTGCCATGTCAAATACAACTAAAAGAAAATGCCGCTCAAAGAAGTGGGAATTCTCAAGAGAAACACTGTTAAATTCCTTCTTGTCAGATTGAACAAGGCTGAGAGTGCTGTAATAATTTTCTGTTCATGTAAGCCGTAAAGAGATGCTGATGCCAGAGAGCATGCTGTGACCCTGCCGACCCTGCGCCTGTTGCCTGGCTTCTGCTTAATGTAAGCAGCATACGGCTGAAAGCTACCACAAGCCTTTATGTGTATGTGATGTTTCCAAAGAGAGATGGACCAATTAATGTGATTATAGTCGCAAATCCTCCAACATATGTAGGCCTGCCTACGGCCATGTGCACTACAGATGTTGTATGACTGTGTAGCATCAGTTTACCTGTGTCTATCACATAATGTTTAGCCCTATTGTACACAAAATCCAAATTCTCAATTGGCAAAAAATTGTCATTCTAACTGATGGAAATTTATATAAACCTTAATAAAAAATATTTTAGGACAGATATAACAGTATGCAAAGACATGCTGTGGTTGAGTGCAGTACTCCATGAGTCTGAAAATGACAGTTAAAAGCACCTGAAATAAAATACTGGGTGAAATATTAAACCATCCGTCAAAGCTTCCGCGGTCTGTTTAAAAACACAACACCCAAGCACTTTAGGGTTTTAAACAACCCCTTTTCTTTGGCATGGATATGACTATGCCTATTCTGAGGGTAATCCTTTCATTTTAAAATCAGATATGTGGGCCAGTCACAGCTCAGCTTTCTGTCTGTTTGTGCCACTGACTGCCGACTGCTCAGAGGGGCAGGAGGAAGTGCAATGAGGAGCTGACAGACAGGGCCTGATACTGCGTTTCCACCACAGGCCAATCCCCAGCTAACCCCTGTGCTGACAGCCAGGATGTAGCACTCATCCACAGGCCACAGCCCAGGCTCTGAGGCCCAGGAAGGGAGTGCAAGGAGAGCAGTCGATGATGATAGAGGGGGTTTGGCTGGTGGTTTGAGTGGCACGCACCACTTTCTGCCTCAGGAGCAGCATGACCAAGAGGAGAGTCCACATACTGTGTCGCCTGCCAATGGCATGTCCAATTGTTGGCTGACTGACAGACCCACTAGACACACGCATGGAAGTAGGCTCTCCACACAAGAATACATCTACAGTTTTGTAAAACACACTTACAAGAATTCAGATAATAATAATGCATACTACTTATAAAGCGCTTTTTAGGATACCCAAAGACAATTTTCATAGTCATACATAGTCATTTTCACTCCACAGTCACACACTGGTGGTGGTAAGGTACATGTATAACCACAGCTGCCCTGGGGCAGAAATTTTGCACCTACAGACACTCCAACCATCATCAAACCTTCTCACACCAGTACCACAGACACCAGAGGGTTGTGTCTTGCCAAAGGACACAACTGTGGGTAGAGCGGGAATCAAATCAGCAACCTTTGATTTTTAGGACAACCGCTCTACCACTGAGCCACTGCGCACATTTAAAAGAGTAAATTTTTCTAGTGACAGTGTTATTCCTGATAATGAGTTATGGCAAACATTCACCTAAATAGTCCAAACTGACTTTTTGATGCTAACTTTTCTCAGCTAGATGTTAGTGACCTCCACAAAATTTTTATTTCTTTAATATTTATTGAGAAAGAGCTTTAGAAAAGCTATAAGACAGTAATCTTAAGACAGGCAGAAGCAGAGTGTAGCAATATAGGTTCAGAGGCCAATGATGACCTATGCTGCCCACTGTGAGCGGCTCCACTCAGAGCGAGGGCTGTCTCTCCAGCTGGGATCACAACACAACGTTGGGGCTTGGGTTTCAGAGCTTAGGCTGTGACGGCGCTCCCCTGTGTAGATGCGCCTGCTAAACCAACGAGAGGCAGGCAGTCACTCAGGGGGTCACCACTTACCCACCCAGTCTCAGGAGGAGGCTGCGACAAGCGTAGAAGCCAAAGAGAGATGGAGCTGCCTCAACTGCAGCTTTGCTTTTTTAACTGCTGAGTTTTGATTTGCATCAAGCCGCAGCAGCACTAGCTATTTCTGTTCAAGGGGGCTTCAACTGGCCCTGGAGGCATGTTCTGTGGATAAGTAATGTTCTATAAGACGAGAAAGCTGAATCACACTATATAATGAGGCTGAGCAGAAAATTTAGATGAATTGAGCAAACACTTTGGCCTTAACCTGCAGCAAAACATTTTTCAAGCAAATGGTATGTCAATCCAGAGAGCACTATGAAATCACACAAGCACCAGAAATGCTTTGAAAAATGTTGATGTTTTATCCCCGTATCCATCCTTTTCATAGACACCAGATCATTTTGCAGCATTCAAGAGTCGTGAAATTTCCCAAGAAGATATATTGATGCAGCTCTCTGGGAAATATTAATATGCAGCTTGCAGAGGCAAGGTATGGAGAAAGGAGAGATGAGATGGGGGTGTACAGCAGGGGGTGGGGTACCATGAGTATCATGGCATGTACCTGAAGATAAAATGAATCTTATCACTCCCTAGTTCTCTCTGCAGTGTGCAGTCTCTTTAAGGTGCTGCTCTGAGAAAAGGACAAGGCTGGTGGTGGATGGTACCTGGGGGGCACTTGGACCGGGGGCTCTAGTATTGGTTAGCGAGTATACACACTTCCCTGTCATCACCAGCACTGCACTGCAGATTCCCCACATCTGCCACGGCTTACACCAGTTAGCTGTGCTCTCAGTGAGCCCCTACCATCCCACCTCTCTCCCACGTCTCCACTCCCCCATCAGGATCATCCAAATATTTCCCCTTGCTGCTTTTTGAAGCTTCCATGGGTCACGGGACCTCATGCACAAATCATGCTGGCTTGCTGTGGGGGGGCTGGTCAGAGAGGACAGGAGTGAGTCAGACGCATAGAAACCCAATCTGCACTGTTTTCTTACGGGGTTATTTTTCTTGCCAAGACAGCCATCACCAATGAGCGGCTGGTTCTAAAGAGTGAGTTTAGGGAGCTTTCGAGATGTTGTCCTGGCAACTGATTTCCACCATATTCCCCTGCCACGCTGAAGAAGAGGAGAGGAGTAAATTCAGAGGGGCTGACAGCAAGAAGGGTTAGGCCTCAATACATAGCTCTGGATTTGAGTTGATGGATAACCAAATTTACTTTATTGTTAGCAATAAAACATAGTGTTAGTTTTGTAGAGTGAACGGGTGAAATTTCAAAACCATGCTATTCTGACAGTTTTGTAATTCAGAAGAAAATACAAATAGAAAAGAAAAATCATAGTCATCATACATACACGTCATCTTATCACATGGGCATAGGATGTTCAAAACTGTCCATAGACCAGAAATTAAATATTGTCCAGGTCTTTAAAGCAGGCCGATATACAGGACAGACAGAGTGGGGTGAGCCAGTGGACCCTCCCTCCCACCTGCAAAGCCTAGAAGCTCGGGCTGAGAGGAGATGCTAAGAAGAAATCTGCAGCACTGGTTAAAGTAATCACATTGGTCTCACTGCATCTGATCTGCAGTCTAACAGACTTCCAAATAGTTGAATGAGTAAATAAAGTGCCCCGGGGGACTCCCGCTGGAGATGGATTACCACAAGGGTGCACACACAAAGGAGCTGAAGTCCCACAACCCAATGTGAGCCGCAGACAAAAGCCAGCATTGGACCTCAACCAGAGAACCGGCAAACTTTATTAATCTCATCCTAGACTCCTGCTATTGCAATCCATGCACTCATATTGACTGTTAAAACACGTGTTGCTTTCATTGAGGCCATAATCAAGCAGACATAGTTATTTCAATATATGTTTATGTGCATATGGTTATCCAAACATTTACTCTACTGTAGATGCACAACACCGCTTATCTTTGTGAGAGCGTGTTCACGTCCGCTCGAGTGCATAGACCACATATGAAGGGTCTCATGCTCACTTGGCTGTGGAGGCAGAGTCTGGAGGGGAGTATGGGCCATGCCATTCTGTGGCCCCATCCTACCCTGGCCCTATTCTTCCCTCTTTTTGGGCCTGACACAAATAAAAGGATTAAAAGCTCCCGTTTCCGTCAGACCATCCATTCAGGACAAAAGCTCTGACCAGCTTAGTGTCACACTTAATGATAAAAGTGCAAATCTCTGTCTCTTTGGGTAGGGATACAAGTATTTGGGTGGTAATCTCTCATAGAACTGGTCAGTAAATTGGAAATGTATCATCATCACTGCTATGTCAATGTGCAATATAAAACACAGCTAAAACTGCGATGACTATTATAACGTTCACATTTTGCTTGTCAATATATTTGGCCTATCATATGAAGCAAGGGTAAAACACCTCATTTTTTAATTAAAATTTTCTATTATCCCAAAGGAAAAGTCATTTGTAATGAGTTATTGAATGCTTCTAACATATACTGTATAGGGGTGGGTGAGCAAGTGTGAATAGATACAAAGAAAAAGGCAGATAGAGGAAGCAAGTGTCCACATAAACGCGCGCTCACACCCTGATAAAACCTGGGGTGTGTGTCGACAAACATTGTGCTCTGCCTATTCCCATGAAGAGCCAGAATGTGTGGTGTGGCTGTGAGAGTAAGCCTTGGGCACACAACAGTCTGAATGTAGCACTTGCCACTGTGATGCCAGTCCTCTCTAGTGTATCTGTGAAAAGCCTACGTGTTGGAAAAACATTCCTGAGTGGGATCACATATACACAGTGGAGGCCATCAGTGATGCAGCGAGCCAGCAGCAAAGGCCGTGTCCCAACGTCTCAGGCACGTTCGACCAGGCTGCCTCTAGATTAGAACAAGTGTGATTTAACTGAATACAAGTTTAACAAAAGGGAAGGACAAATTGGTAGAAATGGGAATAAGAGGTAATATAATTTAGTTAATTTTATAAATCACAATGTAGCTGCTATAAGAAATCTAAGTTAAGGCTAAGGGTGCAATCTGGCAAATTTAAATTGAAAACATTTGCTGAGTGTGTGAACGTCTTCTGGCTACTGTTAAAAATGTGTATCACAATATTTCACAGATTTAGCCAAAATCTAATTTGTAAATTACATTTAATGGTTTGTGGTTGCCTTCCTTTTTGTCATGAAGAGTTGCCATGCTGTGAAAATAAACCTGAAGGCCCGAGGACTTGGAGCCAGTAATGAAAATCAGTGCGTTAGCGAGTTGAGGGCTTTCTCTCCACCGTCACTGATTAGCATTCTCGATTGACTGACATGTCCCACTGGCTGCCTAACAGCCGGCTTTAGGAGATGAGGTTAAATTGTGGCTACCAACAAATTGCATGCTTGAGTTGCTCTGAACCCCTCTGCTATCATCCAGTGTAATGTGAGCACACCAGGCAGATCCTTCTCCTCCCCTGCACTACAGCCCCCCAACACAAAGCCGCGGAGACCTCTTTCCACATCCACAGCCACCAGTCTGGCCTCTAAAGTGGTGATGGGCATTACCGTGGCTGAGCCTCTGTGGCTTCCCAGAGCACCCTGCAAAGTGCTTTGTCCTCCAACTGCTGCTACACACATCCTCACGAGCACACGTTTAGGCCCACCCTTTGCACTCTACACACACTCATTCCTATTAAAACACACAGCGGAAATGCCTTGACAAAAATAAACTTGCTTGAAATTACCTGATTTTTACAAAAATAATCAGTGAAAGTCAGTTGGCAAAAAAAACAGGGACGCAAGTTTCTGAAACATGTTTGAGGTAGTATTGAGAGCACACACATAGGTGTAGATAATGTCATGGCTGAATAAAATATTTATTGAACAAAAGGGTTTTTTTTCTGACGTAGAAAGGAAAAAGAAAAGTCTGTGATTATGAGACAGAGCTTGTGATGCAAATATCCTTCCAACAGGTTATTTTGTGGTGCTAAATACATTGGTAAGAGTTAGCAAAGCATGAGATGACAGATGATGCATCCTTGTGTGCTTCTGGGACAGGCTGGGCCATGTTGACATAAAACCCAATACTTCCTTACTGAGGAACGGGGCCAGCTTCAGCTAGCTTCTAGCCAAGCACTTAAAATCCCAGCAAGCCGAAGCAATATTATCTAGCTTAGGGTTTCTAACATTAGATTTGTCTCTCCATATAGGTTCTTTTTTATTTATCCAGGAAAAGTGGCAAAAACACATTTATATCCTTTTTAGGGAGAAAAACAAAGTGAGTCTTCCATAACTACTTCCATAACAACTGTAGTTATAGCTTGAGTTACTTGTATCAAGTGCATGTATTTTTCTGAAACACTGTGGATAGTCTTTAATTAACCAGTAGCAGGACTACTCTTAAGGGTTGACAGTGCAAAGCTCATTCATTTTTTCCTATTTTTGTATGTGTGTGGATGTACAAAGCACTGGGCCACTCGGGAGTGTCCTATAGTGAGTTAAACACTCACTTTGGTTTGCTAACACAGAAACCTAGCCGTCAGCATCTATCTTGCACAGTGCTGCAGCGTCCCAAACACAGCTAATTAAAAAACAACAATTTCACAGGAGGGCACTCCAAACAGTTCTAAAAAGCAGCTCTCAGCACACTGGGGGAAAGTCCAGCGTGCACAAGAGGTGAGACAGGTTCTGGGAGCTCTATTTTTATGGCTTCATTGTGGATGTGTTTTTCTACTACTCATACTACTGTGACCTGAATTTAATAGTGCTTACACCATGTGAATAACTACATTGACAAAAATGTGAATGTAAAATATTCAAAAGTAATATTAACTGGACAGTAAAACGTCCTACAATGCAAGGTTTTATGTATCAACAGATGCACACTGCATAAAAGAGTTTGTTAATGTTAAGTTTGTAGATGGAGCCCATGGCAGTTTCTAACAAGGCAGTTCATTACAGGGGTGTTGTCCAACACTTTGGTCAAGTGATAGCCTTATTATATGGCTCTTTTCAAACCATCTGCTGGGTTTGAGAAAGAATCCCTCTGGGGAAAGGATCTCCCACTTTCTAATGATGTATAATTGACCTCCAAACACCAGGGCACAACAAACTCTCTGGAGGTGGTGTAATTCCACTCTGTCTTTTACATACCGCCCGTCTCGTTCAAGCATGTTCCACCTCAACAGCTACGGCTCACGCTCCAGTGACTGCTTCTCCTCATTTTATTCAAGCTGATTTGAGTAAACAATCATTCTGATTCAAAAATGTGACAAAAATATTTTTCCATTCTTCTAAAAAATATATTTGACATAACAGATTTTTTGCCTCAAAAACAAAGTCTTAAAAATAATTATTTAAAATGCTTTTAAATGCTTTTAAATTTGAAGATGCCCTAAAAAAAAACAAACAAAAAAAAAAAAACAGTGATGATTAACAGTGCTGCTTGACATAAAAGAGGAGAAAATAAGGGCTAAAAGCTAATAAAATTCAATCCAGTTAATGTATAACTATGCACAATATGGAGCATGGGGCGCTAAACAGTGTTGGTGGGAGCTTTAATAACATAGTACACAATTGTTTTCCCCTGTCTGCACTTAAACCCGATCCAAAGGTGTGGAAAAAACCCTGCTTGCCAATTCCTTGATTTATTATAGCTAGTGAGAGCTGATTACGGGGAATGAATCAGTTGCTGTAGGAATGTAATTAGGCACGCAGACCTCTGTAAGGCTAGGAGCTCTCCTCACAGCCCAAAGCAGTTTGGGGGCTGACAAATGCGTCTTAAATGGGTGTCATAAAAGTCAAAAAGGTGCCAATTACAACTTTAAGTATCTCATCAATGCAAATGAAATAAACAAAAGGGGGTTACTTGTGTCTGTGTAATAGAAGGACCCTCAAGCTAGCTGTTAACCTGGGAGGGAGGGAAGGATGAGAGAAGAGCGGACGGTGAGGGTGAAGAATTAAAAGATGGATCATTTGATGAGTGAGTGTGTTTAAGACAGGACGATTAGCAGCAGGCGTATTTTACATGGATAGTCGGACTTGTCCAACAAGCTCACAAAATTAACCAAACAGGAAGAAAGGGGAACAACTCCAAATTTGAGTGGAAGTGGCAAATATTTCTGGGAGGATTCAAATTAATTTTAGGTCTTACACCACACACACTAAATAAATCAAGCAAGGTTTGAGGAGAATGTAGTAAAGCAGGCATTAGAAAGAGGTCCGGACTGTCTTAGCTTTCAGCCACCTCTGAGCCGTGACGCCGTGACTCTGGTATCCCAGAGTTACTGCTATGAATTTTCCATTGTTAGCAGTGGACTACACTCCTGTCACAAAAGCTGGATGAATAGCACACATGGAAGTAGATGTAACTCTTTGTTGGTTGCAAGGTATCTAGCAGAGAGCCATAATGTCCCAGTAATCGAAGAAGGATTGTTAAAAAAAAAAAAAAAAAAACGATACAAAAAGCTGAAAATTTAGTGACAAGCATGAAAAAGCACTCATGCAATAAAGAGACACAGGACACCCCATGGTCCTCACAGGCCAAACAGCATTTTTTTCACCAGGGTTACTGTTCCTTGGTTTAATTCAGTCTCTCATCCATCTTTTTACAAGTTTCACTGATTTATTCCACTCTTATAAATAATATATGATAAAACTTTTTTCTCAAATATAATTAAATTCTGATTTTAAAACCAATGCAGACATTAAATGTATTTTTGCAGTAAAAAAATACAGGTGCTTATTATATTAAAATATCAATAATAATAATATAAACACAACCGTTTTAAAAAAAATGCCTTAATGCTTTAAAGCAGGTATATATTTTTGCAACATTCTACAACTATATTTATTGACACAAAAAAAGCCAAAGAAATAATAAATAAAGTGTTTGAAACGGATGGACAAAAATGCGCGTAATTTAGGTTGAAACACAAATGCGTAAATACGCAGGCTATTATATTTAATAATCGTCTGTTTTTAATAATCGAGCGCAATGCATGTCTACAAGTATATGCAAGTATAGCGTAAGGTGTCTGTAAAGGACTTAAACATCCACAATCCAAATAATAATTTTATCATGATAAAACACTTGCAGGATGTCCAGTAAGAGGGAAAGAAAGGAATGTAGACGCTGCGTCGAGGCAACAAGTTGACAAAAATAGAAGAGCTGAAATACGACTGCGCTATTTCTTGCACTTTAGATGACAGCAAGCAGAATTTATTTACTTCATATTCTATATAAATATGAAGTGTTCAAGGAGGAAAGGCCACGTGCTGCAATCTAATTTAAACCAGAGAAGGACGCGCGCACTTTCGGCCTTTATAGGCTCACATCCGTTACTACAAAAGAAATGTCTCTGATAGACAAATGTGGAAATATTGCTAAACTAATAAAACTGCATATATAAATAATAGAGCTCTATCCGTATATAAGCATAATGCGACCATCCTGTCACCTGAAAGCAGTATGCGCGCGCAATACATGTTTCCAAAACGCAGATTGATGATTTATATTACTTCTGTGCTTTGGACAATATCTTAATTAATTCCACTATAATGCCGATGGCTCATTAAAATATTGTAGGTAATTCAAGGAAACGCGTCAATCACACACAAAGCAAACTAATTGTAGGCCTGCCATCGAAAAACCTGACAAGGTGTGTAAAGTACGGCCTCTAGAAAACCTTTCTCTAGAATTGTGAACAAAATAATTCTAACTCAATATGTTCAATTAATTAAGAACAGGGAGAATTTCTTGCCCAGGAGGCTTTTTGTGCGATAACAAATACCAGAGAGAGGCCTACAGGTCAACCAAAAGCATTTCTGCGCTGCACACACAAACCAAAGCATGCAAAGAAATGCAAAAAAGGGATCCCCTCGTATTGTGCTTACTGTTGGTAGTCGTGTTTGCAGTAAAGTTTCCTTTCTCTGAAGTAACAGCTGGTAGTGAGAGGCTGTTGACACACGGTGCACTGCAAACACTCCTCGTGCCACGACGAATCGTTGACGCGCATCAAGAAGCGGTCGGAGATGGGTCGCTGGCATCCTTCACACACGGATGGATGGTGACAGTCACTCCCTAGAAAACCAGGCACTGGTTAGAAACAAACGGAGAAAAGGCCTGTGTCGTATCATTGCAAACGAGTTAAATGTGAAGGGCAACAAATAACAAAAATAATGTCTCAAAGGCCGATTTTTATTGTGAGAATGTCCAATCAATACGACACACACACACAATAAAAAGGCTACACACATAGTTGACTGTTGTTAGGGATCCTATAGGCCTATGTCCTTTGAAAACGCGTGTCAGTAGGCCTAATCAGTTTAATGTAGGGGCACCAGACAACACTGTACTGTTTGACCTGCAGCTTGTAAGTTACATTGGCAAAGATTTACAGTCAGTTACCGAGCATGACTCCCAGCGTAGCCTGACCCGATCGCAGGGGATGATCTTCAATTTTTATGCCGTCCAGCATGATGCACGTCTCTGACTGTTCTGCCGTGGAAAAGCGCTCCAGTGACACCAGACCTGTTGCAATGTCCATACAAATATGGTCAGACATGACAGGCAAAAAGGAAAAAGAATCCCCAATATAGGCTCAAAACGCTGTCTGAAAAAGGCTATGAGCCACAGACAAACTTGAAACCTGTTGAAAGCGTTTTGAGTTCCGTAACAGTGACAGCCTGCAGCTTGAAGGAAGAAAGAAAGAAAATGAACTCAACAGGATTAGCTTACTGAGCCGTTTACAGAAGTCAAATGTAAAATCCTTCTTGTGTCAGACAACCGCAGAAACAAGCAACACACTACACACGTGGAAAACTGTCTGAGCAGTCACCTGTTATTATTGGGACTGAAGAAGTTTGATCAGTTTCGTCTTCAAGTCGAGCGAAGAAAGCCGGGATATTCTGCAGGAAATATCTCTTACGCCAATTAGAAGGGAAACGGAGGAGAAAGTTCACAACAAATCCGAAATTAAGAGAGAAAAGATGTCCCGGCAGTAACTCTGGTGGAAGTGCAGAGACGGTTAGCTGTGCCCTTGTCGCTGCCAAAGTCTCAGCTCGAGAATGAAGCGAGTGGATCCTCCCACTCCTGCATGCATGGGTAGACTTTGTTCAGTCCCTCATTCGTGGCCATTGGGATGCTATTGGAGCATGGCACAGTGCGCTTTACGCAGGCCAATAACAACACAGCAGTCAGCCAAGTATATAATAATAATAATAATAATAACAACAACAATAATAATAATCACTTTTATTGTATGTGTTGCTTTTATTCTAATATCAATGTTACTTTTAAAAACCGTGTTTTAAGGTGACGGGATATTTCGTTTGTTTTATTTACTTTGGAGACACACATAGGCTGGGTATTTCTTGGGGCATCAGATAGCTGCATTGCTCTTTTGTGTATTGTCTCCAGAGGCGGCTGCTCTGGCCTTTCAGATGATGCACCTGGCGATGAGCGCTGATAACAGCTCTGTCCAGCGCTAAGATTGACACTGGCCCATGTCTATTGACCTTGACGAAAAGAAAACCGAAAAAAAAGCTATCATTTAAAAATATATATTATTATATCACTGTTCATTACTGTTTTATTGTGTTTTTATTTCGTAATTATTTAAATTTCCATTGTTAGATATTCGCCATAGTGAACAATTAATGCGTGGGCCTGTGCGTCATGGCGGGCTGATTGTTATCAACCTTTTAAAATAAATTACGGACAAAAACAAATAAGAACCACAGGCTATATGTTCAGTGTCATGAGCAGGACGAAGGCCGGGACCAGCGTCTTGATTCAGTCCATTACTTTTTTGGCCTACAAAACAACAATAAAACTACAGGCGCAGTCAGGTCCAATAAACAACAATCCTATTACAATTAATCCAATAATGAATAACTAAAAATAAGAAAACGTTTTATAGTGTATTAACATAGGCCTACTTGTCAATATTTATTCAGAGAAAGAGAACGTTTATAAAAAATTGTGACAGAAATACAGAAATGTAGCCATGTAAACCTAATTGTGTCGCTCTTTCCATAAACTACATTTCTAAGGTCGCGCTCAGCAGTAGTATTCTTTTAGAGAGGCATCAAGGCAGTGACCTGTAGCCCACTTTGAAAAACAGAAAACAGATTGTTGCTGTTGCCCTCTACTGGCCAAAAAGGCATTACCAAGCTAAAAGCTGCTAAAAGCTGCTAAAAGCTTTACCTGACACAAAACAAGTGCAGCAGCATCAAACGTCTGGAGAACAGATAAACAAACAAACAAACAAACAACTATAGCTCATTAAAAATAGAAGTCAGGTGGGTAAAATGTCCTTACCTGCCAGTCATGTGACCCACAGGGCCTCCAGCCATCTTCCCCCCTTTTTCGAGCACTTCCATCAGCATGGGGTCAATTACCTCCGCCGCGCACTATATTGGATTATCTTACCACTAAGCGGTATTATTAGCCGAGGACTATCAATATACAATATAGACTAATCAATACATTTAAAAACATATAAAGCCGGCTGAAGACCCCGTGTTACCTGCCATTCATTCAGCAGGTTATCAGCCGGGTCACTTGTGTGGATGAGAACATCAAACATTCATTCAATAAATCAATCCGCCAACTTTAGCCTGCAGTGTTTTAATGAGCCCCTACACGACAGGCCCTCCCTCGCCGGGTTTAAGCAGGGAATAACTGCAGCAGGTGTGCAGAAGGCTATGAGGAAAGCTATGGTCTCTAAAGTTTAACATTTTACTCATAACTGCCACAAGAGTTGAATCCGACGGAAAGGTAAGACAATTACGCAGAGGGGGAAATTACGCACGTATTACGCGTCATTAGAGCTATACCAGCCATATGTACTTTTCATTTGAATCAGAATAGTCAATCAGGATTAGGCTGTTTTCTGAGACGGGACTAACGAGCATACGTAGGCCTGTCGAATAAAACTTGGAATATTAATATCCAGCCAATATTAAACAATACATATTTAATAAAGGTGATTTGAGATAACAATGAAATAACTTAGACAACTAACAGCGACCAGTAAAGAGGACGTTTGACCAGGTGTTAATGCTGACAACGGAAAAGCCTTATAGGCCGTTCATAAACATTGAGGTAGCTGGATAAAATGGAACATAGGCGAATAAAAATCTGTTTTTGCAATGACGATTCTGATTTGAGCTGAGATGTTACAAGAGTTTTATCCACTCAGAATTAGTCCAGAAATTACATTTGTAACAAGTGTTTTAAAAAACGTTATATGTTTTTTTTATTTTTTTCCCATGGACAATAAGTCGATATGACTCCATGTCAGGCCCCTGTCAACCCCGGGGCTCCAATCATTGTAGTATTACAGAAAATAATCACGTCTAACTCAATCATTATAATCATTGTTTATTAAATTATATGTGGGCAGTTAGAGAGTCCTATTATGTCAATGTGTTATGATTGCTCCGCAGGTTCCCTTTATTTGAAAAACGAGCACCTTTAATTATAGGCCTAAAAACAATGTTCAGCGATGATCATTATAAAACAAAATACCTTGCGGAACGGGGAAAATATACTTAATATCCTCAAAGAGAAGCTCGGCAGGCCAAAGACATAATGGCTTTGTAAATTGCAGGGCTTAAGGACTTTGATAGTTAACTCACTTTGATGTTTTAAGGGTTGTTTCTAGCGCACCATGATGCTTATTTAAAAAAAAAAAAAGCTTGAATAAAACACAGGCACGCTCTGTTTGTTTGTTGCCATCTAACCATCAGCGTTGCACTCAAGTTTTCTTTAACAGGCAGAACGGACTTTGAAAGACAGTCAATTTTACAGATAGTCAGCGTGCGTCATCACGAAAGTGGACGTCTGTCGGGGACCCGCTGCAGGGCTTTATGGACAGAGCCGCTCCCGCGTCGTGTCCACGGAACCGCTGACCACTCACAGGATTATTGGAGGTTTGCTCGTCGGCACTTTTTGAGACGAATCAGCTGTAATTGAATCTGTCCTTGCTGAGCCCAGTATTTCGGCTGTTTTAGTCACACATACAGCTTGCTTTACGCAAAGCAGTGACCGGTTGCGTGAAGTAAAGCAAAGTTTTTCGGGGGTAGGCCTATAAACTCAAAGAAAGTGTGTGCTTCAAGGATTTATTTAAGAGCTTAAATGTTACAACAAGCAGTTCATCATGTCTACTTTGTCCCATGCAGTGACAAATTTGTGCATTTTATTCGTCTCAACCACGTGGCCCCTCTTATCTTACTGAGACAGCCAAAAAAATGATACTGCGGGATAATCCTAACTGCCAGAGGGTTAGGACAAAGTACAATACAGCACTGTCAAGCCATGGCGAGATTTGTTTATGTTATGATTTATTGGATTCAGTTTTTTTTTCTTTCCCTCTGACAAATTTATTGAGTTCCTGACAGATGGTCTGACAGGCCCCAGTCTGACAGTTAGCTGACATACTAGTTTGAGATGTGGGCCTGAAAGTGGTTTGGGGTCTTTTTGGTGCAGTTTGTGAAATATAAGGAGAAATAAACACGCGGGAGTTTCCATAAAAGGAAAATAAGTGTCATTATTTGAACTATTTGAATAATCTGAAACTTAATTATTAAGCGCATCAAAGGTGATTCCGGAAAAGTTTGCATAATCATCAATTTAAACAAAATTTTAAGCTAAACTATTTGATTTAAATTGTTTTGTGTTGGCAGTACAAATGCAGTTGATTTGTTATTTAAGTTTGTATTATCCATCCCTAAATAAGAGTCAATGAAAATTTAATTCTGCTACACCAGCTCCAGTTTACAAAACCCAGAAACATAAATAACTCAACATTCACATTATTTTTTATTTTAATTTAATTTATTTTGCTTGAAACTCCAAGCAACAAAATAAATAACTGTTGTTCCTTACATCTTATCTTATGTCTACCTTACAAAATCCATGCTCAAATAGATACACTGATGGACATTCTTTTTTCCTTTAGCCTGTCATTCATGAGGCCGTGTCGTACTCTGAAGAAACCCTGACACAATTATCTAAGTTACAACATCACCCCCTGCTGGAAACATGAAGCTATTACAACATACTGCTCTTGTAGACCGAGACACAAACTCCTTAAAGACAAGTTCACAAGTTGTTTTTGGAAAGCAGATTGGTGATAGAAAATGTATATGGCCTGTATTTACATAATACAACAGGTAAATATATACAAAATATTTAATGGGACATTTAAGTTTAATAATGAAATGTGTAAAAGGTCACATTTATGTCAGTATACTGTATGAATATGTAAATGAAAATGAGTGTATGAAGCAGTTCCATTAACATTGTGACAGGGTTTCTTTTTGGTTCTTAAAGACAAAATGAACTCAAAATGTGTCATAAATGATTTAACGGCACTTCTAATGCTTTTTTTTCTGTAAAAAAGCATTAGAAGTGTACTGTACTGTTCTGTACTGTTAATTGTACAGCTTTATAGTTTAAACATTATGATACAAAATGTGGTGAAAAAAAAACGTAATAAATTGGAATTCTCTGAGTGTGACGAGATTAATGCAACTATTAAAAATCTAATTTTAAATTTTCTATGAGAGCCATATGAATATATTCTTCTTTGGAGAAGGATTAGCTTCAAAACATTTTTTCAGAAGTGGTTTTAAGTTGAAAACGCAGATGGATGCATTTAAACCAGTAAAAAAAACTAAAGCCTTTTCTTCTATGATGTGGGGATCTCCCTTCTTTTCGGTTTTACTTCTACTTCATAAACAATCCATAAGACCTTTCTGACACTTAACTGCAGATTTAAATTTTTTTGTTTTTTGTCCAAACTAAATGAAACCATGGTCACCAAATGTGTCCACATGTCTACATTCACATGTGACTCAACCAAAGAAGTGTGCACACAGAAAACACTGCCAACGTCAATAACAATGCCAATATTTTATTGACTCTCTGACAGTAAGAGGTGCTGAGAGGAGGATGGAGCTCACCGGTCGAGAACCATCTTTTTAGACCGCTCAGATCCCACACAATTAATCATGTTATTATTGCACAGCGGCAACCGTCTGATATCCTTCCTTTGCTTCACCAAAGCGTCCACCTTTGTTGTTTTTTTGTACATGGATGTTTTTATCATTAGGAAAAAAGCCTTAGCCCTACAAGATTTGCAGTACCTTTCAACAAATGATCATGTTATTCAGTGGATTTGTCTCAGCAAAAGTAATGTTTCCTTGGACCAAAAAAAGCAAGGTTACAGGAGGCCGGGAGCATGATTTTAGGATGTGTGCCATTAACAACAAGCGTAGGCCTTCTCCAACCGTTCCTCATGTGGAATGCATAAATTGTGTGTCTGCTGAATAAATTGCATGCGTTTGCAGACTTTGAGGCTGAAGTAGTGAAAGACATTTTAAATACATCTACTGGCTGTGATACAGGGTTGGGACTAAATAACTTTTTTGTTAAGGGATGTACTTTGCGATTACCATTAATATAAGTGGTTCAGTTCACTGCTGACATTAAAAATATTTACAGTGTAATAAATGATACAATAACATAAGCATAAAAAGACACATCTGATGTTTGTTTGCATTAGAAACAAAATATGAACAGAATTTGGCCAGGGAGCAAAACTTTGTTATTTTATCCAGCGTCTGCATTTTACAATGGCCGTATTTGAAAGTGCTTTTTGTGTCTCATTTGAACGAGCTGAGTGTGTTATATATGTACACGTACAATGGTGAGTGTGTCATTAATAGGCCGGACTTCAGAGAAAAGGTAGAAATCCTCCAGATGTTTTGCAGCTGGATGGATCTGGTAGTGAAGATCTACACAGCATCTGTCACGGGCGAACATTTCTAATCTGTCCTGAACATTAGGCAGAGAGCACTAAAAACCCATCACTGGCTGCATGTGCTGCTCTAATCTCACCACAGGCTCTGCATTATAACTTGGAAAAACAGACCTATTAGTAACAATTTAACAGCAAGGATGCCACTTTAACCACAGCATTCTGCGACGAGTTCTAAAAGCCTTGACTTATAACAAAATAAAGGCTAAAAAAGTAAGAAAGAAAAACAAAGGCTTGAAAGCAAACAGGGGTTATAAGGCAGGAGAGCCTGGGGCTGTAGAGGAGGCTTTGAACTCAAAGGTCCAGCACAGCTTAGTGAGGTCAAGAACTCTCACACAACACATTCAGCAAACAAAACAAGGCACCAAAATGTATAGATTTATTATATTTGTTATGTAAATTATTTACAAACAATGGCATTTTTAGAAACTAGAACTCAAAAGATGAACAAATCAACCCTGAGTAACCCTGGCTTCTCTATTGTGTTTGGCTGTTAGTTTCAGTTTTTAGGAACTATTCCAAGGTGACCTTGATCTATTGAGATATTTGGTTCCCTGGGTTCATGTGCCTAGTTACAAGGCAAAACACATGCCCCATGAACTGACCCTGTCCTCTCTGAAAGGTTTGAAAGGAAAAGAACACCAATCCTCTGGGGAACGTTTTGACTAACAAGAAAACTGCTGGCCCAAATCTCTCAGAAGTGCTGTGTTTTCCCACTGGACCACTTTCAGCTTAATAAACATCTTAACTAGCCAGAGATCCCACGGGAGCTGCTGGGAAATCCTCTGGGCAGCCAGAACTCAGGAGTTGGCCCTTTATTACATCCAGGTGGCTGTTAAAAATGCTGGCCAGCCATAAATGTCCAATAAAATGCAAGTGGCACCTACAGGGGTGGACAGGGTCAGTGCACCTGTCTGTAGACGAAAGCTCTGTGCTCTCGCTCTCCTGAGGCTGACCAGTCTGATATCCTGTTCTTTGGTGCCACAGCAGTGCCAGCCATATGGCAGCCCAGAACGGAACTTACCTAAGTCCATATTCAGTCTGTCTGTCTGACAGTGTAGAGTGTGTCAGTACTGCCATTACAAATCATCACAATGGTGTCTAAACACTTACAGTAGATGCTTTACAAGTTGTTTATTGTATATATTAAATTACTAATTACACAGTAATTTAATCTTAAGCTATCAGCTGTTTTTTTCTTTTTCTTAATACTTGATACATACCCGTTGTAGCAGTGTAAAAAGCAAGTACATCAACATTGTTGCCACATTTCAGTTCCAAATAAAAAACCTAAAAGCAAAAATTAGTTTTTTGAATGATGTAAAAAATATGTTGTTAATTCAAATGAAATCTAAAACATTTTAAAGCCTTGATTACATAATTCTGAGTTTGAAATAAGTGAAAATCCCAGAAGTCCTATCTAATTAGCTGATGTTTGTTTATGGCCCTTTAACACACAAGTGACCGGTGGCAGCAGCCTCCCTTCATCTGTCCAGTCTGCTCTGTGTCCAAAGGGAGAGCTAATTGTCCCGCAGGTTGTGGAAGGACGTGGACGGTGTATTGTGCCTTTGATCTAACATGAAAGGAGTTAATTGATTTCTGTGTTAGGGGCAGTCTTAAGGTGGGGTAGGGGCAAAAAAGATGCTTGCCGGTCATTTCACAACATGTGCCAAAATATCTAAGAGAGAAAAAAAACGGGAGTGAACGAAGAGAGAGATCACCTCACACCCAACTCCATCCCTGCTCAATTACAATAATTTGACTCACATGGGCCGCCACAAGAGGAGGAGGGGATCCTGGTCAGGGAGATCACTCATCTTACCCCTGGCTGAGGTATGGTGGGGTAGATTTGATGTGCTGCTCCCCTCAGTGTGCTGCCCAGGGGCTTGTTAAAGTACTGACGGACAGAAGACCACACTTCTTCCTGTAAGAGTCACTGGGGCAAAGAAACACTTGCTTACGTCAACAAGAAAAAAAAAAAAGAGGGGGTTAGAGGGTTAGTTTGAACAAAAACAGCTTACTTTTGATTGAATGCAAAAATAAGTTAAATGCAATAAAACTGTAAAACTGTAAAATAAAAAAAACTGTATAAGAATGTATATAAATTGTAGATGGGTTTGATTGGTCAAAAACAAAAAAAAACATTTTAAACAAAAATACACATTAGACCTGACTAACTGAATAGATTAAGCTCCACTGTCGCTTTTCAGCAATTCTAAAAATCTCCTTTCATCTTTAATCTAAAATTTTCTCCAACATATATTCTTACGGTTTTCTTTACAAGTAAGCTTTACTGCCAGAAATAGCACTTTGTTCATGTTTCCTGTATCCTACCTACCATTAGGTGTAGTTAAATCTTCCAGAAAACATGTCTGTCCATGTGATTTGCTGTTCACCTGCCTGGGAGTCTGTTCTGCACGGGCCCAGGTCCGGTATGCACTGACAGGCCTCCTAGCTTCACTTTTTCACCTCGCTGTGTCTCTGGTCACCCCAGCTCAGGGGAAGCAGGGCTGTCAGAGGGAGAGTGGCAGGCTAAGCCCGTCTTAACACAGCACCTCAAACCACCTCATAAATACAGGCTTCCTTTTCCAATTTCCAAGCAGTCCATCCACCTCTGTCTACATGCTTCCACACCGCTCCATGTCATGTGCTGGGGTGTGAGTTTAAAAATGACCACGGGACATCTGGCGGACTCTCTGAGGGTGGAGCTTTGATCTGTGCCTCTGCTCTGCAGTTCAACTTGACTTAGGAGGGCCAAATCATCTACAACACAGCGGCGAGGTGCATTAAGTGGGCCGGAGAGATTGGATGAGATAGCAGGGGAGTTTAAAAGATGCCTTAAAACATGTCTGCCATATGTCAAAATCTTAGATCTACACCAGACCAGACCGCCCCAAAACAATCCTTCAGCACTTCAACTGCAGCTTACACAGTCCATGGACCAGAATTGTGTTTCTGTTTTTATTCTTACTATATCAGAAAATCAACATGAAAAGAACATGAAGCTTTTTGATTAAAAAAAAAAAAAGCTAAATAAATAAATATTAATATTTATTTTAATTTAAAAATATGTTTAAGCTAAATTGAAAACTGGATTATTTTTTTTTAATGCTGCACTGACAAATCAAAGGTTGTAGAGAAAGTATATGACTTTTAGTGATAAGAAAAACTATATAAGACTGAACACTACCATACATTAGCATTGGCTTGTATGGCCCGCTGTGACAATCTGGACACAGTACATAGACTTTCTGCACAGCAGGGGAGGCTGTCGCTGTGCTTGAGAGCAGCACTGATGTGAGTGTCACCTTCCTGCAGGAGTGTGAAAGCTGGTCCCTCTGCAGAGATTCCTCCGACCGTCACTCTGATCCCAGCAGCAGAACAGAGACTAGATGCAAACGCTGCTCACTCACACAGCAGTTGTCATGTGCTGTACGCTCCACTAAACACCTGTGAATAACAGAAGGAACTTAGATAACAAAAATCTGCACTGTTGGCAGAATGTAGGAGTTCACAAACTTAGTGGCATGAGATCCTAATTAACAACAAACGAGTTTCTCAAGTGTGTCGAAAGTTGTGTTCTGTATTCAAGTGTCATTTTGGCAAACAAGAGGAGGCAGTGTAGTAGTTATATAATTAAACTGAATAATACTATAAGTGTGTTTTTAGTTTTATTCAGAAAAGTGGAAAGCTAAAAGCTGACTTTTCTTTTACTAGTGCAAACAGACTTTGAATTTTTCTATCTACATGTCGACTGTAGTGCAGTCTGAAAGCTCTGCTCTGTCTTGCTTCGTGCTGTTCATGAAGTTTGTGCCAACAGCCTTTTTAGTTTTATTCTCACTGTCAACATGGACTAAAAATATTAACAAAAGCAAAACATACTTTTTTATTAATTAATGTTTAGTTTCAACACATAGGTACATTTGGTAAAAAAAATAAAAAAAGTTAATTTTATTAATTCTGTCGAAAAAGTCACAATCCCAGATTACAAATGAAGAATTATTTAAACACTTTTATTGTAAAAACTGAACAATTAAAAATACCATAGCTTATATTTTGTACACAGCAGTTTTTATAAGACTATTAAATATATTTTCAGAATTACAGTACAGTTCTTTATTTATAATTTGTCACACTGTAGAAATCTATGGTGCCACTCATTGTAGGATGTCAAAAGACAATGCTCCGCTCGGTGGTGAAGTTGTATTGAAACTGCATAAGAAAAAAGAAAAGACCAAAACAGACACATTCAATTCTGTTGTCAGCAAAACATCTGTGGAATTCATTAAACATAACCATAGTTAAGATATATTTGATGCCTCATTAAAATACTGATGTGACTCGCTGAGGTGACAGGGCTAAGATCAAAATGGTCAGAATGTAACAAAAAGGGAAAGAGAAAAAAATACTGCCCTCTTGTGGTTTTTCATGGACATAGCTATTTAAAAGGCAAGCAGCGAGTAGAGATATTGAAACAAGGCAATGTTTTATACATAAATACAAAACATACATAATAACTTAATTTATAATTAATTTTAGTTATAAGTAAAGTAGATGTAATGCATTCCTAACTGACAAGGCAAACATTATTAAAGATAATTTAGTAAATAAATGAGTAGTACCTAACAATTTGTGATAGCAGACATGTTTTGAACATGGTCTCCTGAGTATTTTAAAATACAATAGCTTATTAGTATTATGGGCTAAAATAATTTTGAATATTAGCCAAAAAAACATTATGAAAAAAAAAATATATAATTACATAAAAGGATCAATAAGAACAACCTAACAGCATACAGTTGTATTACTGCAGCACAGCACTAGGTGATGCTATATGATCACTGAAATAAGTTTCTGAATCTCTAACAAAAGTCAATGAGACACAATGGCTAAAACTGGGTTCCTCTACTGAAACAACCACCGAGCCTGATTTTCATCGATTTTAGCTGCAACTT
The DNA here is from genome assembly GCA_024349245.1 of Neodontobutis hainanensis. Taxonomy (NCBI): domain Eukaryota; kingdom Metazoa; phylum Chordata; class Actinopteri; order Gobiiformes; family Odontobutidae; genus Neodontobutis; species Neodontobutis hainanensis. The sequence goes on along the minus strand of JALDNG010000043.1, from coordinate 5,298,068 downwards.
ACCCAAAAGCTGTCACTTATCACAAGCCTGTTAGTTGTGAGAAAATTTCAGCCCCCTACCACACAAAAAGCGGTCTCAACATCTGGCACGGTAAATAAATAATCCAGTGTGTATGTGCGCGGATGATGGATGGGGGAATGGGGTGTTATCAGGGAGAGCATGTATCAATGTCTGCCAGTTTTACACACAGGCTGACAGGACAGTGACACACTAGAACATGGGCGGCAGTCACCCAGACGAGCCCAGCTTCATTTCCTGTCCCTGCTGCACTGCCAAAAATATGTGACATGTTGTCTTCATTAATTCCACCTCTATTTGGAGCTCTCCCTCACACACCTCTCACATTGCCCTGTACACTACTGTCCCTCTATACGTTCACAAGGAAACACATGCATCCTGCGGCAGAAAGACATGCACTAAGGTAACTCCCGAAAAAAAGCTGGAAAGCCATCACACATAGGTGCTAATGAAAATCTTGTCATGTATGCATACACACTTCTCTCCACCCTAGCACACTCCCTCTGAAAATCATTAGCCAGCCGCCAACAACATTTTTCTGCAGAGCAAACTACATAAAGATGTCACTTTAAATTGCTTACTAATTAACACTTAAAAAGACACAAATTAGATATGCGTGGCTAAAAGCAATTATAATATCCGCAAGTTTTGTGAGTCATTTGGGAAATGAAAAGAATGCCTAATTGCTGGAACCAACATCATCCGAGACATGGCTTAAGTGATGCCTGTTAGGAAATGGTCTTATCTACAACTGGAGCTGTGATTACAACACTTTTCCTCAATTACATGTGCATATGGAGAGTTCTTGAAAATACATCTCTTTTATGAATCTATATTTTTAATGGGATTTGAAATAAGGCAGTCTTCTGTGCAGGAGATGCTTGCGGCTTTTAAGAATGGATAAAGCCTGCTACAGTAAGGCACGGACAGTGACCTCTTCTGGGCAATAAAAGGAGAAGCCAATGTGAAACCTAAAATTAGACTGCAAAAATGACTTTTGTTATATATTATATATATTTTTATATATTTCTGAAAATGCAATGACAACTTTGCGTTGACCAAAATTTGGCATTTTGCTCTTTTAAAACTTTACAAATATTCTTCTTAATGAATTTCACATTTGTCTTTTTAAAAACCGTTTTACTGTATCTGTGCACCTCGTTTGTATGAATAACATTGACAATGCTTCCTTGTGTCTTGCAGATATCATCACGGGATAATAATAAGAGGAGAGAAGTAAAAATAACACAATGGTGAGGGATGTTTCCACTTGGAAACTAATTATCAAGCTAAGCTGTGACTTCATTCTCATCAGCCTGGCCCCACCATTAATCTTGTGCTGTCGTCCACTTCACTAAATCCTGTGTGTTACACTATCTCACATTTACTTCATCAGCTCCAGCGCGGCTGTAATTAATGATTTCTCATGCCCTTCCCTTCGCTTCCCCAGCTCAGCTCACCATGTGTCCTTCTGCTAATCACACTCTTAGAAAAGAAAGGAAGCAGGAGAGAAGACAGCGGCGCATGGGATGAGCAGCCAGCCTGTCTCCAGCCTGGACACACACATACAGTACGTAAACATACACAAGCTACCATTAATACCTGTGCTGACAATGAGCTTCATTCAGATGACCATATGACAAGATGGCGACTCTGTGTGATTTGGATAGTATGTGACAGAAGACAGAGGCAGAGTGCAGAACAGACACCCAGTTTGATGAGGGAGTGTTTGCTCTGTAACACATCTCAAACCCAACAGCACCTGTTCTTTTACAGTGGTCTGTCACTTCCTGGCAGTTCTGATACCAAGATACCGTGCTAATGAGAGAGAAGGGGGGTTGTCACTCTCTTTAAAGCACACACACCGCCTCACACATGCCGAGTGGCTTTCTTTCTTTCCCTCACAAACACAGGCTTTAAAACTGGAGTGCAACACCAGTGATTTTCTTCCTACAAATGCCTGCAGGCTACAGTGTTTTATCAGAAATGAGGAGGTATTTGTAGCACTTGTATTTGTTCTGTGTGATCTCGAACTTCCTCACTACAATTGCTTAAAAAGTTAAACAGAATCCAGTCATTGTTAAGAACAAAAAAAGTTGTTCGTAGTCTGCAGCGGAGTGCTAGATTGAGCTGTTCCGAGAGAAGAATTGGGGAGTAAAAGTCAAGTGTTTTGGAACAGGAGTCGAAGCTTTTAAGAGAGAATGGCTGCCTAGCCTGGCCCTGCTTTTATTCAATTGGGGCTTAGTGGAGCCAACAGGGCCTCGCTGTCTGAGACACTTAATTACAACCCCAAGACCATTTGCTTTGCATTCTGGGCCAGCGGCGTCAGTGGCAGCCGAGCGTTGCAGCCTCTACTCACTTCCTCCTCGATCTCTGCCAGGGATTTGATCGTAATGCCCATTAAATTGACTTGCTGCATCTGAAATCAAACGCAGAGAAAGGAGGGAGAAGAAGGGGGGAAAAACACACAAGAAACATGGCGGTTAGGCTCATGGCTAAGTAAGCATGCTTAAAATCTTTAATCCTCTCTCTGTGTGTGTCGATACAAACGGGGCTATAGTGACAACCGCCACCAGCCAGCCAAATGGACTGCATTGAGCCAGTTTTGCCTGACTGCACGCATTCATCATTCAGTCTTGAGGAATGGGAAGGAATCAGATAGGAAAGGTTGCAGCATTCCTACCTAATATTACATTACTAATAGAAAGGCAAAACTGTATAGCACCTATTACAGACAATGTAAAAAATTCTCTTGATGTTTTGAACAGTTGTACAAGTATTGCTGTACCTTATTTGGGATGTCATGAAACTTCTCAGAAACCACGAAGGGCACATCATCCAGAGCTGAAATGTAAGGAAAAAAAAAACTATTTCACTTATATGAAAAGAAATACACTGTATAATATTAACTTTTTCCTGATGCTGAGTTTTTCCAACACGACTAAATGTGGGATTATAAACCAGCAAAGCTATCAACATCCCCAGCCAGCCTCGACACCTCCCCTCCCCTGCTTCCGTCTATGGAGAGAAGATGAAAGGCTTTTTTATTCTCTGCTGTATTTGAGCACCTCCACTCTCTCCTCCAGCCTGGCCCTTCCCAACCCTCTTCCAGTTTAATTACTCTTGATTATTCCCGATTCCGTCTTGTCTGAGAGATGTTCACCCCTGAAACAAAGGCACGCTCACACGAACACAGAAAAGCGGAAAGAAGAGAGACAAAACATTCACCAGATATCAAATTTGCATGAAAATAAGCCACACTGTTCAGGCGGCAAAAAGTGGATTGAAATGAGGACTTGCCAAGAGCGTGGTGGTATAATTAGCATTTGACCAAACAAACGAGCTTCAACAGAGCTATAATTAAGCAGGCCTGTAATTAAGTGTATGCCCTTTATCATAATGATCGTGGTTAAAATGGTGTGATGGCTGCCAGTTGATTATTAATGGTGCAACCCCGTACTGCATGCATCCTGCACTGGAATCAAGGTGTCACGACTGTCAGGCTAGAGAGCAGCCCTTTGTTTATAAAATACATTAGGGTCCAAATTAACACAGGGTGACAGGGGACACAAAGCCCCTCGCTTTCCCGACTGAAGGGAAAACTGCAGCTGCTCGGCTTCATTATAAAACTCCAAATCTGGAGGCACAAAACTTGCCTCTGCGGCTGGCTTTCAAAATAAAGCTTCATATATCAAAAGGCCAAGCTTCAAACTGGTGTTTCTTACCCCTATGTCCTTCAGGCCGTTGGCAAAGGAAAAGGAACTCATAAATGTAAGCCTAAGCACCTTATGAGTCATCGTTCTGGAGCTCTTTTGGTCTTTCCAGTTCGTAGCTAAATTTTAAAGTATGACATTTGAAAAAAATCCCTTGCTTTGACAATTAGTGTGACTTACTTTCTTTTCCTGGCTATGACATATATCTTTGCATTCCACAGAAGTGTAGAACAATGTGATCTTTGTAATCTAAGCGTGTCCCTCACCTTATGACCACAGGAAAGCTTTTTAAATTTCTTCCCTTCCTGGACTGTCATCATCTCCCACAGCAAATATATAAAACAGTAAAAGAAACAGAAGTTGGTGGCTTAACTTGGCTAAACTTTTACTTACCAACTGAGAGTAAACATGTGAACCTTAAACTGCAAGCCAGACTAACTGAGAAAAGCACAAGTGGCCAATAACAACTGAATGAACAGGGACACACCCATGCTAGGAACACCAAGACCAGGGCAGAATACGTTTGACTCAAGCAAACAATGTGAAGTAGAGATTGTAGCTGCTGATGGATCTCCATGGCACAGATGGATGAAGGCACAGAGCTGAAGGCCAGAGAGCTTCTTTATTGCTCAAGGATTACATTTAAAACCAGATCTTACTTTGTATTCCACCACCATCTATACTACACCGGCTATCTTGCATTCAGACAAATGGTGAGGCTCTGGAGATGACTTGGTGCGCTTTGTGGTTGGAAATGGATGCTTTGCCATGAAAGAATCAGGAGGTCCAAAGGGCAGGAATAATGTAAATCCAATTTTGTGACCAGAAATATGAAGCATGTTCTAGTTGCTCAAATGGTGAGGCTACAGTCCATTAAGTCACAAGTGTATTACAGAGCGAGGAACTGGGTAGTTATTTGGAACTGTGTGAATGGAGTCAATAGGAAAACATCTGGCAGGACTTTGGTACAATAATGATGATGATGATGGTGGTGCTGGTGGTGAGCACAGAGGTGGCGTTAAATAAGGAGGACCCTGCGGTTTGAGTGATTGTAGTGTAAAGAACGGAGTCAGCACAGGCCCGTGTGGATCATTGCCTTATTAATGGCTCCGTCAGGTGCTATGAGCAATGGCTGCATTGTCATCTCCAGCCCCTGGGCACAGATGAATGGCTGTTTCAGGGCGGGAAGGGCTCCCTCGTACGCTGGGCTGAGCACTAATCCCTCACTCGTCCATTGTTGGATGCACTGTCACCCAGGACTTCAGCAGCACCGTACATTGCATTTGCAGCGCTCCAACAGACACGGCCATGTGCGCGGCGTACGCTCCCGACTCACAAACACACTCATAAACTGCTCTGACTTGTGCTCAGACACTGACTGATGGAAAAATATGCGTGGGTGATCGAGCATACACCATATTACCTGAAGTGTAACACTTTAGGAATGTTGATGAACTTTTATTTTACACTTCACTAATTCCCCAGGGTTGCATTGATCTCTGTCTAGTATGATTACCTGGGTGAATCCTCTTTGCACCAAATTAAATAAGAAAGTCAACAGCAGACCCATTATGTGAAGTGAAGCATCTTAACATTTTCTGCATAATTTTCTACATTGAAATCATATAAAATGTGGAAACTTGCTAAAATAAAAAAATGGAAGCTTATATTTTTCATATTCCAAACAACAGCATCTTGGCTTTCTCAAGGTGTGCGCTACGTAGACATTGCTAGACCTTTCCTGTCGGTGTGACTCTCAATTTGAGACGATTCTTTATGCAGACCATGGAAATGCTATTCTAGTTGCAGACCGCGCTCTCTGTCACCTCTGCAGATAATGGTGAGTCGCTGAACAGAGAGCTGGAGGAGGACCCCCTATGCCCACTCACAGCCCTTAGCCCCACTCTGACATGAGAAATAGTGCCCAGGCCTGACAGCATCTCCGAGACATATTGTAGTTTATTTTGTCGCCCGGGCATGCCATCTGTGCCATTCCAGTGGAGGGTGTGTGTTCAGGCTGCTGCTGCCGGAGCGGTGCGAGGCTCTGGGTCCCTCAGTAGATCTGCAGCCACGGCAGGTCATTAGTCAAATTGCCTAATGAGAGAGAATACAAATGGCCCCCTACCCTGACAGGAGGAATTTTGGAGGTGTCAGAGCTCCTGACCCGTGCTATGAGAACAGATGATCGTGAGTTGCTATTTTGAGATTCATTTAATGACTGTGGCTCTATGAAATCCATTTTTTTTTCTTTTATCTTTTTGCTGCTTTTTCAAGCTCTCCCGACAGTAGGGCAGAGGGGAAAACTTTTCAACAAGAATGTGGCAATGTATCTTTTTAATTATTTAAATGTTGACTGACTAGTCAAGTAACAAGCTAAAAAAAAGTCTTAAAATAACATATTAAAACAGATGACGGAAATGATTTTTCTCAATGAAGTTTATACACATTACAAATATTATTTTTTTCTGTTTAGTATGCTGTTTTTTTCCAGTCTGTTGCAAACACAATCTTTTCAGGCAACTCTCCTGACAGCAAGTCTTCACATTAAAATATTAATCTGCTCTCATCATTTAATGTTACAAAAATGGAAACAAACTTAAATGTTTTAATGCTAAGTGTAGAAAATGAATGTTAATATCCCTTTATATTTAGGAAGTGTGTGAGATGTAAGCAAATTTCAGTATAAAACCAAAGCACAGTTGGTTATTTGGTTAATACATTTTTAATACATTTTCTGATTATGCTTTTGTTTTTTTAAATATCTCCAAATAAAAACATGTCATCAGTAGCAGTCATACAATAAGGCCATTTTAAAAACCTAATAATTTTTTTTTAATATTTGTCCAAATCAGAGTGAGGTGGCATGCTAATGTAGAATGACCCACTTATTTTCCATCTGTGACAAGCAGTGCTTGAAATCTGCTTATGGGTAGGGAGCCAGGAGGCAGTCCCAGTCGGCGCTGGTCCATCAGTCTTCCAGAAAGTGGGCAGAGCCAGCAACACCTATGGTGAGTTGGCCACAAACACTGCTGCACAACACAGTGCTGTGAGAAGCTGTGGACATGTGGGAAACTTTTCCTTTGCATATTGTGTGACTGTATATTGTGCCTGGATGTAGAATAGGCTGCGTATTGTAAGCTAATAAATTCTACGATAAGTTTCCACAATTAAAAGCTATTTTAATTGTTCATTTTTATCCCCCGGAGCGCCTTTTATTTGGCAGGCGATTGTGAACCCTCATGAAATTAAATGGACAATCAGACTTTAATCAGCAGCATAGCGTCTTTTAAGACATTGCCATGGCACTGGCATTAATCCCCAGCTGTGGCTGCTGGTAAATGTGAAGCAGAATGTGTGTATAAATGGGGTACGCCTCTCTGGACAAGTGTAAAAGCTGGCAGAGGGCTGACAGTAAATTGCATGTGCCGGATGGGACACAGCAGAAGGCACAATTACACAAATCCCCTCTTAATTAGCGGTTCTGTGGGCAAACTAACCCGTAATGATGCGAGGGATGTGGCGAGCCCCAGAAATTCTAACAAGAAACACTCTGCAGCGCTGAAGCTTGGGTCATATGGCCCCAGTTCCCCTTGTGTCGTGACTGACACGTGATCCGTTTTGATCAGTGCAGCTGTGGGACATGAGTCCAATGCTGCCCTGCTCCCCATAACCCTTAGCCCTCACTGAGCTACTTGCCCTCTGGACTGTGAGTAAAGCAGCGTGCCCCGGGTGGTTGTGGGTGGCATTATTAAGTTCTCCATGCTCACAGTACCAGGCAATGTAAAGTGGCATCTCACACAGTGAGTAATGAACTGTGCCAAAGCGGAAGCAGGAGGGATGACAGCCAAAGAGGCCTCCTTGGCAGCCACTAACCTGGGCATCCACCAATTTATCATCCCTGAGAACCAATCCACCAATGCTGAGCTGCCATTTGTCATTAATTATGCTAATAAGGACACCATTACTCTCCAGATGAAATCGGCCTCTGCCATTAGTTTCATGCATTTATTGTTTTGTACAAAGGCATTTGCTTATTACTTCCATTGTTTGGTGATTAGAAGAAGAATGTTCATTGCTTAAATAAAACTGTGGTCCATTGTTTTGTCCAAATGCCCTTTTCAGAAAAGCCTCAGACTTACTAGTATACACTAAATGAGTCTTTAGGAATGACAAAAGGTCTGTTTTTTAATCATGTACTGTGACCACAGAAATGGCCTCATCTATGTAAAGATGCTGATGTGTTTGAACTTTTTCACAGCAGACTTCATGGCTCTAAGCAAACCCATGTGAACAGAACTATTTAATATAGCTTCTGGGAGCCCCAGATGCCCTTTTCCAAAACAACTTCATTCCCAGAATCTCATTGTGCTTTCTAAATCACACCACAGTATGTATTAGAAGATCATTAATTACAAACTTAACAAGTCAGCAGAGCCATTAAAAGATCTTTTAGGCATATTTGACCATAAATCTCCTTAAACTATATTTAATGACTGGATTTTTACGAAATATTTTTTATCAAGTTCTAATTAGATGTGTGATAACAAACCCTGCTGTACATGGGGCAAATGAGGGAACGCTGACAGGCCCATCCATTGAGGCTGTCCACGTCTGGACACTTAAACTAATGGAGCAACGCTTCTATCTCAAGGATGGATAGAACGCAATGAGGGATGAGACTCGAGAGTCCAGTCTGGCCCGTGAATGTAAAGCCATTTAAAGTCGCTTATTTGACTGTAATAAAGGGGCCAAAATGCCCCGGGCCCCAAGGCTCCAGGATTCCATTAGGATTTATTGAGGATTATTCTTCAAATATCTTAATGGCAATATCATACAGGGATTAGTCATGTTTTACTGACAGATCTCAAAAATGCATTCTGATATAAGTTATAACACAGTTTACTAAAACAAAAGCAATGCATAAGAGAAAAGTTTTGTCTATGTTTTTTGACATAGTGTTAGAACTAAAACTTGAATGAAATATATATCCTAATTATGATTAACACAGTGTTTTTGTAGTGTAGTTTGTCCTGTAAATATGCTATATCAAAGCTGGAAAATTTATTTCAATTAAAGTGTACATATGCAATTTTTCATCATTTGTTTTTTAAATTATATTCATGTCTTACCTTTATTCTACTGTCTTAGGCAAATAAATGATTATGAGATTGGTCATATGAGGCAAAAAAAACTATGGCTAAAAAGATCAAAACAATTTATTACTAATAATTACATTAACCAAATTCATTTTTGAATCTTTATTTGTGGAGTGAATTTAATCAAGGAAAAGCGTGTAAATTCTACGCTGCAGCTGAAGCCCTCTCTCCCTGTTTTGCCTTTTGCTGACCAGAGGAATTAAGAAGCAGAATGAGGGTTTTAAGAGCGTTCCTTTCATGTCTTGATGTAGGCTTTGGCATTACTTCAGACATCACCATCGGTTTGATAGTGATCCTGTTCCATCTAAAGTAAAAGCTTGGTTGTAAATCTGCCCATACCTCCCCCTATAACACTTCCATAAATGATTCATTCAGCAGAGTTTAGCTGATGCAAAACAGAATGTTAGCGAGTTGCCGATAGAACTGTGAGCTACGAGCCGAGGACCAACTCTGTTATTTAGTATTTTCATCGATCTGCAGTAGAGAAAAAGAGCATAGAGTAATAATAACTTTTGTGCCACTATCCAGAGGTCATGTTTTTTAATCCCTCAGCCTAAAGAATTGTGTTATTCTAAAATATAACCCCAGCAGTGCAGAAGCAGTTGAGATCCATCTTGGTTGGAGATAACAGCCGCCTGTTCTGCGCACAGCCTCGCCTACAACGACTACATTTGCAGATAAGATGGAACTTTTGTTTGAAACCTGATGAGAACCCTTTTAATGAAAGTGCTGCGCCAAAAATAATCTTTTTTCTCTATGTTAGTCAATCAAGAAATGATGTAGTTGGAGGGAAAAAGAGAGGAGAAAGAAAGTAATTTTGCATAATCAGTGAGCACCATCTGGAACAATTAACCAAATTCCACAGAACTCAGAGGATCAGTCATATTGGCTTATTAAAGATCCAGAATTATACAAGTAATAAATCCTTGGAAAAACGAAGCATACCCCTGCCTGTCACGACTATTTTAACTTCAAATACAGTGGAATACTTGATAAGGCTGAAAAGAGGAGATTAATATATGCAAATTATGTCGAGCATTTAAAAGCCCCCCAACAACTGTCTCGTTTTTTTTTTTCTGTCTCTTATTACAGGACTTTATGTTTTATTCATACACCAACTCACCTGTCATTTCATAAGCTATAATATTATGAGGGTATTATTAAACAGCATAAAGTGGAGCTTTAATTGGAAGGCTCCATTGCATTTTCCAATTATTTGCAGCAAATTAAAAGCAGATGCACATAGTTTAATAAGAATTCTAATATTGTTTCCTGAAAATCAAAAATCACTGTCATTCTGCCAAGATATTTTGCAAACCCAAGTTAATTTTGTGCCTTCTATTTTTTGTCCTCTGAAGGATGAACTGTCTCGTGTCTGTTAATTGAAGTTCCTCTAATGGATCGGGAAATAATTGCTCTTCATATTACGTTAGATCAGGGCCAATGTCAGGATTTATTTTTGATTAATGTGATAGATATGTAAATGTATTACTTTTATTATGTTTACTTTTTTTATCTGGTGGATGCCTGCTGAATTCTATATGTCGTTCTGTAGGTAATAGAGAGAGACACCCTGCCGCTGTCATCATTTTTTCAAAAAATACTTTTTATATTTAAAATTCTATCTGGCACTTTTCATGAAAGCAGGTTTAATTGCCTATTTTTATTTTTATTTTTTAAAACTGCTTTTCTGTCTGTCTATGTATAATAGACCTAATTGGCAAATGGGCCTGGCACAGATCAAAGCAATGATGGGGAGCAAAAGCAAAAAGGTTGGGGCCATGATAAAAACTTGATAACTTTTCAAATGAACCTGAACTGTCAAGTGAACGAGGGGCTGCAAAATAAATGTGAATTAGTTTTTAATATTGGGGTAATAAATGTCAAAGTGCTGGCGTATCACACATGTACATGATGTCAGTGCGGATGACAGATTTCCCAGACATGTTAGCTCTCCTCCCCTTCAACTCACTGGGTTTTTGTGTGTTGGCTTTTTGTTTTGTTGGGAAGTGACGGAGGGTTTAATCAAGAAAGCAGGCAATTCATCAATCCTAAAGAAGGCGCCTGTACAACTCTGACAGAGTGCACATGGTTTTAGACCAACTCGAACCTGGCCAGCTGTCAGCCCCCGCACACACATACACGCACACACACAAACACACACACACACATACACACACACACACACACGCACACACACACACACACACACACACACACACACACACACACACACACACACACACACACACACACACACACACACACACACACACACACACACACACACACGCACACACACACACACACACACACACACACACACACACACACACATACACGCACACACACACACACACACACACACACACACACACACACACACACACACACACACACACTCGCCAGCTACCGGCACTCCAACAATTAACACAAATAGGCTGTCAGCTACGACCTCACACTCGCTCTGCGCGCTATCACATTCTTAATGAAGGAAAGTTGTGTTCTCTCACATTTTGAGTGTGATGCTGCGAGCCTGAGGAGTCTTAAGCAATAAAACCTCTACTGATATTGTAACTCTATTATTGTGCTTTCTTTCACCTATAAAGGAACAGTAGAAACAAGAAGCATGCTTTTTCAACAAATGATGAGAACTGGCAGAGGGCTGTAGAGTATGCACATCTTCTACACTGTCACTCAAAGCTCGTCCCAGTGGAGGGATCTCACACCAAATGTCACGGACCATTCGGCTGTGTGTTAATGCCTGCTCCTTCAGGGCCACACTTGGCAAAGTTATAAAATGAGTGTCACGTCAAAGTAGTGATGTATTAATCATCTTTTGTCAAACATCTATATATTTGTAAAAAAAAAAAAAAGAAATAAAATAAAGCAAATGAAAGAATTATCCTTTTTACAGGCTTTCTATCAAAAAATCCAGTGAGTCCAGACATGAAACTCTTGTTGCAGTGCGTATGCAGCAGGAGGAATGTTCACCACATGGTGTCTCTCTCCAGCCGGATAAAAAGCAACCGCCTTTATTGGCCTTGTGTGCATCTTACACACTCTCTAAGACTAGTCTCTTAGTCTCTCAGCCCTATGGAGCTCAGAGTGTCACAGCTAAGCTCTGCTTCCCAAAGAATTAGCCATTTCTCTGTTTTAGTCATGGAGCATTGTACTACGGCAGAATTTCTCCTTGACAAAGCAAAAGGAATTTGTCCAGTGCTTGGTGTGCGCAGAATGTAAGTACAGCTTGTGATGGATCATCGTTGACAGCTGTTAAATGTTCTCTTGAGGGTAATGCAGGGCTCCTCTGGGAAGTCACGTTCAGATAAGTAAGGATCTAGAGTATGTGTAGATCAGCTATGAAAAGACCTGAATTTACTGCACAGCTCAAAGTGTTTGTAAAAGCGGCTCACCGTACAAAACTTAAAACAATGGATTTTGACTCACAATAAACAAAATACTGCTACTTAAGCAGTGTTAAACTTATTGTAGCAGGGATATTTCTCTCACTGTGCCTGTTGACGTGACTGTAAACACCACTAACCTGAAAGCTTAGTGTGTAAAATGCTTACCAGTCTTGGTATAACTTCCACTGGTCTGCCGTTCACAGTTTGGCCTGCTTGTGCTCTTTCTGCCATAAAAAAAAAAGTCACAAATAAATGCATTTAAAACCATACTCAAGATTCTTTAGCAACAATTAGAACAATGCTGCAGTGCAAGAGTATTGTAATGTCTAAAGGCCAAAAAGAAGTAAAAAATTAAAGTAACATGTGGTGCTCCAGCTGCCCACGGACTTCAGCAAATCTTTAAAAAGGGTTTGGAGAGAGAATCGTATTATTTCAAGAGGAACTGTGAGATTCCATTATTCAAGGGAAGTCTGCTTTACCGTTTCATGGCCTTGTATTACAGAAAACAGCACTGAATGCACTTTGTGCGCAGTTGAAGTTAACAAACCATATAAGATTGAAATCCTCATCAATCAAGCTATCATGAATTACACCCTGTGACTCACCCCTACGGATCGATAAATCCACAGCAAGCAGGGAAAAAAAAAAATCACAGCTTCACAAGAGCTGCATTGCATGATCTATGCTTTGAAGGTAAAATGAGCTCTAGGATTGCATTATAAAACAAATGGTCTCATAATGATAATGCAAAGTAGTAAACTGGAATTACTTGAGGACACACCATGCATAATAGTTTTCTGTAGAGGTAAGACATATTCATGAACAGACATTATAAGGACCAAACAGTTATTACCTTGTAAATAATATTGTGATTTGTGTTGTACTGTTTTTATGCTTTTGGAAAATTAAATAATTTAAGGAAATTTAAAAATCAAAAATCTTAAATTTAAGACTAGACAAGATCTGAGGGGAGCATTGTGTGAATTGTGGCGTTCCAGGCCTTATCTCTTCGGATGAGATAAATAAATGCAATAATTTCCATCAAGAGCAATAAAACAAGACTTCTGACAGGCTGTGGTATTTATGAGCTGAAGCTTGCAACTCAGATTTATTTGCAACGAAAGCGTCGACTTTTCTCCTCCTCATTTACATGAGCATTTGGCCATGTTCAATCCAGGCCAATGGTGAATTTTTAAAAGGTTGACATCAATCTTGTGGGGACGGTTGCCATATTCAATAGAGACTTTTTACCTTGCAAAGGTTGATTTCTTGCGCAGAAAGAGAAAGCTATCTTTCAAAGTATTCATCAATAATCCATGGACTGACAAAGTCGAAGGACAAGTGCTTGATATTCTGAGGTTTGTGAATTGTTTGTTGACTATAGTTTGTTGTGTACAAATGCAAATAACCTCCAAAGTGCAAACTCAACAAGTCCCTGGAGAAATGTGTTCATTCACTGTTTTTACAGGACAACCTCCAGAGTTCCTTTCCCATCTGTTTCAAACACAAAACTATCTCCGTCCAAATTGGTAATTTCTAAATACAATTTTAGGTGCAATAGAGAGACTAACATATGGTAAATCAATTACACAACTAATTCTTAAAACAAAAACATGGCAAGTGCATTGCTAATCAACAGCCGTGTTGGGCTCATATTATGTTGGCCACTGGAGTTTTGACAACAATTAATCCTCATTTCAGGCTAGGAGAGCCATACTGACACATATTCCTAATTTGAATATTCAATTAGTGTATAGGAGTAGGTCCTCATCAAATTATAGAAAAACTGGGAACATCAAAGATTTACACAATTACATGGCAGATAAAAAGTCTAATGTTCCTCTGAAATGTGCCAAACTTTAAATTCTATTATATATTATTATAGAACAAACCATGACAGAAAGGATTACTTGACAACATGAATTTTACTTCAAGATTTTTGGATGGGGTTCTTTATGTGGTTCCTTGTGGTGTAAAGAAAGGCACCGCAGCCGAGAGAAGCAGAGGAGACAGTGGAGGAGACAGTGGGGGCAGACGAGAGGCACTTGCTGCAGAGGTAAGATGAGGATGAGAGTAATTTTACTGCGATACAGAGAGCTGGAAGCTCTTGTTTTGACATACATCCAGCCTATCCTGTGACAACATCTCTACACTTTCTCTATGTGAAGATGGTGCTGCTTTGTGGGAGCTGCTTCCTCAACCATCATTATCCTCCTTTAAGCTCTGTGTCAGGTGAAGAAGAAAGGATCTCTCTGGATTTTGTGACAAATCATAGAACATTTTTTTGTCCATTGGCCATCACATCTTAGCTGATCACTCGATCATTCCTGGCATCATTCTGGGAATGTTCAATTGATCTGAGTACTTTTTGCAACTTTTCTGAACACAACAAAGAAATAAGTGAGATTGTGTTGGAAATGAGTGTTCTCCCAAACTTCAGATAGTAGCTCAGTCAGGCAGCACACTGACAGTCACCGTGTCATTTTCTCTCAAGAGTCATGTGCACTGGGAAGTCTTGGTTAACCAGCAAGCTATGAAAGCTGATACAATACTCCTGCAGAGTTGCACAAATATGTGGAGTGTCAGAGGCACATGACAGTGCAATTCAAGACGTATTGATATGCATGTCAATTCTGACACTGATGACTCTCTAGACTTTACATGTTAAAGCAAAAGTCTGTTAGACAGATAAAAGGATCCTTGGCCTTGACATTTTTATCACTGTACAGTTTGATTTAAAAAGTCTCTATGTGTACAATAGCCTATTATTTTAAGAGAAATGTCAAAAACCTTGATTCTGAGTCAATCTAAAGTAATTGCAATATTAGGACAAGGCTAATTTATGCTAGCAGTCACTGTAGAGGTCAGATATCAGCCTCAGCAATGACAGTTTTATCAGGAGAATAAATGGCAGTGTTGGCCAGGGGAAGAAAGGAGGGGGATACTTTACTGGACACATTAAAAGGCTGACCGGATGGTGTGGCTTTTTCACATTATAAAGTCAGGCAGTGGAGATAGGGTCTGTCTTGACAGAGAACAAGCTAAAGTGGTTGACATCAAGCTGCAGCTATGAATCAAAACAGAACACTGTCGCCAGCTGAAATCCTGGAGACAAAGTGGATAAAGATGCATAAAAGGCACACAGTTCAAAGAGGCTTAAAAGTGCAGTGCAGGGCAAGTGTTAGTAACACCTTTTAATAACTGCACATAGTTAACTCTATAAGAGAATAGGCAGTGATACCTTATTGATATAATTGATGCTGAAGTTAAAATTGAAAATCTGATTATGTACTAATTTAAATAGGAGTATTGATTAAATTACTAATTATTAAGTCTTACTGTGTATTTATTTTGAAGAGTTCCTTGAGCAACTAGATATCTGAACTAAAGTGGGAAGAAATATACTCCCAGATAGTCAACAAAAGTAAATATTTGAATGCAACACCTTAGCCACAGCACAATATCTGTGTCTGTGTGCATCTCATAATGATGCAACAGCGCTGACTGCAGCTTTGTACTGCTTAAAAAACTGATTTGTGGTTTACTTTTTGTACGCTGCTCTAACAAGCTCTAGCTGCCTGAGGCAATGTAACATTTGAGAGGAATCACTGCAGCTTTCAAAATTATAAGGGTCATTAAAAATTTACACATTATTGACTGTATTTAAAACATCTTTTCCACTGACTGTAAAGAGCACTTAAATTTAAGAGGTGCTATTCTCCAAAGGCCATAAAGTTGTTATAGATAGCCAGTAGGAGGCTCTTGCTTAATATAAATAAAGCTTCGGAAAATGAAAGTGCACAGACACTGCAGCAAGGTATTTAGTTTTAGGTGTGTAAAGCTGGTGTAACTATAGACAAATGGTAGATAAACAGTCAAAGAAGTGCCACTGTCTACATAGCGCTCAGTCTTGTCCTTATGTGTCAGTACTAGTAATAGATAGAAATGCTCCAAAAAGAAGGCTCTCCGACTGTGGGATGAATTTTAATGTTAAGACAAAAACAGCAGCCTGTGATCTCAGCAGGCATTGGGAGGATGGAGGATGTGTTGCTGAAAGGTGCAATTTATTCTAACCTCTGAGCCTGACCGACTTGAAAGTGGGCTTCAAAAGAACTGAGGATTACTGGTAAGAGTTGGGAAGCATCTCACCATCGCAATGATCATCAAAGAATACTGACCAGTGACATTCTAAACAAAACCTCCCACTCTGCTTAGTTTGAATAGGCGTTTTGAATTCACAGCTGCATATTTATTATCTGATCTAAAATTTAAACCGCTGTCATCCCGAGCTTAGGCCTGTGGTGTGTTTTAACTAATGTTTAAATATCCGGGTGCAGGATGGCAAAGCATGGCACTTGAAGCTGGCGATGCCTTCAGCGGCCCGTGCCAAGCTTCCCTCTTCACAGTGAAGGAGTCTCAGTTGTTTATTTACAATTTGCTCTGGAAATCCCCAGTTCTTCGTCACTATAAATAATTGAGCTGTTTGATCTGGACATAGTACAAAGGGTTGGTGCTAAGGCGGAGGAAGCCTGAGCAGAATGAGCCAAGGGGGGACACACTCACTCTGGCATGGCGGATGATCTCCGAGCTCTCCTCCCTTCCTCTGCAGCTGTCGCTCCCTCTCCGGGCTACATCTCCTCCTCTTTGTCTACACAGTACAACACTCCTGTCACCACAGTCAGAGAGCGACCTGCCTGTGCCTCCCGGGACACAGCACAAATAGCAGGAGTTTAGCCCTTATTGAACTCATGTTCTTGTTCAGGGGATCCCGTCTAGTTAGCCTGTCTCCCCGGTTCACCCTCTCTACCTTGTTGTCCAGCCACAACCTTTACAGCAGATTGCTCGGGAGTGATCAATTGCTTGTGTCTTTCTTGTTGTACATATGGTACAGCAAAGCAGCTCATGAGTACACTGACTGTGAAATAACAAATAGAGAGTGCAAGGAAAGTTAAACTTCAGGAGGACCTTCTAAATGGTGCAAAACTTTCAACATAGTCTCAAGCCATAAAGTTTATAGCAATTTTGAGATATGTTAACTAACCCACCTGCTTTCCTCCTCAAGTCACTCAGTCTTTGCTAAAATAAACTTAGAGTTAGGACTTAAGACTTAGATTGAGGCAACACCTGGGTCCGGTGTGTTTAAGATGGGAAGGATGTGTTTAAATTTAAGCAATGGGACATTTTTGTTGTGCACAATTGTGCCCAGTCCTCACAGACTTGACAAGGCCAACCAACATAAGAGAGATACCTCCAAAATGAATATAACATAAATAATAAAGTTAATCCCTACAATAAATGGGATTAAGCGTTTTTTGTCCCATGCACTGTCTATGACTCTTGCCTCAAAATGAAATTCGTCCTTGACTAAATCACACAAACAGGTACACCTTCATATCTGCTAAAATCAATTGCAAAAGGCACGAGACCCAACTGGGCACAAAGCTAGCTCTGTCCTCTTTTTAACTGAAATTTAACATACAACATGAGTATACCATCATCATGTTTGCATTATTGACTACCTCCTATTTCCACTGGTGTTTATAGATTGTAACAAAGCCTGATAGAGTGTCTGATAGTGCTAACTTTACACTTCCAAATCTTTGAGCAAAAAAAAAGTTACCATAAAAATCTAATGACAAAGCATACTAGTGCACATTGTCCCAGTTAAATATTTGAGCCTATCTTCTGGTAACTAAAGAAGGCGGATCCTCTAGCTCACAATTTTGAATAGAAACATTAAATATGCATGCATAATATATTTGCATATGAAAGGATAAGTTGTGTAACTAGAGGATTCCATGCTTTCATGACTAATTGACAAAATAATTTACAACGAGTGATAATAACAATACCTTGCATGTTGGGCCTGGGTCCCACTGTCAGCTGTGTTAGATATTTGAAGGGAATGTGGACAGATGTCTCCTACTCGATACCATAGCATCAAATTATTCACCTCACTGTGTAAAGTGGAACAAAAACATACAGTTGACATTAATAACGCTTTGTGTAATCTTGTTTTTTTACATGTAGGTAAAAGTGACTGATTAGAAGAGTATTTATTTATAGCGTTACAGGGCTCACCCGATACAGGTGTAGTTAACAAGCTGGTACTTTGACTTTGCCACGATCTGGATGTCATACACAGCTGTCTCGGCAGCGGCGCGAGGGCTGACTTTCACACAGAGCCTCCTCTTCCTCGTGGCAGTTTCCTCTGATGAGTCAGGTGCACGAGTGTTTCAGACAGCAGCCGACAGTGAGGTATCCTGTTATTTCTGTCACTGAGTTTGAGGCTAAAATAATATCTATAGACATTTCATACTTTACGGGGGAGACATATGTCTATATACAGTCTTGCTAATAATTTGTTCACTTGACGATTAAGTCATTACCAGTCGTAGAATAAGAGATGAGCTAATATCAGCAGCGGGTGACTTACTGTGCTCAAAGGGAAAGAACTGGGCATTGGAAAATAACAAAATTCACATACATTATTATCATTTTTATCATTTTAGGAGGTATAAAATGACACAGGCAAGTGAATCCTCCATCAGCTCTAGTAGACAACAGGGATTTAAACTGGATATTCTGGAGAGCAACTCATACATAATGTCACATGTATACATTAAACATGGATTCACATAAAGTAATAAAACGTTAAATTACACCATAGCCAAACAAAACGTAATCTCTTTTCTTCATTCTGGCAAAAAAAAAAAACATTGCCATGCTTCCTTATATTGCATCTGCGCCTCCCTCATTTATTTCCCCAGCAACACTAGAAAGTGCAGTGTAAATGCAATGATAATAAAAATAATAAACAAGCTGTCCTTACTCCCCACACCAAAATATTATTACATTTCCAAGGCATGGATAGTGTGAGGGGGGATACATAGCACTCAGAAAGCACTAAAGCATTGGGGAATGCATTTCATTAATATTAGATAACCCCCATCCACTCGTCCTCTCCCCAAATAAATACATAAATAAATAAGCTGCTCATAAAGAAAAGCACAGCTCCAGCTGAGATAAACAATGACTCATGATTCTCCTCTCTTGTACCTCCGGGGCAAAATGTTTATTTTATTCCCACAGTCTGCCATAAATTAAGCTAACCTGCACCCATAAAACATTCACTATCTCAAGCAAAGCTGCCCCTGAGGACCTCTGCATAAGCTGGTCTGAAAGTGAAAACAAGAAGGAGGGGCTGTGGTCTTGTGTTGTTGACGGTTTACTTACTACTGTCCATTGTTTCTTGTAGAAGTGTGAAACCCTCTGGCAAAGCATCCTTAATGTCAATCACCTTAACATCCACAACAACGTCCGGCGCCTTCAAGACAAAAAGACTCAAAAATGAAAAGGATTTTTTTGGAGAGCAAGAAATAAAAAAGGTAACTTATTTTCTCAATGTGGGGATAATAGAGTCTATGATTTACTGAAAGCGCAAGAAGTCTCTAAAAAGAAGGGATGACAAAATAGCAGAAGTAATTACTCCCTAATAGCTTTTTTCAGCGAAGGAATGCATCTGTAAACTTGTAATCATTCTCAACCTTTTGGCGAGAAGCTGTGGGGTGATAGGAAACAGAGGCAGTCTGATCAACAGAATGGGACTGGTTAAAAACAATCAGCCACTGTGTAGTTGACATTTTCAAGCATGACTCTTCCCTGCCTCCCATTACATTTTCATTTTTTGCCATAATAAATTGCAATAATACACAACAGCAGCAGAGAGTGGGACGAGCCAGGCGTGACTTGATGCGTCCGAAAGGCTGGATTCCACAGCGACTGTTGCCCGACAGTCATTACCATTAGAGACATTTTTTATTCATAGTTTTTATACTGACTTAAGGAGGAATATGGATGAATGTTATTACTATGCATGGAACCTTTTTTTTTTATTTTTCCTTTTTTTCTATTGGAATTTTTTTCCATCACAGCCTGACAAAAAAGGCTATCTAGCACCAACCTAGAGTATGATAAATCACAAACTATTTACTTCCCCTCACATAATTCAGGGGCTAATTTTACAGAATCTGTTTTTGTCATAGACAATTACAGTGGGAGCTCCATTGACTGGCAGACAAAATAGCCTTTGTTGATGGCTCTGTCATGTTTTATTTGTGTCAAATTCTCTAAAACAATGTGGACACGCATTTTAAGATCATATACAGGAGAGAGGGGAAGGCTATTTGTATTTGTATTTGTTATAACCTGAACTGAGCACCAACCAAACCAAAAGAGGTGCGGCCTCTGCATGGATATTATGTACTATATCATTTTTTTTATTTAGGTTGTAAAATTGAAATAAGTATAAGTAAACATAATGTGTTTATACTAAAAAGTGAGTCAAAATTTAGTGAGTCAAAAAGTAATTTAAATTCTTTCACTGCTTTACATCGTATTTAATGTCCATTGAGTTGTATTTTATTTGAAAAGGTTTTTTGTATTCAGAATTATATGCACAGTACCTGGTTGGTACTTCTCTTTGTGGATGCTTTTAATTAAATAAACTGAATAGTTAAAATCCAACTCATTGATATTTCATGAATAAACATAAATAATGTTCACAAGAGGACCTATAACATGAAAAATATCTCCCACAGGTATATTATTCATCTAAAATATGCATGTGAATCTATTATATCTGAAAGTTAAAAACGGGCAACGCTGGCTATTTAAATGGGACTCTCACTGATCAAAGTGCAAAGTCCACAAGGATACTGTGGCAATGGAAAACTCAGCTAATAACCTCTGGCAAACAAAGAGAAGCCATAGATGAGGTGTCTGTGCTGAATGCATGCAGAAAAGCAGAAGTTTATGTTCGCACTTACAGGATTTCTGGTGAAACAGAGGTAGCGGTTGACCTTGGATTTGAATAAGCCGTCCTTCCACAGGTCGGCGTCAGAGCCATCTGTTGTTTGTGCAACCTACGTGAAAAAACAAGGAGAGGAAAAAACATGCCGGAGGTGGGATAAAGTTAATGTATGTATGCCATGAGCGTGTTGCTTTTGCCTCTTCCCTTGCATACTAGCCTTAATTAACGCTTGCCTACACTTGCGCTCATCTCATTAGTGCTCTGCGTGGGTAAAGGAGTCTTAGCCTCCAAAAAGGTGGCTAAAAATATCATCCCTTGAGACCGAGCTGATTAAAGATGCCCTGACAAGGCTCTGCTCTAATAAGGAAACCAAACTTCAATGTGTTTTGTGAGAAAGTAGGAATTCTATTTAAAAGAAATGTGTTTTGCTTTTATACAATATAGCATCCTTTCTACACACTCGCAAATTGTGAGCATTTACAGGCATACATTTATTTCAATATCCCCGAGTCACCCCAAAGAATTACTGTCAATTTATGTGTAAGCCAAAAAAGTCTAAACCCATTCAAAGGCTTGAGCACATTGTCCTTGTACAAAAAGCTCATTGGTGTTCACTCAGAAATTGATTACATTGTATTGACAGCATTTGAGCGCCACAAATCAAGCCCAAGGTCCTACACTTCATTGCTATGTAAATGTAGGTCTACAGGGCAGAATGATAGAGCCAAACATAACCTGCAGACTATCTCAGGGAGACTCTTTCCTCATGCGAGTCAATATGCTCGGCTGAAACGTCATGTCCCATTGGTTATCATGCAAGAATCACCTAAATAACTGCCAGAGTTATTTTCTAAAAGGATCCTTTACAAAGAAGAGTCAATCTAATGAGGTTCATTCAAATGAAGAAGTCATAGATCTCTGCACCCACCCACACACATTACCCCCTTGACAATAATGATGAATGACTCGGGTGACAGGGTGGGGGAACGTGGCACGGGGAGATTCATGCAAAACCAAGACTGACTAGATGGGACGAGCGGCAAGAGAAGTGGGAAAAGGAGATAGATAGTGGGTTGAGAAAAGGAAGGTACGAGATGAGCAGAGAGAGGGATTGCAGGGCGTCTCCAACAGCACTTCCATGAAAGGTCCCAGAAGGAGCCTATACATCACCAGCCTCCTTCTTCCTTACAAGACAAGCCGTCTTGGCCACTTTTTCCAGGTCAGTAGCCAGCGCATCCTGTCAGCGTAAACAAAGGGCTCGCTTTGTGAAACCCAAAGTCAAGTTGAGGAGTAACGAGGGCACCGTCCTCTGAGGAGGCACCTCAGGCATCATCCTGCCACAGCCGCCTGCAGCAAGGATGCGATGCTGCCTGAATGTGAAATGGCAAATGCTGAGCCACAACATGAAGTGTGCACACTTACTATTTTCTATTTCTGTTGCTGCATAACTCAGATTTTACCTTAAAGAAAAATCCAAATATAATAGGAGACATCATGCTAGCTTTATCATTGAAATACGATTCGACAATTTGATTTAAAACACGGTGACAGGCTTAACTGCCACTTCCTAAAATCATGCTTTAACAGTGATCTGAAAGATGGCTGATGACATCAGTCCTCAAGAGATGTTGAGATCTTATGAAGACTCTCTAGAGACAGACATCAGAAGCTGAGCTGTAAATAAAAGGATATAAAAGCCTAATCATCAGTCTCTGGGGAAACCAGCTCTAACCTGACAGAGGTTGTCCTTTTAACAAAAATAAAAATTGGAATATGTTTAGAAGTCAGTGTCTTTAAAAAAGTAGTCTAGACTAGAATTATTATTTTATTAATTCAAGTGGGACTTGAATTATATTGCATTAATAATGTGCACATTTTCTTTTCTATTGTGTCTTTTGCACTAGATGCTGGATACCTTTGGAGTTTTTTTGTGCCACTTCAACAAAAAGTTCCACATTTCTAAAACTAACTGATGGTCTTCCAGTGTTGATTTTTTCCATAGTAAAAATAAATAACAATTGTGATGTAACCACCAGTACACTTGAAAAGAGTGAAATTGTGCATGAGGCTGCAAATATTTATTTGCCAAGCAACTTGATCAATACAAAATAAACAATTATGACTTTTGACACTTGGTGGTTATTGTTATTTTTTTCCCTTTCCCCAACACTACAAATGTTGGTAAAGTTAGGAAAATATATATTATCTTGTGAGTTTAATGTGCATTTGTGTTCCTCCTAAATGAACAAGTTCAAACTATTACTATGACAGAAAACAAGTTTAATCCAAGCAGAAGCTATGAGTAAATAAAAGTAGCCTGTCAAATGCTGCGATGAACTTGAAATGCATGGATCTCCTTTGCAGTGGTGCACAGTGTGAGTGGGTGTATTTTTTTGATATTTGGTGGCTGCTGCTACTTCAGCAGAGCTCCTGATCCCAGTGGAGCAGTGTTTGATCTGGGCCCATGCTCTCTTGTGCTGGAACAACCTGCTCAAGTTCAGAGATGTGAGCGCTCCATATCAGAGAGCAAAAGAGTTAATCAGTTCTTTGATCTGCCAAATAAAAAGTATGGCAAGTATGGTAAGGCTTCTATGAAAGAAAAAATCAATGCAGCAGAATATCCTTAGACTTCTCTCCTCTAAGTGCTAATATTTTTGTTTGTATTTGAAATCTACACATGAAAGACCACATAGTGATGTTCAAAAGATGTTCCTCAAGATGGAACAAATGTGTTTGAAATAGAGCTTAAGAGTCTGAAAAGCTTTGACTTTATAGGGTTATTTTTTTTATTCAAAGCTACACCTTTGCTATTCACAAGGACATTTTATATTAAACAAAGGAGATGCAACATTAGGTTTAGTATAAAAAGGCACAATTTAATGTTACATAACTAGTTTCTAATTATATTTTTCAAATTCTTTATGCAAAAAAAGAAAGTTCTGACTCATATCCTGGTGTTTCCCAGAACTGCCAACAAACACTCACTGGAAAGCACTGAAAGTTGAAAGCCCAGGCTGCAGAAACAGTACACTACACGCACAACAACTACAGTGTAGTGTTGCCGTGAAGCAGCAGAGGAGAAGTCTGGTGGCATTTTTCTCTGTTTGTCACTACCGTGTGTAGTGTGTACACCATTCTGCTGCCAGCGGCGGTTTGGATGCCAACATACTGTCTTCTGCCAGAGATTAGAACAAGCTGGGCATGTAGGGTGGAGCAGGAAGACGGACAAACTTTCAGAGTATGAGGTAAGAGAGAGCCAGGCTGGATTAGAGAGGGAGCAAGAGAGATTTATCTTTAAGCTTGTTTTATACTTGGTCAAACTCAGACTCTCTTCTTATCTCTTCAGTTATTTTACAAAAGAGTTCACACAAAACACACTACTTCCTCACGAAGCTGATGCCACAGAACCAACCAAACCATCCAAGAAAGTCTGATGAATAACTTGCCAAGACCAGGTTTTCTAGCCATCTCTTTATCCTTGAAATTCAAGCAGTGCAAACATAACTTCAATGTATTTACTTAGTTTTGATGACATTTAATTCAGTGTTTCCAGTAAACAAAAAAATGTAAATGTTTAAATGTCAACATGTGAAAATGCATTATGCATACTCACAACATAAAAGCCATCGGGGGCCTTGCTGGGTGATGTGACTATCCCAACTGCTGAGATGGGCTCTGCAGGAAGCTGGCTGTTTGCTTTAGACATGTTAAAGTTCTTCCTGAAATAGAAGAAAAACGCAATAAGGCACCAGCTACAAAAAAAAATAAAAATAAATAAAAGAAGTAGTCAATTAAAAGCTATATGATCAATTAAACAAAGCTACAATTGAAACATTGGCAAGACCAAAATAAAGAGAACAACACACTATTGACTTCTTGATGGGGCTTATTACGATCAAGAAGAAAAAGTATCCCTCTAATCCAGGACCAAATGACAAGTGAGACCAGCGACTAAACGGCATTCCGAGACCACACAATGACTTCACCAAATCACAAATTAGACAAAGTGCCCACATATTTTCAAGGAAGTCCCAATCAATGGCTATCTATTTCTGTCTAAGAGTTTTTTTGCATAATGGCTATGCAAGCCTTTTACAGGGTAAGTGGCTTTGTAAAGGTTCCCAATGTGCATTTATTAGATTAGGTTTAAAGCATTCTTGGACTAACTGACAAAGTTGCTGCATTTAATCTTGATGTTTACGAAATCTATTGCAATTAAGATGATCAAATTAAGGGATTTACTCCACAAACAGCTGTCTGTTTAACAAATGTTAGAAAACTCTACTTATTCAAATGAAACAGGAGAGCAGATTGGGTAATAGAATGAAGGATCTTTGTAACAACAATTTGTGCAGGATGTTTTGTTTTCCATGACTTATCCATCCAAACTCATTTATGTCAACTGTATTAGTTTGCATCTTAAGACAACTTAAGATATTTATCTTACCATCTTATGTTATTGATCTGCAGAGATGTATGTTAAATCCAACTGTTAGAACATTTATATTATCTTAAATACACACTTAAAATCTAAAACAATTTGACTGTAGTCAAAAAATAAATGTAGTTTACATTTCCCTTTCATAAAATTGCATAAGTAATAAACAGTGGGCAGGATAGCAGACATTGGGCCGTATCTAGTGATTATATAGAGGGAAAGTATAAGAGTAGGTTTACAGGAGTAATTATTTCATATTCTGCTAAGAGGCTGCTGCTAGTTAGTAAAACACAAATCACACACTCATATTTTACAGAAAAAATAATAAATAACTACCTGTTGAGCGGCTTCCTCTCTTGCTGAAATCATACTTCAAACTTTGGACTTCATTCTGAGTAAATGCTTCCGGGTTTTAGTCAATTATTATTAGCTTACTGAACAGAGGGGCCGAGACGCTCTCTTCCAGAGGGTGAGGGTTTGGTTTATGTTCCTTATCAATGATAAAATAAAAATGGTAGTTCCGGAAGGAATATTTTTTACATATTTTTGTTGAGTTGTTGCTGCTTCCCATCTTTGTATTCTGTTCGAGGTAAGCCTCAGACTAGCTTTATTCAACAAACAAGACCAACATAATATTTTTTAAAAATGTGCAAATCACATGAGGACTTAAGGTCAGCTAACTCAGGGTCTATTATCCTGCAATAACTTTTCCGATTCAGTTTGGCCATAACTGAATTAGGTTTGTGCTTCAATGAATAACTGTCATAGGCCACATATTCATCACATCATACTTCGCAACATATTCATTGGTCACGCCTTCCAGCAGCAGAATTTAAAAATGACTGTGTGCACTGTAGAGCACCCAGAAAAGATTAGTTTATAATGTCCACCCCCATTATAACAATCAATACAAATTCTGCAACTGTTAGGCCAAATTATTACTTGCTCTTTTCTCAAAGTAAAATTAATTCACTGGGTAAATGGTGGCTCATATTGTAGTAACATCCTAATGTTTCTATTTTATAATTCATCATTTTGTTCAAAAGACAATAGCTACTTTATTAAAGACTTTAAACAAAAATGTCAAAGGCAAAAAAGAAGCTTTACTGTTGATTTAAAAGCATAAATGTGAAGTATGCGGTGGCAGAGTGCACTCTCACAGCAGGTAAATATTTGTCTTTGTCTAAATGTCAGCCCGGCGACTAACTGTCCACTGTCCAGGGTGTACCCCGCCTCAGGCACAAAGTTGCTGGGATAGGCTCCAGTCACCAACAACCTAACGGGACAAAGCGGTAGAAAATAAATGAATAATTGAATGAAAGAATTTAAGTCATCAGTCATTTGTGGCATCTCAATTCATCGTATTCTTTCATTGTTAAAAGAAGTCTTTGTAACTTCTCCTTCATTCCACACTTAAACTACTTCTCCCACAGGACAAACACGTGTTTCCACATAAAGGTGCTGACAGCATTCTCCCTTTATGTATACGTATCTGTAGAAGTGTTGAGGTTGATAAGACTCAAAATTAGGTGTCAGTAGAAAAAAAAAAAGGCATCTACACACTACACTCTGGCTGAGAAGACGTACACCTGCTGAAGTAATGGTCTAATTATGGAATAGGTGACGAAACACTCATTGAGAGTCTGGAGATATCAGCAACACATGCTAACTGTGAAAGCCATCAGCTATTACAGTGTTTTAATGTGCGGCACATACCACGCTGAGGATTGTGGGGCAGGATGAATGATGGCTGTGGCAGATTCTGTGGGGGAGCAGCCAATGCACGCTGCATAGCATTACAGCTGGCATTTTAGAAAGGTTTGTTAAAACGCTATTTCTTTGTTCATCCTTTGTTTCCCCTATACTTTATGACATATTTCAGTTAAAGTCACTAGACACCGCTCTAATGTAGAAAATATGCACATGTTCTAGTAAGCTTTTAACAATATTTTAGTCACAAGTGCTAATGATTGAAGAACCCCTGGCCCTAAATTATACCTCAGTGCATGACTTTGCACTCAAATGATACAAAACAGCAAAGGTTTCCTTTTCTCATGTAAAGGTCATTCAGTGTGTTTTGTAATTTGCTGACACTAGTCTAGGGACTGAAGATGGAGATTTCTATGTAGCCACCGTGAGAGTAATAATATCCCTATCTCAACTTGGGAAATCTACTGCGCCCCAATGTCCCCGTCACCCGCATGAACCCATTATAGACTGCGTACAAATCTGCAGGTCTCATTTCATATATGACCCTCACTCCCTCCTCCTCCTTTTCTGTCTACTCATAAAACCCTGTGTCTCCAGAATAGCTTATAATAACATGCTTTAAGAAGCCTACCCTTAGTGCCCCCAAAGGAAACAGTCTTGCAAGGCTTTACAATATCATGTTTTTTTCTAATTAAAGGTCATTTTGTTTGGAGTCTCATTGGCTCATGGCTGAAAACTCTCCCAAAACTTAGCTTTACTTTTGCCAAATGCAATTTAATTTTCCATTTATGCCATCTGCTTTCTTGGCCAAGCAATCAAACAAGTTAAAATGAATGGAAATGTTTTGGGTAGCTTTGTGTTCTCACCAAAGCTATTTCTAAAATAAACATTTTGTGACCCTCAGGACTGTAGCCTGAAGTTACTCCTTCATATGTTTCTGACCTACCTTTTATTGTTAACACACACCTCTTTGCCCACATGCACCTGCACATGCACACCCCACTCATATCCATGCACATTCTCCTCCGTCTGGTGGGGAGTCTGGACTGCTCCGACTGACTGCGCCTCACTGCCCTTGTGCAGTGGTGTGCCAGTTGTGCCTTCCCCCATCGCTGTGAATGCCACCATCTGGTGTGCCACGTGGACATCATAATCTCCCCTTAATTACATTAGCAGTGCAATCAGTTACTGCATTACAAGGCCGGGCGAAGAGCTTTTAAATCTTGGAGGAAATCATAAATAATTGCACTAAGTACCCAGCGCCAGATGTGCGTGCCAACTTGGCTGGCATGAGATAAATAGTAACCTCAACCACAGTGTTCAATATCGATTCTGCAAACATTTTTGGGCATTACGATCCCCTTGTCCCTTGCTCTTGTCCCCGTTATTGTCCTTTCCCAGTGGCTTCTCTCACTGCGTGTCAAAGCACACAGTTGATGCCCTACCTGTTGCTGTAGTATGACTGATGGTACTCAAAAAACACTTAGTGACACGGTCTCTCAGCATTCCCATTACTACATGCTTCAGTCATCCTGCTGTATGTAATTAAATGTTGTTCAGGTCTTGAGTAGTACATTGCTTTTCTGAATAGTTGTGAGAGTTGTGGAACATAGTCTGAGCGAGAAGACATTATGCAGCACCATTACTCTCTCCTAAGAGGCGATGTTGCGTTGTGTCGTATGGAACTTGTCACTCATCTTCCTGTCATGTTCTCCGTTTCCAGAGCTGCTCATACTGACATGTGTCTCACTGATCTCACCCAGCTTAGGCTTACTCACTTTAGCTCATGTGGCCGCTATCCATATAGTCATTATGCCAGTAGTGCCCTCGTGTAGGTCTCAAATAGCTCATCATAATGTTATGAGTAGTAAACATTAACAGGGTCTATTTACAACATTATGGCATGTCAACACAGTATCCATGCCAACCATCAGACACAATCAAGAGTATTAATACACTTGGTTTTATTTTGCAACCCCAGCAGGAGAACTAGTTAGTTTCATGATCAATTTCTGAATGATATGTTATATTGTTATGTATCAGCCCTTCATCATCACACCTCACTTTTACTGGAGTCAGATTATATGACCCTGCTGTTAAAGGTACAAAAAAACATGAGGATTTTAAGGGAATGTTTATAGAGCGCACCAAGTAGCTTTTGAATAAATCCTAGGCATTTGTCATTTAGATTTACAGTTTCCTCTTTTCTTTTCTGTGCTAGTTTTCTCTAAGGGCTACTACACGAAAATATTCCATGCAAACCAAGAAGGAAAACAGTAAAATTCAGACAGAGAGCTTTGTGTTTATAGATACATAAAGTTTTGAAATGTTGGCAAGTATGTGTGGAATAGGAGGAGTTTCCACCAAAAATGCATGCAATTTTAACTAAAATCCATTAGGCCTTTAAAATGAGAAATTATGAAGAGTAGTTGTATTTTAGAAAAACTCCTTTAAACACATTACAAACAAAAATAGAAATAACCAAAGGCTTGGGTCAGGATTTGGAATCAGATTTGGTCAGGATCAGTCAAGAACAGTTGAAATTAAAAGAAAGGAAGGGGTTCATCTGGTCATCCAATACACAGAGAACAAGAACTTTGACAAAATCTTTCTGACCTATTTATAATATCCACCCAACAGTAAAAACACACACTCTCTCATTTTACTCTCATTTAACACATATATGTCAATCCACGTTGTTCCAATTAGTTTACCCGTGAATACACACAGACCCTAAGTACATGTGGGGATGTCGAATTGGTGTTTTGGTAAAGCTGAACTAAAGAGACCCCTGTGTGCCAAGTTTTTTAGAGTGTAAGTAAGATATAAATGCACAAAACTGCACAACAACAATCTATCTTTTAGAGAGAGCAATTGATATTAACATGTACAATGCCCATTTCAATTTATCTGCAATCTGGCCTTCAAAGTGCTATTTAAATGAACAGTTGTCTTTTTAACTAAACAACAAGAGGATAAAAACACAGCAGAGTGAAGCCAGAGAATTACAGATATTGACTAAATATGTCTTATCATTTATCATAATTTCTCCATCCACTTTGTCACGGCTTCAGCATTTAAGGAAGATAAATGATACAAGATGTTCTATTCTCTTTCATACTTTCCGTGCTCCGGGAAGTGTGTCCAATATGGACTTACTTTACCTCTTTGCATTTCTGGTGTCACACGTTTATCACTATCTAGTCATGCCATGTTTCCTCTTCTTATTCGCGCAGTATTGTAAGACATCTGGCATTTTTGACCTTTAACCTCTCTGATAAGAATGCATTTCGTGAGTGATAATGTATCTTAGTAAGAAATAATTAGAGGGCATAATGTCAAAATACTACACCGCTGTTTTTGTGGACTAAGTGGTTGATATATGTTTTTCAGAGAGTTTTCGAAGGCGCCACAATGTCAGCGTGTCATTAAGAAGCAACTCTTGGCGAGGTGTGGCATTTGCGAGGCTCCGTCCCAGTGGGCTTTATGCTGAGGTGGTCGCCTCAGCAAGGGCGACCATTAATATCTGCAAAGGAATATTCCCAGGGTGAGCTGACTGGTTGTGGAAGGTCCTGCTCTGGCGAAGACACCCTACAACGTAAAAGTTCAAAAAAGTGCTGACTTCTCTGTGAGTTCAGGTGCTAGACACCATCTGCTCCCCTGCTAACAAGTGCAAAACAAGCACTGTAAAAAAAATCCTGGAGGGACATGATCTACTGTCCAATTTTTCTTATGGAAATCCATCTAAAATAAATCAAGTCCCACATATTACATACAGTATATATACATAAAACACTGAGTGGAAAGAGTTATTGGTTTAATAAGATGCTTTGTTATGACAATACTAAAAGACGTTTTTCTTGTTTTTGATACAGTGATCACCACATCTATTACACACGTAGGACTTTGTCACTCAAGTCTCCGATGTATTTGAATGTGTTGCTAGCTCTGGTGGTGATTTAGTGGGAACATTTTATCGGAGCTAGCCAAACGAGCCTGGTCCACTAGGGAGCCAGGCATTTTATAAGGGTATAAATAATCAATGACACTGCATCTGTAATGGCCTGTAATGCTGTTTGTTAAGTTCCCCGCTCCAGCCCACCCCCCACCTGCAATAGCCCGTTGTTCGAACAATAGAAAACGGATTGCCAGGGCTAATTGGCAAGGCAGGGGGAATCTCTCTTTTATAGTTTCACATTCGTGTCATGTTTGTGTTATTTTACAATGGCCACAAAACACAACCTTACTTTTTAGTAAAACACATACATTTGTGTATTTATTGGTAACATATACCAATAGCAAAATATGTAGTCTTTGAGTATTTATATTTATGGAAGCATTAATACTATCTTTGCTCTGGGGAGTGTGTACAATGCATCTTTGCTTTTATGTCGCTCTGTGTTTGTCACTTTTTATTTAACTTCATGTTTTCCTGTTTTGTGCTTGATTATTTACATGTCAGGATGCATTTACTGGTAATCCAATTTAGTAAATATGTTTACAGTTTTAATCATTTTATAGAACTGATTTGTATTAACTTTGTATAATTTCTTTCTTATGTTGTGTTGTTTTTGTTGATAAAGTTGATAAATTTATATTTTTTTAATATTTAGTCACTTTAGTTTGCACCTCACTCCCCAAAATATTGAAGTCTACAGCCAAATAAAGCAGTCTGAATTAAGAGTGCTTTTAAAACATTTGCCCAAAACCTATCCCCTTATAAACTTTATAATTAGAAATATCATTAAACACTAAACATGCCAACAACTTTTCAGTTTATCAGTGACTCACACTGTTGCACATATTTAAGTTTTTCAACAAACTAAAATATCCAGAAGTACCAAACTACTAAATCTTGTCACCATGCACCCACAAGTGTGTGCCCACAGCCAAACATGATACATATTTTTATTTCCAACCCTCCCCCGCTCTCACCCACGAGCCTCTGATTTCCATTATTATTAATATCTGCCTGTTTAATTTTCAGCTCTGTCATAATGTGTCGGCCTAAACTACAAGAGACAATCCCTTATTGATTACTTTCCTAGCAGCCCCGGCGCATGCCCCAGCTGATCACGCCTCTCATGCACAGACATCTCATGCATTTCAGATAATAAGCTGCTGCTCTGGAGTTGAAACAAATTGGATGTGCAGTCAGTCACTGTCCAACTGAATCATGTTGCAGTCTGTCAGTGGACTAGGCTTGGATTATCATCTTACACAAGCGCAGCAAAAGAGGGAAGAAATGCCCACAGCTCCTGCAGTGACGTTATAGCTTACTGTACATGTGTTGGTCACATTGTCACACAGAGGACAGGCCTCATTCTGCATTTGGTTATGTCTTTCACTGGATGATAAATAGATCAAGAGAGGTTGATTGGCTAATCCTCATATTTCCTGATTTAAAAGGTTCATGTTGAACTTTTGTGGCATAGAACCCTGAAGGCCATTAGTAGAAGTGCAGTGGCTTGTGCTTTTGTGATTCATGTTAATAATAATCGGGTCATATTGGCCTGTTGTATTGATGTACAAACCTGTGAATGAGTGGTTGTTGAATATTAACATCATAACATTTCCACTTCAATCAATGTCTGCACAGATATTGTCCATTTCAATTGTGGACAGTAAACTTAAAAACATTTCTGGCAGAAACACTTAGAGTATATATCACTAGAGGGCAGACTTTGTGTTCCCACTAAAGTGAGATTTCTTTGGTAAAGAAACACTTGTTGAAAAGACACAGTTTAATGTTACCTTGACCTCTAAAACAAGTGTTTTAGAGGCATTGTGGGTCTTTGTCTAAATATAACAAATGTATTTTTAGTTTGTTTAAAATAAAAATATATATTCTGAAATTCATTTTGTTTGTTTTTAGTCATGAGATCTGTAGAATTATGCCTGACACAGTATCCTCAGCTAAACAGAAACCTCCACTGAGGCGCTCTGCCATACTGAGCATATAAAAAGACAATAGGCCAACACACTGGCTCCTAGCAGAGTCACATTTGTACAAAACACAATAAAATTGCTCTAAAATTTCTGAAGACATGTTCTATCTTCCAAACTTGTAGTCTTAAACGTCTCTACTTGTAAATAAAGTCTGCCAGTGCAGTTGCACAGGGAGGGATTGGGTTAAAGTTATGCAGGGTGGCTTTAAACAAAACTATGGGAAATTAAAAAAAAGATTATTTAATAGATTGTATTATTATTTTATCAAAAGCATATAGCAATCAAAAATATATTTGTATATATAAAATGGTTAAATGTTTTAGGTAATCTAATACCATTAGTTAAAAAGCTTAAAAAGACTAGAATTAGCATTAAGACATGTTTTATAAAATATTTTTGTGGAAGAAATCAGATAAGACATGAGAAGTGAAAGGCTTATTAGAGGCATACATTTGTTTACATGACATTTTAATACAGTGCAGGGCGGTCCTGACACATGCACTATGATGAGGATTCTTGTTTGTGCTTCATATTTTTGGACCTGTCAGATAACATATATATAGCATGACAGAACTTATGACGGGACTGTAGATGCGAGAAATGCTACGCTCTGTGCACATGTTATAATGTTATACTGTAAAGACAAGCTGTACTGTACATTGTGCCAAAGCAATAACAAACAATGCTGCCATTGTTTTGCTGTACATTCTGTAACAGAAGCAGAAAATAAAGCATTGTGTCACTCTCAACCTGCACATTTTCAAATTCAGTGCACTTTCAAAAAAAGAAAATCAAAAATGGAAGTTTTCTGGAGTTGCTGGAGAAAGACATGATTAATAATACATCAGGATTACAGAGCACAGAGTGTGCTGTACTGACTTTAATAAGTCCATGGAGGGAAAACAAACCCAGACTATGAACAGCCACACTCTGCCTGAAAAGCATCTGCATTTAAACTCCAATAAATCTCCCTTTTCACCATTTTTTTTACCTACTGTTAGTAGGCCGTGATTATTAAATTACATGTGTATGGAAATGTGGGCTGTTTTGTTTGGCCATTTGTATCAATCATTCTTTTTTAGCAAAGTCTTTGAAATCATCCTTTTATTTAGGAGGAACACCTGAGCGGCTGTGGTTTGCGGCAGAACCCTGAGAAGTAGAATAATTGGCACCCTAGTGTAAGGCTCCCTGTGTTTGGTGCCAGCTGTTTAAAATATGGATGATATTGTTTTCATTGTTTGGCTTTTATTGAGTTCTTCTTGGGCCGTGCAGTATAATCATCTGACTCTGACCTTTTCTGGCATGTGGAAAAAGTAAATAAACAAGGCACTGATGTATTCCCGCTTTTCTAGAGGAGCAGAGCAGAGGCTTCTGAGTGCATCTTATTCAGGTGTCTGGATTCTGCCAGCTGTCGGCTGCCTATAAGTCAGATTCGCCAGATGCCTTTTCTGTGGAACATGTACAGAATATTGAAACATGGGATAAAAGAGAATAATTATTGACAACTATTGGTGTAATTACTGGATACTTTTGGGTATCTTTTAAAAATATTTCACACTGCAAGCAACTGTTGAATATAAGATGATCACCGTGGTTTCAATCATGCTTTATGTGAGTGTGTTTGTGATTAGAGACGTTTCTAATCAACCATTCACAGCTCACAGACTAAAAAAACAAACAGAAAAAAGTATATCAAAGGCGGCCAGAGTTCATTCAAGGGCAAAAGTAAATCTGGATTTGACATTTTTACTGATATGCACTAAAGAGAGGATGTGTACATGGGCCAACTCAATTGTGAATCCTGTGTATTATGTTGTTGAGTTACTCAGTTCCTCTGTGGTGAAGAGGAGTCTGTGCCGGTTCCTAGCCTGGGTAAATGGAGAGGGTTGTGTCAGGAAGGGCATCTGTCGTAAAAACATTGCCAAGATACTCATGCAAACCGCTTGAGTAAGTTACTAATTTGGATTTTGTTTAAATGCCTATTTGTCAGCTATCAAATATCTCATCATTCCAAGCGGGCACTGTAGAACTCAGTATTAAAAGTTAAGGTTATAAAGTCAAAACTCCTACCCACTGTATTGCAAACAGACTGAACACAATGAGCTCATTTCTGGCAGAAGTCTGCGTCGGGGCCTGTAAATTCTCTTCCTGTCTCAGATGTGACACGTCCTGTAGTGGCCATACTGTACGTGGATATCACACTAATCCCAGCCTCATCACATTATTCCACTCATGGCCGTCCATTGTTAACTCTCGCATAAATACATAGATAAGAAAATGATTCAATTTAAGTCAAGTCTTTCTCGTTATACACTGTCGCCTTAAATCATGCATAAATGTGATAATTACCCACAGTGGGCCAAAAGGGCCCATCACTGCCACTTTAAATCCAATAAACTCCACGACCTGATCACTATAATTGACCATCTATCAGGGTCATTGAGGAGTCCAGTGTTGTTAACCATGGATTATAATTCCTCTTGATCTTTGCTAATTACACAAAGTGGGAGAAACCAATATTCCAGTTGAGAGAACAGCTGCCAAACCGTTACGTCAAGGTAACGCAAGATACTTGTATATTAGTTACTGCCAAAAGTACTATCTCAGTTCACCTATTCATGTTTCTGATGTGAATGAGAAGGATTAAATGCATTCTCAATCTAATATGGCAATGGAATATACATGTATGTGAATCCTTGTATCATTTCATCTTTTATTTCACTGTGAAGGTCAATTGATTTGTAAATAAACTTCCATCTGTCTGTGTTCCACCACTTAACCATTTTGAATGTGCCTCGCTCAGCCGATAACAGCTGACTGAAGAAAGCACAACTATATGAAAGAGAGCGTTTTGAAGCCACATTAAACCGCCGTATACATACCTTTATTCGGCTTTGAAGAGGTTATTATTTTTCAGCAGCAGCAAGAACTATATACACATTTCCCTTTTCTTTTTCATTTCAAACTCTGAAATGATTCTTGCTACATTACATTTAAATATGAAATATACATACTCATAATGCTACTTGAGAACTGCACAATAACACCAAAATTGCCTGTTAGCTTTAACACTGTTGAAAGCATCAAAGCATCAATTTATTCAGAAACCCCTAAAAGTTTTGATTTGCTTTGAATTCAGTTACGGAAAAAGAAATTGAAAATGATTAAGTAACACATGCACTCTAATGTATTTAACACACTAAAGGCACATATTTCCTGAGGGAAAATGCTGTTTAGTCTTGTATTCAATTTGTGACGGAACATGCTGTACATATAACATATACTTAGCAGCCAATTTTCATAAATGTTTCACATATGTCCAATTTAGAACAATGCACTTTCAGCAAAGCAGCTAAAGGTTGAATATTTAAAAACCGTACGTCTAAGGTTGCCTGGCCAACACTCACAGCCTCTTTTTCTCCCTCACTCTCGTTGTACTTTTTACAAGTCATTGTGAAAATGCACAATATATTGAAATTTTATGGAAAGACCCTTTCCCCCTTTCACCACCACACAATTACTTAAAAGCCAGGGAGCCCTTGAATAACCCTATTTATAGACATTCATTTATGACTATGGTCACAGAGGGTAGGTCTCCTTTGTCACAAACACACTAAAACATCTGGTGATGGCATCTACAGAGCTACAGAAGGGCATAGCTTTCCTCACCAAATTTTTTTTTTTTTAGAACCACATCATAAAATATTCCATTCCTTTTTTTTTTACAATGCACTTGTTTCATTATAAAGCTGAGCATTTGATTTAGTC
This sequence comes from Neodontobutis hainanensis, assembly GCA_024349245.1. NCBI lineage: Eukaryota > Metazoa > Chordata > Actinopteri > Gobiiformes > Odontobutidae > Neodontobutis > Neodontobutis hainanensis. Next base: position 5,261,094 of record JALDNG010000043.1, on the reverse strand, counting down.
TTAATAGCAATGACATAACCAAGGCTCATTTGGGAGATTTCAAAATGCTTCTCCTTGATGGAAAACACAATGGCTTGTTTTCCCAGTAAGAGCATTAGACGATGGACAGGATGCTCCAGACATTGGAATAAAAAGGCAAATGAGACAAAGAGATTGAGTGAGTGGTGGCGAGCCCACTATCATGTCTCCTGAGATAAACATGATGATTGCACCCACATTCCACAGCGCAGCTAAAACCCTCTGAGGCTTTTGCAATGTGAAAACCTACTTCTTTTCTCTTTATAGTACAACACTTAGGCAGCGGACCACTTTTTTTCCTCCCTGAACATTGCTCACATCGCTGTTCCCTGAAGCTTGAAAGCACAACATTTCTCAGCCAGCAACTCCCACTGGGACCAAAGCCCAGAGATGGAAATGCAAAGGATATGTTTTATTGGACAGTTGCAGACAAATAAATCTAAATATGTATTTTGGTCATGTTTGTGTACCGACTGCGTCCTGAGGGAGTTGGAATGATTATATGACATAAATAACAATGGTGTAGCGTGATATTAGGTCACATGTTTACATACATAGACCCGAGGTCAGGCAGAGAATAATTCAAGCACTATTTCTTTTCTTTTGAAGTGTGCATTGTTTTGCCGGCATACAATGTGTAGGCTTTTTACAACCTGGCTATTGATGAGATGAAGTGAATAGTGAAGTTGTTAAATGTCCGAGGCAGACAGGTACACATCATAATGTTCACTGTGGAAGGGGGTCAGGTGGCACTTTGTTTTAAAACAGTTTGGATTTGAAATAAAAGTAAAAATGAAAGAAATAAAGCTTATGGTCTTAGTCTGACTTTGTTGAATAGGAATACTTAGGAGAGGAATACTTTTGGGCCGCTTTATAAGCTTTTTATGTATTCTATTTTTAAATAAAATCTATTTTTTTTATCTTAACCTTGACTGCTTTAACAAAGAATTTTTAAATCTGCGTTTCAACTTCCCATTCCCTGAGTGTGTCTTTGAAGGCTGAGCAAACTTGGAAATAAAAGTGGCGGCCCATGGCAAACTGCACTTCATAGCATCCTGCAGCCTTTTTTCTCTTTGCCACATGTGACAAGTGAGCCATGCAGCTCTGCAGAATTATAAATCTGTGTGTCTAATTATTTCTTTTCAAGTCTATACAGTAAAAGGTTGCATGCTTTTCTCGTGTTAGGACAAGGATGGCATGAAGAATGCCCTCCAAAATATTCCCTCTCATGCCTTTGACAGGCACCACTGTCTGTGTGTCAGCACATCTTTGGTTTTAATGAAAGAGATTTCTGAGTTACAAATGCAACTCAGGTGCAGCGATGACATGCTTCAATACACAACGTGAAAATAGAATATTTGAGATGTTCTTTTAATCTTCTTTATTCAGAGCTCTGTGAGTTCAAAGTACAGTGAAGATGTCAGATAGTTCCACTTTAAAAGAAGACACAGCACACAGATCCAGGTTTACAGTGAGAAAGCCACAAATAGCCACTAAAAAAGGTGGATTGTTGTAAAAGGACGATGCTTGTATTTTATTTTCACCTAATTATTATAATATAAATAGTTTGGTAATGTTTTGTTGCTCACACCTCTCTTGCAGTTCAGAACTGCTCTGGCCATGCCTCTGCTGCAAAGCGGTCACAAGGGGGTAGCATTGATACAGTTGTTTCAGCCCTTCAGCTGCAGCCAGCAGCAGGACAAACTGCCTTTGATGTAATTGAGGTCTTAGACCTCTTAGAAAAGCATATATTGGTTTGTATGTGAAAATGTTCAAGGAACAATGGATTTCCATAAGTGGATGTAAAATCGTATTTGGAGCATCCCGGCACTCTAACTGCTCTCTAAACAATAAAAAAAAGGACTCCTTCAGGATGGGACGGGTAATTCCAAGGCACTTACAGCCTGGAGATGTAATGGAATGGAGCATTTGGATTAAATGTGTGAGCAAAAGATACAGAGCTGACTAGTCCCGGACTCTTTCCTCTGTGATTCATTCAAATAAAAGTGCACATCCACAGTTCTGCACAGCGCTACTGTAAATCTTAAAACAAGTCAGAAAACAGTATAAGAAGAATCATGTATTTAATAATACTGCTTGTTTTTTTGTTTTATATTTGATAATAGAATATGGTTCCAGTCTTAAAAATCCAACTGTCAGACAAAAGCAGAGAATTATGACTTTGACTACATACATTAAGCTGTTAATTATCAATCACTCCCAGCCACACACACATTCCCCTAACAAACAGTTTTGTCTATCCATCTTATCATGCTAAGAAAAACTTAAAAGCATGAGTCTGGAAGGGGCTCATAAATAAAGGTTACCTATTTACATATTCAGTTTATCATGAATATTGCATACTCTGTACATAAAAATTCAAATGCAGTGTTTATGAAATATGATCATGCAGCAAATGTGGAAAGACATAGTGCACAGCACATTTGTACATGAATACTAAAACATAATATAACTTTAACTGCCCATAGACTTTTGTTTGCTTTTAATTTAGCCAAATATTCATCAAGTAAACAGCATTAACTGTGAGGGATCATCTTTTAAAAATATGTTGTGAAAGCTCCAAGTAAATTTGTAACGTGTCAGAGTTGACGTCAGGGTTATGGATGGATTTATGTCCCATTAAAGCCGCAACATATTCAAACTCTTACCTACTGTATCTGCAACTCAGCCGTCCAATAATTCAGTGGGAAATAATGATGGCCATAAAACAACTATGCTTTACTGACTTGTCCCTCAGTGGTCATCTTCTCTATGGAGGGTGATTTAACATGGACGACAGTATAAGTAAAAATAATGTTGCTCTAAACTGGAGACACACTGACAGTAGCAATTTGTATGTTTTCAAAAAGATATATTAAGTTGCTCTTAATTCAAATAAATACATCAATAAATAAAGAGATTAACAGTATGCAATAGAAAAAGCTGTGTTTATTTTATTTTTAAATTTATTTTGGTTTAAGATATTAATAAATGAAAGTGACAAGTTAAAAAAAAGCAGTTGGCCAGTTGTATTTAATAGAGCTGAAAGGAATAATAGCATCAAAGAGCGAACACTGTGCAGCAAGTGTCTCATCTCTTCTCATGAACTAGTTAACCTGAAAGAATACCATCTACAAATGTGTTTCACCAAAAGCAAATTACCTAGGTTTTGTGGAGGGGAACTAATCTCTCCAAGCATGACACTGGACAGGAAAGGCCTCTTACTGTTATTATGATGTGTCGGCTTGTGTTAGATGGAGGGCCTTGATGGCCGCATCAGGAAGAAGCATCAAAGCCCCTCTACCATGACAGCGCTCTGATGGATGCACGGCTCATGGAGGGCCAGGGAAGATGGAGGTTAGGAGACCGGTGATGAGGAGTAAGAAGGAGGGCGATATGAGGTGCGGCGGGGTGAGACAACAGTAAATACCTACAAATGCAGCACATTAGCAGTGCGTGCCGAGCCCAAGATAATATTAGCATGCACGATAAAGCCCTCTATTGGACAGGCCATCTCCGAAACAAAACAAAAGGCCCTGTATGGTGAATTTCCAAAGCCTATATTTTCTGACTGTTGTAATTTGTTGTGTATATGAAAAGGGCTGGTGATAACAGGTTATTTGAAAGTAATTTAGAAAAGCAAAATGTCTGTTTACCAATGTTTGATCAAATGCACTGTGTTCATCGATTCTGATGTTATACAATGTTTGGTTTAGAAATTTGCGACATTGTGCACATTGTTAAAGCTGCACTTGTGTTGCTCTCTGCAGTGTTTGGAAGTTGATTGTTAGGGAGTAGTTAAAATGATGCAAATGGTTCCACACACTTGGTGCTGTAATGGAGCAGAAAAGTGTCACTGAAACTCTGTAATTCTATCTTAATTGTCACACGAACCTGACAAATATCAGGTTATAATATATTATATAATATAATGTTCTGAGCACCACACTGCATATAGAACACCATTAACCAGGAATGGGGCTATTATCTGTTCACCTTTTTCCTGTCGGGATATCATAAATAGCTAGTTCATTGTGTTATATGAGTAATGGAACATGACCTGAATGAGGATGTGATTGATATAATAATACATAAAAGTTGTATTTGGTGTATATCTATATGATTTAAATTTATCGGAATTTCCCCTTGGGAATTATTAAAGTTGAATAGATTTTTTTAAATTGCACTACATTACCCAGAATGCAGAAGAATGATCATACTTGCTTGTTAATGTGTACTATACACTTGTTGGGGCACCAGTGTTTTTCCATGTTAAGGTGCTCACAGCTGGGAGAGTCTTGTACACAGTATCCATACTAAAATATTAATAGCCTGTTTTCCCCACGTCAGCAGCTTGTAATTTGATTTCTGCTTTGGAAATGCAGTTTTGGGCGGCAGATCTCCCAGTCAACAGTGGTCCCCATAGGTTCCTCCTCATGCTGCTCTTTTAGGTCCCGGGAGAGAGTGGGTTATGGGGAATGTTATGGATAGAGATGGTGCTCCTCCTTGGCCTGGTAAAGATTGGGGGTGGCGACGCACAGCAGGACAGGTGTTTGGAGCTGCACGCAGGGGAGTCTCACCAGGCTGCAGTAGCTGGCCTACATCCATCTTTGTACCTGGGGAGATAAATGGAAAAGTGTGACCCAAACAGTCGAGCATCAGAGCCATGGCAGGAATGTGTTCTAACAATGGGGAGCGGCGAGGGTTCCCCATATCATTACTAAAAATGAGACACACTCTGCAATTAATTCTAGCCCTAAATGAATGTCTTCGGCTTGCAGCATACCTCTCTGTGGCGATAGAAATAGATTAATTGTAGAGAATAGGGAAATTATTCTGGAGCATGCTGCACTGATATAAAATGGGCTTCATTCTGGGCTTTTTTTCTCGATCAACATTTTTTTGTCATCTTGCAAACCCTACTTTTTTCACCCTTTATTGTATAAAATGGTGTGATCTTTCCACTGCCCTTTGTCTTGGAAGAAAAATTAATTCTCATTTGCATTACGACGTCTAAATGTCAGCCACCGATATTTTGTTAGACATTAGTAAAGCTGGCAGCAAGAGGCGCTGGATAATTGCACTCAGCCTAGCACAGGGATTTACATAATTTCAGATAGCAATTAAAGAATCCTTGGGAATTTTCTTGCCGGCCTCTCTCTCCAGCTCACTTCTACTGCACAGTACAAAAGAAGCATTCGTTTACATTAAGCTCCATGCTCCTTGCTGTTCATTTGCATGAAATTAAAGGTTTTCATGATCTTGAACAGCAGGGTAACATTTAAAATGCTGTTTTAAAGTCCTCACCTTGGAATAATGAAACGCTTTTTTTTTTTTTTTTAAAGGCTGTGGGAGTTCAAAAAATGTATTTTTAATGTCAGGTCCTAGTCAGGAACTTTCATTCATTTTCATTCATTTTCTACCACTTTGTCCCGTTAGGGGTCGCAGTTGACTGGAGCCTATCCCAGCAGCTTTGGGCCTGTGGCAGGGTACACCCTGGACAGTGGCCAGTTAGTCGCAGGGCTGACATATAGAGACAAACATTCACTCTCATATTTATTCTATTTATATATTTATACTAGGGACACTTTAGAGTTACCAATTAACCTGCACATGCATGTCTTTGGACGGTGGGAAGAAGTCAGAGTACCCGGAGAGAACCCACAATAACACATGGAGGACATGCAGACTCATCACAGAAAGACCAGAGACGGCCGAGAATATTTGAGTCGGCCGGGTTTTGAACTCATGACCTTCTTGCTGTGAGGCAGGAGTGCTAACCACTGCCACGTGCACATAAATTAAACTAAACTAAACTATTGGGGGTGGATTACGTTTACAGCCATGCATTCAGTCTAAGCAGCCATTCACTTCCTGTTTTGTATGTTGTGGGGACGTTAGCTAGTGCCATGCGGATAAACCCCTCATGTACAGTGTGTATAATTGGCTCCCTGTGGGTCCCAGTGTTATCTGCCTTGCTGATTAGAATGAGCATTAACTTGCTATAGCCCTGAGTCTGATAATATGCAGTGTGCGCCGTGTGTGAAGGGAAGAGTGGGAAATTTCTCTGCAGACAACTACTGTTTTGATATGGAATGCATTTCTTTGTGCTATTAAAATATGTTACTTTTATGGTGGCTTGCTTGCTTCTTTTTTGTGCCGCCTGGCTGACACATTTGTTACGGTACGGATCATGCGGATTAGTTTAACCAAACATTTCTCTTGGGATTGCGGTATGAGGCACGAGTTGAGGTTCGGCTCCTTGTATCATGCCGTTTTACCGTCTGATAAAAGAAACACTGTCACAACAACGTGTGTAAAAAATATCCTAATGAATAGTAGGCTCTTTGTTAAGACAATAAAGCAAAGCAATAAATACAAAAGCTCATCAGAACAATACCCTTCACACTTATTTCTTGATTCCTTTTCCACCCTTAAAGACATCACAGACCATTTTCACACCAGTCGTCCAGCAGCTACGAAATAAATTGTGACAGTAACTCAATATGAAGTGAAATAGCTGAGAAAGCCTTGAGTTCACTTGCGCTGACAGTGCTGTTTAATTCCATCTCGTGCCAGCCTGACATTTCTGCTGCCACTAAATATTAAACATGTGTACCCGTTTCATTTGCATCTGGTAATGAGGTGGGAGACAGCACCCAACTGGTCAAGCTGTATATAGTGCTTCTACCGGGAACGTGCAGTTACATGGACAAGGGTAAACCAACAGAAATATTTAGAGTGAAGGGGCTTGAGACTGAATGGGGAATAAAAACAGTGGGGGGATGGGGAACGTGAAGGATAGATCACCCTTGGATGTGAATTCTGAGTCTGAAATGACCCCGGCTCTCGAAGCGGTGTCTTGGCTTGGGCTGACATTTCTCACTGAATCTTTTAAGATGCATCCCTTGCTGCAAAATGCATTAGGCGGCACAAGGAGAAACACAGCCACAAGAGGCACAAGAGGAGAGGGTTAAATGTGATTGCTCTAAATGTCATCACATCTTCATAATGCAATATATATTCATGATCTGGCAGTCCAGGAGGCCACGCGTCATCGTTGAGCTCTGTAATTCAAATGTTTTACCCCAATTTTCATTCACCCTACACAGTTCTGGCCAGACTTTTGAAACCAAGGTGTGCAGCTTTTTTTATCTGGATGTATCAGATGTAAAAAGGAGCTTTGTGTTATTGCCTTCAGAAAGACATAATCATTATGTCATAATAGTCTTATAATTACATAATAGTAATTGTCTTTTTTTGTGAAAATATATTTGTATATCCAAAGAATGAGCTGATATTTTCTATTTACATTACAACTGAGTGTAACTTTGTATTAAAAACAAACTGTGTGCCCATTTGGCAATTGGAGTTAGTTGGGCTTCAATACATTTTCAATGGGTTTTAGCCACTAGAAATAGCAAATTATGCATAAATAAAATGATTCTGACAAATTGCAACTGACTGACTACAATTGTGCTCCATCACTAAGTGGGTAGGAAACATTATTGAGAAGTTAGATATTAACTTGCACTACAGTCTATATACACACAGGCTTGGGTTGTATACAAATTGTTTTATAGTTTGTGCTTCCTCATCAAGTACTATTATGCTCAGAGCCAACAGACAGGATTAGCATACACATGACTAAAACAGCAAACCAGAATAAGTCATAATGTGCCATAGTAAGCAAAGACATGGAACAAATACAAATGAGATAAAGTACCACCTACTGTATGTGTACAGCTTCAGGGCTATTGTTTTGACTCAAATGTGGCTCAAAAGTGGCTCTGAAACTGCACTTTTGTGTTTTTAACTTGCTTGCTCAGTGGGCATATATATATCTGAAGCGAGGTTGCCTGTAAAAGGGTCTGTAGTTTTATGAGCTTTTGTTTTGGAAATGCTGATATTGTACATAGACTTGTTTTTAAAAGTAACTTTACAGTCTGTTTGGTTATTGGATAACAATACGTTCTTTTTCTGTCTGTGATTTTCACAGTGGATCCTGCTCTTCAGAGAGAAGCCATGCCTATGATGTTCTCAAATGAAAGCAGACTATTCTTTTTCCTCTGTCAAACTCTCATGACAGTGCATCACCATAACAACTTTGAAGAAAAGAAAAAAATAAAATAAAATCAATTTACATGTGTGACTTTTTAGGGGCAGACTGTCTGTATTTTTTGTATAGAGGAGATGTACTTGTGTCATTTCATTCTTCAGGTATATCTGCAACAGTTCAGGTTTAGAGACACCCTGTTTCTCTCTGAGCTTGTATTGCTTTCATAATATGTATCAGATATGCCACAGGAAATCAAACTGGGATCAAAACCTGAGCCGACTGTTGAGGAGAAGCAGGAGAACATCAAAGAGCGTACAGTAGAAAAGCTGGGCGGTTGAAGTTGTGTGTGTGTCGTGAAGTCTGGTGGGGGTGGGGCTTCCTCATTTCTTGTTAATTCTCTTCATAAGAGCTGTTAAGCACATTCAGCACTCGTAGAGAATTGTGTCCAGTGGCAGGCCTCCGGTGGGACTGTATGTCCTGAGGTTTACTGTTTCGAGCTTGTCATGTCCACGTCAACAGCACTTATCGCCTTCTGTCGGAGCGCCCAGACATTTCCCAGGCATTTAGCTGCCTGTTTGTCTTCTCTTGATTTCCTCTCCAAATCTGTCACATATAGTCTTCACCTGACACTTCACAGAGCGTTCCTCTCTCAAACACTGTCAAAACACAAAGATCCAACAGAAAGAGAGCATGGCAGGAAAGAACACTTTTCCAAATGTTACACACCGATCAGCCAGTGCAAATTATGACCTGTGTAGGCACAACAGTCTGCGTGGCTATACTTCATCAACACGTTTACTGCAAGCCAAATAAGAAAAATGAACAGTTTGTGTTCACAGTTTTGCTTTTTGCAGTTCTTAACATTATCAAGTGCTGCTTTATGCAGTTCACACATTACGTCAATAACCGAGCCCAGAGTTTTCACATCACTTTGACTTTCTCTGTCCTTCTTTTACAAGCACTGGCAAGAAAACAATGCACTTAACATTGAAGGCCTGGCATAGAATCCAATACTTCTCTCTTTGGTGCATTTTTCTTTGCTGTGCCTTCCTTCTCTGGTAAAAATCCTTCTATTATTTCAATAAGCTCCTGGTTTTAATACATTATTGATCCTTAAGGTTGAACTATGGGCCATTGCATTACCAGGATTCACAAAGCCCATCATGGCATGACATTCATGTACTTGTGAAAAATTATACCAATTATAATATCAACCAACAAATAGCTCAAAAAGCAATCAATTGTCATTGTAAAGCATTTTGTCCCACAATGCTATTGGCTTTGTGGTTACACAGAAGGAGGGGGCGTTGGATGTTTAATAGCTTCCAGATACTGATTTCTTTACTACTTATTACTATTCATCCTCAGATGCTTTAATGCAAGCCTTAGATGGTGTTGGATGCTGCATTTTGAGGGACAGTGTGCCAATAAGACAACAGCATTTAACATTGATCAGCTAACACCGTCATGTGCACTTAAAAGCCTGCATTAAAGCAATGAGTTATGATAAGTATACGCTACAACAGAGCATTATGAAAGGATCTATTCATTTTAATTCTGCAAATGCCACAAAGCAAAGGGGCTGAGTGCTTGCAGGGTCAAGTGCAAGCCATGTCTTTGACAGTGGCTGCCTGCCTGTGTTTCCGTATCACAACGTTCAATCATGCAGTGCCCTCATGCAGAAACCTTTACTCCATGCTCATAAATGCAGGGGAGCAGCGCATACTGCCTTGAGCCTCTGTGGACTTGGAATATTTGTTCATCTTTTGTCTGCACATTGAGAATGAAGCTAAAAACAATTTTAATCTATTGACACAAATCCACTTTAAGAACAACACAAATTGTACTCAGAGAAACTACAATTAAGGTCACCTTTATTGGTTCCAATGTAAATCGTTGGGGTGACATCTAAATGACATTTTAATGAAATTTTTCGACAGGTTATTTTGAATTGTTTCCTAAAAGATGCAGAAGGTTGAGCAGTTGAGAATTGCAAGTGCCTTTGGGGGGGTGACTGGTGGCTTGACGGGCGAACAAAATCTGAGCCAAATAAATGAAGTGGAGATGGTAATACAGAGTGTTATAGTGGAGAGTGACAAGCCCGTTCCTCCCATGAAGCAGCTGAGCTGGCATTAAACAGACAAGACATCCCGTTCAGTCAGTTATCAGCCAGGAATAATGAAGGAACAGGCCAGCGGACCAAGACGAGTCACCCTAGTCAGCCAAGTGGAGAATTTAATTTCGTGCAGGTTTCTCTGCAACTGAGCATTTCCCCCCATCGGACGTCCACTGGAGCTTGGGTGGACAACTCAGTGCACTTGACTCCAACTCAGTGCTGTTTTGACAGAGATGCACAGGGATGGATTTCAGAGAGGGTGGCCTTGGATTCAGGTAGTGCTGTTAAAGAGGGAAGACTGTAATAACTTGCCACTTTCTTGATTTTCAATTCGATGAAAGCATTATTAAAACAACACAGTGAAAAAAAGAAGCGCTTTGGCTACATTAATGAGATGTTGGAAATAAATTGATGTATCTCTTGGTTCTTGTCCCTAAATCTAGGCCCTTTTGCCATTGCCTAGTAAGTAAATACACAGAAAACAATGTGATAGAGAGGGGAATGACCCTGGTTAAATGACCCAAGCCGGAATCAATCCTAAGTTGCCCAAGCACGTGATATGCATTGTACCTGGTCCCATATAGACTTATTTTAATACAAATTTTAGTTCAATGCCAACTGCCAACCGAGGAGAAGCCGGCTCTGGGAAGATAGCCTATCGATTTGATGGAAGCCAAAGTGTTGTGCTAATTAAGTTAAAATGTTATGTTTATTAATGTATTTATATATATGAATTATTTTATACTTGTTCTGTGTCAGCAATGACTACTTTGGCTTATAGCTCTGTGCTCATAATAGTCATTTCCTTTACTGTATCCCAAGAGAATTATCCCTTCCCATTGTGAAATATGTTAAATGCCATATTTCACAGAACAGTGCCAGTTAACTGCCATATGTGCGCTTTGTTTATCTAATCCCAAATGTCCCTCCCTTACAGGATATTTAAGCTGTTGAAATTCCCATCTCTTATAAAGCTGATTCAGGTCTGTATAACAACTTATTTCCCTGGTATGGTTAAGAAATATAATATTGACATGCTAAATATTATATTTTACTAGAAGAACCTCAGTAACACTTTCTGTACTGACTGTACCTGCAGTCCTGTTTGATCATAGGCTTCCCATCTCTCGGATGTCAGGTTAAATATAATCTCAGCCAACACAGAATCTTTGATAAATGATTCTCTAATCTGGGATCGTGCTTGGCTTTAGAAAAGACTGTGGATAACATTATCGCTTCTTTCATACAGCCAATATTTCATCACAATGTGTGGATAAGGACACTGCTCTGGCAAATATTGATCCTATCACAGAAAAATACCACAGGATTAAGGAAGTTACTCTGATTTGTTCTATTAGTAGTTATTAGACTTTTCCTTTTTTTTTTTTTTTGGACTTGTAAAAAGAATGAGACGGGAAGCCTTCTGTGCTGTGAATTTGTAAAGAGACACTGCAGCCAAGTCCAAAGCACAGCCAAGCTTTTGTAGACAAACTCTAAAGTGTTTATGTAACATATATTTGAAATGTTTCGCATAATGTACTTGCCTGCTTATGTACTGTTAGTGCAGGTGTAAGGCTGACTTCACACCAACAGTGACCACTCACTTGGAAGCAAACCAAATGCTGGCGGCTTCAAGGACCTGCCCGGAGTTCAGCTTCTTAAAGCAGAAATAATTGCGGAGGTGCACGCTCCATTAAAAGCCAGTTTTTAATACAATAATCATTCAATTAAAAATCCCTTGTAGCAGCTGCCATGGCTGGTTTGGATCAAGTTATTTGTGGTATGAGGCAAAACTGTTTAACCAACAGCTACAGTATTTCTTCTTATATAGTCATTTCTGTTAGAGTTAGAAGACACTGCAACAATATATTAGCTTTCTATGTTTTTATGTCTATATTCTGTATTATTTAGTCTGGAAATGTATTACTTAAAGGTGCGTTACAGAATATCCAGAGTTTTTGTACTAGTGTGCCACCTCTGGGGTTACTGCATCCAGTGCTGTGCGTGAGCACGCTTTTACGAGCACAAACAAACATCCAAAGAAGAATCTGCCGGTTTCGAGTGCGTTAGAGGACTGTCTCTTCTCTATGTTCACAGGATTCATTTTCAACTTTGCCGATAGTGTCGCTTATGATATTTACTTATCATTGCAGAAGTGAAAACCAGGTAAACAAGCACACACATGCATTACGTCCTGCACTAAAAAAGCGCAGGACTTTTGATCCTGAAACCTTCTCATTTAATTGACTGTACGGGCTTACAGAGGAAATGGCAAATTCAGATTAAGTTCATTCTGCACATCAGGCTGTTGCTGATGCATGTATAGGTTAAACTTGTCTGTAATGTACCTTTAAGGATGCAGAACAAGATATTGCCTTTGTAAACCAAACACAATCAAGCAAGTTACAATAAAGTATTTAAAAATCTGCAGTTTTTTAATGTGCAATATAGAATCTGTTTTGTGAATGGTTTGATGCTAAATGTCTATGCTTGTAAAGCTGATTCATTTGAAACAAGCTGAGGGGGGTCATGTAACAACAATAAAATGCCAATATCCCAACATTATTAAAGTTCCAAATGCACCATTGTTTGTACTGGCACAGAATTGTAATTTCTGCAAATGTTAGTTGAACCAAATACAGCCCACTCTCCTCCAGCCTTACTGTTTAATCCAGTTTAAGTCCCAGAACAGACAAAAAGAGAGGCTGCTGGAAGTTAAAAGTAGTACCAACTTCTGACCAACTGTTTGTAGACAATGATTTCCAATGCAATAGCCAGATGTGACCATTTGCCTCAAGACAATAGAGTCACTAACTTACCACAATGTGTGACAGCTGGCTTTCCTCTGGCAATGTTTCCCTTTACATTTACAGATAGCAAACACCACACAGCTGTACTGTAGGAAACATGTCTGCTTCCAGATTTCTAGGCTTGATGTATGCTGGGGGATTATCTTTACATGATGCGGGGCTTTGAATGTGTTTACAGGGGCAACTGCTGCATTTTATGAATTATTTACAATAGGGAGATAAATATGAAAAGAAGAAGTTTGAGGAACAAAAGAACGCTACACCAATTTTACAGCAACTAACCAAATGGCCTTTCAAACTGGAAACGTCAGACATTATTCGGTTGGTTTGCATGCAAGCGCATTCCTCATTATAGAAAGATTCTTTTGTATTTTTATCTTGTTGGACGCCTTTTGAGCAAAGGAGCACATTAAGTCGAGTCTTTGTTTTATTGTGTTCAGCAAATTAATAAATGGGGAGCACAGTGGGAAAAATAGATATGAAAATGTGTACTTTGCATTATTGAAAAGCCCATCCACTAAAGGTTACCAGCAGCTATTGTAGTACAATCTGTGAAATGTAATTAGAGAGTGTGAGAGAGAGCTGCACAGATAAAGCTGCCTCTGCCATTATGGACTCCCTCATAACATTTGGCTTCCCCTGAAACTTATTCTCACTGAACTAATTTTGCATGACATATTGCATTTCTGCTTCAGCTATCATGAGGCTACCTGTGAATTAAACTTGGTTTGCAATACAGCACATTTCCAGATTACATTTTGGACATGCAGATATCCTATATTTGCTATGATTTATTAATTCAAACCCGACAAAACTCACAGCATTATCTGCCATTGTTATTGCTGTGTGCACATTGAAATATGAAATGTATTGAGAAGAGAGAGAAGTGTTAAGATAATGCATACGTAAGGGAATCAGTAGGTTCAAGGCAGACAATAATCCAACATGCTTGCAGTGCTATGTTCAGTGTTTATATACTGGTTAGTTGTGTGCACTGGAGGAAGCCTATATTAGAACCAAAAAAATATATATACTCAAATAAATAGCATATTAGCATATTAGCAAAAAGTAGTGTACCAAAGCAATAAAACTGATAGATAATAGAATGATACCTTAACCCTCCATGGCTTATAAAACATAAATAAAATACCATAACAATTAATTCAGTTTATTCTTATTTTGTGTCATTTCACAAAACTTCATCTCTTGAAACTTCAAATAGTAATTGGCCACTTCTATAGATAAGACAGGGGTATAAAACAGGGGTGAGCAAACTAAGGCCCAGGGGCCAGATATGGCCCAGTGGGCTGTTTTATCTGGCCTGCTAAGCATTGACTAATAAATTATTATTACCAAACTGTAGTTCTCCCCATGCTTGGGTGGGTTTCCTGCAGGTACTCCAGTTTCCCCCCATTAACATAAAAAAAAACATGCTAGTGCAGTTCTGCTGGTGCAGCTGCCGACTAGGAGTTTCCCCATGGGATAATAAAGGGATAATATTATGACTTGAATTCGTTATATTGACTTTGACTTTTATTTAAATTAACTTTAAAATTATCTGAAAATGTCCAAACAAAGCCTTAAATCAAACTGTGGTGCGTCTAAATAAAGGTTTAGTCCTAGTTCCTTCCTACATTTAGTCCCAGTTTAGACATGTTTAATCCTGGTTTAGATCTTTTTAATCTTGATTTAGTCCTAGTGTAGACGTGTTTAATCCTTATTTAGTCCTAGTTTAGACCTGTTTAATCCTTATTTAGTCCTAGTTTAGACCTGTTTAATCCTTATTCAGTCATAGTTTAGACCTGTCTAATACTAGTTTAAACTTGTTTAATCCTGGTTTAATCCTAGTTTAGACCTGTTTAATCCTAGTTTAGACCTGTTTAATCCTAGTTTAGACCTGTTTAATTCTGGTTTGACGAGTGGACGAAGTTAGTCCACAGGCTTATATTTTTTCTTCATGTAATAGAAAATTCAGATATCACAGGTCATATTGTTCTTGCAATATTTAAATCATGTATCATGTATTCACATTTTTTTTCGATATTGTGCAGCCCTATACTGTATTATAGTGAGTTGTTATTAGAAACTGATCTGAAACCCTAAATTGAAACGTACATTTTGAAAACACAAGGCTGATCCAGAGCTGTCCAATCAGAGCCCTTAGAGGTATTTTTAGGCAAAGACTAGCCTCAGTCAAGCCTTGTAGATATTGATATTTAAAAAATAATAATAATAATAAAATAATGCTTATAAATAAATAAGTTAAATGTTTAATGGCATTTTGTTTGGACTTGTCAAAATTTAAATAAAAATGCTATATTTTAACACAAACTACTGACTCATGTATAATCACATAGTTATATTATTTTTGTGATAATACGTAATAATTCTTCATTATTTTAATTATTTTATTTTTAACAGATTACTGTAACAGCTTCAAATGTACTGAATTAAGATAAGTTTTTCTGCATTACTCTGTCATAAATATGTATATAGATAAATACATTAAAATGTATCTAACTTTGTATTATATTTAAGATTACATAACTTTTGTTTGTATAATGACCCACTGTATCTTTTGTCCCATGCACCTTGTTCTCAGATAAGCCAGTTCTTCTTTTAATGGTCCTTCTCCAATAAAAATAGTGATAATAGAAGGCAACCAGGCCAAAAGTTGAACAAAAAAGAGAAATGATTAAGGAACCTTATTAAAAGAAACCTTGTAGATTCAGACGCGTGATGGAGAGCACATTATGAGGCCTGATCCTTTTCAAATGACACCACGGTTTCCCGAACACGCCGAAAAACCTGATTAGGGTGACAAGCACTGAGTGATACTGCAAACCTGTTAATAACATGAAAATTAGAAGGGGCTCATGCAAAGAAAGGAGATTAATTTAGCTGGAGTCCATCTTGCGCAAATTGCGAAGTTGTGAATATGTTTTCAGATAATGAGCCTTCCTACTTGTCAGCTCACTTGTCATTTTCTGTAATTAATGTTAAGGAAGACTCCTTCCTGATGGTTCATATTACTCATGTACCAGGAAAATTTCTCCCCAGAAATAATTTACATTTATTATCATCAGTCTGTTTGTGTGGTTTATTTCACAGTGGAGTAATTTATTGCAGCGCCGTTTCGCTCGCCTTGATTAGTCACTCGTCACTGAGATGCTTTTTTTTTTTTTCCTTTGTAGGTTTGGGCAATTGAAAGTGTTTTTGGCACAGCATGGCCTACTTTTCTGTATACCTTTTTATTTGTTCACACACAATATGTATGTGGTAATCTTTATTCACTACAATACCACTTTGAAAATAAATAAATAACCAAAGATTTCTAAAGACAAGACAATGATTCCTTATCCTGCTTTCCTCCCCAATCCAGTTCTCTATAAGGCATGATGCTATTTTAATTCATCATGTTGAACTTGTGTCTATTATGTTGAGAATACTGAAATTACACATGCTCTCTTACAAAATGTATCCCCCCTGCTTTTAGCCCTTTGTGGTGTGACCATAACTCACACAAATATTCATTGAAGATACATATTCAAATCAGCCTTTCTTAGCTCCTAAGCTTTGCTTTTCTTTGTGCCAGTAAATTTATAAGCCCTCTTCTTAAATGTATTATTCATCCGTGCATGTAAATAATGCATGCCTGGTTCCACAGTAAATTAACCCTTTACCTTACCAGGGATACCAGAGTCATTGTTTTGAAAGGCAATTATGTCATTTAATTAATGTTGTAATTAATACTGTAATTAGCTTAAACACCCTGGAACCGGGTGCCACTATAAGCTGTCTTAATTAAATAGATTGAATGGTTTCATATCTTTTTGCACTGTCACATTGCTGGGCCTTATTAGCAGACTTTTAAGACAACAGCGAGTTGGCTGTATGTGTTTGGAAAAGAGGAGAAGCAATGGTTCCTCTTATTATTAAGAAATCTCCTGCTTTTGGAAAATAAATTTACACTATCACTGTAAATTGTCTGTGCGTCTGTGTAACCCGCTTGGTCACAATATCCATCACAATGGGAGTCATTGTCGACTAAAATTATGAAACTAAATAAATCCAATTCCCAGTGCACCTTTCAAACTAAAGGTAAGGGACTAGTGTGAGATGTGTGTGTTTTATTGCTGCGGTACAGCGACAGAGCAGGCAGACAACTAATCCACTGCTAGAGAGTTTTTATCCTTTCCCAACCTGACAGTGATAGAAAGTGTTTTCCCCAAACTAGAAAAATAGTTGAGAGAGGATGAAATAGCAAAGAGGTCAGTGAATACTGAAGGATTTCCAGTGCGCTCGACTCAACTGGCTGCAGGTCCAGCTTTGTATTCATAAGCTGTGAGCATCCGGACTGCTCATCTATTGTGCATGTGTGTGTCAGAAGCACTTTTGAAGCCAGACGCCTAGGCACTACTAGGAAGCAATAAGCAGGAACTCCCTGCTTGTAAAATTAATTCTGCTTAGTATGTCAGAGTGTGGCTCAAGATCCTGAAGCTGCGGAGGGAATATAAGCTGCTTTAAGGCACAGCGTTGCTTTTCTTTCTGTGGCAGTGTGTTTCAACCCCCAGTTTCTCTCTCAATACACAGTAAAACATACAGCAAGGATGGATAACTGTAAACATTTTAAATGGATTTCCTCTCTGCATATGTATCATATGTGCATCAGTGGCAGGCTTTCTATTTAGTTGCATGTGATTTTATCAATGTCATTAGACCATTCATTGAACTAAGTGAGGAATCCATCAAAAGCTGACAGGACGGTGTAGACTAATGGCTGTTAGGCTGTAATATTCTTTAATATGATTTTTATTTGCCTTAATTTCATCTTCTCTCAAATCAGTAGAGAGCTGGTGAGCACCTGAACAAAAGGCAGGAAATAAACAGAGCTTTAGGTGAGGCACAATACTGTAGCTCTGTCCAATCTTTTTTTTTTTTTTTTTTTTTAAAGAGAGCCAGATTAGATTAAATAAAAAGCCTGAGGGCCAACAGCGTATATACACTTTTTAATAATATTTTTTATTTTCAGTGACAAAACAATTGCCATTTCTTGTCATTACAAACGGCAATAAAACCTGGTCAAAAATAATTATGCCATTACAAGATGAATAAGATGAATCTATAAACCCTCACTGATGCTGATATTTATATTCACTTCAAAAAAAATTACACTTAAATTTTATTAAAAAAATCCTCTGTGGTTTTCAGACTTTAAGACATCATCTATAGATGTTGTTTCCAAATTAGGACAAACATGTATGTATTTCTGTGGGCAGCAGTTTGTGTTCGTGCAGAGCGCCTTCACTCTTTTCACACTCCTCTGAATATGGAGCCACCTTCATCATACACTCACACTCTAAATTAAAAATAGCTCAGTGGGTTTCAATTTTGTGCTGACACAAACTAATTTTACACCTCCTTTCTGTAGTTTCTCTGTTTATACACTCCATATCCTCTGAAACAATCAAGCACAGCCCTGAAATTGCCTGAAACATAACAAAACAAATGAAATGGAAATTAATTCTTTGCAACAGGATTACCTACCCGTGTGACTATTATCTTTCCCTGCTGTTTATCTGAAGCAAAAAGAGGAGATAATTTTACAATTAATGGCAGCGGATTGAGAACCCTACTGTAATCATTAGATGACACGTCTTGAAGAAATGGCCCTTCATATTTCCTTACCCTGAGCTTCAATAATCTTGACCCTGGGTATTAATGGATGAGTTAATGGCCTGCAGAAATCCTTTAATTTATGCCAGAGTGAATTAAGAATAAGTAATGGATTCTGCTTTTCAAAATGTCCAGACAAGGCATTTCCGTTCAGCCTATCTGAGAAATCAAATTATCATATTATCTCTCTGAGCGGCTCTTCTGAAACCATATTTCACAATATCTGATAGAAATAGTTTTGACATTCATTACATGACTCTTGCTTTATTGTGGCTCGCGAGTACATGCTATGACAAAAAGCGGATAATGATTTTCCAGCGCTCGGTGAATAGAATGAACACGGAAAAAAATTGATCAGAAATGACAGATCAAACTTCCAGCGTCCTAATGTAAATACAAATGTAATTATGGGAGTGTAAATTGGTTTGACTCTCTGGAGTGAGGCCACATAGCCTTTAACCTTCTCTTGTTAATAAATTCAAGGAGGCTTTGACAGAGATTTCATAAGGACATTCTGACTTGTTATTAGTTTTGCAAATGTGTTTGTTGCATTGATGCAGTAAAACAATACTATATACTTATAGTTATAGATAATAGAATGTTCACGCTCATGTTACAAGGGAAGATGACTTGGTAGTCTTCTGGTAAGTTCAAAGACATAGCTTAATCAGGGCTTAATTTGAAAGAATAATATACTGAAAACAGACTGCTTTAGCGTCAAAGGTTAGCCTAGTGCATTACTGTATTTGGGAACGGTAAGAAGTATCAAACTATTTAGGGAACTGAACTCTCACAGTACAGATACATTTCACTCTTTTTACTGTTTTTATACTCTATCTTCCATACTGCCGGAAAAAAAAAGAACTGCATGCAAAAAAAGGGTACAAAAAGAACATTTTTGGGCTGATAATGTCTTGTATTTCAAAAAAAAAAAAAAATCCTCTAAACTCCTCTACCCATTTACATGCTGTAACTGCAGCAGATTCTTTTTTCCCCTAGTCTTGAGGACACTCTGGAGGGCTTCCCATGCAGCCCCAGTTACAGCCAGACATGCATTTTTATTGGATGATGTCATGCACGTGTCACAGCGAGGGGGAAGTTTGATGTGAGCAGTAACACTGTCAGGGAGTTGTCCCACAATGATGAAGTCATCTATGCACTTGGGAGAGACACTTATTTCCCGACATATGAGCTCCAAAGGTTGTTCAACATCTTGTAAGTAAACCACAGAACATCATGACCCCCATTGAGCGCACACACACACACACACACACACACACACACACACACACAAACAAGTCATAGTCTCCTGTCAAATGGCAACACAAACTGGCAGTTATTTGGACTTTGTTTGTAATCTTTTTGGGCGCTTTGTCAGGCAGGCACGCTGATATTAGTGGGAGTGCACAAAAGCCCCCGAGTGGTGTCACGCACAATTAATGTCCCCAGGTAGCAACTCCATTAGTCTTATGAACTCAAGTCGCAGTGGGGAATGCTAATGGTGGAGGTGCCGTGGGGCATTAGGAAAGAGTGCAGCCTAAGCTACCACTTTACCCTTCGATTTGACCAGTGTGCACCTCCATCTCACTTTAGAGCCCCACAAGCAACACCCCCCAACCTCGGTACTTTAGCGCGACATACTGTCAGGTAAGTAGCAGACTCTGAAGGGTCCAGTGGATTCTTTCCCACAGCAATGTCCTGTTACAGTTTAATAATGGTTTACAATTTTTACAAATGACAATTTATCTAAATATTTCCAATTACATACCTGTACTTTATAAACCACACTAATTGAGACTAGAGTGTACAAATACCAAATCAATACCAAGATTGACATAAAAAAAACACCAGGAAACATCTTTGGCCAGAACCTGTGTGTAAGAGAATATAAGGTAGTGCTTAGTTTTTGCATTTGCAGATGAAGTTAAACCATCATCTCACAAATGTTAAGGATACAAAATACATATTATTGTATTGGCCAGTCTAAACTAAAAAAAAGAAAAATCACACATTATGTCAATGAACCATTGTGTGAAAACTGTGATGTGGTTAATCATTGTCAGCTTTCATAAATGCTCACTTCCATCTGAGCAGCCTCAAATCTCACATGGTCACATGACTTCCTCCACTGCACAATCCCAGTCTGACCTTGCTGGTATATGAGCATGCAGCGCTTCATTTGATCTAACAGGCCTACAGCTGAGCTAAAGCCAGCTCTGAGGCCTGCCTGCGTGGCAGCCTGCTCCCTTGCTCCATGCCCGCTCTAGCATGGATGTATTTAGGAAGCCTGGTAGCTACCTTTACATCACAGCTCAATAGCATCATGTTGCCTCCGAACCTACATGTCAATTCTGTGTCACACAGTTCGCCGAGCGAAAAAAGAGGTAGAGGTGCTCTGTGATAAAGAGTGAGCTGACAGACAGCAGAGCAATACAGAGAGAAGTGCTGGTAATTTTGGTAGAATAAATTCACAAAGCCAGAAAACCTTCACTCAGGCATGAAAAACACAAGTCTGTCATGACAGTGACTGTCAATGGGAAGAGTCACTCTGAGCTTATTCACAGCCTTTTTATTATATTATCAATTACAGATTATGAATGTACAGCACACCGTCTGCTTCTCCAAGCCTTACTCCATCATGTTGTGCCATCATCACTCAAAGTGTGGCCCACACGGGAAGGCCAGCACAGCGCTCAGATTCCTGGGTGCCCTCTCACCGTTGCTGTGGAATGCAGTGGCTGGTTTATTGCTTCTGGCAGTAATTGCACTTACATTTGACAGTCTTTTGTGCCGATAAACCCCACAGCTGGCTTACTGTTAGCCCATACAACAATGGAGCATTTGTGTACATTTCACAGCTTAGTTACCTCAAACCACATGTGCATCTGAACCTTCTGTTTATACAGCCAAATAGGTTCAATCTATTTAACTAAGTCCTTGACCACTCTTTTAAAACTGCATTTATTTAATGTAAGGGTTCGAAGACATCATGAGCTGGTTAAAGTCCCTTTCTTGAGTTTATGTCCTTTCTAGGAATGAGCCAAGCAAGTGTTCATATTGATTTGCCCATTAAATATATTAGTAATAAAACAACATCCTGCTGCAAAACAATTGTAAAATCAATAGTAATTGGAACCAAAATATTATGAGTTCTTGGTCTGCAGTCTTATTGTCTCTGTAAGTGGCCAGAGAAATCCTGTAGGTTTGTGCGAGAAATGTGATAAATATTGATAACAATGTCAAATGAATGTATGGGTGTAATTCAAAGAGCCTAAATGTAAATTGAATAAACTCTGGTCTGTGATGGAAAAACAGGAGGTTAACAAAGCAAACTGAAGCCGAAGCTCATGAACTTGTACATTAACTGTTATTGATTGATACAAAATGAGAAATTTTTGGAGATGCTTGCAGTTTAGATTTTTTACAAGATACCACTTTATCCCAATTCACGCCACATATTGTTTGGAACCAGCAGCAATTAGAATGTGTTCACATTTATGTCAGTGTTGGATCATTTTGTTACAATTAACAAAATAAAGGCTTTTCAAATGAATGTTGATTTTTCTTTTTAAGTGCCTTTATAACCTCTATAAAACTTTTAAACAAAAATCTAAATATTTGTGTTCGATGCGTTTTGTTCAGTTTTCTTCTCGTTTGTTCTGCATCCAGATGACCGGTGAGCAACACTATGTCAATTGTTTTTTAGCAGGAAACTTAACATACCATATACCAGACATCTAAGGGAGCACATGGGATGAAAAGTTTCTTACTGACAGAATGAGTAACAAGAGGTCTACTTTTAATAGAAGGAAGCTTTCATAGCACGGCTGTCCTCGGGTGTGGGATCCCGTGGTGTTGGAAAAACAAAGCATGAGGTGTGTCTTATTCTCCACAGAGTGCCCTGGGGCCAAGGAGTGAGCTTGCTGCCATCCTGGAGGCTTTGAGTGCTTTATAACAGTGTACACAAAGGACCAGCTTCCCACAGCCCGGTCATTAACAAGTGGGCAGTGGTGGAGGCAGAGCACGAGAGGGGCCTTCCACTGTCCTGCCACCACACCTGCTTCCACATTCACCGAGCCAGCGTGCCGCAGCATGAAGGATGACTTGCAGTGAGCTGAACTCCAGGGAAAGCGAGCAGCCTCTCCTGTCTTGTTTGTTTGATAATTCAACAGTTTCTGACAACAGTCTACAGCTCAAGAACAAAAAAATAAATTACAAAAAAAAAAAAAAATACTTGAATTCTCCCGCTCTGTCACCTCAACCGCAGATACCTTTACACACAGATAATAATGTAGGAAGGAATACTTGGTGGAATTTGCATTGAAACATTAAACTGAACTGGTTAGTGTTTCTCAAACATTGGTAGGCCTCAAAGTAACTGTAATTAGTACTGTGTATTTTATATTTAAAAAAAAAAAACAGCGCTATGACTTTGTGTTGAATCATGAAAAAAATGATTGGGTGCAACACAAAAGCAGAAATTACCCCAAGAAAAGGATTGTGTGACCATAAATTTGTATTTATTGAGTTTAAAATCCACACTTAGTCACAATATTACTACAATATTATAATTTATTGCATTTTCTTTAATTATAAATGTCATTCCACCAACACTGGATTTTATTGTTAATGAGGATTCTGCAGGATACTTTTTGACAACCAATTTCAGATTTCATCTTCCAAAATGACAATTTCCTTTTCTGAAGACTGGATCAAATATCGGAGTTGCTCTTTACTCTGGGAGTGTCACAGACTGGACCGGACTAAACTTTGATGGATGTCAGCTGGAAGAGCAAGACTTCATATGTGACATTTACTCACAGAGCAGAATGGCAGTGTTATGTAAATAGCACACCTGTCCTATCATTGACATGCACAGCTTTGGATAAAAATGTGTCCTTTAAGGGGAAAGATGCTAAAGGTTATAACAATCTAAAGTGAAACCAATGTGAAATCCACAAATGTGTTTCAACAATAAATCTATTGCTACAATTACTTTTTTGTTGTGGGGGTATTAGCAATACCAATTTGTTGACTAAACAAGTTGTATACTGTTTGTTGTTCTTTTTATCACATCATTTGAAAACCAAAAAAAAAAAACAGTGTCATTGTGGATGGGGTCAGTTGGTAGAGTGCATGACAAACAGGGTTTGAATCCTGCTCATTTGACTAATATCATTTTAAAAAAAAGGCCCAAAAAAATCTTTCAAAATGAATTCACTTGGAATGCTCAGACCAGTCAAAAATGTACATAGTTAAACTCATGTGGGGAAGCTTCTGGAGGTATTGTGCACATCTGAGGTGTATTGGCATTGACTCAGTTATGGCTCTTATGTGCCCCACTGCCTCTATAATTACTTGGCTTTCATCAGCTTCAAAAGAGAAAAGAGTCAAATCCATACTCGATAGCAATGAAAAATTCATATTGTTTTATTTTTCCCCATCTCCTTTCCTCTGTCTGTGTGACTGCACCCCCACCCCCACTCACTCTCAACTCGTGCTCCTCTTATTGTGTGATATATTTAAATGTTAATAACCATTCATTCCTGACACCCTATCTAGCAAGACCCAAGTTTAACAGGAAATCTATTTAATCTGGAGAATCTCATTACACCATCATGGCAGCAGCTAAAGCTCTGACTATTGTCAATACATGTGAGGTAGGCTGGATGAAAGAATGGCAGAAAAAATGAATCCAGGAATGGATATTTAATTTAATCAGTGTGCGTAAAGCTACATAAAGAAGGTATAAAGAGCGGTGCTTCTCCCTTCATTTGAGTAGATAATGATGAACTGTTTTCCATTGTGCTGTACAGCTGAAGGCTTTAATCATTCCCAGAGCTGAAGAGAAGAGAGGCAAAAAGGAAAACATCACACTCTTTAGTGCATTTGACACAATTCTAAATATGAACTTCTTTTATAGGCCATTAGAAGATTATCAGTGATTTAACCAAATGCCTGTTCAGAGCATTAGCCACAGACACTCAGAACACCATTCTCCCAGCTTCTATTATCTCATCCACACAGCTCTATTTAATTTCATTTGCATGAATATGCAATGAATTTAATTTTGAACACTATTTTCATCTGCTTCTGTAATCACAAAAAATGCCAGTGTAATTAGTTTCTAATTACTTGTTGTAATTGTTGTAGTAATCATTTTAATTACCCAAATGCACAGACATTAGATGCTAAAAGGAAAATAATCTGCTTGTACCTCCTACTGTGTCTCTCATTCTCCTGAGTTTGAGATCTAGATTGTGACATGGGCTGCTGCAGACCAGGCGCTGGAAGACTGCTGCGTGCATGTTTTATGGCATATGATCAGGAACTATGCTCAGAACAGAGAGCACAGCACACAGAGAGGGAGGCCGACAGAGGCAGACAGACGGGCCCAGACTTACATTGTAGCATCTCTGCAATCTGCTCAGTGGAAATTTGCATGCCCCGAAAAGCCATTAAGTTAAAATATACAGTTATTGTACCTTTCTGGGACCGGCGCCATACAAATGCTTATTGCATGTGCTTATAGCTCAGTCTACCAGATGGTAAATCATGAAATTTTATGAAATTATTGCACCAGTGAGGTGTTTTGAAAAGGAGCAGCTGTGAGGGAGATGGGACATTATAAACACTCACAGGTGTTCTGTCTTTCCCCACCGCCAGCCACAACATAAAAAATTAAATTATAAACAAACCAGCAAATGTTGTAATCTCCTTCAAAGATACGCTACTTACTGGAAAAATTGCTTAAACTAAGCAAAGAATTTAATTTTAATTTGCATAAAATATTTATTGTGGAAGAAATTTCATAGTTGGACCCAGTTGTCAGCCAAGTTGCCATAATGTACATTGCACTAGCATCTCAGTGCCGTGGATGAAGATCCATTAGGGAAGGCTCTAATGGGCACTTCACCCAAGCACATATGGGCAAGTACACCTAATAAGAGGGAGCTGGTCAGTGCCAAACACCACAACAAGCTTGTGTTTCTCATTAAGATTTTATTCCTTCCTTAGTATTTAATTAGCCCGTCTAGCACAGGGACCAGAGAAGATAGCCTCACATCTACCATGTTGCCACCTTCCAAGTCACATCCATGTAAACTGGAGGTCCCTGGTCCCAGACTTACAACAGTGTGTTCTTGGAACAGTCTTAGTCTGAACACAGCTCATGGCTCTGAGGTGCAGCTTTGGCTTCTCTCACATGGTCTTATTGCTCACACCCAGCTGCGCCTGTTTGGCACAGTTCAAGTGGGATCTGAGGCAATGCCAATGTACTCCTGAGATGATAACCACGTCCCAAGAATAAAACCAAAAGAACTAGAGTCATTTAAAAATGCATTACCCCAAAATTTCTTTTGTTCTGATGACCAACCCCACCCCACACCTGCCAACAACAGCAACCTTTCCTTCTAAAACTGGACCAAATACTCTTATTACTTCATATTACATCTTGCTTTAAATATATGCTGTTAGTCGATTAACCCTTTTTCATAAAGAGAAAAAAAATGAATCAGGATATTTCTCTGTGGCTAATCAGAGCAATACTATATGACTGTATTCCTTTTTATGAGACCAATGGCTGTTATTGTCCTTTTGTTGATAGAAGCCACAAGATAAGGATGTAAGTTATTTATATTGTTGCTGCTTAAGTGGAGAGCAACTGAGATTTTCTGGTCTTCAGTGTGATGCATTGGCATGGTTATAATTATTAAACTGTTTCTGTTCAGATAAAGTGAAGCATCAGGTGTTTAAAAGTAAGAGCTTTTTTATGTGAATGAATTAGACGGCATCAAATACTTTTTAATTGATTACTGCACAGGTATTTTCTATGATTTTGACCTTTACTCATCACACTGGACGACATGTAACATTCAAATGTATGCCTGTGTTTGTTCTGAGCGCTAGAGGGCTGGTGTCTGGGAAAAAAGTTGAGCAATGCTGCAAGTGTTACTGGGATAGTCATGCATATTCAATCCCACTGCTGGACATGGCTGCCCTAAATAGGCGTAGAGCATGAAGCACTCAAGGCTGCTTTGTTTTTTCATGTCTTCTTTTGCTTTTAGCCACTTACAGCTTTGTAATCAAGGTTCTTCAATGAACCCTGTCAAGTAATAAATGTAATATCCACCTTATAATCTCCTAAGAAGTGTTTAAAAACAGTTTGTCATCTTTTGTAAAACCAAGGTCTCACAGGTGTTGATTTTCTGATAGGAATATTAAAGATTTACTGTTAATTTATTCAGAGACACAACACTTTAGGGGATAAACAAAGATGAAAGACATTAAAATAATGTATAGAGTAAGTGGTGGAGAGAGTTGGCTGATCTTTTAGACAGGGAAAAGCTCGTTGGATTGTTTGTTTATGAGGCTTTAAAAGCACAAAGCCTAACACCAGGAGAATCTCATTATGACTCGTAATGACAAATTCACCCTTTGCAATTATTCCCTGCCATTTCGAGGAAAAACTAGTGTGGAGCCAATTCAGTTTGGGCTTGGTTGGCCATAAACCTAGCAAGCTATAGTGCACCAGGACAGGATTGTGATATACTCCCCAAGTGCAACGCTCCTGACAAATAAAATAGAGCACTCAGAGCATTTGTGTTGACCTTGTCTGGGGTGTTGATGATGCTGCTCCAACACTCTCTGAAATGCTCTCACTAAATACAAAGTATGACAATAAAACATGTAAAAGTAAAATGTCTGAAGCTGTTGGCAAATGCAGACTATGGTAATCAAATGCATGTGCAAATTACCTCCAACTCATCAACTAGAGCTTTTAATGAAATAACATCCTTTAAATGAACACTGGGAGACAGTGAAAAGTGAGCAATGGCTTTTCAGGCTAGTTTGAATTTTTAATTGCCTGTCGGGAGAATATTAGATAAAGCTTGATTAGAAATAAATTGAAAATCTCTGCTGAATGCATCTGATAGAGGCTCTCACTGAGACAGGCAAGATAGGCAGGATGTCCATTAAGATGGCTTTGAACACTGTGCAACTTGACTGATTTACTATCTTTTAGTTTTGTTCTTTTTCTAATCGGTTATGGGAACCCTGCTGAGTTGTATTTGGCCCACTCAGATCTTGAACGAAGTCAGTTTTGTTAAGAGTTGTTGCACTTAATGCCACTGCAATGAACTCGAAATTAATAAAGTAAATGTCATGCATTATTTGGTAGTTTTGAAACTTAATTTATCTCAATTTATTTTAATTCAAAGTCTTACACATTTTGTGATGAAATCAAATCAAATATAACATTGTGACATGTCCGTGTAATCCTTAGAATAATTTCTTTTTTCAATTGTTTTTTTTTTTAGAATGGCCCGAGTGGCAGAGAAAGAGCCCCCATCTCTATGAAATAAGCACTTGCAGATAACAGAGGCCATCACATTGACAGGCAGGTCAAGAGGTCAGCAGACTGCCGAGCATGTGCAGTGGGCTGTGTGAAATAAAGGACACAGGGGACAGCGGGCTCTGCTCATCTGACCAGCCTCAAAATATACACCGGTCTTTACTCCCAGCACCACAACAGAATAAACAAACCTAAGAGGAAATATTGACAACGTGGTATCAGTGGATGCAACAGTAAGTTGGTGTCAATATGTATGTTAATGTTTTCTTTCATGTCCTTTAGACCACTATTTTGAATGGAACAGTTATTGTTGCACAGTATTTATCATCACTGTGATACAAACACAAGGCACAATATCAGAGCAAACCCAAAGCAGAATGTTCTAGTGAAAAATCTTAAATATGCTATACTCCCAATACTCCAGTGCTGCTCTGTATTGATGGATTCTACTCCATTTTATTTATTTAGCCCACTCTAGCTACATTGTTTACTGCTTGTTTTCTATCTATATTGAATTTTGCCTCAATCCAAACATCCTACATAAAATGCAAACCTTTTTTCTTCTTCTTCTTCTTGACATGGGTGAGGAGAAAAAAAAGACCTATAGTTGAAATGTGCCTGTGTTGTTTCATATATCATTGATTAGACAAAATAAAAATAAAAAAGCTCATAACATTGGGTCAGGAGAACACAGGGCCATGGCTGCTGACATTCTATCACAGAAGACACATATTGACTGGCGCTCGGAAAGTAGTCACTCACTCATCAGTGTGAGGCAGCCTGATTGAGTTGCCAGCAGCCACTAAATGAGGCCTCCATCCACTCTTGGTCGAAATAAACTGCAATCTTTTTAGACCTTGTTGCAGCCAAGAGACCAAGCGAGGGTGTGCAAGCAAGGGCTGAGAGTAGCTTTAAAACCCCGAGAGGATTTCAAATAAGTTTAAGCTCGAGGGAAGAATGCCTTGGAAACAAAACAAGTGGACTTCAATGTGCATTGGGTTTGGACTATTTCTTCGAGTCTGACTTGCCAACAGAGTGTGTGTAGTTAATTATAGGTAATGAAAGCTTGTTTGAGCAGCTGAGGAGGGGTACATTAGAGAAGGGAGAGTCAAGCGGGTTGAACCAGAGGCTTCCACGCACAATTTGTTTGAACCTGGGTCCTCTTCACTCTCTGCATGCTAATTTACCTTGGGGCTGCACCGCCTGTTTTTAAATATCGTTAATTGACTTAAGAGCTCATCAACGTGCTTCGTCTTCATTAGGTTAATGAAAAGGCTCAGTGTTTATTTTTCGAAACAGATTGTGGCAATGACATAATCTAATCGGTTACTTCCACTTCCTGAAGGATCGAGTCCCTCTGATGTGAGCTGTTGGAAGTGTTCAGATGTGCAGTGTTTGTCGGTGTCTGTCTCTGACAAAGCAGAGACGGGGGAGGAATTAGACACATTTAGCCCTTGGCATGAATCTATGTTGCCCTTCTCTAATCGACAGTGTGAACTAACAAGAATGTAATGGTAGTTTTGATGTGTGGCTTGTTGGTGAGGCTCTGTGAAAAAAAGTGGATAGAAAATAGCATGATTGCAGATATGTCTCTGTAATCCTAAAGGGGTGAAATAAATCAGCTACAGTGGAGCGACCATGACCCATATCATGGACCTGAGGGGCATTGTAAGACGAAAGGAAAAATACATACTCCCTTTAAAAAACTGCAAAACACAAAACTTTATTTCACTTTCAAATAAAAAATAAAACAAAGCACTTTGCAGATGATACCATTTTAAATACACAATACAATACAAGAAATGTGATTTTAAAAACCCAGAAACAAAGCCATTCAGTCCCAAAGCAGAATTAACAGTTAGTTGAATAAAAATGGTTACAAGTAAAATATATGATTTATAGAGACTTTTTAGTTAAAAATGTTTGTAGTGATTTCAAGCCTGATTTCAGTAAGTACACACAGGTCAGACCACGAAGAACTGTGTAATCAGTAAACTCTAACAATATTTAGTAAAACGTATACTTGTTCCAGTAGTAGCAGTTATCATTAAATTATTGTAGTCTTTTTTCCTGACTGGCAACATTAGGTTTAATAACTTGTGCCTTGGGTGGATTTCCTGCAGGTACTCCAGTTTCCAGCGTTAAAACATGCTATAGTCAGTTAGTAACAGGACTGGGGACCCTTGGTGCCCCCCTGGTGGCGGCTGCCAACAATGAATTTCCTCATGGGAATAATAAAGGAATAATAAAAAATAAATAAACAATAGTAAATAGGAATTAATAAACATGTAATAAACATTGAATCAGCAAATAAACAATATACAAAAGCTGTATATAATTTGTGTTTAACTATTATAAGTATTTTTTTGCACTTAGACAATCACATATTGTCTGATTTGATCACTTTTATGTTGTACATGCATTTTCCGTATTTACCCCTCCACTACCTCCTCCTGTCTTTATGTCAGCGACCCTTAAACGGTGAACAAAGCCTTGAGTAGCATGAACGAGCTGTTGTAACACTTAGGCAAAACGCGCTGATCTTTCTCCTGAGGACAGTAACATTTGACGCCATGTCTAGTAGTACGGGCTATAAAGACTGACACAGTGGTAAAATAAATCACCCACCAAGCCCTAGACCTCCCAACACCTCCCCCTTACACCTCACTGTCTGGCCATTGGAGGGCCGCAAAAGCTCATCAGTGAGAAGTTGAGAACCCTCCCAGGAGCTGTTCTGGGGTCAGCTTGGCCTCTGTGTGCCATAAACAGCTCCCCTCGCAGTCAGGTTCATCACTAACTGTTTCCCACCAACACTTCTGCTCGCTGTCCATCCTTGTACTCCCTTCTCCGCAGCACCCACAGCAGACGTTTCTAATAAATCACTTGACCCCCTCCTCTGGCTCTTGTCTAGAAGCCCCTGTCTGTCCCCGACTTGGCCTGAGATGATGCGTTCTGCTGAAGTCACTTAAATAAAAAGATCGCAGTGGGAGACATAATGTGTTAAAGTAATAAGATGGTCTCGAGCAGGTCACGGCCCCTTTCCTTGCTCCAGTGCTCCTGTGGAGGCTCTTTGAGTTAATGGGCTGTGGTCAGTGCACTGGTGAGTCATAAAGGCTGCCCTCGAAAACTACAGCGCTATTCAGAACAGGGGATCCTCCAAAAGCCACTAACTGGCCCATCTAGATAACAGCACACCCAGCACTATTTCCACAGTGCATGTGTCACTCCCTGGACCTGTAAATCACTTATATTTATCATCTCCTCTTGTATCTCTCCCCTCTGACTGCCAGCCTTACACAACTGTCCTTCAGTGTCAGCAGTGATCCAGATTTCACTGTTGCTCCTCTCAAATGCACACACCAGGATGCACTTTTTGTAACTCTAAACTTTACCAAGTACAGCACAGGATAGATTTTGGAACATTTCCTGCCGTAATAATGTATTTTAAACAAACCGTAGTTGCATAAAGAATCTCAAGTCTTTAGTGAAGTATAAGTAGGAAGGTTTCACTAAAACTATTTGTAGTGAATAACTTTTTTGTTTATAGTAAAATACTATTAAACACTATTAAAAATTAAAAAAAAGATATAGTGACAAATGTTTAATAATGTTTGGAAAAAAATTTGTAATAAATGGTGAGAAATTCAGTGGATTTAAAACTATCAAAGTATTATTTAAAATAATGCACAAATACGTGGAACAACACAAGCCCATCCAAATAGCTGTAATAAAAAGTCTGTAATGTTTGCATGCTGAACAAGGGTCTCTTAATGAATGTAGCTTCAGGAATTAATGAGAAGAAGCAGGGGGACGTGTCACAGAGATGTGTCGAGGCGACATGGCGGCACACTGCAGCCCCCCGTCCTCGTCCTCGTCCTCTTACAGTGATTACATGTGAGCCCCTGTCATGTGCTTTAAGCTCTTTTATGAAATTGCATTAAATGCCATTGTTTATGCCTGACTTTACCCTTGCTTATTGGTTCACACTGTGTTCCACTGGCCGCACCACGCTTAATTTGAGTCTCACTTCAGGTTTCATCATCAAGGCATTAGCATGTTAAGTCAAATTGAGCAATTTTTCCTTGTGCCACGTTTGTGGAACCTTGCATTTTTTACTCCACTGAACTCATTTGCTTGTTCGTGATTAATGTATGTGGTTCTTATGGAGTTCTGTCACTATAAGAATAACTACTTTTGCCAACCTCACATTTGCTGAAATAGAAGCCTATTATCGGTCCTACGAAAGTTTATTTGAGCCTGCAGGACAATGCAATTGAAAAATGATCTGCTCCAATATTCATGTTTGTCTGGTTTAAGTGAGCCACAAATATTAGCCCTTTAAAGATAAGTCAAATTAAAGCAAATTAAAGGCATATTTAGAGCTCCACTGAAAGGACATGATGATGTTAGCTCAAAATTCCCTTTTTAGGTTAACCCAGAGAGCTCAATGAAAAGAAAAGAATGTGCTTGTCAAAAGCTCAGACATACCATAATAAGTAAACTGTTTATCTATCTCCATACAATTATACTTTTTGGAATGAATCATCTCTTAATGGAAGGCAATATTTTTGTTTGGTTTACACTTGAATAGAAGTGGGCACTGAGGTGAGGCTTTGTTTGGAAATGAGTTGTGCAATCGCCCTGCTTTGTCAGAAGGTCTGTGTGATGTTAAATACTTTTCTAAAGCAGACCACAGGTGCTTTTGTTTTCACCTGACATGATAGCACATATGTTAGTGTATGTTATGGGTATCTTAGTGTCAGATATATTGTGGCAAAGCTTCAATTGAAATAAAAGGTAAATACATTCTCATTTCACTTACTCTTCTTCTTATCCACTGTTCCAAACACACACACAGGTACAGAGGGCTGGATAGCAGAGGAGAGAGAGTGAAGAAAAGGGAGGTGAGTAGACAGACGGACTGCCTCCCCCCAGCGCCACTATAATAACCTCCTGGTGTTGGAGCAGACTCTTTGAGAGATATCCTTGAGCCTCACCTCCATCTCGCTAACAGGTCACGCCGAGATCCTGCAGATAGTGAGCTATAGTTAAGGTCCAGATCTACTATCTGGACTTGAATGATGGAGGAAACCATGTGGCGACATGTTTATTGTCACCCAGATGGTCCACAATGCAGTGGCTTGGCGAGCCACATCCATCCCTAATATAATTCATGGGGTGGCACCATTGTGGGGTGACTGATAAGGCCTTCAGTTTGCCCTGCACTGGTCACTTGTCTCAAGGAGACTCCAAAGAAACTTCACTCTGTACAAATGGTGGCCAAAATATCTAATCCCACCAAGGGTTGCACTTTAGTGCTAAAACTTGTAGCGAGGTTACACAACTGAGAAAGGCCATTTATAATAGGAGAATTCTCCCTTTAACATTTGGCTCTGTGGAAGAATTCTTATTTAGAGGGGAAAGCAATTTCTTGTGAGCAAACAGAGAGGGAAATGTAGAGCAGATAGAGAGTAGAAGAGCGGAGTGCAAGTCCACTAAAAGTAATGAGACAATGTGATTCTTAAAAGGATTGGCCCCTGCATCAAAACATTTGGCCACCTTCAACGTAAAGAATTCTTTTTTGTGGGAAAAAAGCTGAGAAAATGTTATTTTTACTAATTATTTGATTGTGGTGTGCTCCGTGACATTTTGATGGGGAAGGACACCATCAAACTCAAATAAATGGAACCAAATGCTCTCTCGTTCCAGAAAAGAGCCGTGATGGGAAAGATCAGAGGAGATCAGTGTGACGCTAGAGTGACTCCTCAAACCTGTTTCCCATCAAACCACTGTGAGTCCTACACTCCAAAGAGACTTTCTCTGACAGTAAAAATAACGATAAATGCATAAAGATATTTATGAATGTGTTACCAATTATCAAAGCCTTATTATTGTGTAGCATGAAACATAAGTGTGCCAAGAGACACACTGCTAGGAAATGTGTTAACATCACATCAACATTGGCCAAACACACACCGAAAAAACCCTCCGTGTATCCATAACACAAAAATAACATAAAGTTTCTTATAGGATCTTGTTAAAATATTCACAAGGCATTACTTCCTCACCTTCTCCACTTTCAGCCTCACCTTTTGATAGTTCCCTCACTCCTGCTGCGTTAACAAAACACACAAACAAATGTGTGCAACCACTACAAAGAAAACACCTGTATGATGCAATGCAATGCAATACAGTCTTCCTGCTAAGTACTTTTTTTTTCTAAAATTGAACCCAATACAGGCCTACATTAGTATTCTAATTGCTCAATGAAGGACTTAACTCTTTATTTACTCAATCCATTATAATTTACTTAGTGCTGAATGCTAGCATTTCTTTAGAGCACTGACTGTCTTGCAGCAGCATTTAATAGCAAAAGTGCACTTTGCTTAATCTACACACAACTAAATCTGTGTTTTTTAACTAAAACCTCT
Source organism: Neodontobutis hainanensis (assembly GCA_024349245.1). Classification (NCBI taxonomy): domain Eukaryota; kingdom Metazoa; phylum Chordata; class Actinopteri; order Gobiiformes; family Odontobutidae; genus Neodontobutis; species Neodontobutis hainanensis. The sequence continues at coordinate 5,226,629 of JALDNG010000043.1, read as the reverse complement.
ACAGCCATTCATAAGTGGACTCGGCATCACATGGGCTTATTTCTCAGAAAGACCAATAGTTGGAGTTGTGCCTATCGAAGCAGCATCTTTATTCGAATGGAAAATGAATCCACAAGGAACATGGCCAGGCGCTTTATTGTGTATGCAGTGTGTGGCCAGGTTCAAATTGGCAATCAATTATCCAATTAAGACTGACAGAAATGCACATCAGGAATTCCAGCCCATCAGTCCAAGCTTCTGATTGGAACACGATTAGAGGGACTTAATTAAACCCTAGGTGCTGGGTGTTTAAACATCATTTGTGCAGCGTCGGAGGCATTGGAAAATATAAATCTAGGCTTGGGATGATCCACACAGGTAGATGTAAAATGCTATTAAAATGTCTTTTTGAATCTGTCCTGTGTCCATCGCTCTGAAGCACAGTATTGTCATTTTAAATACATGCCCTTGGGAAGATCAGAGAAGGGAGATAAACAGTGAAAATTGCACAGTACAATGCAATAACAATAGTCGCTGTGATATTGTGCAACATTAGTCTTAAAACCATTCCCACGGTTTAGCAGCTCGTGAATAATTCAAGGACAGAACATGCCACAGAGAGCAGTATACATGTGATGTGGAGAATGAAATGCAGCTGCCTTCTAAAAGTCTTGGGCAATTTTCCTGCTTTGGCCAAGCTTTCCTTCTCCTGCGCGGTTGTTTAGTGCTCGTATTGATTTCCAAGCTGTTTCTTCCTCCTATGTCAGACAGTGTGAAATGGAAGGCACTGCATTTTAATATTGGGTTGTGAATTAATCATTTTTCCTGATAGCAAAGCTCAGCTCTGTCCCTGTAGGAGAACACCTTATCACAGCAAATAGGATTCAAAGGGAGAGGAGCAGTATAATCCACAGCTAATTGGATGAAATGGCTGTGCTCTCACCCTCCTTCCACGGGCTGGTGTCCATGCAGCCCCCTCCACAGGGATCTTGGAACCACCGAAGAGGTTATTACAGTTTGTCCTAAGGGAGCATTAATACCTTAGCCCTTGTTCAGACATGCAAATAATCTAATTCAAGGTCTAGCTAATTAACAACTTAGCTACAGTAAAGATAAAGAGGCTCAATAATAACCAAGAGCTTTTGTAGGAGGGCAATATACCACCTACTTCAGATACACCAATGTCACCAAAAAACCCTGCTCTTCAAAAACAACCTTGTAGTATAATGAGAAAAAGCTCTTTGTGGAAAATGTAGGAAATTAATATGAGAGCCTTATGTAAAAGTAAACCGTGCATTTATATTATGTCAAATGAAAAACATGTTAATGTTTTCACTGCTCTGTGGTATTTCCCATGCTTGGGTCTAGTAAGATCTTCATCTTGAGTGCCCAAGCATCATTCGATAGACACTTATTTGAATATAGTCACTGTGGGCCATTGTTTCATAATAAGCATCAAAAAGTAGAACATGTTTTAAGGCATCCCTTGCTTTTTATAAGGCTAAAATGTTAATACCGCTTCAGCAAGGTTACATGATCAAGGTTGCCAAATTACAACGAGCTCTAATCACCCATGCCTTTGAGGTTGTCTGGCTTCAAAGCCAGTGGAACATTGCTCCCAGTCTCCGCTGCTATGCTTCGCCTTCGCATCAGCCTTCCCTCTGTTCCAAATCACAGAAACAAAATCAGTTTACCATCAGTTTACCAACATAAACATGTTGAATATGTTTCTTAAAGTATCTTAGATTTAAGAGTTTATAGATGAATGAATTTTCCTTATGTCTAGTGTCCCTATCAGATATAATCAAAATGCTCTTACAACTGAGATTGGTTGCACAGACTCTGTTTATATCTTTAACAACCCAAACAACTAAGTTTTAGGGACATAGGACCCCTTCTACATCAATTGTGTTCAAGTAGCCTATAGAACAGAGCTCAAATGTCTTTGTTGGACTTGAGATGTTAATATAAGGACAGTAGGGAGAAAACATATAGTTGATTTGATACAATCAACGGAAAATGCATTTTTTGGTGTATTCAACTATAGGCCTACATATTTTAGTTTTAGCATTTCAAAGCATGAATAAAAGTATAGCATAAAATATTGTATACTAATTCTTATAGTCCAATCACTCTTTTTAATAGCTTTGAAGCGGCCAGAAAATCAAGTATTCATGAAGATTGAGGAAGATGATCCAGTGAACTTCAATTTAATTGGTGCAAATTAAAACAATCCATCTTTTGCAGCTGTCTATCTATCTGCTATCACCACTTCATTGCTCGTCTTGCACCTTGATTACAATTATCTTTTAATAGCAAAACTTGTCAGCAATCTCTCCCCCATCTGATTTACGTCGTGGCCCAACACCGCACTGTTCCATCCTTATAATTCATGTTTTAGTGTAATGCAGAATAAGCCTCACTGGGCAAACGCAAGATGTATTGACACCATCATCTCATATCTGCTGCGTGCCATGACGTATGGCCCTGTGTCTCTCTGCAGTACAGGCTGCTATCCTTCGCTCATTCTGACTATGAAAGCCTGTTTCCATGGAACAGGTCCCTATAGACGAGCCAGAGTGAAGTGCTTCAAAGGATTACAGAATAAATGCACATGCACACACATTTTTTCAATAATGGTTTCAAGCAATTAGACCGAAAGATGACACTCCGACTTTTAATTTGAGGCAAAGTGATCTCTCTCTCTTTTTCTCTCTCTCTGTACCACCTCTTTTATTATTTTTTTTTCCTCTTACCTCAAATGCTGAGCTAAGGCCTTTCAAAAGATACATAGCTCTATTCAGATTGTATCATAAAATGTGAATTGCTCCACTTTCACTGAACTACAGGATGTTAAAAAGCTAGTCTTTAACCAAGGGTAGGCATAATAGCGTTTAATATGTCTGCTTCTACTTTTCTAAGCCCCCAACCAGTTGAGCATGGCCACTGATCAGTCAATGTTTACTCATACCAAGGTAAAATATGGAACCATTTAGTCATTGGGCTATCTTGTTCACCACGATGCATTAGTTTTTGCCATTTAACCCAGTGCTTTTTAAGAGCATACCCATTGCCAACCCTATATATTATATATAGGGTTGTTTATATACTGCCTATATACAAACATTTAGGCTATAGCACCTAAAGGCTACAAGCTACAAGTCACTGGATGCTTGGGACTGTGTTATACTCTGACTTCTACAGAACATGTAGAACCTCTAGAGAATCTGAATATCAGGAAATTTATAACATTTTCACTGCTTCTAAAGTTTCTTTATCTTGAGTACCAATATAAATGAACAAGCAGATGTTTATGTTGACAAGGACTTTGGAAACGGTTTATTAGACTGAAATGCTGATACTCAATGTTTTAGTGCACATTTTATTAAAGACTTCCAGCTTACGGTGCTGGAGGGAATGATTGTATCAGTACAATACATTATTGGGAATAGAATCCATAAGGGATCAAAATACAACTTCCCTTTCCTTCTTTTCAAAGTATTAGCAATAGAATTATTATTTTAGCTGTTAACGATGGAGGTGTGAGTTTGAGGATGGTAATTAGTCATGAATGGGTAATTAGAGACAGAGAAATTATTTTTCAAATAAAGATACTAAGTTAACAATGGGAGAGAAAAAACAAGGATAATTATGCATTTACAAAGTAATATAGAAGCAATGCACTACCAGAGCCCCAAATAAGAAAACATATTATAAAAGTTGCCCTGTTGAAGATTTAAAATGCCGCGTGCATTTGGCACTGGTGAATCCAAGAGTCCCCCTTTTCGCTGAAAAAAAAAAAAATCTTTCTGTGCTCTAGGGAATTGTTCAGCCATTTCCACAATGCCCCAAATAAACTTGGATGTTCTCCATCCATCAGGTGACTACATGGAGAGCTGACCTGTCATAAATTCACTCTGTGGGGATGATGACAGGGCCGGAGCCAATCTTTATGAAAGAATAAAAAAAAATGGCCCTAGCTCCCCATCCCCCACTCCCTGAGCCCCATTGCAACCCAAGCACAACCTTTACCCTTCGTAGTGCAGAAGCATCCTGAGCGCTATCTCCCTGCCTATCTTTCCCGCTTTGTCTCGGCACATACCTGGCTTCCTTGCGCTCGTTGCCTCTTCCTCCCTCACCCCCTTTTCTCTCCATGGGTAAGCAGGTAATCATGAGCTGTCACAGAAAGGTGACCCATTAATGTGATGGATACGGTGTGAAAAACAAATGGTGTGAAACGTGTGGATTGCTGTCCTTACTGCACCTTGGCCTTTTGTTCTGTCATATCAATATCCACACAGGGCCTCATTACACCGCTGCACTACACAATGAGTGGAGCGCCAGGGTCAAGACTGCGCCACGCTCCCTTTGACTGGCTCCGACTGGGCTTTTCAGCTCAAACCTCACCCCAAAGGACTCCCAGGTAAACAGGAAGAGGGCAGCCTCTGGAGCCAGAGACAGCGCACATCATTCCAGACTAAATAAGCAACCCCCCAGCTTTTCTGTACCCATCAGGGGCCCTCACTCTGCTCACTATATTGGATATCTGCAGTGACAACTAAAAATACTAATGCTGGGGACATGCAATTCAGGTTTGGCTGACATGTGATCTATTTTTCATCTGTTCAAATTAGTTTTATTTACAGCAAATAGCTTTACCTTTAAAAACTTGACTCTGAGATAATTTGTCACTATTTTACCACTCCAAAAATTATATATACGTACAAATAAGAAATTATGCACACTAGAATTATGAATTATTTCTATTCTGGGTTACCTAATACTTGCTAAGCTAAACAATTTACATAAAGCGGAAGAAAGGTTAATATACTGAACAAAACTTTTTATGCAACACTTTTGTTTTGGCCCCATTTGTCATGAGCTGAGCTCAAAGATCTAAGACTTTTTTCTGTACACAAAAAGTCTATTTCTCTCAAAAAATGTTCACAAATCTGTCCAAATCTGTGCACTTTTTCTTTGCTGAGATACTCACCTCACAGGTGTGGCATATCAAGATTCTGTTTAGAGAGCATGATTATTGCACAGGTATGTCTTAGGCTGGCCACAATACAAGGCCAATCTATAATGGGCAGTTCCACTGTATTGGGGTGGGGGGGTCCTGGGAAGTCCAAAAACCACCCAGTATCTGGTTTGCCTCACGCAGTGCAACACATCTCCTTTGTATAAAGTTGATTAGGTTGTTGGAGTCAAGTCGAAACTCCGTCGAGGACAACAACCATGCACATGGGCTGCCCTGAGACGGTTTCTGACAGTTGTTGCAGCAGCTGTCCGAATGGCTGGTCTCAGAGGATCTTGTCGGTAAAGATGCTGGATGTGGAGGTCCTGGGCTGGTGTGGTTACACTTGGTCTGTGGTTGTGAGGCTGTTTGGATGTATTGCCAGATTATCAGCTCTGGTGGACACGTTCCCTCAAAACTTGTGACACCTGTGGCATTGTGCTGTGTGATAAAACAGCACATTTAAGAGTGGCCTTGTCTTGTGGCCAGTCTAAGGCACACCTGTGCAATAATCATGCTCTCTAATCAGCGTCTTGATATGCCTCACATGAGAGGTGGGTGGATTATCTCGGCAAAGGAGAAGCGCTCACTAACATGGATTTGGACAGATTTGTGAACAATATTTGAGAGAAATAGATCTTTGAGTTTAGCTCATGAAAAATGGGGGCAGAAACAAAAGTGTTGCATTTAAATTTTTGTAAAGTTTATTTGACTTCAAATATGGCTTCCACCAAACTGATAAATCACAGCATGTTTAATATTATTATCTTAAAAGTCAAAATGTGTGCATTGCTTTTCCAATAAAACATTGAAATTTCAAATCAGTGCAGCAATGTGACATTATAATAGAAGGAGTGGGCTGATCAAAACATGAGACCATACTGTAATTTGTTGGTAAGTAGAACTTGAGCTATATTTTAGTATTTTAATTCCATCCTTCTCTTCAGCTCAACTGCGCAGACAAAATAAATTTATGTCTACAATACAGCACCACCTTCAAAACAAGGTTGTTCCTACATAGCTCCTAATTATAAACAAGAATTTCTCATGGTGTCAGTATGAATAGAGATTAGGTTTTAATGTGTGTTTTCAATATTTGAACAACTGACTAAAAAATGACATTATTCAAAACAATTATTCTTATACTGCCAATAGAGCAGTATACAGAGCACTATACTTTTGGGTTATTTCTACAAACTTTCTGAGTCCTTGGTTATTCATCACATTTGCCCAGACAATGACAGGTCACATAGCGATAATTGAAACTCGACATTGCCAGACTGTGTGTGAACAGCTGAAGAGGAATCAATAACTGAGACTTATATGAATGTATATGGACTTCTAAATTGTTCCAGGCATACTGTAAGATGGGCACTTAGATTTTCAAAGACCCATACTGCCAGTCAAGGTCAGAGGGGGAAAAAGAAGAGCTATCACAGTCCTGGCCTAACCCTGCACTGTCCATTACACTTCCCTACTGACTGGCCAATCACTTATTAAAGACGGAGGCTAATTCCACTGCCAGGACCTGTGATCTCCCAAGTACCAGCTAATTGGCAATTAAAAATATTATGGATTACAATCGATCTAGTTTATGGGCAAGATTGAGACTAAAATGGCTTTGGAAAAATGATATGAAAGCTTCAAAGTTTTCATGAGTGTGCAGAGTAATAGATAAAAAATATCTTAAAAAGTGTTCTTCTGTAACAGAAACAGAAAATCAGTTAAAAAGCCTGCTTTGAATAAGAAAAAAGAAGCAGTCGTATTATTTCACTTTGAGGCAGCTACAAATAATGATGGACAGATACAGTTGCACCCAGTCATAAGGCTTTTGTTCCAAATATACCAGCTGCCATTAGATAGGATGTTGTAATCAACTTTTTTTGGCGCCAAGTTAGCTTGTTCGCAGAAGTTGCATCTAGAGTTCTCTGCTGTAACTATAACTATTACTATTACTATGTTACAGCTCAACTAACAAAATCCAATACGCCACACTGGACTGTACATTTAAGGCGGTAAAAAAAAAAACAAAGGGTCGATACACCCTCTGTGTTCCCCCTGAGGTCTACAGAGGTGGTCTACAGTGGAAACCTCAGATGAAACGCTGGAGACTCTATTAAGGACAGTGGTTATGGGCCACAGACTAATCTAGTATGACAAACTGGAGGTGTCCTGTTATTTCCAGACCTGGTGATGAATTGAGGGCTGGAGTCCCCCATGCTGTCATGTCAGAGTGGAGCTAAAACAGATTGAGAGGAAACAGACAGCAGATTGATGTAGCAGTCTTCTTCCTTCTCCTCTGAAACCCACAGAATCAGTCCATTAGCACGCCTACTATTTACCTTTGTCTGCATTATTTTACATAACCAACCTGTCCTTATATATTCAAAATAAAAATCCCCACAGGTGTGTGTCTTTACTTATTTAAATATATGTATATTTTATATATATATATATATATTATGAGCCATAAAACCACTGGTAATGTTGAGTAACCTGTCAAAGGTGCAGTTGAGGCAGAATTTGCAGTTCTCTGACCTGTATATGATTTGCTTGATACATTGTCAGTCACTTCTGTTGTATTTCACAAGGCTAAGCTGCCATTATGCGCTTGTGTTGCGTTTTGGAATCACATAATAAAAACTGTGGTAGAAATGTTGTTTTCTAACAATTCTTTCTGTAGAAGTGTTTTAAATGGAAGGTTTAAGCCTAAATATTGTATAATGTTGAAATACTTAAAATTAGTCTTGGGCTTAAAGCAAACTTATGAATTTGTGGTGAAGTCTGGGGAACTGAGTGGTGAGCTTGCCCTGTGTCTTTTGAAAACACATGCAGTGTAAACATTTGAACGTTAAAGCCCTTTTGATTGTCATTGCTGCACAACTGAACTTTAGTGTTTTTTGTGTCCCTTGTGGTGTATCATGCACTGACCCTGGCACCACATTTCATTTAGTGAGATAGTGCACATTTGATTACAGCTTTGCCACATATACAGCCTCTTTTTTTTTTTTTTACCATGGAAGATATACAAAAGCCTAACCTAAGAATTTTTTTTATGTGTTTACAATATGTAAACACCTGTTCCGACTTTACCTTTGTAAATGTTAGTAAGCTATACTATACTTGATTATTTACAGCAGTGCCAGAGGTAATGCTCAGTTGCGAGGTTAACTATGTTTTCTGTTAATGGAGGAATGAAGACAATGACAGTTGGCTCCCTGGCGTGCCTGTGTGGACTACTGCCCACCCTCACTCACTCCCCCTCTCGCCACGATGACCGCATCCCCACAGTAATGTACCTGTGTGTGAAGGACATCCCGACCGGCAGGGCTATCACAGACACAATCTCACAGCACTTTAATAACTTTGAGAGCGGTCAGCACCCCGCGCTTTAATAACACTCCCTGTCAGCTCACCCCACACCGCGCAAAATTGTCTCGTTGGAATTCTTTATGGTGGAGGCCAAAGAACTCTGGTGATGGGGATGGAATATAGCCACAATCAACAGCTTCTACCTCTAAATGGCTTTCCAAGAGTATGTTTTTATCTTTGGCTCAAAACAAACAGGAGAGAGAAGACAGGCTTTATTACACAGCAATAAGGTTTTAAAATCAGTGTCTTAAAAAAATATTGGCATTTTCTTGGACGATGATAAAAGTTCACTCTGTCTTATGATAAATATGTCTAAGCTGTTCTTGAAGGTTGATCAGACAGATCTTCAGAGCTTCACAAGTGAGTGACTGTGGTTTGTATGTTTAAATACTTTTATTTTGCTTTTGCTGTGGCTTAGATATACAGGCCCCGTGTGTGGGGGCCATACGTGTGCATGTAGCCTACTTTTAAAGCTCAAAAACAATTTCTAATGTAAAGGAAGGTTAGTGTTCTGCCAAACCAAAACCAAATTTATCAGAAGTTGCATTTGGATTGTTACTGGTGTAGTAACAAACAAGTTAATAACAAAAATTTAAAAAAAATGCAAATAGCTAATAGAAACATTCCCCTCAAACAAGTAATGCTGAAACTAGTATCAGTAGCTTAGACCTTACTTCAGTTTAAAGTAACTATGAAACTTTTAAAAATACAAACCCTTAAAAGAATTCAAATGTGCAGGCTCTAAACTGTAATGGTTTCCTCACGTAAAAAAAAAGAGAGAGTAACCCCAACGCTCTGTATGGATAACTCTGGGAGACCAAGCATGTTTCCACCCAGAGAGAACGCATCACACCGGACAGAAATTGTACATGAAAAAGTTGTTGGCTGAGTTGATTTGTAAACAGCCTGGTAGTGTCATGGGCATGCTATGGCTAACCTTGCAATTGCTTTACCATTTTGGTTATCAGTGCTGCAATAAACCAACAAGACATTATGATTATATTAAAAAACTTATTGACCTGTTTTTTTGTACAGTTTAGGTACTATCAGGTCACATTTCCAGTTTTGACACGCATAACAAACTTCATTTGCAGTTCCCTCTGCCTGTCTACGAAGAGATTCCTGGTGAAGCTTCAGTTTACTTATCATTATGCAAATATTTGATAATCTGTTAGGGGAGATCACAGCTTGTAGCTTCACAGATGCATGTGTTTATCTGCAGTATAGATATTAAAGGAAAATTCCAGCTGAGCATGTGAAGTGTAAATCACCCTAGCTGTGTTTTCAAGCTAATGATAGGTTTGGGCTGTGTTTTCTGATGAGTCTGAGATTATAGGCTCTCCTGCAGCAGTGGAGCTGCGTTTTTTTGGTCACCACTGCCTAGTACCACTGATTAACATAATCAGGCAACATTAGTTATTCATGTGATGTGCAGAAGCGCTCGGGGGTCAAATCTTTGCCCTGTCTAATAACCTATGTTAAATATTAAAGAAGTACATGGGCTGCCTGATTTACATGCCTCTCATCCTGCCTTTAGACGCACCAGTCGTAAAAAAGAATTACTCTAGGCCTGTGGTCTTTTACTTGCATCAGAAAAAAAAAATGTACTGTGTGCAAAAAAAATACTGTGAATATGAGGCGTGTTGTGGTAGCACAATGAACAACAAGTGAATCCAATAATAGATCATGTACAAGAGCTTATGCTAATATAAACTGAATTTATTATGTGGTCGTACATACAAACAAGCCAGCAGTACCATCATTGCCCTACACCATTGCCCTGTACATGTGTGTATGTGTGGGTGAATAGTAAGAGGCTTTTTCCACTTGGCTTCATCTGACTGTCTGACAACAGGGCCCCACTGGGCATGCATCGACTGACTTGCTGCATCTTTATGCCTCCTTTTGTTGATTAAGAACAATGAGCAGAGGAGGCTAGCCAAGCGTTCAGCTGCCCATGCCGGGTGGCCAGTACACTGGCGGGGGGTGGGGGGTGGGGTGTAGGTCGGTGCTGGTTGTGAACCCTGAGGACGTCATTAGAAGACCAGTGACCTCACTAGTGCATGGCTCAAAAAGGCTGCCCACTGGCATGATGTCATACTTCACATGTCAGCCTCCATTACAAGAGCATATATGAAGAGACCACAAATGCTACACAGACCAGCTCATGCACCTGGCAGGTTTACGTCTGTTTGATGTACGCCACTGACCTTAATTATGAATCAGGCAGATCAAGATAAACTGTGAGAGTGTTGGTAGCATTCCACTGAACTAAAAAATCTCCAAAATTATGGTTATGAGTGACATTATATTCTTTCTGGTATCTATGCATTTTAGAAGCCCAAATAGAGTAGAGCTAAACAAATAAATGTTGCATCGACATTAAAATATTAACATGGATTGATGCCAGATGCCAAACATTCTTTGAAAAAGAATACAGCTTTAGTTGTTAAGTATATTTAGACTACAAACCAATATTAATTTGTGAACAATGAAGATAGAAATGGATTTTTTTTGTGTTAAAAAGTACACACAGCCTTGGCAGCAGGTGGGTTTCAAATGCAGCACTATATTCCAATCCCACACTGGCCCTTTAATGACATCTTGCACTATGGAAATGAAAGGATGCACAATTTATCAGCCATATTCCCTCACCCTGTAGGACTAGGAGGACCCTGTACGCAGACTAATGAACTGTATTCTCTCCTTTAGGCTTTTGTTTTGTAATGATGGAACTTTTCAGAGTTCCCCTTTTCTTCCCTTTTGATTTTTATATTTGGTCCTTAAGAAAATAACAATTCTCCCAGCTCATTACTGCCTGGCTGGGGTGGGTGACTATTAGGAAATAAAAAGTAAAGTAAAGACCTTTAGGCTGAGTGTCTGAGCAAAGAATTCAATGTGAGTGTGCAGTGGCTTTGCATTCTCATAAATAAATGGTCACTTTACAAAGCAATAATATGGTTAACTGTAACAACTGTCATGAATTTACATTTGATCAAACATTTATTGTGTAGAATATGTAACAGGAATTACTACATTTATATTAGAATACATTGAGTGCTGTGTTGATTGTCTGATGGAATTTTTTGTTATTGTAATTGGTTGTATTTTCCACTTGGCCAGGCAGACTGTAGCTTTTTTGTATACCAGAACTATCTTGTTTCATCTAGATCCTTTAGCAGAGTTTTTTTTTACAATGCATGACCTTTAGCTGGTAATATTCTTAAAGCCAATTTGTGTGTATGTTAAAAATATTAAAGTTTTAAAGATTTTAATGTAAATACACCTATAATAATCATTTTGCTGTTCGTAGCGTGTAGAGCACCCAAACACACGTCAACCTTTGTGTTACACTTGTCAGACGCTCAGGAAGCATGGCACACAAGTCTCTGGGCGCTCATACACCATCGATTCATTCACTGCAAACACAAATGTGGTGGCAAGCCCGACGTATTTGGCAGAGACCAATGTCCAGTGGTTACTGGATGAATGGGCCACAATATTGCACTGAGTGAGTGCACTCCCAGATCGAGGCTGGACTGCTGTTTAAATCAAGCGGGCAGTCACATCACCACTGAGGCATGGTGAGCAATGAGACGCCTGTGCAAGGCCCCTGCCGGCCCATTGCAGGGCTGCACTGCTCAGGCCCCTGGGCTGCCTAATCAAATCTGAAACCATCACATTCACGAGCCTCTCAGGCAAAGAATACATGCAACAACAAAACACACAGTCTCCTCCAGTGCTCTTAAATATTACCATTAGGAAGGAAGAGTATTAGAATTATGATAGTTATTATTATTAATATTTCAATTCTTTCTTTCTCATGTGAAAATATGTTTGTAGAGTTTTGACAAATTGCAGGGCACATGTGTAAGCTTGTCAATCAGATGGCTGAAAAACACTTGTGATGTACAGTGGTTCTGGATTCATCAGCCATATGCAGCTGATAACTACAATCTCCCCTCAATCTCTAACTTTCCAGACCTATGAAATTGATGTGTTTATTTAGCGTGTCCAAGCCAAGGCAGAGCAGTAATAGCCTTGTCTAGGGGCGAAGATGGAATCCCATCGCTTCACCATCGATGTAGGATAATGGCTTCCTTTGATGGAGATTTGGGCCATCTAAACATAATTAGGCAAGCGTGAACAATGATCTCCATAAAGTGCAGAGTACTAATTAAAACAGTTCAGCATTACAGCTTTTCAAACATGACAATAAAAATAACAAGAGGACCCAAATGGATTGCACACTGTGCCAATAGTTGCAAGGAAAACACTGGATCACACTCTGAAAGAGCATTGGATTCACTCTAATGAAAAGCTACGCATAAAATGTAAATATAGAAATGTATGTGCAGTTTCTTCATTGGGCAAGTTTAAGTCAGCTTTTATTAACAGTTATTCATTTAGCCATTATATTTTTCCCCACTTAAAATTCTTCACATGTAAAGCACCATGTCATGATACCACTATCTGCAGTGCATTAGGGCCTGTCTAAAAGCATTTAAAGCTCAGAAGATCTGAATAATAAGCAAAAGGTTCCCACTTGTGTGTGCAATCCAAATAGCCTGTCTCTGGAGAAGAGCATTGATTCCTAAATGAATGCAAGGCTAGAGAAAAATGGATTTTTTTCCTTAAGATGTGACTTTATATCTCTTTGAATCCCTGCAGCACTGTGTGCATTTGATTACACACTGAAAAGAAGGAAATCTTTGCATCTTTATAAAATATTCATCGGAGTGGATGGGTGAGGCAAGGCTCTGTGCGCGGTTGCCTGGTGCTGGAGGAAATCTTTGAAAGTTCAAGTGGATAGTAAAAAAAGATTTTGGTGTCTGCAGTGTAAATCGCATAAGTAGGTCAGAGATTTTAAAGTCAAAACTGCTCAATCTGTAAATATGTTTGAAAAAAACAACCCTGCAGTATACCTAAGTGCTTCTTTTTTAAAAATATTTTTCATCAACAGCATGGTTATAAATAAGCTGATTTACTGCTGTGAAGTGGCCCCAGACAGAGACAGCTTTTGTGAAAGCCTCTTTGTTACATCTGTGCAGTATTGCTCTTAGCCTCTAGTGTTGATCTGATAATTGGCCTTCAAAATGAATGATGAGTGATGAGGTTTTAAAGTACAAAGACTCAGGCAATTAACTTGAGTCCACAGAGGAATACACAAAGCTTCATGGTATTTATTTGTTGTGCACATATAACTCTGAAAGGTGGGTTACATATTTTACTGTAACTGCACAATATAGCAATGAAATACAAACTACAGATAAGTTAGTATGTAAATATTTTTAATATAGCTCACAGTTATGTATGTACAATCGTCACATTTGCTATGACAACAACCTTTGTTTCGGGCTGAGAAAACAGCTTTCACTCTGAGACAACTGTGTGGTTTGGTTTGTATTTTTTTACAAGCAGTGACCCAAACTACAGCCTAGTGATCCTCAGTCTTTACAGAGCGCCAGAAGGTGTCACTGTTCAGTGCTACACTTCCTCATGGTAAGTCAAAAAACAGGCTGACACATTAAAACAATATGTACAGATTATTTAGCCTAAATATTGCAACATACAAAATAAAAATACAATGTTCATAAATATAAATAAATATAAAATGTATTTATGTCACTATTTTTAGTTCAGAAACACAAGGTTTTTGAATCTGGGGGGTCTTGTCTGAGGAGTGATCCCCCTTTTGCTTGGTATCTTTAAAAGTGACTGGATGACAGACATGTCTGTCAACGCTGTGCCAATATAGTTTAGGGCCTCTCGTGATGGGGCACACACCCAATGACAGAAGCAGGTCATTTCCGCTCGCTGGCATCATAAATCCACCGTCTGGCCCCTGTCCGGCTGCTGATGCTGCAGAACGCCACACACAGTGGACCTGTCGGAGCAAACTGAGCTACTGCGCTCTCCATGGCACCAAAATGCACATACACACACATACAGTCATGCATATGTCAGGACAGTACAGTTTGTCTATCCATTTAATGTGCCATCAGTTGAATTTTTCAGTTTTCCCTGTCAAAGCAAAAAGCAAAGCTGCCATGTTGTGGTTCACCTGTCCTTTGAGCACAAGCTGACAACCCATATTCCCATCTGCAATAAAAGCTACACTTAATATACAGGAGCATAGCAAGAATACTGTGTAAGCATGTCAGATGGGGAAGGAGGGATACTGCATCTAATATATTCATGTTTGCTTAAATCAGGCTCAAGGTTAAAACAACACCTATTTCTCTTGGTGTCACATCTCTTTGGCAGAACACAGAGTTTCCATGTGCCAAACATGACACATCCACTCACTAATACGAGAAAAATAAAGGATGAATGATAAATAAGTCTGCATCCTCACCACCTTTAGTATACCCCACCCTCACGCTCTTTCCCTCTCCTCGACAGAAATGCAAATAGGTCATCGAGCTTCATCCCCCTTTTGCCCTAACATGCAATGACAGTCTTTAAATTTCATTTTGACGCCCCTATGAAATGGAAAAATATATATCAAACTCTTCCATTTGGTTTGAAAAGGTATTACTGTTTCTGTGCATAAGGCTAGGGATCAAAATATGTGCTTTAGGGGAGCCATGACCGCTTTCAGGGAGCCATGGTCGGGGTTGAGTGGAATGCTAAATGCCATACATCCTCAAGGTTATCTCCGAAGACAGAGCCCTTTTGGAATCTGCTTCTGCTTTATTTTCTTCAATGCATGCATCAAGTTAGAAGAACAGGAAAGATGAAGGTGACTCCTAGAATGAGTCAAACGCTTTCTCTCTGCACTCTGTTGGCGTCTGAGCGCTCTACACCTTGCTGTGTTCACAATGAATGGTTGTAATGTGGTGGATTTGTAGCAGACACTGTGTCTCAGTGCCGTGCGCTTTTGTCAGTGTGAACTGGGATTAGGCAGAGGTAGAGTAAGCCAGGGGCTAATACAAAGCACTTAAATGTGAAAAGTGTCATTTCCATCCCCAAGTCCCTGAATATTGAAATTAGGTCATCAGTGCAGCAGAGGCCAATTTTCACCCTCATATATCATGGCTGCCCCTGCACCCAAGGTCTCATTACACCATACATGGTCAATAAGCCATTAACATGCAGCAGACAATGTGTAATGCTCACACAAAGACAATATGTCCAGTGTACAGTAACAGTAGGTCAGTTAGTGTATTATAGTCTATTGCTTTATAAACTGCAGCACAGTGTGAAAGGCGTAAAGTAAGAGTCTTCAAGTGCAGTTTTTCAGATTGTTTTGATGCTGGTGGTCGTTTGGGGAAGAAGCTTTCTTATGCAGCATCCTTATTCTTTTTTTTTTCTACATCAGTTTGCCAGTGTGATATTCATTTGTTGGAAGCTGTGCTGCATAAACAAACAACGCCCAAGGCTACCACTGGCTGGTTCAACATCCACAGGCTGTTTTCTCTTTTCTCCACCAAAGCACACTGTGAATTCCTTGTTGGACCACAACATGCTCCGTTATGTTTATTTAACAAATAGCCTGGATGTACTGACAATTTCCCTGTGCCTTCACATAATCGATTATGAATGATTTAATTATTCATCGCATTTGTAGCAGATATAGAAATGTGTTGAAATGCTATTCTGTGATAGCACAATTGTTTTGCAATGATTGAAAGCTTTACTTTCTACTACACATCCTGCGGTAATGATATAAATGTTCCTTTGTTTGTCAGCATCCTGTGTTTCTTCTTGCCATTACCCCACAATAAACTGAAGGCATCAACATTCTTCTAACAAACCAAAGGCAGATTGAGGCCCCTGGCTGCCACTGCTGTAACAAATGGGGCAAATCATTGTCACAAGCCATGTTTCTTTCTCCTTTAACGTGGTTACATGACTGTGCAGGGACATTTATGGACTGTCTGATCCACTGCTCCAGATTAAAACAAAATCAAGCCAAACTGCTTTAACACTCTTGTGTGACGAGTCTTGCAGCATACTGTGCCCCTAAAAACAAACATTTTATTAACAATAAAACATTGCTTTATTTTATTTTCTCTTTCTGATTCAATCTATTTTCCTCAACAGATTTTTCCTTAGTACCTTCTTCTTGCTTGTGAAAATGGGGTTTGTATTGATGAGCTGTGCCCAATATTGATTTCCCATCATTCCTGGTGTGGACATTTTCTGGTCTATTATACTACAGTCGCAGCATATTCCCCTAGCAGCCGTAAAGTGGATATATGGACAACCTGACCTTGGCAATATGGAGATAATGAAATATCCTTAATGACCCTTCCTGAAAGATTTTACAGGCTGGACTATAGACTGCCAGCCCATGTACAATAATAGTTAGCAGAGGAGGGTTTTAGAGGGACAACTAAATCCTAAGCACACTACATGCACTGGGAGGACTGTTAACTTGTCTGTTTTACTGGGTTAATGTAACCATTAAGGTCACTCCTTTATATGAAAACAGATCATATTAATATTTTAGGGCAGAGCAGGCCATTGCTCTCTTACTCACAGCACTGTGGAAGATGATAAGATGGTAAATAGGTGAACATGCTGATCACATGCTGTATTCAGTGGCAGAGCTAGTCAATGGTTGAAATCACATTCATCTGTAAAATCCATCTTGAATTGATAAAGAGCCACAGGCCACTTACATTAATGAAAAATAAATGAATGGTAATATTAATATACAGCATTAGGGTTAGGAGGTTGGCAGATAGCAATAGCAGAGTTCTAATGGACAAACTAAACTTTCATTAATCATTGTGACTCACAATACCAGCTGTGTCTAGAAGCTTTAAACTGTGACATGACAGTGAGGAAATGCAATAATCACTTCTTTTAATAACTGCCATGTTTTAATGTTATTTTGGGAATGATGGGTCTTCGATGCTTAATCATTATGTTTGATTTGTTCAGTATCCACAACAGTAAAATAAATGACAATGACCAACCTAAAACAGAAAACACGCACAAACTTTGAATATTTTGATTTTGAACTTCTAATGGCAATAATTTTTTTAAACTCTTCAACAAAAGAAAAAGTAATGCAGCAGTGAACTCTTTTGTAGGTATTTAGGTGCCAGAGATGGTTAGACATCCGCAGGTGAAAAAGGCTACATCATTATTCACGTGTCACTCTGACAGTTGTTTCAGAGATCCGCGCACAGAGCAGCTGATAATCAGACCCAGAGCGTGCCAACAATGAACTTGCCCTATACCACTTCACTGTCTTCAGAACACTTCAAACATGCTCCACTTCAAACACAAAAGCAGCCATCTCCTTTGATGTCATTGTCAAAAAATGAGTTTTGTTCCATCACATTTAAACTCCGCCCCCCTTCCCCGCCCCCTCTCCCATCCGGCGAAACCTAGACGGAGACGTGCGAGGAACAGATTTCGAACATGAAAAGAGCAGCTGTGTTGACTGATATAGCCCTCTATCCCGGGGCTGCCACACTACTCCTCTTGCTTCAGCTGAGTATAGGCAACACAGGCAGCTCTGTGCATTACTACACTGCGTAACCTTTGTATAGAATTACACATGGAGGCACTCGTGTCAACGCAAATCATGTTTATACACTGTATGGCACAGCATACATAACTGACTAATAAATGGTTGGGCTTGTGCTGTTTGCCAAAGCAGTATTACATCTCTTTGTACGGCTGCTTTACTAAACGGGACCTGGTTGCAGAGGCAGCTGGCTGAGCATGTCTAGTCGAGATGAAATCTCACTATAGACACGGCTGCTTCATAATGACTATAATCACAGTAGATAAGCAACTAGTGCATGGGAAGGAGGGTGGAGATCAGAGGGGAAAAGGAATAGAAAGAGAGAAAAAGTAATTGAATCTTTTGGAGGCACATTCAGATGAAAGCCATTGGCTGTGTGGGAGATGCTTTTCACTGAATGACATTTAGATTACAGAGGTGCCCTGTTCACCATCACGGTCAATACCTCCCTCTCACAATAGCACTCCTAAGTCTCAGAAAGGTTGCTCACAGAATAAAGAAGGTATTTCAGCACTCAGGTGGATTTGAGGTTTATATAAGTGATATTTTGAAGATTAAAAAAAAAAAAAAACACTACGGCTATTTCAAAACACAACATCCACTCGGTTATATATTTATGTTTTGTCGCCACAGTTGTTATATTTGAATAAAAGAACATCGACTTCCACGCCATTTGAAATATTCATTCAGCAGCCTTATCAAAATGTAACCCACGGCAACCTCACCCCTCATCACCCCGCCCGCTTTGATCCTCCCTATCTGCCGTATTGACACAGACCAGCATTTTCCTAATATTAGAGGGATCACATATTGCCCCGGTGACACACTTCAAATGTATCTCAGATTAATGATATATCGGTAAGGAATCTACAAAAACCATTAGTAAGCCTGACACTTTGACGTCAGATTTTAAAAAATTCCCAAGTAATCTTTTTGATTTATGAAAGTGTGTCCAGGTTCATTGGGAGTGATTCCAGATTTATCACATCCTGGTTAGAATTATTAATGATTTTCAATTTGTAAATCTGATGCTGCCATGTTCACAGGAGCTCCGCAGAATCACCAAAGGCTGATATGAGCGTCCAAGGTTTGCTCCTGAAGCATGATTACTTTATCAAAATATTGCTACCTGTGACTTACATTTCACTTATTTTCCACTCTCGCACAGCCTTCATTTCTCTCGCTTCACATATACACATTTTTCAAAAAAGGCCTTCTAAACACACCACAGCAGCCAGGGCTTATGTCATTGCTTGGCTAATCTTCTGAAGTTAGACATTGCACTATTAGTTCCAAGTTCCTGACACATGCACTTTTAAGGACCTCCTGTGTCAACATGTCAAATGGCTGTAGCGCTCAGACGTCTGTACGCTGCAATCTTTCTCCCTGTTGATGAGAAGCACAGCAAAGATCATCATCACTTTCCAAAGATAGCCAGCTTGGCGTTGATGTTTGCTTTGATGTCACGTCAATGTGTCTTTACAAGTGCTTTAGTTGTACTTAGTGGCTGAAATTCTCTTGGAGTGAGGTCTTCTTTGTCTGGTGTATGCCCAGACATGAATAAGAATGGCACTTGGCAAGTAAGCATTAACGCATAACAAGTACAAATGTGACGCCTTTTACAGAAATGTACTTGAGATAACAGTGGGCAAAACCTAAGAACATTAGGCTTGCTTTGACCAATTTATAAACAAAATAATTTGTGGTTTTCTGAATAAGTTAATGACTAGCAGGCTTATGTGGAAATTAAAACTAAAATGTTATTTCTTATAAAAAATAGGCAATAATGGTCAGGTTACCTAATATAATAGACAATTAACAAGTTCACTTTGCCATCCACTACATTTAAAGATTTGTTGAAGCCTCTAGAAACATATTTTAAAAGCAATTAGATTGAAGGTGAACAAAATGAGCACTAATTCTTGATGAAGTAACCAATATTTTACTCATCATTAGTGTTCACTAGCTTTTGCTAATTTGCTTGCCAAGAGTTAAACATTATCCTTTCTACATCCTTTCTACAGTCACATCTATGCTAAATTCCTCAGATACTCCATCAATAATTACAACTTGTAAGTTTAGCTTTTTCTGTAACATTCTCACTTCAACACAAGTCAGAGAACGTGTGGAAATGTTGATAACCCTCCTCAATCTCTGCTCCATTTGAAGAGATACACAGCCTTTCAGTGCATCAATGATTCATGGCCAACAGTGCCATGTGTTTTTAAAAGTGTCTTGTTTCTTATTCAGACCACTTGTTGACATTGTGACAAAGTTAGAAGGTGAAATGAAGAACACGGTAGACGTAAAAATATCTCTGGGAATGTTTCTATAAGGGATTCTTCTACAGGTCAGCACTGTCGCCTCACAGCAAAAAAGTCCAGAGATGCAAATCCCAGGTCGGGGCCGTTCTGTGTGGAGTTTGCATGTACTTCCTGAGCTTGGGTGGGTTTCCTGCAGGTACTCTGGATTTCCAACATCAAAACATGCTATAGTCTCCAGCTAGTGACATGACCAAAAATAAAAACAACATACCAATATTCCAATTCTGTCTGGATGCTGATTTACATTAATCTCACTCTGAAAGATAGAACTGCTCCACAGTAACAATAAAACGGTCCCTACATCTTTAAACCTAAAACCCCGCTCATACCTGTCAATTCTGCCACATCACTTGGTAACAACAAACCGGTAAGACCAGGGTTTGGACCGCGAGTACTTTGCTTGGGACAGTTTAAGATTGATTTTTGCGTTTGTAACTTCCAAACCTCTTCCAAAATCCAGCTGCTGCGCAAGGTTAGCTTTACATATATACAGATATACATACTATAGGACAACAAAATCTATCTTTGGGGTTTGGAGAGTATTGATTCTAAATTCTTTAATTCCTTTTTTCTGTTGTTTGCCTAATGTTTAGTAGGTTAGATGCAGCGAATGACGGAATAAAAAGCTTGTTTAATCTCCAATCTGGATAATTCCTTCAGCCACAAACTGGTAAAATCCTTTAATAAATCTATGTGCCTGCAAAATCAGTCAGTTTTTGTCAGTCCAAAGAATGCTGTGAAAACACAGCAAAAGTTATCTATTGTAACATTGGAACTGTTTTGGACAGTCATGCTGAAAATTCATGCTCCGACACTGAACATATTCCTTGGAGATTTTGGGAATATCTATTCAAACAAGTGATTCAAAATTTGCTACTTAATTAATTGTCATGTTACCCATTGGATTTGCTTTGAATTTTCTTCTGAGGAAGAGTTGCAGTGAATATGAACAGTGATGTGTTGTAAAAGCCAGATGCTCTGAGAAGAAACAGAGGCAGGTTGATTCCTCTTGAGGGGTGAGCAATGGAGGAAGGAAATATGTTCTCACCAACAGAGAAGTTCAGATTGAAAAAAGTACTTTAGAGCCCTTGTATAGAGTCAGATATTTTAACCCAACCCCCATGAAACCTGCCATGAAGAAATAGGCACAAGAGCAACAGTACAGGTTGTATTTTACATTTAAGCTTAAGGGTAAACAAGGTTTTTGCAGAGGTAGGATCAGAGTGTGAAATGGCATCAGTCCCTCACTGCGCGCCATGTGTTCAGCCCTGACAGGCTTTGACAAAGGGAGCTGCGAGCTAACGGACTTGACAACAAGTGCCTGTGACAACCATACAAATTAAGGATGACTTATGATGAAGTATTGTGGTTAGAGAGGCAAGCCAGGAAGTAGCAGGATTCTATTTGTGTCAAACTAGCAATGATGCTAATGAATTCCTGTGGTTGGACTGGACTTGGAGCCAAGGTTGAAATCCATGGAGTGAGTATCATGTCCATTCATTTATGGGTGCCCAGATTTTATGTCAATTTCGTATACTATATTTGGCTTCGGCAATTTTTTCTTGTTCCTTTTAGGCCACAAGGTTCTCGGCCAGCAGAGGCTGATCATTTCATCCATACAGTAAATGACCTTTTATTGAGAATGTCAATAGGAGGATCTGGTTACCTATGTTCGGGGAGAGGGAGGACCCTAATTGCTCCCAGTGAGTGCAGTCTGAGGACTTGATTAGACCTTGAACCACTTCTCATGTTTTTCATTTGTGTGGTGACGACCTTCCTCCTGACTCAAATCAGCCCGGGCTCATTCCATGTCCAGCTGTCTCAAGAGACCCATGCCCCAGCGACTCCAGCTCACTACCGCTCACTTCATTCTGGCAACTCCAAAGAAGCTCTTTAAAAACCAGACTTCATTAAACCCTTCCAGGAAAAAAAAATCAAAAAAAGAAAAAAGACTGTTATTGCTTATAGGATGCAAAGTCTTGACAACATACCTCCCCTTGTGATACGTTCAATGTGCGTCTTTCTTTAAAGCTAGTTTTACATTTTCTTTATTAGATCAAGCTCTGGAGCCATAATGAAAAAAAAAAATAATAAAAATACAGAAATCACAATTATGAGCTCAACTGACCCACCTGCCATTAGCAAGATGAATTAGCTAGGTCCATGCGAGTGACAAGCGTTGCAGAGGGAAAATGATCCTGGAGCCTTGTAGACCTGGGCTCCAGACAGCACCAGGAAGCAGACAGGGCCACATGGGCCCCAGGGACAAAAT
The DNA here is from genome assembly GCA_024349245.1 of Neodontobutis hainanensis. Classification (NCBI taxonomy): domain Eukaryota; kingdom Metazoa; phylum Chordata; class Actinopteri; order Gobiiformes; family Odontobutidae; genus Neodontobutis; species Neodontobutis hainanensis. The sequence goes on along the minus strand of JALDNG010000043.1, from coordinate 5,204,175 downwards.
GACAGAGAAAAGCAGTGAAATAAAGAAAATAAACACATTTGCTAAGATTGTGTGGAAAAGTGATGGAGATTTACTTCTCGTGCAATAAAATAAATTGTGCAGCATTCTGATCAGTGTGGTTTGAAGCAGCAATGTGTATTCTGAAGCTATGGATTTATGCAAAGAAATGTCACAAATCTCTTGGGATATTGGTGAATGAATTGTTGTGAAGTTGCAGTTTAATAATGGAGGTACTTCATCTAATGTGCATATTATAAAAAATAATAATTTACCTACATAAATATTGATATTTGAATATTTAATTTTAGAATCTACCAGCGACAACCTAAATTGTATTATTACAATCGTCAAAAAAGTTTAAAGTTTGAATATGCACAAATGCAAATCAGTCCTCAAACAAAGGACATCTATTTTTTTTCATTCTATGGACATTATTTCTCTTTTATTTCTGAGTTATTAATTGTCCTAATAAAGCTGTTTGCCATGCCTATAACACACATAAAGCTCTTTCAAACAATGCTCCTTTATTTACATGTTTACATGAGATTTAGAGTGTGTAGCTTATAACCAATCACAAGTTACAGGAGAATTCAGGGCGGGGCCAGGATTGTCTAATCTTTCTATGCCATTAACTAATAAATATTGGTTAATATCAATAAATTGTACATATTATACTAAAGTCAATACAAAACACATTGACTTTACTTATAATAATTAATTGAGTTTATTTGTCCAGAAAATTTAAGTAAATTCAGAAAAAAATATTTTAGTTTATAGGTTATTGTCACACATGTGAGGCTTGTTGATAGTAAAAATAGTGATAAGCTGATATGATGCAGACGTGCAGTGCGCTCAGGTGTGATGGCCAAGGGGTGCTGGGATGACGGATGTTATGCAAAATATGACATCATGCCAGTGGGCAGCTTTTTTTGCAGCAGTGAGGTCACTAGTTTCCTAATGACTTCCTTGTGGTTTCCTCTATCCTTCAGATTAGGTGTGGTGAGATATAGTCTGAAAAGGAGACTGCATGTCATGAAATGTAGGTAATTCTTATAATGTTGAGTAAAAATGTGTCTTGTCTGAAAGGAAACACCCCAATCAAAGCCTTCTGAGAAAAAAACTGTGTGATGGTTTTCCTGGCTTAAACCTGGACAAATATGTCCTCAGTATAACCACCTCACATCTGTATTTGTTCTGCTCTGAATCATAGGTGGCCCAAAGCTGTCTTGATAAATAGCTACTCCAGGCAAGTATGGTGTATGCTCTCTGACACTATAGGTCACATAACCTTGTTGTCGAGACTAAGACTAATGCAACGTGAAGTGTCAAGTTATTATACTGAAACTAGACTGTGGAGCGGAACCTGGGCCACTGCGGTGATAGCAAGTAGGTGAAACAAGGCAAGGTGAATGTAAAAAGGTCATAAAGGGAGAAGATACCGAGCAAATGAGAGGGTATATAACGGGAAATATTCAACACTAAGTGGATGTCGTTGGAGGTGAAAAAGGCCACTGTGCTTCTTGGTAGTCAATGTAAATCATAATTGGCTGCTGAGCGCGGGTGCAATGCAGAACACAATGCTGACTTGGTAGTCATACACGATGCCAGGAAGGGAATGTGTTTGTTTATTTCAGGAGAACTAAATAATGCAGTAATAATCCTCCTCACCATGTCTCCCGAGCAAATGCCTCAGCACCTGTCAAGAATTTGCAGTATGCTGTCTATTGAGAGAGTTGCAAGGAGAAAACATGTTATTATTACAAAGCCAAGTAAACTCAAGTAATTGTCTGCAGATGGCAAAAACAAGCCACAGCTGTTAATACAGTGTGAAACATAAGATATGAAATATAAATGTAGCAGCGAGGGACTGAGAACAAACTGCATCAGACCAAAAGCTAATGACTTCCCATTACACGATGTAGCCTATAGCCACACTGTACAACACAATGCATGGAGGAGCAAAATGTGTTGCAAAAAAATCACATATTATTTCAGGCAATTAACACAATCTAAGCAGCTGCAGAGTAAAATGAACAAAGTTAAACATAAAAGGTTTCTTGTGTATTATGATGAGGATTATATGGCTTGGACGTGTCACATTAGAGGGGAGAAAATTGAGAAAAATCGTATGTACTTGTTTTCTTTGCATATATCATGGGCTAAAATTGATTTTATTTTTAATTAAAAATTAAAACTACATTTTTTTATTATTATTTTTTACTTTAATTTGATTTGTGATGTTTTGTGTAATACATTTCAATAATATATTTTTTAACATTTCTAACAGCCGGTGAGCAAAGGTTGTGTGTTGTCGGACATAGGAAGAGACCAATGCTGCCATATTGTTTCTCTTAATAATGGGGCCCTGTGTGTGTTGTGGTTGTTATGGTAACCATTCAGCCAATGTTTGTGCCTCTGAAGAGTTCTAACTTGCTAATATTCACTGTGTCAAAAAGTAGTCTGTGGTAGCTTTAAATTATAAAACACTATTTACTGAGGAGATCAAACAAATATACAGTAGTTCATTCCTAATTTATTCACCTGGTTTAGGAATTTAGTTGTGTTTGTTCACTCTGCCACTAAGTAATTATTTATAAGAAGAAATGTGGGTAATTCTTTCAGTAATTATGGTTCATGGTCAAAGCTCCATTATGAATTTCAGAGCTGTCACCAGAATTATCTTCATATTTCAACACTTGAACTTATTGGCTCCATATGAGTGCGTACTCCATCATAAAGGTTGACACACGTGAGAAAAAAATATAATAAAATAAGCGATTGTATAGTATGACACCATGTACATTTCCTCCAGAGCCAAAAAGGGTCGAACGGATTGAAGTGAAATGGAAATTGAACCTGGGAAGATGTAAAGAGAGCTGGGATCAAATGTTAATTAACTCCACTGTTTTAAGCTCAAAGGCCACAGAAGGACTCATTTCTTAATAGAGGCTGCCGAAGAGAGTCTAGTGTGTGGTCCATTATATTCGCACTGCTCAGTAAATCACTGCTCTGGACGCTAACCTTGTGTCTCTTCTGCGACGTACTTGGATTTGAATCATCAGGATATTGCTTGAATTAAAACATTTAGATAGTTTTGAGTTCTTTTGCGCTAACATATGCTTTGAGGGATGCAATTAGTGCTTCTTGTATGATGTAAATACACTGTAAAAGGGGTCTGTGAACAATGCACCACTGGCAATAAATCAAACCATGAAAAATTACATTCCATACTGAATGTAATCAAAACCCTACCTTAATAATATAAATGATATCTTTCTGTAATTTAATTGGCACTAGCTTGGCACATATTGCTAATATAATTCTGCATTTCCATATTTAATGATGCATGCTTTCCACGGCATATTTTACTTAGAAAATGTCGTCTTTAATGAACCTTAGAAAAATCTCTAATAGGCATAATCTCACAAAATGTAATTTCTTTATTTAAAAGGTTCTTAGGCCAAATTGGACAAGTGAGGCACTTAAAATGCAAAAGAGGAAGTATCAAAAAAGCATTTCTACTTATTATAATCCAAATGATAGTGTTGACCATTACATAGAAAACTTGATTCACTTACTGCTGGAAGAAAAAAAATATATTGTTGCCTGAAAAAAAAACATCTGTGTGTACGGCATGGTCCATGTGTAGTATCAGGATAAAGATATGATTTCAAGAGAAAGGTGTTCAATGAAGTTCTGCACCGGTTGAGTGGGCAAATATGCTCTCCCGGGAAACCGTCTGTGCATTGCGCTTGAATTAAACTCATGCTATGCAGTTACATCTCTCTTTTCATTTCCTTGCCTATCACACAGAGACTCAAATCAAACATTGCAAAAAAAAAAAGAAATAAATTGTCAGCGCACTGAGCTTTTCCCTCTCTCTGTAAAGTTGATCTCCAGGACAGAACTAGACACAAGCACAAGAGGGAGACAGGAGTGAAGAACTCTGTAGAGAAAATGAGAATAAATGGATGTCAATTTCCATGTGGAATTGGTAACCAATGATCCATTAAGGCAGCCTTTCCACAATAGACAGACAAAACAGGCGGAATTAGAAGTGCCTGACATTTCAGTTAATTGCACAAACCATGTCAGCTCAGCACTAGCCACAGACCGGGTTAAGTGCTCACCTACCTGCTGCTCTGGGGTGCCACGTGTTCCCTGGATCATTATCACTGGGTTTTAAAAACTGATAACTTTATCATAGATATATGTCTCAAACCACGCTGTTAATTGAATAGCTTTTACAAATACATAATATGTACTGAATATGTGCTCTTATTGCACGGAATTAATTTACATCTTTAGTCATTCTTGTATTAGTTCATATTTAATAAAACTGATAAAAACACACTAACAAACAGAGTTAGCCTGTAACTGTATTCATTTTAATTTAAATTTTGTATTGTTATAACATGTTATGCAAATTTGAGTATTTTTAATTCTCTCTAAAAAAAATAAACGCATTGTTTAATATTGATGCACTTCTACAGCACACAAGGTAAGTATAAATTTGATTTAAAAGATAACCCATAGGAACAACTTCAAGAAAGCAAAAGGTTTATTCATGTTGAAATTACACAACTACCACAAGGAAGACTTTTCAGTCCAGGGTGTAGTCTGGTTAGAAAGAAACACTAAACATCTTTAATACATTAGAATCACTGCCACAAATCATTTTGTCATGACTTTCAGTTTCAGAATCACATACAATAGAAAAAAGAGAAAGGAAATCTTGAACCCTGTTGAACAGAGCTGGAAATGTACAGTTCTGAATACTGAAACCTCTATGCATTACACTTTTCATAGTGTATTTTTTCTCTTTTTTTTTTTTTTTTTTTTTTGCATGGTTTAGTAACAAGATGAGCAACATTCAAAATGTTTTTTTTTCTTTTATATTTACAACAGTTTCACTGTTTTGGTGTTAATTTATCAACATCCCTTCATAAAAGCCACACGCTGTCATTTTATTTCAAGCCCCACCCCATGTCCATCTAATCTATTAATATTGTTATTCTTTTTTTTATTTTTGTCATTTTACGTTGCAATGCAGCAACAGCATTTTATTAAAAGATTAAAATATACATTAGATTACATAGAGAATGGAGGGTTTACAGTGTTAAAGATGAAGTCAAAAAGTACATACAAAACATTGAATAAGGGCAAATCAAATGTGATGATGGGCGGATTTTGTTTAGAGGTAGTAAGTGAGCACTCTAAGCTACAGAAATGTTGAAAATGACGAGTCTCTCTGAATTGAAATGAGGTAAAGAAGCTGCGTATGGAATTGGTTGATGTATAATTACTCTGAAAGTATATTATGTACAACTTTTCCTGTGTAACTTGGGGCTGTTCCTTCATGCCTTGGAAAAATGATCTACAGTGTTTGATTTCATAAGCAGTACAAAAGAAATGTTTACATATGTACATACCAAACATCAAATTATAAAATATGGAATGGTGTCATGTTATAGTCAAGCAATCAATTACATGTCTTTATGTAGCCGGGTTTGAATAGTGATTTCCTTGTACTAATGTATATGGCTGTAAGGCTTAATAAATCTTGAAAGTAACTACAAAGCTGCCATTGAGCTGTCAGCGCTAGCATTGTTGACTTGCTGGACAAGACCGTGAGTGCATTACAGTCAAAGAAAGAGCCGTGCTAATCTACTGAGCATTGTAAAAGGAAACTCAATCATCAAAATGAAAAATAGCAATTAAATCAACAATCAAACAAATTGGCCTTTAATATGTTATAAAATGTCACTTTAAATGCACTACTGCCATTCAGACTTTAATGTCGGGGGAAAATATTGTTTGGAAAGTTTACATGTCTTTGTGTGCTTACCCCTCCAACAAAACAAATGAGTATGACGACTACATGAACACACTTGAATGAGATTTTCATGTGTAAAAAGAAATGTTAGAAAACAATGTAGTTGTGAAAAGGCTTTTTTTTTGTTTGTTTATTTTTTTATTTTTTTATCTTTCCTCTGCAAGTTGGTCAGCCAGTTAAAGAGTCCACTGTCGGCTTGAGGCTAAGATGCAATAATGGTGGATCAATTCGAGGTATCAGAGTGCACACTTCCAGGTCCTTCTGTCGGAGATATTACAGAAGACGGTGTTGTTGCATCCTGCCATCCCCCATTATTCTAAGACACAAAGGTTGAGATTACAATCACACTCTGTGCAACATGAGCTCAGTGCATTTTAACAAAAACAATGGACATGGTTAGAGATGAAAGAAAATACATTTTCTTTCCTAATGTGTCCTTTTATGTTAGAATGTGGCATAATTAGGAGCATTCTTTAAATTACAGTAGCATCAGCAAAGAGTAACAAATCTGTTTCAGCCAATGAGAGCACTTCCTAAAATCATTGTCTAAGCAGATTCCAGCAGTGTCCGACAGCTTGTCGCTACATATTTTGCTGTCAGTGGGGCGGGGGATGAGGTGCGGGAGCTTGGCTGTGGCTGAGGTGGGGTAAGCTGAGTGGATGTGACAAGGCAGGGCCTTGCTGAGAAAGCCAGTCTTAGCTGCCCTGACTTTGCCTTGCTCCGGGCACGACCTAGCCTTTACTGGATCCTTCTACTTCACCACCAACAAAGCTAAAGGTTAGTATATGCAAATACATCTATAAACCACTTTCTGCTACAAAATACAAGCTTTGCTTCCGTGTTCTATGAGCTTATCTTTTTTGTTTGGGTTTTACGAGATGTTTAGGTTAGGGTGTCAGTGGCAGTTTGACTTGTGATCACAGTGCACTCTGTTGAGCCACTAGGCACAGGTTTACACTGAACATGGAAGTGAGAAACCTTGTGAGAAAGTGGAAATCATTTGATCCTACTATGAGCTGACATCTCTAAAGAGCTTATAGCAATAAGGCCTCAGCCAAGCTGAAATGACACTGAAAGCACAGAATCCGGGCAAAGCATTTGTTTAGATAAAATGTCTCCCAATGCATTTTTTTTTACATTTCTAGTAACATTATTTGTAGTTAAATCAATTCTGCATTATGAATTTGTAAGAACATTATTTGGGTTGCAGCATTAAAAGAAAACTACTAGGGTTGTGATAAAACGGAGGTAAAAAGAGAGAGGTGTCTGCGGCTTCTCTCTCCTGCACTCCTCATCAACCAAATTAATCTTCACTCTGATAGCTTCAGATTATGTGCTGCTTTTGCGAAAAAGCTTCATATCAAACCTCATCAAGAAAGATGAAATTCATGTCTGGAAAGAGCTGCAGGCGATCACATGTTCATATATTATCACAGAGATAAGGCAGATGAAAATTTGTTGGAAGCATTTCAAAACAGTAAAAAAAAAAAAAAAAAGATACGGTAAAGACTTTTCATCTCATTTGGGTTTCTGTCACAATGCATGCTTTTTAACGCTGTAGTCACCTGGTGCAATGATATAGATTTCGGGACACATGCTTAAACAAGTAAAGCTAAAACAGTTAAGGAAATGTTAATTTACATGTAATTAGAAGTGCTATAGGAGCTCAAATCTGTACTTACATTTAAGCCATGTGGACTATACATTGTGTTCCCCCCGAGAGCATCATTGTATCCTGCCGTCTGACTGATAACATGGCGCAGGGTATCCACCTGGTGGGACAGACAGGGTCGACACAGCCGTCAACTCAGCCTCTCACTACATGCTGACCAAGATGAACTGTAAACATGCTTAGTGAAGCAACAGATACTGACTGGTGTGAAATCAAAAATTAAATTAAAACTTCAAAAAAACAAAATTTACAAGTATTTGCATTTGCAGCTAATAATATCAATAGGAAAATAAAAATGCATACTGACATCACAAGCATGCTTACAGCCATTACATCTGCTAAAGTGGCTACAAAAAAAAAGATACTATGAGCATTATTTTACTTTTGGATTAGCATGTATTTATTAAGTGCATAGTATCAATTGTGTAGCTGCGTTAAACATACAAAATGAAAGACATCAACAACAGACATTAACAAGATGTAAGAGAGAGATATATACAGGAAAAAAAGGGAAAATACTAAGAATACCAACCCAAGAGCTCAAGTCAAAGCCAAATGCATTCATCTACGTTTTTTTGAATCGTTGCTCTGTGTGACAGCGGTGGGGATGGGCTCATATTTTGGCTGCCAAAATATTCCATCCAAAGCAAAATAGTCAGTAAACACTCAGGTCAATCGGTGGAACCACAGCGATAATTTGGACTGCCTTCTCATAAGCAGTATGCGTTCCTGACTGCATTTTGAACGTGCTTTAGAAACTGCACTGTGGATGGCTCAGTACACAGGCAAGACAAGGACAGCTCTCTACACTGGTAGTCAGTAACTGTCCCCAATTGTTGATCCTACCTGTGACTGTACATTGGCTCCGACTTGTGCCCCTTGGTAAGAATCCCCATTCAGACTCTGCATGCTCAAGAACATGTCCCCAGAGTTTGGGAGGTTAAAAGAACCTGAAGAACCTGGAAAGGGAAGATGTAAGTAGCTGAATATATGAGAGGTCTATGAGGGAAAACACACGCACACACCGCACGTGTCTGTGTACACAGACCCAAGTCAGACAGACACTAGGACAGTCCCACAAAGCAAGCAAATACAAGGCTAAAGAAGGAAATGAAAGGGAAGCAAAGTAACAACAGAAGACTGGAGGGAATAATACTGCTTTACAAATGGACACAAAATTAATGAAAATCACATGACACAGGGAGGTGGGAGGGGTGTGGCGGGTTCTACATGTGGTTGGTTGCCTTAGCTCCCAATTGTACCACATCACCTACTTCTGCACTAAACGTTTGTGTGGGAGGAGGTATCACATGATCAATGACAAATAAAGGACAAGAAGAAGCTTATGAAAGAAGCTTATGAAAAGACCAGTACCAGTAAACATGTTGGTTAAAAGAGTGTTTTTGCTCTCGGCAGAATCCAGCTGAAAATCTTCATCTTTCATCTGGAATCCTGGATGCAAGAAAAAGGGACCACTTCATAAGCTTACCACATCCCGACGGAACGTCAACCAAGTCCAAACTCAGCATTACATTACTCATTATATCGCACTAAACATGCCCTTTTTCTGCTTTAGTGACTCTTGTGAATTGTGCACATTACAAAACTGAATGTAATAACACGGCTGCAGGTAAAGCGCTCCCAGCCATTATGTTCTCCTTTATTTAGCATAAAGGCAGTACCATTCAGTGGAACTACATACCATTACATTACAAATGACAGGAAGTTGACAGAAAGTCAGGGGAAAACAAATCCCATGGCATCATTCTCAATTCTAGCTTCTTTTTTATTTTGCCAAAAATACATGTGTTCTCGGTTCACAAGTCAGAAACGCTCTCTTTATGCATGAGTTTGCTTGGCATCAACTGTCTTATAGACAGGAGCTGCTGTGATCCCCGAGCTGGGAGCAGAGCCTGTCACTCTTGCCTGTGTGAGTGCTGCATGAGAGAGTGAGGCAGGTAGGAAGCAGGTTCAGGGCAGACGTGGAGGGCACACTTTTATTTTGTCTTGTTGTTTTGTCTATATGCAGGAGTGCCTACCAGAGTTAGGTGTGGTAGGGGAGTTGGCCTGGCTGTTCTGCACTGCAGCGGCTGCAGCGTGTGCCGCATTTACTGCTGTCTTGGCGGCATACAGGTTGGCTTCTTCCTGAAACTTGCCGATATTTTTCTTGTACCGGATCCTTTTGTTGCCGAACCAGTTGGATACCTGCGTGGGAGAGCAGAGGGGGAGGAGCAGAGACAAGTCAGACGTCAAGAAGTCACAGCACCGTACACTCAGCAGTGTTATTGTTTCAAGATGTCATGTTTGGGTCCATCAAGTACCCAATTCCCAGCCCCTGCAGTAATGTCCGCCGGGTACACAAGCTAATTAAGCCGTAATCAGGAGCCACTAGTGTCTCTTCATGGCGGGGAGCGTGACATGCTCTTAGTTTGGTCTCCTGACAAATAGAAAGCACCAAGGGCTTCTATTACACACACACTAACTTATTATATCAACACTTTACATTATTGCCAAGGTTACGGTTTAGTCTTATACAGTATATACATTATGTATATATCTTACATCATGTTTACAAAACAAGTAAAAATGTTTACAGTGTGTTTAATAATATATTTCTTTCAAATGAGTTCAAGATATTTATTATGTGCTGTCTAATGTGTCTAATGTGTAATGCATTTATGACTTCTTTAAATGTTCAGTTCAACTGTAAGTAAAAAACGCTGAATGTACTGTTGTCATTAATGAAAATCAATATGTTTAGCAAAATTGAAACACAGTTCTTAAGGCAAAAGGAAGTTGAAATAAATAAAACAACAATAAACATAATGTAGCCCAGAAGTTAGAAAATGCTAATTTAGTTAAATATAAGCAATGGCATGTGACATCGGTCAGACCGAAAAGTTGTATGAATGGTGCACCTCGTGTGTGCATGCTGGCTCTGCAATAACAGTGGAATAATAATGAGATGATGCTTGCTTTTAATGGTCCTATAAATTAGAGTGTCTTGTCGCGGTGCTGCTGCCCCCCTCTCAGGCCATGCAGCCCACGGCTGGACCAGCCAAAGAGCAGCTGCCCCTAATGACGCTTTATTTAATTTCCACCCATGTGCTTAAATTTTAATATCCCCAGCAGCCCGCCAATGCTGTGGCGTAAAAACTGACTGGATTTGCAGGACATCAGATCATTTCTATCCTGCACGTCTCTGTGCTCTAAATCTTTAATATCTAGGCAATTAAAATTAATGACCATTCAGGCGAGGCCCACTGTTGGCAGGGTTTCCTTGACATCAATTGTTTGATGGGTTTACCTAGAGGTTAAACTAACAAGCAAGGTTTAATTGGAAGCAATGAAAGCTCTGGCCATCATCATTTTTACTTAACCTGCTTATAGTGGATTCTAGCGCCAAAGACGATCCAATACATTTGCTCTTTTAGACAGCTCACCAAGTGCCCACTAACCCTTAGAAACCATTCCAACTCATTAATCAGTTTAATGAAGAAAAATAAAACGAGTCAAACTAGCTGGACGTGTTTAAAAGTATATATGTTTATGTTTAAGTGCTGTAGACTACTAAGATGGGCATGTACTATGAAATTCTGTTTTTGCTAATTCAACAACTACTACTTCAAAAAGCAGTCTGCAGTGACAACTTGGTAAATTTTGGTTATGGTTGCGTTTTACAACTATATTATATTACAAGCTTGGACAAACTTCAGGCCCTTTCCAGGCACCCCTCTCTGGTCCACATATTTCTCTCCTGCCCACTGAATTCTAGCTTTAGTGATTCTGGAGATCAGTTAAATATTGAACAAATGCAGCCGCTGTAAGGTGTGGAGCACAACCCAATCTTCTGAACTAATTCCCTTTTATCTTGTGGCAGGCCATGCATTCAATTGACTCCTATGTGTTGTGAGAAGCAGGCTGTAGAGGGAATTACCTGACATCAGCACCCTCAAAGGCAGCGCATGTATAATGACCAGTGTAGAGCTGCCTTTGCAGAGCCCCAAAAGGCAGGTGGGCGGCGTAGACCGAACGTTAATAATTCAAACTATTTCACCCTATTTCAGTTGCTCGCCAGTCAATGAAATGCAATGTATGATCTGTCTATGATCGCAGTACATCTGAGGCTATAATGCCTTGAGTCTTAAATACAAATACAAAGGTGGTCCTACTGGCTGAAGAGCCATCAATTATACACGCCACATTAATAATGGATAGGAACTCAAGTCAGAGTTTCTCTAGATTGACTGTGATCTGAAATATTGAAAAGTGTCACTTAGAAATAGTCTATACAGTTTGTGAAGGTCAATTAATCTCAGAACTATTGAAACTGGTTTTATGCTGCACACAGTGTCCTTAGGTAACATCTATTTTCCCTTTTGTAGAGAGTCATGCCTTCATCATGTTACATGCAGAAATACAGAAAAAAAACAGAGGGCATTCAAAATATTCTCTGTCATATGTGCATAGTTTTTTAAAATGCACTGGTTAACTACAAAGATTATGAATATTGTTAATTGCTAAACTATAGACACATCCCTTGCATTTTAAATGATCCCTGTTAAAATGATCGTGCTGTTTCATCAGCTATAAGCCATCTAACAAAGCTGTGGACTGATATTGGCATACCATTCATGACGGATGGTTTTTACTTAATGAACTGCTTCTGTAATCAACAAAGTCTTGCAAAACAGTTTGGTTGGGGGTGTGTGAAAAATTACTTAGCAGTGCTCTCAGAGTGGCCACAGCGAGTCAAGAGAGTGGTTACTGACTCTTGAAGGCTGGGGAAAACGGTGAAGGATAATACACTTACGGTGCACTCAGCATCACATCGCAGCTCAGACTTTGTTACTCACTTAAAATGAGCCAAAGCACTAAGAATAAGTCAATAAGAAGGTCTGCGGTGGCCAGCCCATGTTGAGGACTATGCTACTAATGGGGCCTGAGATGAGTTCCAGTGAATTTTTAAAAGCCCTCTAATTTCTTGCATAGACTGATTTGTTCTAATGGGAAGTTGGTAGAGTAGCCTGTTTAGGGAGGCAGTCAGTTCAAACAACGACCAGACAGAAAAACCCACTTGAAGATTGAAAAGACAATAATGCTACAACAAACATGAATATGTGATAAACAATAGCGGTCAGGTTTATGTGACAAAATTGTACACACATATTATGGTGATAACAAGATACATAATAATCAAGATTTCTTTGTGTTTGTGTGACTTGAAGGTGGTATGTTGCAACAATGAATTCACTTATTGTCAGTAATTTTACAATAACATTAGCATTGGTCCAGGGGAATGGGGGAGGGGGGGTTCAGTGCATTGTGAGGCTATTACATTCAAAAACAAATATACAATTAAATGAAAACAGTGGAGCAGGAGAAGTTATGACATACCTGTGATACTGTGATGGTGCTTCCCACCCCCTGAAGGCAAAAAAGAATGGGCTTTTTACAGTATCTGACTCTTCACGACTACACTCAATATACCCCCTCCCCACACAGAACAAAAACACGTCAGATTATTTGTTATTGTATGGATTCTCTTATATTGTCTCTCACTATAGAAACAGTTGAAAAACTAGTCACAGTAAAAGCTGGGACAAAAAGAGCATATGGTGATACTTTTGGGACGCAAAAAATATTGCCTTCAGGTGCATTTTTTATATTTTTTTATTTATTTTCACAATAACAATAAATTTAAAGTAGGAAGTTGCAATTTTTAAAACAATAACTTAACAAAAACAGACAAGAAGGTCTAATAATGCTGCTGTTATTCTTTTCAGCTTATGACCTAAATGACTGACTGAGGAACGGAGAGAGCACACATGGTGGATGGGAATGAGAGAGAAAAATGGCGGGGGACCATACATTGGGGGTGGGAGCTATAAGAAAGGACATCATAGTCTTTGATTGAGGCCAAGATGATATAGGCCTCCCCTCCCTGTGGCCCTCCTCAGACTGACTGGGACCAGTCTTGACTGAAGCATCATTAGGCAGTCACGATGTCAAGGTTAGCTAAGGACATTGTGTCTCCATGCTGCGACCTACGGTAACTATCCCTCTAGGCTTTTTCCACTCTGATTGCCCAGCGGCTACTGTTAGATGAGCACTACCCACCTGGGAAACTGTGATGCTGCACTTCTTAGCCAGCTCCTCCTTAGCCTCCTCGCTTGGATACGGGTTGCTGAGGTGCGAGTAGAAGTATTCGTTCAGAATTTCCGTCGCCTGCTTGCTGAAGTTTCTCCTTTTCCGCCTAAGTGTGGAGCAAAACAAAAGAAAGGCCGAGCAAGCCTATTAGCAGGGACCAGCATTAACTCATCCATTTGGATCGCACAAATTGCACAATCAATCTCACACATAAATGGTGAAAATAATGAGCAATGGGCTCTAAGGGCCTCAGGAGCAGGATATCGTGTCCTGCTCCAAGAGGCTCGTCAACACAAGACTAGAGCGGACGCTGACAAATAATCCGACAAGTGCTCACACTCACATATACACAATTACAGAAACAAACCAGAAAAAAAAATAAAACCGCAAAGTCACAAAACACATACAATGTTTAATTTGGTCTGTTGCTCTCCAATCTCCAGCCCAAGCGTGTAATGTGTAGAGTTTAGTGCAGCGGATGGGTGGGCACTGTGATGGAGTGTAAAGCCCAGTCGGAGTGCATCTCGGTGCATTATAGAAATCATGGCATGCACAGTTGAGCATTGTTCCTCAAGTGCCACAGCCCCAGGGATCTCCAGTGGAAACAAGCAAACTCTAACTAGATCTGGGTCTCCTTCCCTCCCAAGGGCACTACTTATCATGTTGTTGAGCATTTGCTTATTTTGCCTTGTTTACTGCATCTCACACAGGCAGTGGGCAGCAAATGTGCTTCCACTTGGATTGTTTGGCCCCCAAACTTGTGGCGCTCTCTTTCTCTCCGCGGAGCACCACACTGTTAGCTATTAGAGTAATCCACAACACCTGCTGATGACCTCCCTCCATCTATTACACATGACTCGGTCCCATTTCATTTGGACTTAACTGCTCTCAGGTGTGAGGGCATGACTGTCTTGGAAATGGATAATGCATGGAACATGGACATAATTAAAATCATGCATCTCTGCAGAGCTCATACTGTGTGCTGTGCTAGAAAAAGTGAGAAAAAAAACAACCTTCAGCCAGTGCATTCAAAAAATGACTTTGTCCACTGGTTCTGGCTTCATGTGTCATGCAGTAGCGTTACATATTTGAAGATACAAAGCGCACAACCATATCTGTGCACAATCCACTGACCTGGCATCAAGGAATCTGGAGCGTAGGATCATGACAGCCTCACAGGTGCTCTGTTTGAGCTGCATCTGGATGGAGCTGAACTTACGGTGGATGATTCCCACCATGCGCTCAATCTCTTTGGGGGAGATGGGCCGCGTGCGAGACTGTTCCCTCAGCAGGTTCATCACATGGGTAGTGAATTCGTTACATGCCTGCCAAGTGAGACAGAAGAGAAACCAAAAGTGAGCTTGGTTAATGTCCCAAGTCAATAGAGAAATTGCGAAAGTTAAGGGTGAGATTTTTTATCTTTCTAATGTTTTTGTTGAAAAAATGATGGCATATTATGAGACATTTAAATTTAGCTTGGTTTTAATGCATAGTGAATTCAAAACAGCTTTTTGTTGAACCAGTAGTTCATACATGATTAATTAGAATAACTCATTTACGCAGTGCACACTTTAGCTCATTACTCTGTTTAAAATTCGTTAAGTATTTACATTTAGATAATTAAAACTTGGAAACACCCTTAAGAAAGATGCATTTACTCCAGGCGAAGTGTTGTGTGCCCCCACATATCCACCTCCGTACTCAGAGAGCGGAGTAAATTAGTCTAATTTACCTCACTGGCTTGCTGAGGCATCACTGCTACACCTTTTATTTTCACCCATAATGCCTTGGTGTTTAATGGTTGACTCAAAGTGTTAGGTGAAGGACTCGACCATACTTTTATTTTGCACAGATGACTAAGGTGCACTTCAGATCAACAAAGAAAATCAAAAAAACAATGCTGCACTAAGACATCTTACAATGGAGAGAGGAGTTTGTTTTATGTGACCAGATGTCTGCTTTGCAAATGTTCAAACAAAATTTATATAAACCACATGAAGTTTTTACAATGTTTTATTTTTACTAAGACCTTTTTGACATTGTGGTAGAGCATCCTTCTTACCTGTTCATATTTTTCCAACTCCGTGTGGTAGATCTGTCTTATCTGGGTGAGTTTGGCTCTGTAGTCGGAATGTTCAATGGAGTTGTCGGCGGCTCCACCTGATGCTGCAGCAGCAGCAGCGGCAGCAGCCGATCCACCGCCTTTCTCTGGACCTGCTACTCCCTCGGCCAGCAACATATTGTCTAAACGCATGAGCTGGGGATCTGGGGGGTCTTCCTCTTGAGCCCCTCGGATACTGAGACCTGTGAAAACATATGTATACATATATAAGATTACAGTGACATATGTACTAACAACAAGTGTTTTAGTGCAGTATAAAGCAGGTGTTGTGTATTTGTTTTTGTTTTTCCTGCAGGTATATACTATGTGCCTTCATGCTCCATGTTCCTGTCCCCATGTCTTTGCCTGTTCTCTTTTATTTACACACTGCGCTGCACACTGTGTGTACGGGAAAGCTGACATGACAGCAACATCCATAAACTGACAAATGCTCAATGGTGAAGTGGCACTTCTACTCTGTGAAAAGATGCTAAACAGAAAACTATACCTCTAGTAAGTGTCTGTCTTTGACACAGTGGATGCCATGAGCTACAAAAAATATACTACACTTTTTCTGACTAGTTGTATAATAAATATACTATACTTTAACAGATTGAAGTAATTGTAGTAGTCAGACGCAATATAAACTGAAACACTCAACATCAACACCAGGATAACTTTTTTTTTTGATGGACAGACAGATATGCATCTCTGCTACAGCCAATTGTTCAAAAACAATTTTAAATCATAAACAATGTCAAATGTTTTCCTAATTGTCAGACTGATATGTGCTCATATTGCCCAGCCGGACAAACATTGCCAAAGTGCCCGTTCACTTTGCTTATGTTGGTACAAAACACACAGACAGTCTTCTGTGTTTATTTCATCTGCTTTTCTGCCTCAGTGGTCTTTGAGCTAGTTGTAATCACCCAGCAGAAAGCCCACATGCACACCTGGACGCATTGGCAATGTAACTACGATGCAGACTTTCACAAAGAACAAACTAAAAGCACACACACTGAGTCCGAAATTACAGCCAAAACAAGCTTGAGCAATGGAGTCTAATAAGTGGATAAAACTGCGGCTCAATGGGCAGTAAATACTGAGTGGCTACTCGAACGTTATGATTACCAGAGTTGTTTCAATTCAATAATCCCTCCCGCAATTCACAGATTTTCAACAGCTCATTACGGCTTCATTAAGATATGGGCAGCCTCTGGATTCTAAATAAGAAGATTAGTGGCTATATTGTGTCAGCCAGTAGGCATGCAATCAGAGAAGCCCTTTTACCATGCTTTGACCCTGCGCCGCTCGGGAGAAAATACTAGACACAACACACTCTTCATACTGGTGCACTCCACACAGAGGCCACTCCTGTGATGTTTTCATCTCTGTTGGCTTTGTTCAGTCTACAGTAGCACAGAAAAACAAATTTGCCTCTATTTATGGATGGGCTGGCTTTGAGTCTTTTAGGTGTAATGGTGTGAGAGGAGTGGATGAATGTGGCTATTTGTGTTGGAGACATTGAGATGCTGGACAAGGCTCCATCAGGCTTTGCAGAGTCAAGCCATCCATGTGGACAATATGCCACTGCTCCACTAACCCTCATCTGCACCAACACCACCCAAAGCTCTCATTTTGGACTGCCTACACCATTTCTATTCCAGTTTGTGAGGGAAAACAGCCAATGATTCAAACATTGACCGACCAGATGCCTGGCTACATAGCTCTACATGCTCTAATAGCTGGTGCTTTGTCTGCCACTACACTTCATATTTTCCTAATTTACTATTTACTCCTACTCGGCTCAGCGGGCTGCTCTTTGCCGTCGTGCTGCGGGTGGTGGTAACTATAGGCACGTTTTTCATGTCAGGTATATTAAATATAACTCTGGGACGCAGCCTACATTTCCACACCAAACCCAGTTGTCACTTTCACTCCACTCACTCTATATCCAGGGGAAATGCAGCTGAGGGAATTTACAGGGCTTTTCAGCTAAATGGGCATAAATCACTGGTTTCATTCAAACTAAATAATCACTAGCCATAAAGAGCTACTTGTCTCTTACCATATATTACCACAAAATTCCTGTGTGCAATAACGTGGCCATTCACAGCAAAGGAAAACAGAGCGAGACATTAGAAAGTGACATGTAATCCTGTTAGTTCACTGACATGTGGAGTGGCCTTGACATTTTTATCATACGTGTCCATTTCTATTTGGGAAATCAGCAGGATAAAAATGATTACTGGGCGGCCCCGAGACTCCGCAGCCCTGCAGGAGTCCACCAGGGTGTATTTGTGGATCTGCGGCTCCGGCTGGACATTCATAACATACGCGTTGGGAAGGATGATGCGTCTATCTGGCACTAAAGTAAATAAATACAGAAAATTAAAGAAAAGAAAAACATAACCCACAGTATTTTAAAAGCAGTGAAATGTGGCTCTGTCGGCAATACCTTTGTTTGAGAAGCTGAAGATTTGCTGTCTAAGCTCAGCATCAACTTCCATAAAATAGTCTTGTGCTAGATAATATCTTTAATTTGCTGTGCGCTTGACAAATCTGTATAGTAACTCGCAAAGCCAGTCGCATTCTAGCGGCGTGCAAATGCTGCTTGCCTTCTCATATCTTTATCCTGTTTTTGTCTGATGATATGGGTATTAAAACAAGTTTGGGCACCCGAGTTAGCACTAAGCCACCTCCACAGTCAAAGTGGGATTAATCTCAGTGCACAGGAGTCGTGTCACCTTGGCAAAGCCGGAAAGCAATTGAACAGAAAGGTGAAAAATCTGTATAGGTTTAGTTATTTTATATGATTGTGATAATGGTGGCTCACTTAATTACCAGAACACACAAATGTGAACATGCAGTTGTAATGTAATGTCTTTAATCGGCCTCATTTGTCATTCAAAAATACAGTTGGTGTCAACGGGAAAACCCACTTGCCGTTATGATCGCCTCTCATTTCTCCTGTGCAGCTGAGACAAAGAGACACTGTGATTAATCCATTCCTATCAGTCAAGGGGGGTTCTCCTTTTCATTTTTTACAGGTTCAGTATCTGATCCGAGGAAGTAACAAATTTGACAGATAAACACAATGGAGCCCTTTCTTCTCATATACTCTATAATCATTTCCGGTTTGGAAGCCGTTCTCTCGTACATCATTCCCTGCTTGAAGCCCTGACAGTGATCGGAGCACTGCCTCAGGCCCTTTCCTCCCACCTCTTTTCCCCCTGTGCCCTCTTTTATTCTGTGGGCTTAGCTGACCTCTGGCCCACTGCTTGTTTACTCTCATCACTGAAGTGTGAGCAGGAGAGCCATAAAGCCAGGGCCCTGCTGGGTTAATGTGGCCCGCTGAACAGGGAAGTGGTGGCTTTAGGCTTCTCCAACTTATTCCTCAGCATTTTCAGATGCTGCAAAACGCTCTTGACAGCAGCTTGTAAATAAAACTCTAAATTGCAATGCTTTCATGTCTGTCTACTGTCCATCTATTTAAAACATAAAAACTGTGGTATATATACATATATATGTGTGTGTATATACACTGTGATTTTTTGTGTATTCTAGTGCTTTTACGAAAGCATAGACACTAGATAATGATAGGCCAATGGAAGCCCATCTGTAGATTACATCTTTATTTGAAACAGATTTTGAGACACATAACCAGACCACTGCTATTTTACTGGCACTCAGCATCACTAGCTACATAGGCTGTAAAGCCACACATCTTTTTGCAGCTTCACAGGTCCATTATGAGATAATGTCTGCATTACATGTTGTGCTGCACTAAACTCACTTTCCTTTTGTGCTTAAATGTTTACACTTTCCAAATGGTCCGGTTCATTACAAATAACCCTGACCTCCCGGGCTTCCTCTGCAGTGAATGGCTCCAGCCACATATTGACACAGTTCATCTAATTGCATTGATCTGCAAAGGTCTCCCAAAGCTAACTAATCGAAACAGAATTTATTTTCTGTCAATATTTGCAAAGGTCATCTCTCTTAAAGCTGTGCAGTAGTAGACATGTGAGAAGAGGAATAAGAAGGAGTAGTGTGGCATCTAGCCTGTTACTGAGGCTCAGCCAAGGTGAGCTTTAACTTGGGCCTGGCACTCAGGATCCAAAGCTTCTAATCCAGCATGTTATTAAAACCCACTGCCAAAGCTACACACTAGAGACTACAGAGGGCTTAGAGTATCCATTGCACAAAGAGGCCAGTGTCACCACGTCTGCGTTCCACGACTCCTTTGACTTCATATCATCTTCTTTGTCATGGTGCTTGGATCAGTGACTTTCAGCTCCATGAGCGCTGGGAGCAGGATCAAATTACCATTGAAAATCTTTTGTTCTGACAAATGAAACATAAGGATCCTCATTCACTGATGATCTTAAAAGTCTTTTTTAAGCTTGGCCTACATCCACTTTGGCACAAAGAATCTGAGAGAATTGCCTGCAGGCTCTCACTCTCACTAGCATGTACAGTAATTAACATGCCATTAACACATTAATACACATTAACTATTCCCAATGTTAATGGCAGAGTAATTACCATACCTGATACTGCGCTGAGGGGATGCCAGTACACATTTGCCACTTTTTGTTTTCCTTTCTTTGTTGGGTTAGTTAGAACATGTTTGGTCTGAAACTATTTTCAATCCAGAATGCAATCATTCTTTTTCCATTAAAGCCAAGATTATCACATGATGTTCAATAGCTGTACAATTATACAGTTATCTACTACACAAATTTCTGAATTGTGATCCAGAGTCTTGGGTCGGAATGGGTTCTTACTACCTCAACACATTCAACAAAAACAAACAGTAAAGGTTATATCGTGACATACCGCAAAAAATAATAAATGTATAAATATTTTTGAAAAATAAAAGGAAAAGAAGCGCACTGTACAATTTGCATGATGGATGAAAGTGTTAAATGTAGCATGCTTTATCTGCAGCAGCCATCTCTGGCCATGTTTGGCCATAGTGATTGGTGAACAGCACAAATCAGTCTGAACTCTGCAAAAACCTTGTTGAAAACTACAAAGAGCTGGCTTTAGATGTAATACTGGAGGGGACAGTGTGTGGAGTGATTAAATGCAGTGTAAAAGGAAGCAGGGAATGGGCTCTAAACTGGGGAATCCCTGTCTACAACGATGATGTATTTCCTCCCAGCGCGGTGAGTGATAAGCTAATCAGGCGCACTGACAGTGAAGTGTTACAGCCCCCCAGTGCTGGGTCAAGACTTCTCCCATCATACACCAGCAGCAGACACTAAACAGACAGCACGTGGAGGTGGTCGTCTCGGTGGGCCCTGACAAAAAAGTGGCTCTGGTCATAAAAGAAGATCTCTGTCAGTTCAGGTAGCCTTTGTCCCTTGATGATGATGACGCGCTCCTGTCTGTCTCCGAGTGACAGTGTGCCACTCTCAACCCACCACTCTTAGACGTGCAGCGAGTGGGGGTGGGCAAACGGGGAGGGATGAGACAACCCAAACAAACATCTTGAAGACATTTTGCCAAGCACACCAAAATTAATCACTGTCCCACGGTGGCACTGACATTTGTGGGAAGTGACACACAACATGACAGACTCAAGGCAGAGGATGAAAGGGGAGTGCAGAGGGGTGGGAGGGCTGGGTAAACAAGAGCCACTGTCACTCGCTGTGATCATGTGTGTCATATGTGCGCATGTCTATATGTGTTTATACACCAGCGCCCGCTTTGTTTCCTGCCTTCTAAGACTCTAAGTGGGCAAACGGCCAAGTGGTGTAGTGATGGCTGACCGGGCCCGGCGGTCGGCTGCACGCAGCGGTTGGGGAGACTGGCCAAATGAGTGGACAGGACCTCGGCTACAGATCAGCTCTCTGACTGACCCTACAGGACACATACAGCATGGGGGTCCGGCATAGGGCTTGCATGGTTCACATGGTCTGATAGTCACAAACAGAGCTGCCAGCAGTGACACACTCTCGCTTTTGGACATAAGTATTAGGGCCTGGCAATATGACCTCAAATTAGTGGAACATTTTTATTTGCTAGCTTAGCCTTCATATTTTACTGACAAGGTATGTACTGCACTACTCAAGTACAGAATTAAAAGATGAATGAATGAGATACATATGAGTTCTAGTTTAGATCTGTCAAATATTTTGAGTGAATAGCTTTAAGCATTAGAAATAATCAAAATGAAAAGTTCAGAATCAATCAGTCTGAAGAATTTTTCAATAAATATAATACACTAAATAAAATCCAATCATGAATGAATCTATATTCTCTGTAATTGATGCATCTACATCTTTTTTATTTGTCTGGATGTTTGTCTTACTCCTTTTCAAGGCTTTCATTTTATTCTTCATATATTGATGGTCTTTAGCTGCTAGCCTCAATTTGCTGCAAAGGTAGACTGATTTGTTATTCAGACCCCAAGCAAATAATGCAAATGTGGCACTGAAAGCCACTTACGAAACACCCAAAGGCAACTAATCACTCCTCCTCTCATTGCAGCCTTTCTGCAGCCTCCTAATTAGAAGATGGAGATTGCATGAAACCAGGTCACACAGCAGGTCCTGTACACACACCGATAACCAGGCAAATACATGGGCACAACTTTACCCAGACACCTAGCCAAGCATGCATTATTTTAAAGGCTAGAGGTGGAAAAAAAATAAGGCTATTCGGGTTATTAATCCTATATATTTCACTGTATGGGTCCAAAGAAAGGATTTGGGGCTTGAAGCGTTTTGTGTCATGAGTGTGAATGTGCATATAGCTCGTGCATGCTTGAGTGCATGTGAAGGCTACATGCTCACGTAAACAAAGAAAAGGCATTGGTAGTGTACAGCCAGCCATGATCCACTGCCAGAGAGATTATTTTTTAACAGTGGCATTTCTGCAAGAGAGTTGACAGTCCATCATTTAGATTTTGCAGTGTATCCACGAAAAGGGTGCATTGCCTGAAGCAGAAGGAGCTGCTCTTTCCTTCAGTATCTTTTAGAAAAGAGAATTCGGCTCCAAATTGTAATGCCGCAATCCTTTGCTAGCTGTGCTATGTGTAAGGACTCTGCTACAAGGCAACTAAGGTTATGACACCAGAATAGACAAAACCTGACATGCCAATTCTCACGGCATCCTGTGAGCACTGATAAAGCTCACAAAAAAATAAAAACAAAAACAAAACTCATCCACCTCCAGTTTTCTTAGCTTGCATGCACCTGATGGAAGAGAGTCTGGAAGAAGCCAAGCCTCATGCTGCAGGTTTGTGCTAGGTCTGCAGAGTGCAGTGCAACTACAGCCTGGGCAGATCAGACCCAGGCCAAACAACAGCTTGTGACAGAAGCAGGCCAAAGAGGATGTTGAGACACGCAGAGACTTAACAGGCAGCTGGCTTGCCATGCACTCTTTTTCAGCTTTCCTTAGACTCAACACAATGCTTCAGATTCATTGCAAGAAACAACACACAAAGCAAGAACAAAGAAACCATAGGAAGTGCTCTGGAGATGAAAACAGAAGTTTATACATTATTAGTAAAATATTTATAAATAACACACATATTTACTGAAGGGAAAATCAAATTAAATGAAATGCTCTATTTCTTGAAACCTGCTGTAATGTCTTTTTGGAATTGAACTTGAACTCATATGCCTATTACATGAAAGGTTGCCAAAATAAAATAAATTGCTGCCATGGTTAACATTTAAACCAATCACACGGAACAAAGTAGATTCTAAAAATAGTCCTATGTAACTGATTGCATTTCTAAACCTTTTTTTTAATGGACGATCTTAATGATCTCAGAAGTCAACCATAGTTTTTATGTCAAAACACAATTACTTCTTATTTTTCTGCTCCTATTTTCCACTTAGATGTTGATTATAATTTGTAAGAAAAAAGCACACCAAAGATTTTGTGCTTGATGCCTGTAGACCCTCTTGAGCAAAGGCATTGTTTCAGGGGACATCACTTATTTCACTACTTGTCACTGACGATACATTTTTTAGTGGAACTTCTCGATGAACAAGTAAGCACAAAAAGATTATTTGGGGCTAATTATTCCCAGCATGTACTTTACACGCCATTTAATGAGTTTGACTGGAGGCGTGGCTTTTAGCTGACTTGGTTCTCTCAGTTATCAAAGATGAACGCACAATCTCCCTCACATCACCCCTGTCAGGAGCCCCATGTCCCCCTACACATCCGATTCCCTTCTAGGGCTTCAGTGGAGCAGAGACACAGGCACCAGTGAAGCAACACAACATCTCCCGTAGCGTCCTTGCACACCGGCACTCGGGGTGGGGGGTGTAAAGCTGGGAGCGTGCTCTCATAATTACAATAATTAACAGTTGCAGATTTAATTGGAAGGGAAGGCATTAACAGGAGGAACATTGTGGTGTTGCGTAAAGCGGGAACCTTTGCTGCGAGAAGCTTTTGTCTTCTCTGTACCTAATGGTGCTTTGGCTGTGGTTGGCAAGTGCTGACACAAAACAACACAACAGAAGCCAGCTGAGGGTTCAGACGGCAAGGCTTGTCAGGACTCAGACTGGAGGCAGATAATTAGGTGCCAGGTTAATGAGAGCGCAGGCTCTTGATGGCATTTGGTTACTGTATGTGGGCAATTAATGACTTTGTATTTGTGTTTTTATTGCCCACTTGAGTAGAAAACATAATACATTATTCACCTCAGGCCAGCATGCACCCTCTTAAATAGAATATTGGCTACTCTGGCTAAATCCACTGTTTTATCCAAATTCAAAAGAATATTGTTTATATAAATGTAATCTCAGTTTGCTTATGGCTACCTTGCTGCTTGACCTTTTCAGAGCACAGCTTAATGCCTCCTGTTTCCAGTTGATGATGTCGACATGGGGAGCTGCAGGTCAAGCATGGGACAATGTTCCCACAAAACACACTCGTACAAAGAAGGAAAAGCATTTTGGCCGTAAGCGTTTGGTTAATTCACCGTATAATATTTCATAATGTGTTTGTGAAATACCATACCTCCTAGAAAATCTGTGCCTCCATTCAAGAGGATTTATTAGCAACGAATCCACTGAGGGTCTTTAGACATTCTCTTCTTCAGCCCAACCACTCGACGGCTCCTATTTTGGAGTTAGTTGTTCTCCTGCCTGTGGTGGCCAATTAGAGTACTATAAGATAAATGGGCGCCCACAACTTTGATGTCCATCTTTTTAATAAGCTTTGGTTAAGATGACATCTGTGTGAAAGAGTTCAATATCTTCACAGTGGGAGAGAAAAGAGGTTTATTCTAAAATGAAAAATCATGTAAATACTGGTGGAGGTTTTAGGTCGGGTGGTGGGATCATGGTGTCGGCTGTGACTCCAGAGCTGGGATTCATTATCTTCCACTGCAGTTGTGCAGATTAGTCAGCAAAGGATCATTTTTGGAGCCCTGTGAAATGTGTGGTTTTATACTTCTAAAATAGCTTGAAGAGAACTGTTTTGTACTGCATAAAATATGTTGAAGGAATACAATTATAAAAAAAACGATATCAGAAAATGGAGCTGTAAAATGCTTAATGTGCTACGTAACAAAATCTAAAATAGTGCGGTGGCAAAATGGTGCATATTAGAGAGAAATAAGGGTGAACACTGACATATATCTAGCCTAGCCAACGAGCGTCCTGCTTTATATGTGTGTGTAACTCAGTCAAGAATAATGTAAATGTCTGGAGAGTCTTAAGACTGAGCAGACCCATATAAAAGCACCCTGTTTCAGGCTAGTAAAACAAGTCAATAAATACAGCAGAGGAGCCTGCGCTGTCTGCAGCACTCCCCTGAATAAAAACAGAGGTGAACTGCTTATTCTCACACTGGCACCACCAGAGGTTGACAGCGGCATTATGGGTACTCATACATTCTGACTATCACTCGTCACAAGCTATATCTGTCAACATTACCCTCAAGTGTGTTTTGAATGTAAAACAAGCCAGGGGAATTTATGACTTTTTCTGGTCAGCAGCTAAAAGAGCTAAACACTTTAGCGAGGTTTCTCTTGTTCAGCTGGTTTGTTGATTCTCGCCAACTGAACAAACACATATACACTAAGCTCCCGTAGACCGGCACTTATTGTGGGAGACGGCAGATCCTTCCTGCCACCAAATGTGAAGCTGATGACATGGACTCACACAAAATGGACACACCATTATGTAGGCAAACACTCGACTGTGATAACTGCTACCTGATTACAGCATGGGAAGGCACAGCAGCGCTTCTCCTTTTTTTTTTTTTTTACTGTGTCAACACTTTGGGAAAGCAAATATCTCAGTGACTCCCTGCACTTTAATCCATATGGTGCATTCTGTTTGTCACCGAACAGGAAGAACTCCTCGACGAGAACTGCCTCAACACAATGAATACACAGAGGTCACACAGCATATCACACCAGGGCCAGCATCAATCCTTTATTAAATTACCTGTAGCTTTCTTATTTTCTGTCACAGCATTCATATTGGGGTTATCTTTTTCATTTATGTAGCGGATTTTCGGGGATTATGCATTAAAGATTAAGGATGTGTATTCCTTACACCTCAGCATTACAAAATGCAATACCTTCGGCAGCACATAGCTGATGTGTGTAAGGAAAAGGGAGGTGCTATAAAACTAATCTTCAGCTTCCAGAAGTGGACAGGGTTTATTCTCCTTAGACAATACAAGCTGTGACTATACAGAATGTTTCGAGCCCTAAAATACTGTGGTAAGCAATACAAATCCCTTGGACAAAATGAAATGTATTAAACATGTGGATTTCATAAATCTCCCCTTCCTCAGTCTGGGTCAGAGGTATATTCGCCATAGAGCTCAGCAGGCACTTTTCCCCCAGCATTGTTACTGTGAGGAGCAAGTGGTAGCTGAGAGTGCTTTCAAAATGAGTGTCAGCAAAAGCTGCACATGTTCTGCAAACAGTAGATCCTCACAGTAAAACAGTTCAAATCACTTACCCTGGCTACTTTTTAAGAGTATTACTCTGGTGGTACATATACAATTTAAAGCTCTGTTGTGTGTAGCGAGTGGGAATTGCGCAAACAGTAGTACTACTCAATTTTACTCTGCAGATAGTGGAAAAAGCCATTCAGACGAGAGCCTGTTAAACACCCAACTGGGACGTCTTTAACCTTGAGTTGCACAGCAAAGATAGAGGCAGCCTGGGGCTACAGGGGACTGGCCACCACAACTCCCAGTGCCATGCTGCTCCACAGTGGGGGCCTAACATGGCCAGATTGCTAGAAAGGCCACAGAAGAGATGGTCCTACACAGTTAGCGGCAGTGGATCATTCATCTGAGCCATCAACATTTTATTCAACTTGATCCCATTATCTGTTGTTATTCTTTTTTTCTGGTCGATGTTCACCTTGTGGCTGTTATAACATCTGTTAATGGCGTGTTCCATGAGACAATGCTGCTAATTACTTTCCAGTTTAATGAACAACTAGTTACAAGTAGCATTACCATTATATATTGTAGGTTTCCTTAAAACGCCACCACCTTATACAGCTGCCATACTGGTGGCCCCTCACATTTATCCTATTAATTACAGTCTGTTTTTCTGTTTCAGTCTATTTTTATGGAATATAATGCTGTTCACACACAAATAACACAAAAAATACCTCCAATTTATAGTATGAGATACACGAACAAGAAGCTTTATTTGTTTCTTAAAAGAAAAAAATAATAAATTAGAGAAATTCTTTCCCTTTCACTGTTGCAAAACAAATAAGGCCGACTCACTTCTCTTCCATAGTAAGCTTCAATCACATCCCTGACAGCTGACGATTACTTCATCATCACATAAAGACAGATTAAAAACTTGTCAAATTAAATATTAAAGAGGGACTGCAGGCTGTGGTGAATTTTTAAAGGAATAACACAGATTGAAGATGAAATGAGGCACCTATATGCATATTTGATGCCATAGGGAACAAATGCATATATTTTCCTCTAGGCCACCTACTTTGTAATAAAGAATAGGGAATGTGTAGATGTGGTAATGCAGCACGGCGGAAATGATATGAAAGAGAAATTGGTTTTACATAATGATGTCAAACGGAATATGGCTCTGCATGGTCATGCAGAATAAAGATAAGATTCTCTTTCTTCGTGAGTGAATATTTTGCTAATGGTTTCTTCATTTCCTTTAAGAATAAAGAAGGCTGCTTTGTGGGAACCCTGAATGAGTTTCAATTGAATGAAGTTAACATTTATCTTTCAATAGCAGAGAGGAGGGAGATCTGTTGGAAATACCCATGTGTGAAAGAGAATGTAAAAGCTTTGTCATCTGTTGAAATAAAAGAGAAGTGACAAGTGACAGTAACGCTATCACATTTTCAGCAGAAGACGGTTTGAAGATGAGAACAAAGCTAGAAATGGCAACACAAGAGGGTTAAATCTGCACCAAGAGGAGGCTGCATTTCACCAAGTCACCATCGATTGGAGTAAACAATGACTGATCAATACGCACATAAAAGGCTCCTTCCAACAAAGACTTACATGTAGATTTCATATATCATATCACACACAGCACAGAGAGCCTGTTGAATTAGAAGCTTTTTTCTAGTTGAACCAATTGCTGCTCCTTTCTATTCATTACCAGTGTGCAGATACACTCCGGTGTCCATACATACTTACTCATGCAATAAGCATCATTGTCACACAGCTTCCCATTTCAAATGGTTCAGCCTTCACCATCTGCAGGCGTTCCCAGACACACCGCTTTGAGTCTGCCATAATGATGCATGACTAAGTACAGTTAAAGTGTTGCAGTCTGTTGGCAAAAAGCAGTCAAGCACTTTGCTATAGTGTCACTACGGATAAACCATAGAGCTGAAGGCTGACGATGGATAAAAGGCAGTGACAGGTCTAGTGATGTGACTCTGTGTGTGTGCATGTGTGGATATGAGAGGTTTGAAACCGTGGCACAGCACATTTGTAAGTGGACTTAATGAGAATGTGAAATAAGCTTGGACACACTGAAATAAACTGCTGTGCCAGGTTCTGTTGAAAATGGGGCAAAGTTTAAGTTATTCCAAATACATAGAAAGGTTTGCAAATGTTGTTAGGCGGCAAATGCTACAAATGTGTATTTATTTCAACCCATTACAAATGTATTTATTTAATATTTCTACACTAATACGTGATAAATGGCATATCACTGTTTCAGTTGGAAAATGTAGCTTTTTACATTGAAGATACTTGCCGATATGTTATTATTTTATTTATTAGCTACTTATATGAAATATTATAACACAAATATGAGGATCCTATAGTGATTGCAGCAATGAGGTTCTTCTCTGCTCAGTATTTCTGGTTATACTCAGTATTACTGGATATACTCGGTCTTTCTGGATATACTCGGTATTACTGGATATACTCGGTATTACTGGATATACTCGGTATTACTGGATATACTCAGTATTACTGGATATACTCAATATTACTGGATATACTCGGTATTACTGGATATACTCAATATTACTGGATATACTCGGTATTACTGGATATACTCGGTCTTTCTGGATATACTCGGTATTACTGGATATACTCGGTATTACTGGATATACTCGGTATTACTGGATATACTCAGTATTACTGGATATACTCGGTATTACTGGATATACTCAATATTACTGGATATACCCGGTATTACTGGATATACTCGGTATTACTGGATATACTCAGTATTACTGGATATACTCGGTATTACTGGATATACTCAGTATTACTGGATATACTCAGTATTACTGGATATACTCGGTATTACTGGATATACTCAGTATTACTGGATATACTCGGTATTACTGGATATACTCAGTATTACTGGATATACTCGGTATTACTGGATATACTCAGTATTACTGGATATACTCAGTATTACTGGATATACTCAGTATTACTGGATATACTCGGTAATACTGGATATACTCAGTATTACTGGATATACTCAGTACAAAGTGAGTTCAGAGGACACAATGAACAAACACCATATTCCACTGTACTCTATTTGTCAAAGTCTTTAGTGTCAAAATGCACAACATAGTTTGTAGCTGCTTTGTCGAGTTCACTCCCACAGTCGTTTTCATGTAAATGATTATGAATGTTATTTTCTAAAGAATGCATTTTAAAAAGAAAATCCCCATTTCAACCTTTGCGTCTTGTCACAAACCCTTTCCTCCCCTATCTCCTCCTCTCTCCACGCTCACCCCTGCCGCAGCCATAGACTGCATAATTGATGTAAATACTGTCACATGTGTCAGGAGTGGAGGCTCTTCTACTTTACTTCTGTGCAACACTTTATTGTAGAACATTAAGTGGAGAAAGCAGGCTCATGCCAGTGGTGGAAAATCAGCTTGTCAGTGGGCTCATTCACACCGCCATCAGGGCCGAAGCTGCCCGATTGTTTCATCAAGGTGATTGAGAACAAAAAGTACAGGAGCAAATTCCAGCTTATGTTTAGCGCCCAGCACATACATTATTTATATTTGTAGCCCACCCTTGGTGCTCCAGCCATCTGAATATATCATTGCCTAATTCGCAGATATCCTTTCACATTTCTTCTTATTTGTTCTGTGGTGTTTCCACCAAACCATTAGGTTGTAGAGCTGTGACATAGACTTGAAGATATAGATAGCTGCTTTCAAGGCCCTGACTGCCAAAGCTGTAATGGCTGTTGAGTGACTGGAGTGCAGTCAGGGACAGAGGCAGGATTTCATTTACAACAAAGATACAGAGGGAATTATGTAAAATGCTAACATTCCATGCAATTTAATGAGCCATATTCACTAATGTCTAAAGTCGACGGTGTAGGAGTAATAAAACGTGCTGGCTGCCAGAGCTCAGCTGCTACACTGCTTCTGTCTATTTCCAGCTCTGTATGAAACAATGGTGCATAGCAGAACAGGCCGACATTTGCAGTTCTTTACCGCGGTGCGCTCAATGCTCTGCCGTCAGACAGACCGAGGCACTTGTCTGTTCCCCTCAGCTCCCCCCGACCGACTCCCGCTCGCTCTCATGCGTTCCTCTTTTCTCTTTCTTTCCGGGCCTAGTCTGTGCTACAGATTAAGTGACTTGATCCTGCAAACATCTGAAGAATTCAGCTCCACAAAGGGGTCAGACAAAGGCCAGGGGATTGCCTTACAGGTCCTTCTCCATTAGATGTGTCATCGGCAGCGTCTGCAGGCAACAAAGACACTCCTCATACTCAAACCATTGTTTATGGACTTTTGCACTAGTTTGGAGAAAAATGAAAAAATATTAACCTTGTGAAGTAAACATATATTCTGGGAATGGTAAATAGAATTCACCATCTTAGCTTTTAAGCAAATCTCCACATTTTTTTTACACAAACAACTTGTGAACTGCAATAGGCTACTTGTGCCAAGGAAAGCTGCAAGTGCTGACTGCCTCTTTGTTTGCACGTCTCTTGATAGAGACAAACAAAAATACCCCATATTTTCGAGGCAATAGCATTTACAAAGAATATCTGGGGCTCCTAGAAAAACATTTCAACTGTAATAAGCTTTCTCCATGAGAGTCTGCAGCATTTCACAGAGCTCCTTTGAAGCTCTCACTGTGTTGACTGTTCATATAGAGAGTGCTTGAAAAGCTAGAGCTCCATATCGCTGTAACCTCTCACTGCTTTGGCATTAATAATGAATTGCCAATGTGAGTAAACACCACTGTAGATACAAGAATGCCCTTAACAACACAAACTCTGCTGCTTCCACTTAAAGCTGCACACCAGACCAATTCACTTTTTGAGTTTGTGAATTCATGCTACTGCTGAGTATCCTGTCAGGCACACACCACTGAGGATTGAATTTTAACTAAAAACTTAAAATTTAACCAGAATACTTCTGCTGTACGAGGCTTCATGTTACATTCTTGCAGACTCCCGACTTTAGTGAAACGTGCTCAGAAGAAAATTTGGTTTTCCAAGTTCCAAGTTGCTCTTGTGCCGTTACCCTTTAGCTTACAGGCAACACGCTGCGACTTTACACCTAATGCAACCTCATTTATATTACTTATAGTGAGCAATGTATGTGCGCGGCCTGTAGAACATGCTGACCTTGTCACTGTATAGCGGCATCCTTGCGCGCTACCGAGAAACCTGCTGGTGTTCAGGTACTGTTACCAGACCGCTCAGTGCTTCCTGCTTTTGTCATGAAGGAGAAACCAAGGGCTGGAATACAGAATAAACCTGCTGTAAAGCAATGAAACATGCTCAGTGAGCTCTGATGAAAAGCAACTGTGTAATATAATATATCTAATATGCACACAATCATATTACTATGGTTGTGCGTGCTTTACCAATGATCCTCATTTAGCTTTTAGCCGTGGAATATGAGCAGCCACTCAGAATTCAGGGGCAAAGAAGTGTCTTTTATCTTACTATAAATCCTCATTATTTCTAATAGCACTTGTGAAGGCTAAAGAGTAGAGCAGAGCATGTTCTCTTTATTCAGCAGTCACTGACAGACATGGCCAGGCACTATGGGTTAATGTAATATCACAGTTGGATGCCTCCTCAACTCACTTACATTCCCTGTTAGCTTAAAAGTCCTTCTGCGAGAAAAAAAAAGAAAAAAGATACGCATGAAAAAGGTGAGGTTGTGAAAGCATTAAAAATAGAATCCTCTATTTATTGAAATGTAGGTCAAAGAAAGTAACCTTAATTGTGATATGGTAAAGGATTTAAAAAAAAAGTTTAATGGCGGAAGAAAACAAAGGAAATAATTTTTTGTCATGAAGAAACGATTGTCTAAGAATAGAAAAATAGACTGTAAAAAGTCCATGGTTCATCTACCAAGAGTGGCATATCAATTAGGATTGTGAATAAGAATGTAATTGAAAGCAACAGGAGCAGAAAGAAGCGGAAATTCATCAAGGCAAGCATGGAAAAGCACAAATGAGCTCCAAGCCAGACAAGAGCCTCGTCCCCTATTCTTCTGCTCGGTCTTTACCTAATCTCTCTGTGGCTATTACCCAAACAATAAAACCAGCGACCAAACAAGTGTGCCCTGTATAGTTTCCTTTAATAATTCTATGGAGCCTAATTGTTTTATTGGAGGTACAAATAAATATTTTTACACTGTCTCTCAGTGGAGACTTGGAGCCTGAGTAGATTCATAAAGTTAGTGTTAACAGCACAGTGGTTGCTAAAGTGCACACCCTAAGGGGCTGCAATAACAGGTAAATCTAGTTTTATAAAAGGGGGAAAACAAGGCACTAACCAATTAGCTCATCAGTCACAACTTGTTGAATTAGGTTATCACCTTTTAGCATAGTCATTTTGAGAGGTAGCACCACACTTAAAGGTTGCCTTATATCTTTTATTGGGTGTGCTTTATTTAGGGGTAACACTATAAGAAGAATCTCTGTGGCCAACAGCCTCTGTCCACAGCCTTATCTTCTCTGGCAACGAGCACCATCACAATCACTGTAGTGCGCCTCCACTGTCACTAAATGGCACGTTCTCTCAGCCCTAGTCTCGCTTTTCCTAGGCACGGGCTTCTCCAGCTGCAGCCTAATTTCCTGTGACTTGCCTAATTACTGTAATTAAGGATTAATTGCCATTAATTATTCACACATAAGCTCATCGCAAATCATGGGGTAAATGTCTTATGAAAGCTGCCATACAAGCCATGTATAAACACACTAGGATGCTCCAGGCGGCTGAATCGATCACTCAGCCCTCCAGCAAATCTCCATGCCACACTTAGGAAAACAGCAATAACTCTCCCCAAAATCAACAACCTATCCAACCTATCCAGGTGATGGAGGAATCAATTCAAGCTTTATTTGTCTCAGCCACATACAGTTGCTTCCACCTCTAGCACTTTCAGCACCTCAAAAATTGTGATAAGACAAATTTCATGTCTAGTGATCAGTAATTCCTTCTAAAGGTCTGAAAAAAAGAAAGAAATGAAAATTAAAAGTGAAAATGATAAAAGGTGTTCTATAGCGTGTCTGATAGATATTATTGTATCTACACCACATCCTTTAAGCTCTCTGTTGAAGTGGCCAGGCTGACTGTGGGATCTTGTCTCTTTCAGTGGGAGACATAGCGTTAGGCAAACATTTACATTTGCAAACACTGATGATTCCCAGGCATTTTAGGGAAATGGTTAAAGTCTCATCGTCATAAAACTATAATAATGGCTGTAATGTAAATCTGCTGAGTATGAATTGCCTTCCATGGGGCCGCATGCACACAGTATTTAACCAGCAGACACTTTTACAAGGTTTTAAATCTTTAGCTGTGCATCTCAAATGTTCCACAAGTTTAAAAAAAATAATAAGTAAACTGTCAGCAAGACCTCGCAGCAAAACTCCAAATCAAGTTTTAATAAAGCTGAGCTACAGGCTGGAGGATCAAAAGCAAGGGTTTGAATTGTGACGCTAAAGGCAAATGTGGCAGATGAATGCAGGAAACATCTTCATTTTTGCTTTATGTGTCTGATTTAAACATTTATGTTAATGGACCTTCTGGCAGCTCTTAATGCTCGACATTCTCTTGTAAACAGTTTCTTTGCAAATCCATCACAGGCAAGTCCTGCGTAATCCAAGCACTCCAGGCAACATCCCACATCAAGACAAGGGGATAACAAGACCCGTGCACAGAGCCGCTTGAGCCAATGCTGGCAGAATTTCCCTGATCAGCATTATTGCAGCCAGAGTTTAATTTATAGAGCTGAGCCAGTTCTGTTTTATGTGTTTCTCAGATTAATGTGCACAGCCATAGTTTTTTACTGCTATGGTCTTTGATCAAGTTCAATTTATAGGGATTAACCTAAGGTCCAAGCATGGTCTATGGTGCCATATTTTCCAACTGTTAGCTTTTGAGGCATTAAAACCCATTTATGTTGGACATTGCTCTTTTTTTTATCTTTGCCTAAATGGTTTCATTTAGCATTGGGAGCATGATGCTATCTCATCTTTTTTTGCACATTGAGGTAGTAACAGAGGAGTGACAGGGCTATGATGGTGAGAGAGTGTCTACATAATGCCTGTTACCAAAAAAAATTATTATAAGCATGACTGTATAGAGACATTTTCCTAGCTTTCCCGTTTGGTTTGTCATGTCATAACTGAATAAAACTATCCATCATAATGTTGTGTTGTTTGCCAAATGACCCTTTTAAACATTATTATTTGTTGTTGTACCTTAAGACCTTTTTAATGGTATGTGGTAATTATTACTGTATAAGCCACTGTGCTTAGATAAATACTAGTTTTCACTAATTTGCCACAGAGTATATGGTGTTAATGTAAATGTGTCAAACAGTCAACTTGTAAATGTGTACAGCATGTCGGCATGTGAGTTACAAGACACTCCCGTCTATGAAAGTTTGAGAGGACACAACAGCCTACGCACATTTCACACTCCCACCTACCCCTACGTGAACGTCCCGAGGCGTCCATGCATCATAGCCCTATTGATGCCTAATTGATGCTTCCCTATTTATTGTCACCTTCCCTCCCTGTTAGCTGACTTAGTTCTGTGTGTTGCTTTGCATTTATGGACTCCCGGCTGCCTTGATCTTGGTAATTAGAGTTTATGTGCTAATTGGAGTAAATACAAAGATGGGAGTTGGAGGCACACACTTTACACCACAGCTATAAATTGTGCTTCAGATAAGTGTGACTGTTGTGCTGAAGGGACTGAGGAGGTGTCTCCAGGAGATGCATATTTCTGTCAGCCTTGTCCTTCTTTTCACATTCAGTTGAAAACATTTGGACAGCTTGAGCTATCTTTCAATAGCTTTGGTGTTGGAAAGTGTAATTTGTGTAAGTGTCACTTGCTATTTTTAGCCTAAAGGTTGAACGTGATTATCGTGCCATAATAAGAGTGTTGCATATTTGTCGTGTAAACAGTTAGTTGTCAAAATCAACAATAATTTAAAAATTATTACATTTTGACATCATACAATTTATGCTGTCCTGATGAGCTATTTTTGAAACCTATACATTTTTTACCCAATCAATATAAAGTTATTTAATATATATTAACAACTTTTATATACTTGATAAAAGAGGTGTAGTAGATACAAAATATTATTTGAAGATTAGAATCAAAGTAGTTTGAACTTAATGTTGAGTGATTACATCCTTTGACAATGAAACTAAAACATGTTCAAAGTGAGAACATCAAAAACCAGCCTGCACAAGTCGAACCATCTGCTTCAGCTACTACTAACTCCTTCTCAGTAACAGAACACACAATTATGCAGATATCAAATAGGAAACTTTTGCAGTGACAAAAACAGAGGTGCTTTTCACTTGCCAACACATGTATGTATGTTTTTTGCCTTCTCTTTTATTTCCAAGTTGGTTCTTTTCAAAGTCTGTGATGTCAGCAGATGTCCTTCTAACGGAGACAAAGAAAATGAGAGGGGGCTGGATATCATCAGCATAGAAATGAGCCTCCTCTCGATGGCCCTTCTAAGACACAGCCTCAGCGCCGCTCCAGCCACTGCACTACCTTTTCAACTTGCAAATGACAGTGTCACCAAATGCTATCCTTCCATCAATCAAGTCAGGGGGGTCATGAATATACAAAAGGCAAAGCGGAGACTGGCTGCCTCCCGCAGCTCTACTTGGCCCAATTATACAGGCTCAGCTTTCTCCTGTGAGCGTCCACTTTTTGTTTCAGTCTAAAGGGTACAGTCCAAGGCAGCCCCGGGCTTAATCAAGGTAGGTCACGCATACTGGACCTCTCAAGTGGACTGCAAATGCAAGTTAAATGTGGATACCAAATGTCATCTTTCTTTTACATCATTACTGCTGGGGGGTAAAAGACAGCATGGGGTCAGTGCTGCATCCCTTTTTCCTCCATGTGCTGAACACCTCCTCTTTACCCAAACACAAGAGCAGGCCGCCATGGCGCTGAAGCCCCCCACCTCCTTCCGTCTCCCAGAGCCTCTGTGCAGCAGCCTGCGTGGCCCTTTCTTTACCCCAGCTGTCAGATCATAGTAGTGAATTAGCATTCTAACGGATACGCCTCAACCCAGGGATGAATTAGCACACAGGAGTAACTAATGACCTCCCTGCTGAAAGTGGACCTTATAGTCGATGGCACCGCTGATCAATACGGCTGCTTCAGCTTGCTTGCTCTCTCTTTTCTCTAAATCTTCCAGCCCTAGAAAAGACATTTAAGACAATTTATTTAAAGCTAAATTCTGCTCCAAGCTGCCTTTGGTAATTATTTATTTAAATCAGTTATTCAAGCCACCAGTGCATATAAATATGCAAGCAGAGCCCACTGGTCAATAATATTTCAGTGTTACTGAAAGTATCCATTATGAAGGAGAATGTAAACACGACAAGTCCATGTGTTAATGTAAGTAATGTTATCTGATGGCATCAATCACTTCATGCAACTATTGTGCTGCTTAGTGTTGACAAAGTGTAGCCAAAGCTGACCAATCAATCATCTCATTAAAGCCATGATTTTAATTGTTTTTGATGAGTGTGGCACTGATGCAAAGGTTAAGACCATTTTGTTCCATTGAAAGCTGGGGCTGCATGAGTAAATGAGTTATAAATTGGTCACATAAAAAGGCAACACTAATGAAGCGGGGACCAACTTTTTCTACCTGACCAATTTAATTACTTATTTCTAAATAAACTAACAATTGGGGCAATGGCTATCTTGAAACATACTTGTCACTGGGTCAAATTTTAAAACAAACTGACTCAAAGCAAGAAAAATATGATCCATTTTCAAAAAAGATGCAAGCTTTGATCATTTTTTTTGATGTGATAATGTCTCAGCCAAGGTGTGTCAATCAAGTCACAATAAGTCTCAGAGGAATGCCAGAAAGCAGAGGGTTAATGTGGGCCTACGGCTGAGAAAATAAATTACTCTGAATATGTATTTGGACGTTGGAGCGGCCGCTGTGAGAGCAGAGAGTAGGTTTGGGTAAACCAACAATCTGTCTGCTGTAATTTATAGACAGCTATGATAAATACTATTTGTTCATGACAGTCACATGAAATAATAAAGCATGGCTGGCTATAAACATTACGAAATCCTAACACTATTGATTTATAATGTCTAACAGTGACATCAAACCAAACAACTGACAGAAACAATGCCACGGCTTTAGGAGCAGTTTGTCAACTATTAATTCTGTCAAAGGGGGTTTTCGCTCTGAGCTGAGAGAGCTTGTCTTGCAGTTGTCAATCCCTCTGCTGGAAACGAGTGCAGCACGTCCGCGGGTAAGGGCCCTAGGCACTGCTCCGTTAGCCCTAATTACCCTCCCCCTTGCTTTGGCAACGACAAGTGCAGCCTCTATTTAAAATGCATGTTAATTATGCAAATTATTAATTGGGCTGGTGCTTGAGGATTTGTGTTTATGCCCAGATTAGAGTTAATAACTGTATCAAGCTACATTTTAAGCCTGACCTATGACAAGTAATGTCGAGGTGCTGAAAGGGATATTTTCCAATACATTACCCTCTCTTCTCTTCCAAGTCCATACCCCATCACAGAGGGCTGAGTAAATGACACTCTGCCGCTGTGACTACAGGTTGGATCTGACTACTGTACATCTTATGACACAGTGGGTTGTTACGATCTGCTGGCATCTGTTGGTTTATATTTTTGTTAAATAGTCTTCATAAATACACATAACCCAAGCACCCAAACACACACACACACACACACACACACACACACACACACACACACACACACACGGAGAGAGAGTGACATAAACATTAGAGGGTCTTATTTCATTGCAGTTGTGGCCTAGCTGTCAGGCTAATTGCACACACCTGTGATGGGGACCACCCATGCTCTGTCAGCACCTGCCACAGTCAACACCAGTCTGCAGCTTTGTTCTGGTCACTCATTCATCAGCAAGTTATGGTTAGGATCAGATATTCCTCATTATAACAATACTCGTTGTAAAGTGTAAATTTTGGGTAATTAAAAACGATTAGTTTCTCAAAAGAGAGGAGCATTATCATTGCTCTACACAAGTACATGAAGTTGTATAACAATGATATAAACATGTCAGGTTTAATATTATCATTTTGTTTTTTCTCTCTTTTAACAAATTCAAATTAAGTGAATGCAGAATTATATTAACAATAATTTGATTCCCTCTGGTGGGTGTAATCTTGGACAAAGCAAGTGCTTTATTTAAACTGTCTACATTCACAATGTACTTGTAAATACAAAATACAGTGAATGCGTTCCAATAACAAGTGATGTTGTCTGGCACAGCTCTGCTCAATCCACACCTATCCTTTTTGAGCTTTTGAGGCCAGGAGGCGGGCTTTAGGAATTCCTTGATAGAGTTAAGCTCACGTGTGTGTGCCGTCAGACATGCATAAACGCAAGCTTGCAGCACAATCCCCAAGAGATGAGAAGGAATAGAAATTCCAAAACATAACCCAACATTTATCAGTGTGTTGTCTTGTTCTCAGCATGCCAGATAAAAAGATAATGACAATAAAGTTTTAATTTTAGGGTAAAGAACCGATTGCAGAGGTCTGTCCCAGTGTCAGCAGTCAGCAGTCTTTTTACTTCCAGCCACCACTGAAATGGGTGCGGGTGCATTAAGCTGTTTTGCTCAATGGCCCTTGACCAACATAAAGAAGTACTGAGATAGCATGTTCTGATTTATGCTCTGTGAAGTCATTATGAATGCATGCGCACACTTGCATAAAAACCGACACACACGCTGTTTGTGATTTACACGAAAATATAGACAAATAAGCTGGGAGGTGAAAAACAAACTCACGACAAAATTGCAAATAAGTGTTCTTTCTTTGTTGGATCTAAATTATAGCTTGATTAAAGCCTAACGGAAGGCTACAGTAAATCCTGTGTGAATGTTTGCTGGTGTTCCTCTAAAATGGGAAATATTGATCAGTATGATTTCCCTGGGTACTGGGGAGCTGTAGTGGAAGAGTGAGAGACATTATTTAAGGGACATGAGGCCCAAGTTGAAAAAAACACTGACATTATAGACTATGCCTTGAAACATGACTTTGTCTGAGTGGCTTTTGATGTTGAGGCAAAAGGGTAGTTCATCATTGTCTGCATGGTAACCAGGGGGTGCTTGTCTTGTGTTGATTTTACATTATTAATTTGAGGCACACAAGGTCACGGGGGCCTCTGTAGTCATGAGAACCAGTTGTTATCTTAACACAGCTGTCGAGCCGAATCTACACTGAGTGATTATATTATTGATTAGTGACCCTGTAGAAAAGTATAGGATACTGCTGCAAATTCACAGGCTTTGGCTCGTGTGTATGTTTTTACCTTAAAAAGCAGTCCTTCTTATCCAAGTATCAAGTACTAGGCATAGCTTACTAGCCAAATTTCAAATGTTAATGTCAAATAATTGTGTTGTGCACATGCAGGGGATGTAAGGGGAAAGAAAATGGCAAATAAACATAGCACAAAACTGTGAAATCTTGAACAAAGGAGTTGAATCCTGAGCATCTGGCATAGAATGAACTCTTCTGGAGAGGGAATGCCAGTTTCAGAGCGCCCCAAGCATCGATTTAGAGCCAAGG
This sequence comes from Neodontobutis hainanensis, assembly GCA_024349245.1. Lineage (NCBI taxonomy): Eukaryota > Metazoa > Chordata > Actinopteri > Gobiiformes > Odontobutidae > Neodontobutis > Neodontobutis hainanensis. The sequence continues at coordinate 5,163,876 of JALDNG010000043.1, read as the reverse complement.
CAGTAAACAGCTTTTATCAGCAATAATGATGGCATAATCCCAGCTAAAGAGGAAAGTAGCATATGGTGCAAAGCTTACAACTGCAATCCCAACAAAGTAGGGGGGATTTTCATCAGTTTGTCCAATAGAAAGACACTGTCAATTGCAAGTCATTAATTGTACTGATCACAATGTACACAATAAAATGAGTTTTGAGAACATTTTAAATGTAATGAGTATAGGCGTGGGTAATTTCATTTCTATATTAACAATAATATTAATAGTAATGTTAATCTGAATACGAATGTTTATATATTTATAATAATTATTATCCATCTTAACACTATGGACATACGCTAAGTTGCCAGCTGCATATTCATCAGTGTCTATAATCTTCACTTCAATGTATGTCTGCTGTGATTTTTATTAAACCCTCCTTCATTAAGCCTTTCCTTTCCTTTTGATCAAATAAGCTAGACCCAAAGACAGCTCTTTTCCTGGGACTAGTGTAAACTGCCAAGTAGCACTCTAGACTGGCTTCAACCTCTGTCATTGATTTTCCTCAAAGCTTCGACCATTCATTGTTTGTGACATTCTCCTGTCGGCTCTTTAACACCCTTCATCCAAATCAATTTCATATTTTTGTCAATGCCTTACGACTGAATGAGCTAGATAGAAAGGGACGTCACATGATTTAGGATGTCGATTTTCTAGCAACAGTTTTATTTGCAGTTATTACAAGAGCCAGAAGGCTCAATGAATTTCTTTAAACGCTTGTAGCCTAAAATATTTACATTTGACATTCATTCTACAACTTCAGTCTTTAGCCGGAGAAGGGCCAGGCTTTCCATCAGCGAAGATTTAGGGCTACAGCTCATGGTAATGTTAACAGCTGAGTTTCTACTGGGAACCATTATCGTTAATTGTTAATATTTAAAAAGTTATGTTGTTTGTGTAAATAAATCCTAAATCCTATCTATTTTGGAGCTTCAGAAAATATTGTCCAACGGTAGAATTAGTTACCGATCAGTCTTTTTCAAATGAGTAATGTTTTTATTATTTTGATAAAAACAAATGTATGTATGCTCATTTTTTGAACTATGACAGCTCATTTTTCAGTATTTTTTACAGTCTCAAATATTTAAACAGTGCATATAAACAGTAATAGTTAGAAGCACAGAAAAACCCCAAAGTGGATAAAATTCTTCTTCACAGTCTAATAAATGAGTAAATTTATTTTTTTGCCTCTTTACAGGCCCAGAACCCATATGGCGGTGCCCTCTATTATACTCTCAATATCACACACTAACAATGACAACAATAATAGCGCCTGTGACCTTGACTTCCCGTCTCGACTCTTAGAAAAATATTTGATAGCAATATTAAGTGCAACAATAATGAGATGAATATTCCCTATTTAGTGTAGACAGCTTCAGGACACATTGTGAAGGGAGAGCTGCCTGCTACAGCTACATGCTGGTCACTCTTAGTTGTCAAGGCTGATTTATTGCCTCCTAGCTGTTCAATTTCACATTTTGTCCTCGTCATATCCCCGACTCATGATCATTCTGCACTGACCCTTGTAGGGCAAGCAGGGAATATTGATAAAACAATTATCTGCTTGCCGTTCATTTGATTTTCCATTTCAATTACGGATTGGAGGAGGCAAAAAGAAAAGATTGCAGCATTGATTTTTTTCCAACCTTACAACAGGAAGGATGCAGGCCTTTGATGGGATGCTTTGGTGACATGAAATAAGGGAATGAGAAGTGCTTGCTGGCTGTATGCATCATGCTTCTCATATAACTCTGCAGTGCCTTGTGTAAGCATTATAACAGACAAGGTTTAGACTTAAAAATGGGTTAAAAATGGAAACTGTAAACCTCTCTTACGATTTGTTTGAAGAGGTGAAGACATTAGGGAAAGAACGATAGTTTAAAATAAAATCTCATAAAAAGAATATTTATTAAATTTTATAAAAGGTAACTCAGTTAAAGTCAATTTTCTTCATAAATATACTGGTAAAAAATTAACTCTATTCTTACAAGTAAAGGCAGAATAACTGAAATGATTTACCTGTGTATTTGAAGACATACACAAATTTAATTGGATGTAAGGTGTTTTATTGACATTGAGATAGTGGAGGGGCCTTTTTCCACAGGGAGCCAGCCTGTTCACACTGCTGCTGACCTGAGGTAAACACTTTGTGCTGAGCTCTCTAGAGGCCAAAGGACCCAAAGGTCGTAGCAGTTTGTCAGCGACACCATTCAGCTCTCTCCCCCTTTCTGATGGTCTGCCACTGTCTATTTGTCACTCTAAAATGACAACAGAGTTGCATCACTCTTTTTTTTCCTGCAGCACTGAAACTATGCTGTACCATGTCTGCACTGTGCAAAAACAAAATACACAGAGTAAGGACAATTCACAAGTAATAAATGTACCAAAAACACACAGAGATTCAATTGAGTAAAAGTTAAATGCTGAGTTTCTTTGGACCAAGTCGTGTCAAATGAATCCATTACCACATAAAGTAAATAGATTCTTCTGTAAATGATTTGGAACATTGGTAATGACAAAAGACCTTATGGGAATCCTGGTAAAATAGCCTTTAGGGAGCCTGGGAAAATCTGCCTCACTGAAGTGGCCGGCTCCTGGCCAAAACCCTGTGTAGAGGGGAAAGAGGGGGGGTAGACTTCACACAGATGACAGAAAGAGAGAGACACACAGAGCAAAAGAGTGAGCCTGCTCTACCCATGTATGATGTTAAGATCCACAGTTAAGCAAAATCAGGTAAAAATGCTGAAGACGTGAAAGAGCTGATGATCATGTTATAACCGTCCAGTGATCCAGCACGGTCACAGGCAACACTACTACTTCCTACGGCAGCTACAGCAGCAGTCCGCTTGACCGCACACAAGAACTACCAGGGGATCTCACATGGCTGACCTTAAATAAGTGTGGCTTTGATCAAAGTTTAACATTTGCCCGATTGGTCTGCTTGCTACAGATCAGGAAGGGATCAGGGAGATGAGACCTGGACTTTGAGGTCCTGGCAAACGTTCTTTCCTAAAGCTCCAGTCCCCCACCGCCCCCCACCATCACAGGATTATGTTGGGCAATTAAGGTAATGAACATGCTAACGTAACAGCACATAATGATCCTTAGACCTCTCAGCTCTAAGGTGCCTTCTAGTTTCCCTGACACATCCTCTTAAACATTCATTTTCCAATATTGGTAGTCATATAATTTAAACCATTAGTGCATCTACAGTGTATTTAAAACCAAAGGTCCATGTGTTAAATCTGGCCTATGCAGTTTCTTAACTGCCAGCTAGTCAAGCTACCAAAATTGGTAGCTTGACTAGCTGGGGAAAAAAATCCACTATTGTCCTGCTTGGATGCATGGGTTTTCCTTCAGAACTGTCCAGAGAAGTAGCCCGTGTGTCTGCCCGTGTGGCAGCGAGAGCCCACATTCCAGTTCCCCTAAACAACCTCCCACCCCATCAGTGTGCAACTTGTCTGCCTGCTCCCTTTTCATTTGAACACATTTTCTAGCCAAAAATTTCACTTCAATCTCACCTCATCTCTCCATACTACATTAACCCCTGGCAATTGCCTTCCAAATGACCCCATTAAGCTGTAATTGCCTCAGCAGGCCTGCTCCCTCGCTTGTAATTCTGTGCAGCGAACCCACCAGACGTTCCCCCAGCATTGTTTCATGTTCTGGCTCCCATCAGCCAGTTCAGGCACTGACCCCCACCCTTCTTTCCCACCTCCTCTCTGGCCATGGCCGGAGCTGTTGGTGCTCACCACTAGCAGGGTCCACTCATCTCCACCGTGAGCTGACAGGAGGCAGCCTACTAAGCAAACCCACAAAGCTGCATTCATTAACCTGGTAATAAAAAGTTGTTATTATCATGTCACATTTGGGCATTTGTATTTTATATATTAAATATTAACCAACAACTAAACCAGATACTTATACTTAAGGTTTGAACATAATTTGTTATTTAATTGTGCGGCCTAATATTTGTATGTAAAAGCATGATTTCTCTCTTCAGTTTTCATTAGGATGCTGTTGGGTGTAGAGCATACAGCCAATGGTGACATCGCTATAGCACCTCCCAGCACCACTTCACCTTTTCTGTTCCCACAAGGGAGCTCACGTCAAGTCTGCTCAACTTTTTGACGAAGGCCTCCATGGATAACTAACGTGCAAATGCGGATAGGTGGAGAAAGCGATCCTGACAGTGATGTATTGCAACTAGTTGCAGGTGTCAAAAAGACGCTCCTCTGCCAGCCATCGGTGTGCATTGACTATATATATATGCATGCATGCACACATCAGTGTCTTGTGCTCATGCACATCATGTATATGTGTGTACGTCACACATTCTATTGTGAGGGTGATGCCTTTAAGCCTTTAAATGTGACCTGGTATGAGAAGGGGGCCTGAGACTAATAACCCATTCAACACTCCCTCTATCTCAACAGCACATCCTCCCTTCCATAACACATTGCTTAGCATATAAACCTCTCCTCTGCCACACTCAGACTGCCTCCGTCTGCCCCTCAGTCAGTAGTGTAATCTTCTGCTCACCCTCTTCCAAGCATGCATTTTAAGTACAAAAGAAAATGCTCCTTGGAAACATGTGGCCAGATATTGACAAAATACAGTAACATTGATTTTCCATTTTTATGCTGCAGCAATTTACTATGTTTCAAAATGTGGATTGGAAATTAATTCCAATCCTGAGATACACTATGCTTTCTGTGAATACACAAACCTAGATCATAGCAGCTCTCGTTGCACATTTATTTAAATTCATTCTTATCCTAAGCAAATGTTCCCAGGAATATCAAGGTGTTTTGGTAGCAAAGCTCTAACTGATCCGGGGGGATTTACTTCCAACAGCCTGTCTCTCCCTCGCCTTTCAACACAAAACTCCGCGCTCCAATCAAAATGAACCACCAGGGACCCTCTGTTCCCTCCCCCCTGAGCTACGCCTGCTCTGAGTGCTGTGATAGCAGTCGCTCTGCCATTGATCGCAGAGTTTAGCACAGAGCATGCAGGCTACCGCTAGCACAAAACAAAGAACTCTCTGCCTTTAATAGCGGCACACGCTATTAATGCAGCAAACATCTCATGTTTTCTTCTGTCCTTGAAGAATGAAAGAAAGCAGAAAGCAATTAAAAGGTTAACTAGGTTTCATGTCTAGTCACAACTCATCTTTATCACACAAATCTTTTTAACTCATGAACAGATTGATATTTTTTGGAGGGGGCACACTGAGTTGCCACAAGTGATAAAAAAAAGCATTTGCTTCTTAGTCATAATTTTGTTTACATCACAAATCTAATTGTAGACACTGGATTCAAAAAGGAAACACAGCTTTATTGATCCCCCTAACACAGACCAGGAGGATCTCATGAATTAGGAATGAGATAAATCACCATTAACCCCAGAGAACCCCGCTTGTGGTCCACCACTGACATGCCACAAAGTTTTTTGTTTTTTTTTATAATCAGGATATTTCATTCATGTAAACGATATATGTGTACATTTTCAACAAATATAGCATGTGTCTGTTTATTTAATCCAAGGCTGATTTCTTCATGACAAGAGGATAAATTCTTCTATTTTCTGTGAGCTTCTATAAAATTGCCATCATTTTTAATTAATTCTTAATTAAAATATATTGCACCACAGCTTCTACCCATCTCTCTTGATATTCTAACATAATCAATTCAGAAGCATTTACATATCATTAATTAAAAGCTTTCCTCTCTCATCCTTAAAATCATAATGAGGGCCGATTCCTCATTAGTAACCTATAAGAGAGAAAAAAACAATGCAGTGCAGAATGGATGGTGTGTCCCACTCTGAGCCTTTTGTCTTTCTAAAAAGCAATTTTTCCCCTTTAAATGAATTTTAGAGTTAATTTTGTCTTTGGAAGGGAAATAAATGGAGCTACACAGTCACTTAGGATGCTGTCTTTGCATGATGCTTTAAAAAATCAGTCACTCATTGCTGTTCATTAAAATAATAATAATAAAATTGCAGCATTTACACTTGATTCCCCTCCAGATATTTTTTTTTATTTTATTTTTTTATTATTATTTATTTAAAAAAATATAATTTTTAAATAAAATACACTGTTGAATGTAATTAAGTGGAGAAAAAGTCCTGCATGAATAAAAAATCCAATACTTGTTGATATGAAGTGTGGCTGAATAATTTATTAAATATATAAATAACTGTAAGTGTAGCAATGCAGAAGCAGGTCATTTATTATCCAGCCTTTTAAAAGCCAACACGCTCATACCGCTATCTTTCCATCTTGAGCTCTCTCTTAAAGAAGAGTAATAATATCAAATAATGATAGGTATTGTTATGCCGAGGATCAGGCGGATCCTGATTTTTATCGTCCGTCTCTCACAGGTGCTGTGCCGTTACTTGTCAGGACTGCATGTCTGGGTCTTCCACATGTCAGATAAAAATCGCTGCACTTGGTGTTTCGGCAGCACTGACAGCAATTTATTTGAATGTTTTGTCACACCGGTGTTGGTGCATTTTGTGTGGGCTGCTCACCGGAATGGCAACAGCTTTCTGACATATTACACACAGGATACACACACACACACACACACACACACACACACTAGTGCAAAGCCATATATGAGGGGCATGTCTTCTTTGGATAATTAAAACGTATGTATAAAAATAAAGTCGTTAAGTTATTTGTGTTCATATTTCAATAAGGTGACACCATGTCTTTAGCGCTAATGTTTACAGTGATTTTCATTTACACCTACATAACCATGCACCTAACCTAAAAACATCAGGCGTAGAAATATATTCCAGTGAAAGTGTGGGTAAATAACAATTAAAGTGTGCTCCTCTTTTCTGAGCTTGACATGGAATATTGAGTAAGTTAATGGAATCCTCTCAAAGACAGGAACTCTATTTTTACACCATGATAATTAAAGTACGACACAGTTATAATTTACAGCCCCGGCTTAATTGCATAGGAAAAGTAAAATGGGAGAGGTCTATGAGAGGAGATTAAATGTTCGTGTGCATCTTCAGTCAAGACAAAGAGCGGAATATAGCGGAGCTTCCTGTGCATCTAGACAACAGGGCTGTATCTTTTAGCATCGTGGAGTGTATCAAAGATTAGGTAATGAAATATGCACTGTCCTATTTTTCAGCAAGCGGGGCCTTTGACAAATCGAGTACAATCCAAAATCTCCATAAATCACTATTAAAGACAAGTATATCATCACCAACGCATATATCTTCCCCAGCCTGACCTGTAGACTAATGAGAAAAGGCCCAGACTATCTTGTCTGATTAATTAATTCAAAATGTCGGCTGTTATTCAAATGTGAGGCTGGTGTTATTTGAATAACACTTGACAGCGACGCCTGAAGAAATAATTTCTGGTTTGTGAGGCTGCTGCGGCATTACTGATGATGGCTCATGGAAATGTTACAAGCCAAAGAGGAGTATTTTCCCTCCTTTTCTCTCCCGTACCTCTTCAGTCATGATAGCTCCAAGAAGTATTTCATTACTTCAAACCCCCCCCCCCATCCACATACTACCACCTCCTTCACAATTACAGCCTTTTTCCACTGTCTCTTCTTCGTTTTTCCTCTCTTCTTGTGTTTGTATTCCCTCCCACAGCCGGCTCCAGATCTACAGGGCAGTGCTTTGGCTCTGCGAGAGACATGCTGGCAAAGACGAAGGTCATGGTTTTTACAACTGCAGCTCCCCGATGCTGACAGGCCGGCGCTGGCAAAGTGACACACTCTGTTTGGCTTTCCCACGTTCATACAGCTCCAGAGCACTTTGTCTTCATCACACGGCTCCCACTTTTAATCAAACTGCATTTTCACCTGCAGCACAACTGGAAATTATCATGCATTTCTACTTTTCTCTTCAGCACAGCCTATGGAGGTTGGTTAAAAAAAGAAAAGTTGTGAGTGTACGTGCTAGGGCCTAGGGGCAAAGTACAGCCCTGTATCGCTCCCCTCATCAAGCATGGATTCTAATCAGGGCTGGGGAGATATAAGACGCTCAGTCATTAAATAAATTAACTCTGCCACTTCATGCTCTCCTTCGGCACCCGCGAGAGCCCCGCCGTGCTCTGCATACTTACAGAGCAGCGCGCCAACCCACCTTCGTGCCACCACTGAGCAAGCCTGCCAACACACACAAACACACAGGCCTAATATTTAAGAGCAGGAAGAAAACCACACCTTCTGCCTCTCAATAGCGACCATTCTCTTGATGAGACTTTTTAGACAGTAAAGCAGACATAGTGATGATCTGACTGGCATAATGGGTTACATTTCATTTTGTTTTTCTAATCTTTTTTTTTCTTAAACCCTCACAGACCCCAAGAAAAAACAACAAAAACAAAGCATCTTTATTTGTCTATTTACACATCTTAACTATTAAATAGTAGGACTCAGCCACTTGGTCTCAAATTTTTTTCACAAACAATAGAACTGTTTTTAGTTAATTATATTTAATCACCATTTTTATGTACTAATAGTTCACCCATATTTGTATACTCTTGTATATATATATACTCAACTATAAAAGCAGGGATATTTTTTTTCTATAGAGAATACAAATCTTGTCTTAGTATTTGAAAAGTATAATAAAGCCTTTTATTCCAGGACTGTCACATAACTCCGAGAAGCTAAATAAAATGTGATCTTTGCGCAGAAATTAAACATAAAATTGCAATGGTAGAAATTTTCAATAATTTTTCAAAAATAGAAATTGGGCCAACAATTTTCCCAAGGTTCTCCAGGTGACGTGGCACCATCACAAAAATGCTGGTCCTCTGGGTATCTACATATCAACATATATAAACAGGAGAGGCCATCGCTGATTCATAGTGAGTTTTTGTGGATGTGTGCGGCATGTTGCCATTCATCAGAAGAAAGCCAGCTCAGTGATGAACAGTAAGAGAGCTCAGTGTCGGCTTGGATCACTGACACAAACAATCAAAGCTGACACAGTCTTCGTATAGCACCTGCCACTCCAGCAACACAAATAGATCAATATGAGAGAGAGGAGAGGAGGCAAACTCATTCAGTGTTTAAAACTCATATCCTTGCACTCACATCATCTTCCCGAGCCCCCGTGATGTAAAAAGTGCATGCTTAATACATATCAATCACTCTGACAGAGGAAATGCTTATTTGAGAAGCCAACATGAGGCGAGCGCACTGTGTCAGCAGAATGTCCCTTGTCAAAACTTGCCATTTGAATTTTGCGTTGTTGCCGGGACAAATGTCCTTAAGAAAATCCCTTACATTGCAATTTATACAATTTTAATGTACGCTTTAATCCTCCATTACTTATAGAGGAAGTACCTGCAAGTGTGGAAACACATTAGAGAAAGTAAGAAATGAACAGAAGGGTCTGGGGATCTCTCCGGCAGACATAATTAAATATTCATGTGTCTCCTCCTAGGACACAACAGATACAGATCATTATCATGGCAACAGCACACCACCATTTTGTTCACATTTGGCTCAGAATCAATGTGGAAATATCACATTTCATAGAATAGGGTCAATGCAACACTTAGGGAGTAAAATGCAAAATGCAATTATTGAAGAGAATTTTTTTTTTTAATGTTTTGTGTGACTGGGCTTAATGCCACTGGACAATACACTAGCTCTGACTATGTTAGTAAATGATTCCAAAATTCATTACAAGCTCTCAGTCTTTTCCTGACACGTGCTGGAGGAAAAACCAAGAGAAGAATAGCAGTAATGTACTCTGGATGACCTCCACTTTCTAAAGAGAGGAGAACCAGCTTTTTGCTTTTCAATCCCCATCAAAGAGGACTAAAAGGAGGGACAGCATTCCCCTGCTCGGCATCATTAATCATAGCTTTCTGGGAGCAAGCGCATATTAATTTCTGTCATCCCAAACATCATTTGGTATTGTTATGCCACAGCTTAGTGCTCATTCACCAGCAGACGCTGACCGTTCCTCCTGGTTTGAGGGAAGACAGGGCCTGTGTGGCTGCGTTTCAGAGCAAGAGGCCTTTATCCCTGGGGCTCTGACACCAATTAAGCCATTTCACCAAAAGACGAAAACAGAGCCCGCCAGTCCGCTGTAACATGAGCCAGCACCTTGCCACTGGCCCCACGCCATCTCCCCATTATTTCAAAAATCAACTTCAAGGACTTAGAAAAATATACAATGAGGGGTCAACCTTCCTGACCGCTAGAAACATTACAAACAAGACACAATTCATTCAGCCCCAGTCCTGTAATTAAACATTTCACTTTTAAATACAAGGACAACATCAATAAGAAATCACAGATAAAGAAAAAAGTTGCGTGTGCAGTTCCCTGGGTGGCTTCTGGCAGGCAGCAGAGTGGAGCTTGTCTCAGGGCAAAAGCAGAATAATGCAAGGTTTGTTATGAATTAAATATTAGAAATCTTAACACAGCAGCCAATAAGAATTATTTGCCTTATTAAAGCAGCAGAAGACGCTGATTAAAATTTCATTGCATTGCGCTCTTTTTCCCATTTCTGCCTTCAATATATCATTGTAATGTATGAAACATGTGGAACAATGGCATTTGGAACAATGGGACGAGGGGCTTCATTTTCAGGCTTACAAATGAAGACGAGAAAGCACAGATCTTCCCTCTTTCTGTTTTTAAGAGACAATCTTGTGACAAGGTGACACCATTGTTCTAAACTGAGACAAAAGGTTTATGTTAATCTTATAAATGTGTGTATTTACTGACTACTGATGGTTTCCTACTGTGCAAAATCACCTGTAAGAGTCCACAACGTATTCAGAAACACCACTCGCAAACAGTGTGTCGGATGTTTCTGGGGCACTCCCAAACGATAGGTCAGTTAGTTGTCCACATGTAATGTGTACAGAGTAAATGAACATCATGGTGTCTATTGTCCCATGAGAAAAACTCTTCCCTGAAACACTAGAGCTAATGAAATAGGGACCTATAAATAGCAGAGTCATTACTGAGAGGGACTTGCTTTGCACCAGTCTTTCACTCTAACCCTTTTTACACTAATAACAGCCTCTATGGCTTTACATATGCTCTGACACAGTAATGAACACCGTGACACTGGAGACTCACCAGAGAGGAAAAAATAAATAAACTCAAGCATGTCAGGCCCAAGGCTTAATTAAAATGTGCTCTAGTGAAAAAAGCATCCTCCATTTAACCTTTTGATAATAAGTGCATCAAAGATTTTTTAAATACCTACTTCTTAAGGGTTATGATTTACGTTTCTATTCATAAACAGTATATTAATATCTGTGATATGATATGATATCTGTGAGCTTAGGTCTGATGTGTAACAAGGGCAGGGGTAAAAGACAAATACATTGACCTAAACCTAGCTTTAATGTTGCTTTTAAAATTGCAAAACCTGTAGGAACAGAAAGGGATTCCTCTCTGCTGTCAGGGGGAGTTTCTTCAAAACAACACTAAAATGCAATCTAGTTCTAGACAGGACGATGTTTGAAGTAGCTTCTCCTTGTTATCCTTACATTCTTATTTCTGCATCCAGCCCCAGACTAAAAACAAGACGCCAGCAGCCTTGTTCCTTTTGCTGCAAACTCATTTCAATCAATCCTTCCTTTTTGCATCCCAAGCAGCCTCTGCTGGCTGCCACCGCCTGAAGATAACTATTTCACCACCTCTGTCATGCCTAATTAACAACTCCGATGTACAATTCAGAAATTTTGCAATTAACCTACTAAAATATTGTTGGAGGATGCTAATTGTTATGCCAGTTGCCATAAAGCCTCATTTGCATAACGTATGTGCAAAAAACAATTATGAGCTGTTGATCGCACAGGAGCCCGCAGAAAACGCTCGGAGCGTTGAAGGGGAGAGAGAAGAGTGCAGATGAAGGGACAGCACTGAATCCTGGGACAAAAAGCAGATTTGAGGAGCAGCAGCGGAGCAAAAGAAGCTTCACAACAGAACAGCATTTAGCTTATTCTTTGTGCCCCCTCTTTGTCTGGCTCTGTCCTGTCTTTTCATGTGAGCTGATGGGTATTGGGGAGCTACATAGATAAAAGGCACATGTTCCCCGTTCCCTCTCACGCTTTAGAGGAGGAAGCAAAGCGTTCACTGCCACTGAGACAGTCAGGAACCCAGCTGTGTGCGAGCCATTCGCCACAACACTATCTAGTCAGTGCAGCCGCATCACTGGGGTCTCGCAGACAAAAAGCAGGCAAAGTCAATTGTCTCTGCTGCTGAATGGCTTTCTGTTCTGTAAAGCTTTTACTGTAGCTTTACATGGGGATTGTATAACAAATACCTATTTCTCACCTTATCTCATACATATGTGGACTTTTTTAACAAAACAAAAAGCTAATAATAAAATAAAGCTAATAGTCATTTGATTTGTTTACTAATAATAAAGATTAGTACTTGGCAGGCTCATTAAGAATGTCAGAGAACATTGAAATGAACGCTCCCAGTAGATTTCAGAAATGCTTACCTGCTCAGTCCTAACTCTATTTACTGCAGGTAATGCTTTTAGTCAGCCTTGCATGTGGTTAATTACGGAATCATCCTTCATTGTATTTAGTTACCACAGTGTCCTCAGCTCAATATTACATTGCCATATATGCTCACTCATAAACATACATGAAAGATTGTTAAGCGCCTTGGCAAGAGACAAATACGTGCCACGTTCTGAGTGGGACACTCGCACAGTGAGAGCGAGAGAGAGTAGTTGCTCCCTAATCTACTGCTTTAAACACTGGACCGGAGCAGACATGTCTCTACCTCTGCAGACACCCCCCCGTTTGTGAACCTGCCGAGTCAAAGGTCAGGAAAACAACAAGTCAATACGCAGCCAAAAGAAGCACCACACAGCTGAAAGAGAAGTGGAGAAGGGCTAAGCCTCGCTGTGGCACTGCATGATTTAGCCTGTAATAGTTTTCTGTAATCTCTTTCTATTGATTAAACCTCACATCAAAGAGGAGTCTGGCTACAGAACCTCTCTTTTCCTGGTCAGAAATACCATATGGAGGTAATCTTTCACCTTTGTTATTCTTGCCGCTCCCACGGCTGCGGCTGCTGTGAGCCTCTCTTCCACAGACAAGAAGGGAGTAGCCAGCAGAATAAAACAAACTCGGCACACAGGGCAGGGATTGCTGCAAAACTCATCTAAATCACGGGCAATTTTCACTCAATGCATCCTTTGTCTTCTCATACCGCTTTAAGGGGAAAAAGGTACAACATGAAAGTATTCTTTCAGCTGAAAAAAACGAACGTGAATTAAACAATGTTAATTTTTAAAAGCCTATAAAGAAAAAAGAAACACAAGGACAAAGAACACCACTTGTCAGCCGAATCTCACATTTAGCTCATTTAAATGCAAGGAAATTTGGACTAGAAAAAAACCTCCTCCTGCTAAAAACACTCAATTTAGTGACAGGCAAATGACTTCATGCTGCCACTTAATCTCATTTCTTGCATAATGCTCTCTAATTAGCATATCAAAGTGAATTAATACTTCTAGGGCATTAGCAATGCAGAAATATTCTGGGGCTTCACAATAGCAGTCAAAAGAGTGCCAGAAACTTCTTAACAGCCTCAAAAGTCCTCCAAATGTTAATATCCCTGTTGTATGCACTTTCAACAACAGAGAAAAACCAACAGTGGTATTCTTATCTCAAAGTATCACTTTCATCAAAAGCATGTAGAGCATTGAGCATTACACTGCCTTTTCATCTGCTCACCAGACACATGATAACGTGATACATGCATGCAGTAATTACAGCCATGATTCTTGGAGCGCTTTCAAATTTATTATTAAAAGTCATTTGGAGCAAACGGGTGGATCCTAAAGCAGGAGGGGGAAGGGGGGGGGGGGGGGGGTAAAAGACAAGCGGCCCCTGTGTGTGTGTGTGTGACATGAAGGGGAGATAAAAGGGCCGAGGAAGCCCCATGAACGATGCTGCAGGAGCGAGTAAAAGGCTGGTTGTGTGCTGGGGAAAAGCGAGCGGTCAACAAGGCCACTGGACCAGCTGAGCTCTGTCAATGGCTAAGAGGGGGAGGCTGTGACTCTCAAGCACAGGTTAACCACGCGCACACTCGCCCGCACACACAAACACTGTGTGCCCTGGACTTATCTCAAACACACACCTTTGCAACAGGACACAATTGCAAGTGCTTTGTCGGCACTCAGTGAAAGCTCATTTCAGATTTTCTTAAAACTTTAGTAAAAAATGTACTGGAGCTGTTCATGCAGTGCTCACATCACATGGGGTTCAGAAATATGAACTTGAAATGGAAACAGTTTTTCTGATCCACAATAGTATTAACAAATCTCAACATTACCGTCATTTTTTTGTTCTTTTTTTGATTGTTTGTTCACAAAATTTACCATGTGGATATAAAACAATACTACACACTAAATGTTTTTTCTCTAGGTTTTGTATTGGCTCATTTTATCAGGCAAATACATAGACAGCAGTGCATCTCGGCTGCTCACTAGACCCCTGTCCCTCTACGCGCCACCTGTGTGTTAGGGAAGTTCATAAACTTTTATGATCTCCTTTAAACCCATTTCCTCATAAAACGCACAAAGGTCACAAATCTGACAGACCATTGTCCTCTCCAAATTATACAGCAGTGTTTTCTAGTTTACTACATAGAGAATTACTTTTAAGCCTGAAATATAATCTACATGGCATTTTGAATATTTAAAACAACTGCCTTGTAATAAATATAAATCTATACTAAAGGTAAATATGATAAATTAATTTCACTCATAAGAATTTGAAAATTAGATAAAGTGATATAGGTTCAAAACAACACCTAAAGAATGTTTAAAGGTGATCTCACAACAATTATTCCAAAGACATGGCTACTAAAAGAAAATTCAGTCTCATATATTTTCTATATATAAATATGTGTAAGTTAAACGTGCATAGTATGTTACATTTTATCTACACTATATCACACACACGTTTCCAGCTGTGCATGGCCATGGAAAATTAGACTTGAGACGGGTAAAAATATAACAGCCTCCTACAGTTTAAAAATATACTTACAAATGAAAACAAATTCCTGCACCCTCTCCAGTGTTGAAGCTTATAATAAAGCATGAGACTCGTGTCGTAATTAAAAGCAAACTGACATTAGATGAAATATGTCAACTATTAATTGTAAAAAATAGTGTTCACTTTTAAACATACAAAAAAATGCTATTGCTATTCTAAAAATCACCTTGAGCTAACAACACCTGTTCTGATACAACACAACGGCCTGTTAAAAACACTTGATGGATTGATTTGGGCAGAGGTCCCCTTGTAACCCCTGATGACTGCTGCCAGAAGACAATCTGGACAATGGTGCATGTGATATTCTTTAACTTGTGAGAATCTTACCTGTTTTTTCTTTGATTTCACAGAGAACGCTGAAGAGTGCTGGTTTCATTCTGTGACAGTTCAGTCCATGTTTCCTGTTTCAGTATGAGACAAAATAAAATAGTGAAATAAGTTCACTGCTACAGCACATTCTCACAATAACTTTGGGGACTTTGTTTGTTTTGATATTGTTCAAATTCAAATAAGTCTCTTACATAATCCTGTCTGTATTTTTCTTCACTAGTTAGTATTTGTTCAAGGCATGTGCACACTGACTTTAAACACTATGCACACTAAATAAATATGAGTGTCCTAAGTGACAACTTTGTGAGAGGCACCACCACATTAACACATTAGTACCACATAAACAGCCTACTCTTATTCTACACGGGGGAGTTAAGTTAAGTGTCTCTGTTAATGGTTTCCAACTTAATAAAATATATAAATCAACCAACTTTGCTTGTGCCTCGTCCAGGCTCTGATCAGTTATGGTCATGATCTGATGCAGAATGTCACCGATGTCTTGTTTCCTTCCGTCTCCGTCCGTCCCATCGTGTCCATGTGGAGGCGGCAGTGCCATGCCACCTTGTACCGAGTGGCCAGCGAGACTCACGCCGCCGATCGACTGCATGATCCGGGCTTGATCGTCCATGTTGGCCGCTAAAGAGTCTGTGCACTGAGCCACACAAATTGAAAAACTCATATACGAAACGGGCTAGAACAACATACACAGATAGAGATGGAGAGGCAAGAGGACGCTCAAAAGCGAACTGGAAATGTATTTTTTTGTCCAAGTTGAATTTTTACGCACGGTCCAAAGTGCCAGAACGCGCGGACCTTGTTGTAGAAAAACGCATAAATGCCTCTTGATTCAAACTTAAGTGTCAAAGCTGAATGAGGTGGGTGTCCATCGTATCGTATCCCGGTGCCAATCTGTCTTTTCGCTGCGCGTTGACGGCTGATATAGACACAAACGCTCCTTGATGATCTCTCATTTATTCACGCTCTTCTTCTTTTGCACGGGATTCCCTGCGTGCTCTCCCCTTTTACAAAAAAAAAAAAAAAAAAAAAAGAGGAAAAAGAAAAAAAATCCAAAATCCTGGTGGTTTAGCAGCGGCAACAAAAATATCCAATGTAAATGAAAATATTCTTAGCAGGTGTTCAACTGTAAATGAATCCTGCAAAATTTAGAAAAATACACACTGCACAGCATGCATAAGCACTATAAAAAATTAAAAAAATGTACAAAAAGTTGTGGTTTGTTAAACGCTTAGAAAAAATCAACAGCGACAAGAAATTAATAATTAGGCTGCGATGCAGTGCAAAGGCGACGCGCAAGAAAAATCTCTCGCCCTGCTCAAATTTATGAGCTGCAGCCTGTGCCTTGTGTGTGTTTTATGTTGTTTGATGGCAGCGCTAGTGAGCGATTGACAGTGTGCCAATGCCACTCACTCAGTCAGTGCAGACGTGTCAGAGCCAGGGAACAGGGCTTGTGAGAAAATACGAAAAAAAATAAAATAAATAAATAAAAAATACAAAATGTGAGGATGCACGCTCCGCCCTGTAGAGGAGGGGTCTATATTCTTGTCACTTCTCGGCTGAACACCAAAAAACAAAATGTTAAAAGCTAGTACTTAGGATGGTGATTAGAATGATGTCCCTCTGCGTTTGCTTTCTTTTCTCTCGCAGCAGCGTATCCTCGTGTCCTCGCGCGTGCACTTGCAGCTACTTACTTCAAACGGCTAATGGAGATTTACCCTGCTACAACACAGGCAAATACATAATGGGAGTTTTTACACAGTTTGATGTTGAACTGCATAGTCCCTCCTAAGCCCCGCTTCAAAACGGCCAACTCGTAGACATGTTTATATTATTCCAAACTCGGGCTCCTCCACCAATCACCGTCCGCTCTGACTGAGACTGACGAGACCAGCGCCCTATTACTGGCAGATGCATGAGGCTCAGAGCCCGCCCACTCCATCCCACCATCTTCACGGGGCTCCGCACAAAAGGAAGGCAACTTCTCATTGGCCGTTGCCACGAGTGACATGCAGTGTGCACGCAGGCGGCGCTGCTCCGTGCTCCTCCGCAGTTGCTATGGCAGCAGACGAGTTGTTGAGCCGGGATGCGAGGATGTGAGTGTTATACAGTAGGCACAAGTAAATAGAAAATAAAGAATAACTAAGTTTGGACATGCTTTTTTTTCTTATCTTTTGTGCATGAGGCTGACAAGAGAAAATCTGGAGCAATGCTTTTGGGTTGAACATTGTGCATTCGGCACATTTCAAAAAGTGTAAATAAAAAAAAAAGTCAACCCATCATCCTTATTATAGTCTATGTTTTAACTTTTACTGATGTTAGGAGCTTTCAATTACTTTCAATGTTACTTTATGAACAATACCTTATGTCACTTGAATTATTAGTTATTGTCCATGATCTGCACACATTTTTTTTTTTTTTTTTTTTTACTTTCAGAGGATGTTTATATATAAAGATGTAGTCTGTGGGCCTATGTGAGGTATTTCTACGAAGAATCCATTTGGTGGAAAATGTGATATTATCTGAGCGTTAAGTGAACTTATTTTCTTAAGTTAAAGTAATACATACATATAGTCGTGTTACTTAAAAGAGATATTTGGGTAAACAATATGTTCATTTCCAGATTTACATAGGCTACACTACCTTGTACAATTTCTAGTAAGTGTAAGTGAGTTTAGGTTAGGTTTTTCCCCTCAGGGGTCTCCACAGCAGAGTGCATGGTCCGCATGAGTAGTTTGCCAATGTTTTTTCACTGGAGGCCCTTCCTTCCACAACCCACTCCATTTCCTCGGGCTTTGGATCGGCACAGGTAGACTGTGGCTGGAGTTGCTCCCCAGGGGATTTGAACCCCCACTCTCCTTCACCCAAGCACAGAGGAGCTTACCTTTTATGTTCTAGTTCTAGTAATACAAATTGTTTAAATTAAATTGTCACATCTTCAGTGTTCATAAGGAATAGAAACTACACAGCAGACACTTTAGCTGCAGATTTTGGTAGTGAGCAGCTCCACCTCTCAATGCATTATTGTTTTTTTTTTAATCTGCACTTTTACAAGATGTTATTAAGATGTGATAGCGTTGACCACACTGCTGTTTGTCAGTGCCATTTTGTTGGTTATAATTAATCTTCTTGAGATAACAAATATTATCTAGCAGACCTGTTTAGCTTAGGAAGTATTTGGGTCACACTTGTTTGGTTTTGTAAAATGCAACTGTATCATCAATGCAAAATATAAGACAAAATAGATAAAAAAATATTTTTTCAAAATCTGGTCGAAACAAATGATCCTTTATTGTAAGCAATGGAATAGCTGCCGCTGGATTATGACTTTTATTGTCACTTTGCCAAAATAGATGCAAATTTAATAAAACAAACAGTTGTAATAGATATTTCCACACTAAAATGTACTGTGTAAAATACATTAAAAAATACACACTAGACTGGAAGTGATATTGATTATGTACTTGACCATTTGACAAAACATTACCAAACTAGTCTTTGGTGGGCTGCATGCTTGTGCTCGTTCCTTTGACCTTGAAGTATAGGAGCGACACACTCGTGAGCTCAGTGAACGGGAGTCCCAGGACTACTGCATTTATCATGGAAATACTGAGCTGTCAAGTCTCACTACACACCTGTCAAAAGGGGCTCAAAGGTACAGCTCGGGCTCCTCTCCCCTGTTTCAGTGCATGATTCTTCATTGTGCTGCATCGCCGGCCCATTCGCTGTTGTTTTCAGTCAAGTGTCAACATAATTCATTTCCATATGTCACAGCTCCTTACACTAGGTCTAGGAGTTTACATAACCAAGCAGAGATGTTATACTGATTTGCCCTGCTGCCATTTCACTGTTAATTTCTCAAAGCAGTAAATTTATGTCATAAAAACAATACACTTGAATTAATAGCTAAATATTACATATATTGTGACAACTTGTTTCCATGTGTGGTGTTCATTAGAATAAATCAAATGACAATATTTTTACAAATGAGCTAAGCAAGGCATAAGAATAAGCACCTATGAGCGCGGAGACGACACTCTGTCATCATGCTTCTCATTGTAACATCTGAAAAGACCCACAGGTGCTGTAGAAAGTGACTGTGTTGTCATATTTCATTTAGGCATCCTTCTGCAAAGCTGTAATTGCCTAATTAGCTTGTTAATTATGAGATTAGCATTTACTGATAGAGTGGCTTGCTCTGTTGTGATGAGAGTAATACAGATTAAGTGAGAAGTTATGGGTGCATGATTTCACAATTTCTCTGTCCACAAAGGGGTCACAAATCATTAAAAGATTTGTGAAATGGCTGCGTGTGTTTCCCATTCGAAGATGCAGCTCTTGTATCAGAAATGCTGCTGAGGAGTCCTGATGAAAGAATGCAGCGTGGCGAGCTGTCACACAGCAGTGACGTAGCGCCTGGTCTGAGTGTCGCCGGGACCGTCCCCTGGTGCTCAGGCAGATTGGAGGAAATGACCGAGCAGACGGTGCCAGAGACATTACTAACCCAATTACCAACCGTCTTTCATTTGGTTTGGATACTTTATTCTTATTTATTTCCTGGTATTTGTCGCTACGATGCATGTGGTTTGTCTTCATTATGGGGAAAAGCACAGAGAGGTTGCCTGAATATTTGTTGGATCTGCTTCTTTGTTATGAAACATGCTTCTAAACATTCCTACAGAGGTGTAAGAGCTCAGAGTCATAGGTCACAATACCAAGCATTGTAGTTACTTTGTGTCTACTATGAGTAATTTAATGTACTACTGTTGAACTACTTTTTATTTGTTGTTATGGGACTATAGTTTTCTATCTTTATTTTTTTAATTTTAGTCACTGTTTAAAATGAGCTGTAGTCTTGTGTGTTGTGCTCTCCGAAGTTCGGTAAATCAGTTTGGTAAGAGTCAAAGAATTTTTGCAAGTGTTCCATTTGACAAAATGTCCCTAATTTAATACAATTTCTCAGTTCATCTCAAATCAAGACACAAGGCAGAAGGTGAAGGTACCACATTTCAGCAGGCACATGCTGCAGTCTGCCTTTTAATCCAGTCCAAGTTCATTTATAAAGCATTTCAAATAGAACACAATAGGACAAAGTGCTGTACACCAGCATTAAGAAAAATAAATAAATAAATAAAAATGTATAACAAAAGACGTTTAAATTAAATCCCATAAAACAAGTGTAAAACAGTAAAGAGTAAAACGTCTCAAAATGTCTTAAGAGGACATTTTACGGTAAAAAAACAAAAAAACAAAAAACAAAAAAGGAAGTAAATCCTGTGCAACGACAGCTCATTTCACAGTTTTGGTGAGGCAACTGAAAAAGCACAATTCCCACAGTTTTTTCTCAATTTTAGGGATGACTATTAGAGTCTAACCTGTCGACCTTAGAGACCACACAGGAGCATATGGCTAGAGCAGGTTGGGCAGGTCAGATGGGGCAAGAACAATACCACATTTAAAAATAAAATACAAGAATCTTTAAAATTTACTATAGTAGTGTTATTGTAGCGTTCCTCAAATATTACTAATTACACATTCCCTTTCTCTCAGATGCAGTTTTAATCAATCTCCTAAAGGCTCTGATGGTCCAAGGTGTGCATTTTTGGGTCAAACATCTAATCAATGGTTTTAATGTGTGGAAACTTTTATTGAATGTTTTGTGATTTCTGAATATACTACTAGCAATGTAGCAATAATAAGCTGACTAATATGTGATATTTTTAGTGGTTTTATTTTTGGATAAAAACTAAAAAAAAAGCTAAAAAAATAATGCAACCAACGTGACTATATCTTCCCAATATATTCTGGGTGAATTTGATTTGTGGTAGTCTGAACTAAAGAAAATTCAACATTCAACATGCTCTTAATGGTCCACTGTTATTCCAAGTTGTCCAGCGGGACAGTACAGAGTCCTCTCCGGTCATTCTGGACAGCTCATCAAGCAGTTTCTTTAAAAGGTCAACATTTTGATAAAGTTGTAATCCCAGCAGCGCAAAGTATCATATCTGTGGAATCAGTTTCTTTAGGAAGTCAAGACAGATGTGAGAGATCAGGAGCCGGCAGTAATCAGGAGGGGAAGGTGAGAGGTACACAGCCATACCGCTCGCCGCGATCAATCATACTATACTTGTCCTCCCTCGGCTCAGGCCGTTACTGTCTCCACTGAATGCACTTCTCTCTTTGCTTAAAATTATTACACAGGCCATAAACCCAGAGAGGTGAGTGTCCTGTTAATGTGGGTACATGTAGTGGTTGCAGTAACCTTTAAGATTGGACAGCCTAGTGGTGGCTTGGACACGGGCCATATATTCTGGTCAATACAAGGCACAGATTGACTTGAGGAGGAGGTTTAAGGCCTTACATTTTAATTGTCATCATGGCAGAAGCTCAAATTGATTCCAAAGAGCTTCAGCATAAATTAACAGATATAAAAGATGTCTATGATAAGCTGGAACACAAGATAAAATGCAACTGTGTATTTAACAAAGACATACTGAGTCAGTCCTAATTGTGTTTTGGAGCTGAATTTGTGCAGCTTAAAGATAGATCTGTTATTTCTGAGGAGCTTTATGAATTAGGTAAAACAAGGCACAAGTGGAAAGTTTTAATGCAACATATGCAGAATTTATATGTGTTGTTACTTTTCACAAAGCAGAATTCTTTTTATTGCACTCTTTTAGGATTAGTTTGGTTTGGGATTAGTTTTTTTCTGGAAATCCTACATACTGTGCCTTTAATATAACAGAATAATCAAAGTCATATTTTGTCTCCATATAATCTATTATCTGATAAATTTAACTTTTATGGCACTGTATAGTTAGTTTAATTTGTTAAATCTGACCTTGTTATTGTAATCTTAATAAGCAATGACAAACTGAAACATTTTACTTCCCTTTTCCGCAGTTTACTTTTGTTTTTATGCTCCACTGAAGTGCCCAACCACACATGTCATAGATTTAAGAGTAAAGATTCAATTTTTGCTACTTTTCTTCTCCTTTAAACATCAATCTGCTCGGTAATGAAGAGAAAATCTCCAAAGAGGTCACACGGTAGCATGTCTAAATCACTGTGGCCAGACTGCCCTCAACTCAGCTGGAGTATTGACATTATGCCAGCTATGACACCATAACTCAGCCCACTGCGATGGTCATTTGATAAATGGTATCATAAATTGTTGACAAAACAATTTGTGATGTATTACGTTACCGATGGGTTGTACTGCTTATCAAATCAAGTAATCTGGCAGGGCTCTCCATTCATCAGCATAATGCAAGCGCTCGCCGTAGATAGTGATGACTTTGTTGCTTTGTCGACATTCGTTTCAAATGTAGTGATGCTGGAAGCAGAAAGTGCAGCCCATGTTGTGGTTTCATTATTTTTAAGAGGCTCTTATAGAGGTGCATTGCTATCTTCCTCCTCGATTGAATGTGTCCAATGGTATGAGCAAGTCCCAACCAATATTTTACTGCTCCAGACAGTTCTATGCTTTAATGTTTTGTGAATAATCTTGAGACTTACTTAAACAAATTAGAATCAAAGACTTTAAACCCAAGACGAAACCAAATTTTTTCCAAAGACATTAGCGACTATCCAGGCTCGTCGCTTCTCTGGATGCGGGGGATCTTGGTTGTAACGCACTTCTAAATGAAAATGCCCAGACTATCAAATATGTTTGGGGTGTGTCCACGTTTATTGAACAAATATATAGCTGAATGGTTTTGCTCTTTTAAGGAGTATTGATGGAAGATGGAGCTATTGTAGAATATCTCCAGTGTTTAAGTGAGCGTGAGCGGTAACAAATGTGTGACCCCTGAACTCCCTCTCCCTCAGGCCTAGCTACACCTTGCCCCACACCACCACATGTTAACTATAGGTCACCGCTCTAAACCAATCTAAACAAACCAGCACCAAAATAAAAATTAAATCCAAATGCATTATGGCTCCTATAAAGACTAAACAAAGGAAAACGAAACCAAAGCAGGACTAAACTCAGGACAGAACCAAGAATAAATTATAAACAAACCAAAAGTACAGCCAGCTCCAATTACCACAATATATATACATATATATGTATAATCGTAATCCAGGACAATCCCAGGTCCTAGCCCTAAGTAAACGAGGACTCAATCAGACTTAAACTCAATATTAAACCAAGACCAAACCCATAAAGTCATGACCTATGAAAATTCACTGCACTTCAATGACTTTCTGTAGCTTTAACAATTACCATATTCTTAAATAACATGTGCAGTTTGTAACATAACTACATCTAAATTATCTTCTTCTCCAAGTAATTTAAACATTAAAGTTTGACATGTGATGACACCACATGCCAGACACCATTTAAAACAGCTGTTTCTTTCTTTGCGCCAGGCATTTGTCATCTATAATTTCTCACAAAAACACACCAGGCAGTAAAAATAATCCTATTGAACCTAACGAGTCATCAGTAAGTTCATTATTGTTTGAGGAGTGACAAGCTGTGACCATTCTGACTGCTTTTTTTAAGTGTCCTGTACTGAGAGCTCAACAAAAAGACAAATGAAAACAAAAAGAAAGCTAAAGAGATCAGGAGCTTCTCAGCAGTCAGTCTGGTTAGTGTAATCAGTGCAGTGTAATAATCTTTGTTTTGTTTTTTTTCTATTATTTTTAACTCTTTAGAAGTCTTCTCATTGTCAGTTTCTTCAAACAGTGAGCGTGCCTGTCTGTGTCCCATTTGTCTTGTTATAAGGCGCTCATTTGAGTACAACGTACCGCCATACAGTGTGTGCTACAGCCAATTTCAACCTGGAATATTTGATCTTAAAAGCCATCGTGCAATAGAAGTCTCTCGCTCTTGATCAAGACGCAGTGTTGTGTCTTTTCATCATGCCGTTTCTTTGCTGGAAGTCGCCTGTCCATCCTTTCCACTGACAGTGCCATTTCGGTTTGGTTGGCAGTGGGCGACCCCTCGGGCTTCAAAGACACATTGAAGTTTTGCAAATAATCTGTCACAAGAATCACGGTGTCTATACCAACATCCGTCCACCACATCTCAACGAAAACCTTCTTGAGTACGTTCTGCTTGTTGTTGATGACACCTGGGATAATGTTCTTTGTCATCATCGTCGGAGGCTTTTTTTTAACACAGCTCCTTTTCTTATGACTGTTATAATGCCATTTGTCGCGGGAAAGGGATTAGATGACCCGTTGGTTTGTGACATTTTGTATCCGCGCCGAGGAGGAGATGGGATTTATGAAATGGGTCATGCACATTCACATGAGTCTTGCTTAAGCCTCCAGTTAAAGCCACATGACCTTAAGAGAGTGGGGAAATGTATCACTGGGAAATGCTAATGTGGGGCATTTGGTGAGCATTAATTCTGTGCATGTATCCGACACATATTTCTTTCCTGAAAAATACAGTGACACTTTTTACTCTTTTTTAAAACAAGGACTGTGCTTTAGTAATTACAACCATATCATTTGTCATCTCATTATATCACCATGGTAATATTTTTGCATTTTTTTCCAATAAAATTACAGAGAAAAAGCACTGAAAATATGACCATTTAAAACTCCCAGAGGTTTAGTGGAAAGTTAGCTTATTTGCTGTCTGTCTGAGTTTTCTCAGAGAAGTGTAAGTTCTCAAGGTTAATGTTTCTCTGGAGCTTTTACCTTCGGCCTAATGGACAGGTCACAGCAATTAGGCCTTTCACTTGTGAATTAAAAGTGTTTGAAATTTAGAGGTCTGCTTTCATCATATGACCCCCAAAAGAGGCCAAAACACAGAGTTCAAAGGTGACGACATTACAGGGAGGTCTGAACATTTGATCAATTTGACGCTTTTTCAGAGCAGTCAAATTTTGTTTGCTGTTAACATTTCTAAATTGTTGGATATGTGAAATAGGGTAATACATTTATTAGTGTGTGAAAATTAGAATAAAATTGACTTTCAATTACAATCAACCACGATGATGTGGAAAAAAGAGATAAATGTGGGGAGAGCACCAATAGTTCTGTTGATCAGGAACTATTTTTGTCACTTTCTTTGTCCTGTGACACATCCTTCATTAGGGTTTAGGCATTAGCTTAAACTAGTATCCAATAGTAATTAACTTGAGTATATCGGTGGGCCATTATTCACATTAAAGTAACCTTTTAATAGCTGAGCCTTTAACTCCACTGCAGGTAATGACTTTAAAGAGTGCTTATTAAAAGAGAAATGGTAATGAGCTTTAATAAAGCAGAACAACTTTGAAATGAAGAGCTCTTTTCAATAGGAAAGGATAGAAGGATCGGACCTGTGATTCCATTAAGGAGACTAATGATTCTTTATCAGCCCTCTTATATGTACATGGACTTAACATTAACAGTGATTGAGGACGGGTTTCAGTAAAAAGATGGGCCTTTTCATTGCCCTTTAAAAGATCAGATAAGAGAAA
Organism: Neodontobutis hainanensis; assembly: GCA_024349245.1. Taxonomy (NCBI): domain Eukaryota; kingdom Metazoa; phylum Chordata; class Actinopteri; order Gobiiformes; family Odontobutidae; genus Neodontobutis; species Neodontobutis hainanensis. Next base: position 5,138,025 of record JALDNG010000043.1, on the reverse strand, counting down.
AAGAACTTTGGTAATTTGAATTACTGAGAATTGATAACACAAGTGCTACGACCTCAAAATCCGTGATTGGAGCGGAAAGCTCCTTCAGCACTTATGGACTGTAACAAAACGGCACATGTGTAATTATAAAATGAATCTGTCTCATTATGTGTGAAAATGAAGCGAATGAATGTCAGTAGATTAAGTGATAAGACAGTTTGGATAATGTGGGATACGTATATTTTATATTCTATGGAGCCTATATTTATAAAGAATCCTCGCCCATGCAGAAATTTAAACAAGGTGAATCCTGTGAACACTAGTTTTAACAATAGCTCTTTTTTGCATTAAAGAAACACGGAGACACAGGGAACGAGAATAATTAAATCAATCTTTGGTGAGCAGCTGGAGAAGGACTCCAGCTGACAATAGCACCTGGGTGTGCGACGCAGGCTGCCTGGGGCTGCGCTGGCAATGCCCACCCTTCTTTCTCTCCACATCGGCCCCCTCCCTCCCTGTGCCCACCGACGGCCCGGGCCCCCGCTGAAGCTCAGGCTGGTACACCCCCCCAGCCCTGTCAAGGCGATTCAGACAGAGGCAGCATCGTCACTCTAACGCGTGGAGCCTAATTAAAGGGATGATTTGTGAAACGCCATGTTTTTATATAATTAATCATCAACACAAAGCTATAAAACCCATCATTGGAACATATTTGTTGTAGCTAATAGATTAAGGTGCATTAAAGAAGTGATGCATTTTTTACAGAAGACAGTAGGAAAAGTTGGCAACACTTTAACATTTAAACTGGTGTCATCTATGGTGACTGTCAACATGGCTGCCGCTGTACAAATGATCCCCTCACACCATTAGTGACAACAACTTGCTCTGTGTTCGTACATCACTTTGCTTTCTTTAAACAGAAGCCAAACATACATGCTGAAATGAATGACTGCGCGCAAGCCCAAACAAATGCTCTCCTTCTTCCATGTTCCTCCTCAACTCAACATGTTTTAATTAGTCTTGAAAAATGAGTTCATTTGGAAGATAAATAACATGAGCAGTGCATGTCTGTTTTTTTGCTTGGCAGGGCTAAAGATGGCTGTTTATTTTTTTTTCTTTTTCCTCTCTCTCTCCCTTCATTCTCACTGAAAAACAAGGGACAATTTGCATATTTTATGAAGCCAAGACAAAAATATGGCATTTTAATGCTTTATGATAACATGGGACAGACTGTAGAGATACAAACAATAGTCCAAAACGTGGTAATGAAATTCTTTATCAGATTAATTTTCCCTGTAAACTAAACTTTGAAAAAAATGCCAAGGCAAAGTTCAGATCATATCAACATCATTCAGATATTTTGCAACCAAAAGCTCCCTATAATAGTCTACTTTTTATGTCGCCTTCTTGTAAGTCGTGCAAAGTTAAAGTTTTGTACATCCTCTTGGCTCTTTGCATGAAAGGGTCTTCCCCATGTTCAAATCCAACAAGAAATCAACATCTCTCCCTAAAAAGATCCCTGAATCATCTTTATTGTCCTTATCAACCAGAGCTCAACAACTTTACTGCATGCAGAGGAAATTACACATATCATCAATAAATATTTATTCAGTGGTCGTGGTGAGCAATGGGTGTGAACTCAGGTGTAATTCGATTTCAGTCTATCAAGATTAATTTTGTCGTGGACATGATGAATGCAACGCACACCGACGCTCCGATGCATCAGTGTCATTCTGGATGAGATTTTTCATGAGAGTTGAGAGTTTCTAAGATTAAGTGCGGTATTAGTCAATGTTTTTGGGATAAGACTTCACACTAATTTAGTGAAGAGCAACAACCTGCAGAGGAGGCTCCATTAGCAATGACAATGAACTACAGCTCTGGTGGAGGAAATCTGATTAACGCCGCTTGCTGGAATTGTGAACTCATTCTGCTGGTTGGGCGATAATTCCACATTTGCAGCAATACCGTGGCTCATAAAGTTTCTGTGCCAAATTTCTTTCTTTACTCAAGCATTGTCATATTTCACGAGCTCCCCATGAGGCAACGCTATTGTTAGTTGTGACACTGAATTTATAGATCTGTCAAGGGAATACAACTCAATCCCCAGTAACACATATCAGAAAAGAGGTATTTGTTTATGAATTCAAGAATATGTTAGATCTCATTTGTGAGGCAGTGTAATGTGCCAAATTTCAAACAAAAGCAAACGCGTGCCTGAGGCTATCTGAGATTGAAAATGGGTACGAGTGTGTTGAGATCTTCTGAAAAACCACTTCTCATCCACATTGTTAAATACTTTTGTAATGCTTTTAACTTGATCCTATATGTACAATTGACTCTTGTAACAAAATATCTCTTTATTTTTCACATTTTTTGAGGAAGTTTCCCTATTGAGATCAGATGTTCTGAATATATAAAACTGACAAGCCGCTGTCATCATTGATTTCCATTTCTCCCAGAAATATGGTGTTGAAATCCTCTCCGGGCAGATAAGTATCTTTACACATGACTGCCAGATTTGATTGCCTTCTGTAAGAGAGGGACTGTATCGCAGCCCCTCTCAGTGGAGACACACTACATTGTATTCTTTTTTTGTTATGCCATACTATGCCCCTCGCAGAGCCCTCATCTAAATAAAAATATTTCTTCCATGCTTGGCTGTCCTTGGAAGGATTGGTGAGCAGCAGAGCCGCGGTGTTGAATGTACGGGGGGTATCCACTCGCTGCTCACTCAACGGAACATGTGACCTTAGCAAACTGGAGATGTCGGCTCATATTGCTATAAAAAAGTCTTTTTTTATGTACTGTTCACTTGGAATGTCTCTTTTATGCTAAAATTAGAACAGCCGTTTAACCACAAGGTAAGAGGAAAAAGTGAACATAAATGACAATACAATGTTTTATTAATGCTATTTAAAGGGACCACTTCTTTTGATTATGTTGATTATGTTGTATAAAGACCAGTCTGGCCTATTTCAGTTTTTTTGAGGATCTAAATGTTGTTTAGTCTTCCTAAATTATTTTGCAAAACAATTTAATACATATAATTTTCTGAAATGTTACCTCACTTTAAGTTTAGCCATCTTAACTTTTCTGAATAAACTGAGGAATATGAAGTATAAGCTAAGTGCTAAAAACAGAAGCTTTTTTTATAGTGTTGGCGTAGTGATGAGTCTGGTGTGTAGTGACGAGGCTACATGGTTTGATGGTTGCTGCTTCACACAGTGCAATAATAAATTTGGGGCTATGGGGGTCTGACATTGTCTGCACTCAGTATAATTAAGCGGAGCATTAGAAAGAGGGCTGGAATAAAACATGAGTATGTAAATGCAGCCTGGAGCTGATGTTCTAGTGATTATTACAATGCAGATAAAGCATTTCTCACAACTGCCTGTGTCTACTGAAGCCTCCGAAAACATCTGGACCTTTTAATTGAAAAATGGCGTGGTGTTTTGCTGTGCCGCTTTGTGCTAAGTGAAGTCAACAATTAAGACGAAAATGTAATTGATAAGAATTGCGTTGCTTCATTATTTGGTGTTCTAGTCAAGAAAATTGATTTATCAATTATTCACAGGTCACAGAGCAGAGGCCATGCATTTCTGTTCTCTGAGCATCATCATCATGGAACATTCAGCACTGTACGACATCGTCTGTCGTACGACATCGTCTGTCCACATAAAATCACATTATTACGGCACTATGTTCAAAACAAATTGGTTGAAAACTCATTTAATGCTGGTACAGTGTACATGATAAACAGTAATGCATGAACAACTTCTTTAATCAGTTCATGTACAAAATACTTTTCCACTGCTGGTAGACATTTAATTGTTATAGTTGCATATTAATTCATGTAATATTTTCAATATAACCAGCAATTAAGATGAATGGTAGGTTTTCATTTGTGGTTTTATTTAGTGACCTGCACTGTACTAAATCTTTCCTAAAGCTATATAATAGTTACACTGAATAAATCCTTCAAATCCAACACTCAAATGCTTATGTCTGCATCATTCAGTCATTCAGACATATACCCGATGTAGGTCATCTTATACATATTTACAATCATTCAACTAAACACTGAAGGATTTTAAATGCAGCACAAAAATACCTGCTCCGTTTTACTGTAAAAAAAAAAAAGAAAAAAAAAAGAAAAAGTGAGCTGAGTTTTTTTTTATTTGAGTCTGTGCGCACATTCCTTCATCCTTGCTGTCTGAAGTCTCTAGATTAGTGGGCCTGGGGCAGGGGCTGTTCATCTGCCAATATGGCACCAGCCTGAGTGATGGGCATGTGGCGATGTCACTAATGATCAGACCATAATGATTCGCTGACAGGGGAGGAGAGCAATAGATTGTCACTGGGGGTTGAGTTAAAGAGGGGCCCTAATGATCTGCCTGCAAACACTGCCGCACCACCTCCTATATCACTCCATCTCTTTACTATACTACTCATAGGGTTCCTCTCCAATGGAGGGAGCCACTGTGTTTTGTCTCAATGCCATCTCGTAACGCACTGTAAACATCTGTCAGCCCCATATCTATATTTCATGCTATTACCTTTTAGGCCTTGGGCTGCGCGCTGTAAGCCTCGGGGTACTTGATTTCCACCAGCGTGAGCTTTCAGTGGAAGAAGGATCAAGTCGTAATCATGGCGCAGCATGGCAGTGTTTTAGCAGTGGGTGTCCTACATACCAACGTCCCAAGTGGGTCCAATTCTGTAGCACTCAGCGAAATGAAGAATACCTTATGACCTCTATTTTTATCAGATGCTCAGTTACCCCTGTCACCCTCTTCTGTCCCTACTATAGCTCTTAACCTGCCATGAGAAAAAAAATGTCAGGTTAAAATATATGTTAAGCCAAAGTTTACCCAATGATCACTGATTAATAAAGACATTTTGGGAAAGTAATCTTGATCTTCTATCACTAAATAAATAAAGTATATATAACTTTTTACATGTTGACAATGAGAACTCTCCATGTATCTCCTCTTTAGGAGTTAGCATAAGAGATAAAATGCACAGGAGAACTTGGTGTCAGGAAAAGAAGAACATAGTGCTAAATCAATTCAGTGCTTTGATTCCCCATGATGCAGTTATTATTTAGGGAACAATCGCTCTATGACTGGACTGAACTTTGACCAGCAGTACTAGGACACATTAATGCATAGAGGACATGTTGCACCTTTAAAAAAATCTCCATATAACCAATATGTACGCTTTGTATTTGAGATCAGGCTGATATAACATAATACTGAATGTCCTTGTTGGTCAGGTAAGACTTGGTTTGGTGTTTAAATTGCTGCTGGCTACTTCAAGAGATTCCTTTTAACCTGTGCTAATACACCATCCACTGAACTTTACCCTCTAAATAAAACCAAACTAACACTTCCTTCCACAGTCTAGTGTATTCTATACTTCACATTTCAGAAAGCTGCTGAGATTAAACCATTTCAGTCACGCACCATTTTAACACTGCAACATTTTCCAACACAACCACCAGGGAAACTTTCACCCCATCAGTGTGTTTAATTATGGCTGGACCCGATTCAACTTTCTTCCTCTCAATATTATTTTATCTCATTTAAGGGGAAAAAATGAAAGCCAGAAAAAAAAAGCTCGGCAAGTACTTTCGTAATTTAAGAGAGTGTTAATGAGTGGCTGCTAACCTTTCTGAGTTATCCATCATCCGGTAATGGAGGCGAGGATCCCTTTTCCAATCTGCTTCATTAAAAACTTTCTATTAAATCTAAATATGACGCAGCATACTGGTGGGTTTTTTACAGCTCATACAGCTAAAGTCGGTGATAAGAATTTTAACTGTATTGATTTTGAGGGCCTTAAAAGAACAATAAAGAGTCCCATTAGAAGTGAGAATTAAGTTGGATCATTAGAGCACAATTTGTCATGGTTTAGGACAAATGTTTGTAACAAGGCGAGGTTTTAAAGCAGGAGAAAAACAAAGTCAATTTTAAAGTGGTGTTTGAACACTCTAATGGCTGAGGTTTACAGGGTCACTGTATGCCATTTCAATCACTGCACAAATCTGAGAATCAGTTTGGTTAATGTTATTGACATTGGAATAGTGTAGCTCATAGTGAACTGCGTGTTAGATAAACCTTTAACTGAGCCAAGAAGAACAATAAGTAAATGCAAGTATAGTATTGGTGAAAGTGTCCAAGAAGATAGTGATAAAAAAGGAAGAAAAATAATGTTAAGCTGGATCTGTTGCAAAAGCTCACGTTAATTTATAAATAATTTTGTACACACTTCCATACGTGACTTTATTACTCATAATACATTTCTATACAGCTACATTACAGTAATATTTCTATTGGTAATGTATAATGGGGGTTTTCATGTGGCTAATCTCCACCAGTAAGTGAGCAGTATTTCCATCCACAAACATAAGCTGCAAACATATATCCTGTCCTCTGTCCATTATACTCGCACATCATTTTTATTCTGCATCATAGAAGATTTGAAAACAAATTTCTTCAAGCTATAAAAAGTCAAACCACATTGTTTATTTAATTAACATCATTTTTCCATTTTTCCATTTTCCCATTTCCACTGCCTTTAGATGGTTGTTGGCTAAAGGCATACAGTTATACTGCAGCTCCAAACCAGATGTATGCTGTTGCCATGTCAATCCAATAGCCCCGAACTCCTTTTGGAAGATATGGAAAAGTGCAGGAGGGCAAATGGTGAAGTCAGAGATTCCCCCCTCCCTTTTCTTGTCATAAATCATGCTTGGCAGCACAGAATAAGCTACTTCTAAAGACATCGCTACTGGCACTATACCCATTGCCATTCATCACCTCAGAGAAACTACAAAAAGCTCAAAAAAGACAAAAAACTATAAAACATCACCACAAGCTTGTACCCTTTGAACCCAGCCCTCCTACATTAGCAAAAGTGCAATTTGGGTTCGAAGATGAGGTAATGTGTGCACTATTATTTATTTGCTGGAAGAGTGTAATGTCTAAAGAAGCATTTGTTAAAAGGGCATATCTTATATAATAATATAATATAGTCTGATATTTTGGCTAGCCATGTGTCAGGTTTCTAAGCATTTTAAAGTCTCCTTTGGCTGTATACTGTAAATACCTCAGAGGGATGCTCCATGCCAGGGTGAGACTATTGAGATTAACGCATACGAGAAATGATATTTCCGTCTCGCTCTACATGAACTAACCTTTAGCCTGCACCTTAAAATGACTGCTGTTTTTCATTTCTCTCAACCAGATCTGACGGGCATGGCAGTAATGGTGCTGATGAATGCCAGAATAAACAGACTGTGGGAGACAAGACAAAGAAGATAAATGTGTCTGAAGGTACAATTCTTGGCAGTTTTCAATTCAGCAAAAAACCTGGATTTTATTTGATGTTTTTGGATGGGAGTACAAAAAGACTTCCAGTGTTTTACCCACACAGCAGGGCCATACTCTTTAGAAATTGATGTCTGGGCTATGGACCACTGCGGATCACACAGACAGGTCACTGTGTTTCTGAGTAAGCATTTTGTTTGGCATTACTTTGTCTCATCTGAGTTTCAGTGCAAGACTTTTCCCACAGTTTCCAACGGCAGATGAAGGGGTAAAAGTTACTTGAGTATTTTCTTTTACTAGACTAGACACATATTCATTTCCATTAATAGACAGGTCTCCTTGATGTACATTTATATAAATTGTGTTTTCTCAAGTGATTCATTCATATTTTACAAAATGACATTCCTTTAACTGTCCTTCTGTCTTTCTAATATTTCTCACTTGGAGCACACTACTGCTAAACCTGTATGCGCCCACATACTTGACCTTACTGGGGACTTTCACCTTCATTTGCATTAAGATGGTGAAATATACTCTAGATGGATTTACAATGACAAATGCTCTTGGATTAGTTTCCACAGAGCAATATGAAAATTTACAGTTGGCATTAATATTAATGCATCATTATCAGCTGTCTGATTTCATAAATAAGTACAGCAGTGTCAGGTCTGGTATAGATCACTTGGATAGGGCACACTTAGTAAAAGCTCACTTTAAAGAGCTTTGTGAATTTAATTGGGAAAATTGCAAATCAGGTAGTCAGCCGTATAACTCATTGTCACATTTAATCAATAAACTTTGCAAATCAACTCATTTAATTTATAAATGATCTTATATAGATCAGGCAACCAATTAAACAATTAGCATACATTTAGCAATTAATTAATTTAACCATTAATCACGCTATTACAGTTCAAATTTTGAGCCAGCAAATTTGGGAGCAGACGTGCATTCTGGCGTCGGTCGGAGCACTACATCATGCCTGTGGAGTGCAGATTGTGACACAGCTAGATTTACTGTGCTAAAAATCAATGCAATTAGGAAAGAGGCTGGAAGCTGGCCTGGGGTCCAACATCGTCTTTAGAAGATTTCTGACACACTCACACACATACCAACACACACACACACACACACACACACACACACAAACTGAAACTTGTCTTTGAAATTAGGACACTTTAAGGTCATTGTCCTCGGAGTGTAAATGCAGCACTTAAAGACACAACGTGCAACAATTGTCAATGTCCATATGTCTTTGTCAAATTAATTGTGACATCTCGGTTTAATTATCACAAACAAATGAGACAACGGTGCACATGATTGGTGGCCCCTGTCTCTCACTTCCCTTTATTGATGTTAGTGCTCAGACCATTTTCACCACATCCTCTGGTGTCGTATTTACGTGCAGTCAGAAGCAATACTGCCAAGAGCATCAAGAGCCAAGAGTTTTATTCCATGTTGTTACGTTTCTTAAGCTAATAGAATTATTATTGTCTGCCTTTTACTAAAACAGCAAACCTTGTGTTTTCTTATGTAAGGGTGTCCCAGCAGTCACTTTCTCAACACCACACATTGTTATCTCAAACTTTCATCAAGGCGAGATAAAGTAGCACCAATAATGATGCACAATGTGATGATTGAGCTTTCCATATGTAAGGGAGTTTTATTTTATTTTGAAATAATGTGTCCTCAGAACTTGTATCAGAGGTAAAGGTGAGCTGAGGTTGAGATGTTGTGGAAAGCTGCCCTCAAACACCGGATGCAGTCAGGGTTGAGGAGCTGTCCAGGCCTTGGCTTGCTGATTGTCTCATCTGTCTCGGCGAAGTCAGCAGGATGTGACAGCCAGTCCACTGACCACTGGGCTTGGCATCCTCTCCACTCACCTGCCCTATCAGCGTCTCCTTCGTATCTCTGTCCGGGACTTATTCTCACCTCCGAGTCTCCACAACCGGAATGAGGATCAACGCCTCAGTGTCAAAGACGAAGCGGCGGCTAACAATTTCTGACTGCGGACTTACAACTCTCAGTTCCGGGTGCTGCCTTCACTTTGTTGCTTTTGATAATCCTCCCTGTCTGACAAAGTGACAACACTTCACTTTTAACCGTAAGTGACCTATCAGGTACTTTTGACTTTAACTCCCATAATTACTCTTGACTTTAAGTACAAGTTTGGTCTAAAACATTGTGATTTTACAATTGTATGCATTACATCACCACATATTTGATTCAAGCACTGGGTTCTGCTGACGGTTTGACTTGTGAGTCCAATCTGTTTGAGTTTTCCTGAATATGTATGCACTGTGGATTGTCGTAGTCACAGTGTTGTCTTTCAGGTTACTAAGTTCACTGTGTCGCCATGCTTGCCATTCCTACATGAAGTGTATGTCCTATCTGCACTCCAGTGCTATTTTTTATCTTCAGGTTGTCAGAAATATGTAATGGTGAGTCCTCAATGGTTACCCTGCAACTAAAATATATTTTTGGACACTTATATTGTTACACACACATAAATGTCAATTAACTTGTGGCTATCAAATTTGATGCATCCACTGTTCCCTGCATTATGGGAAGCACTATACATAGAATATAAATTTCAATTTGAAACGTACAATTTTTGAGAGATTTTTCTTTTTATTCTTTTGTGCATTTTATGGCTGCTGCCTTTTCCTCACAATCCAGATCCCAGACTTAAAGCAGCAGCAAAAGCCTCTTCATCAGGAATAACAGATGAGCGTAGATGAACAGTGTCAGGTAAAGTGCTGTGAAAGACATTTAATGTGTTTTATATCAGTGTGTCTGAATTGTCCAGGAACACTTGAATCACTCAGTGTCAACCAAATACGGCGTAATGAGACTCGCCTCCTCTCATCTGAAGACACATGTCTCTCTGCTGTCACTCAGGCTAACGCAGGAAAAGGGCTTCTCGAGCTTTTTGAAGCGCGCCGGTTATATGGCGGTGCCACGCTTTGCATCAGGAATTGCTCAAGCGGGATTATTTCATTACAAGGCTCCCATAGAGAGGACAGAGGTCACACACTGGCGCTCATTCAAACATCTGGAGTTAAGGAAGATAAATTATTAAATGAGGTTGAAATCTAAATTTAGACCACTGTTTTCCAATGGTGCACTTAGTAGCAAGGTATTTGGTTTCCAATGACTGATAAATGCTTGTCTTTTTTTTTTCTTTTAATGTTTACCGAGCTTGAGCTGTTTTGAGCAGTAGATTAGTTTTGGCAACGTAGCTCTCTGTCTGTGGTTTTCCTGTGCGTTTTTCTTTTCTTGTGACAGACTGGCCTGACAGGAGGAGACTGCTTTTTTTTTTTTCCCAGCAAGAGGTTCTATGTGCCTCTTGAAAACTTTCCTCCATTGTTGCCAACACAAACAGATAGTGGGCAGGGTTCACTGATGTCGGGAGAAGTTCTGTTGCTCTTACTCGTTTGTGAGGAGAACGATGATGTGTAATAATATGATGAAAGTGAAAGAATAGCTGCGCGCAAGAAAGAGAAATCTCTAATTATCTCCACCTGTGCCCGGCAACAGTGTGAGGGTCGAGATGAAGCCATTAGCTGTCTCTCCACTGGCACCACCAAGAGTTTGTATACATCTGTGTCTTATTTTCTTTTCTGGCACAATCAGTCCAGCAAGCTAAGCAGGCATGACCGGATTTGGCAAGTTCCAAGGACTTTGGCAAAGTTAGAGAAGGAGGAAGCAGAGAGATGTAGGAGAAGGGGGATGAGCTGGCATAGGCTGTGTGTTTGCTTTCTCCCTTGCTGGTTACTTGAGCTGGGTGTGTTGCTTGGAGAGGCTACAGTGTTGGGCAAAACAATCCACAGCTAGAAACACGTCACAGGCAACATACAAGAATTATCCCTCTGTCTGACAATAATCAGGCTTTTAAAATGCATGTAAACATTTTAGCTGGACCAGAATGGCAGAAATTACTCAAGATGTGATTTCTCGTTAGACTTTTGTTGCAAGAATACAGTTTTTTTTTTTATAAATTTTTTACCTTGATGGAAGATCAGAACCGGAAAAAGGACTGTTTTTTATATTGGGCTAAACAAAAAGAATTGTCTTGGCTTGTTGTTGGTTGTTTTACTAGGAACAAAGCTAGTCTATCAGAGCTTATGATGCGTTCCTATTCTTCACAGAAAGATAGACACTGAGTTAGAACTGCGTCTTTTCGACTCTGTTGTGTCCATGTGCTATTATCTCATAAAGATAGAGTATTAACGTTGCTATTCATAATGACTTTGTAGTAATGTAACCTAGTAAGCATATTTTAATACAAACTATTCTGGTAAAAAATGCTACATCTATACCATGAACGCTGCAGAGCACTGTGGAGTTAATAGTTTAATTCTCCTGTGCATTTAAATTTGGAAAAAGACAATAGTCTAGAAAAATTTAAGCTCCAACAACTGACTTTCTTTTTGTGTCCCTGTCTAAGATTCCAATCCCACCAAAAAGCAACCTAGGGACTAGGGGAAAAAAAAGAAGAAGTTAAGAACTTAGCGTTAGCTTAGCTGCAACCAGCATCAAAGACAGCAATTTTCTCTGCTTTGTTAAACATGACATGACGTTGATTTGAGCTGTTTCTCTGTGTTAAAAAAAGTCATATATGAGTGTCATATGACAAGCCGATGTCGACCAATAGGAGCACTCCTTTTTCAAGCATGAGGTTTTGCGAGCATGTGATTGGCCAAAGTTTGCCGGTCCTGAGTACAGTTTAAAGTGACAGTCCATAACTTTTTGCTAGTATCATTAGGTAACTTTAAAGTCCAATAAAATACATTCTCGTAAATTTAATCATAAATTTTATTTATTTAATGGTTCTTGCACGCGACTGATCATGAATCATGCCTATTTCACTGACACAGGACCCTCAGCAGGACAGAAAACTCTGATATAAATTATACATATTGTAATTCCATTACACCGGGACAAACAGACCTCTCCTGAGTGACACACTAAACAGCTAGGTATGGCGGGTATGGCGTCAACACAAGGTCACATTAATTGTAAACAAAAAAAAGGAATTGGAATTGTAAAACTAAAAGCGTAAATGTAAGCTTAGAAACGTAAACAAAGAGATAGATTAAGTAAATAAAAAATACTTTTTTAGTAATATAAACTACATTATAAATCAAAGCCTAGCCTTTGCTTTTACAATCTAAACGTTACAGTTAAGAATATACTCATTAATTATTTAAGAGCCTGTGTTGAGAGGGTTTGAGACCAGAAGGTTACGTTGTGAAGGTCCTGGATTAAGGGGGAAATTGAAAAAAACTTCTATTACCTGTTGCTACATTGCAGCTAAATGGATGACACCTGCATATCGGAGGTAAGTATATTAATGTTTTTTTTTTTTTACAATAAACAAACTAACTTCCTGTTCCTCTAACATGATTCAACCAATAGGTGTTGAGCCCGCACCATTGGCTTATGAATAATTAATGAGCTTATTCTTGATCGTAACTTTTGAAATGTAAAAGCAAAGGCTAGGGAGTTTAATTGTAGTTTAAATTACTAAAAAAGCCTTTTTTATTTACAAAAATATTTACTTTGTTTTATGCTTTCAAGGCTACAGTTACAATTCTATTTTTATTTACATTTCTTTGCTTTTGTTTCTAAGCTTACGTTTACGATTCTAGCTTTACATTTACAATTCCTTTATTATTTATAATTATTTTTGATTATTGTGACACTGTATTGAAGACATTCACAGGGAGCAGAAATAGGTCGATACACTGGGCCCTAGCAGAGTTATATTTGTACAAAATGCACTAAAATGACCCTATTGTGTTTTTTGCTTCCAAACCGGTTTTGGATTGTTTCCTCTCCAAAACAAATAGGAGAGTCTGTAGAGGGATCTGCGCCATCTTGTGGCTAAATGTTACACAGTGTTGCTTTAAAATCCCATATAAAAAGTAAATAGCATTATAAAGTATTTTGTTTTTTTCACAAATGATTGCTTTAACAATATACTATTAGGGTTTTAAACCATTTTCCCAAACTAAAAGAAAAAAATATCAGGTACAGTCTGTTTAATCAACTTATGATAAAAGTCAGACTAAGTTAACATAATGAGTAAAAGTTTCTGCACAGATTAGGTTTATTTGTCTTTTAAGTTTGCGGGATACTTTTGGTTTCTGGTCACATTTACTTAAACTAATTTTCCATTTGACTCACAGTGCTTGATAGAAGAAGGCCTGTCTTGATTTGAGTATTGTCAGTTTTGATTAGCTGAGTCAAGCCTTTGTCTGGCCTCTGCAAGTGTGCATGTTGTCAAAGCTATTTATGAGCAACGACCAGATATGAAGCCCAGACTATTGCAGCCATGTAAACAGCCACATCTGTTTGAACCCACCTGCTCCCCTGTGTTTACCGGCCTTGTAAATAATGAAATAAGTCCAGCATATTACTACTGCATAAAATATAGCCACACTCTTGCCTCTTGCATTGAATGACAAAGAATATAAAGAAAATACATTACTACCTTTACATTTTTAAATTAATAGGTGTCCACTCACTGCGTGCGGTTCATTGCCCGCGCTGTTATGCATGCTCATTCATTCAGCTATTCATTCATATATACATTCCCTCTTTATTTATTTATATCTCCTTCGGTGTTTGTTTTCATTCGGGTCCCTTGAACCTTGCCACCCTGCATGTGACACCCAGTCGGTGAGCGAAGACGGAAAGGCGGTCTGGTTCAGAATGATCACTATCATTAACATTCACGGGGGGTTCACTTATCATCTCTGACTGGAGGGACATGGCAGCCATTATGAGACGTCCGCAGGTGGAGCGCCATGATACATATTGCATCTTGCCACAATGGATTTATGTATTCAGTAACAAAAGAAAAGTCTAATGAAAAAATACAGAGGGCAATCCTTTATTCCGCGCTCGACTTCCAGTGAGGCCACTGTGTCCTGTGATCAGGAGGAGCATGGGGAATTCCACACTGCACACTGACCGCAGATTGTGTATGCAGGCGGGACTTGGGATACTTCTCAACTTTTACTGTTAATATTGATACCAAATGTTTAATAATGGCCTTTTAAAAGGCCCCCATTAACGGTCACGTTAAAGGCTAATTTCCCACGAGTCAGTGTAATTCTTATTAATGCTTGCACCTTGTTGTGTCTCTGAAAGTTCTCAGTCCTTCAGGTCATCTTGAAGAAAAGGTTTCAGGAGTAGGTTTTCAAGGTGAAGATGTTTCGCCTCTTAATTACAAGATACTTTTTCAATTCCGAGATCAAATGATACAAACGCTGCACTTATCTAACTCTGATGGAACCAGGCTGTTCTGGTCTCATAGTTCTTACCATGAAAAGGCAGTGTGACTCCTGATGGGAGAGTTGTTAAAGGCTCAGGTGTGTTGCTTTTCCATTTTAACAAAAATGGCTTCCTTATCACCTCTCTCAAACCATCTGGCCTCTCTGGCCAAAATTCGTACATTGCTGTCCTCAAAGGAATGTCTTTTCTCTTTGAGGTGGAGGTGGACTGCAGACTCAGGTCCTCCAGAATTGGTTCTTCTGTTCTGATACATCCTCTTGTAAAGCTGTTGTTTAGGGGCGCAGTGGCTCAGTGGTAGAGTGGTTGTCCTTCAACCGGAAGGTAGGCAGTTCGATTCCCCCCACAGTTCATACTGTCGTTGTGTCCTTGGGCAAGACACTTAACCCACCTTGCCTCCAGTGACACAGCTCTGATGTATGAATGCGTGTGATTGTTGCTCTGGTGTAAGGTGTGAGAATGTTGGGACAACGGATGGAAATTAGCTTACAGAACAAAATCTACCATGTTTACATTCTTGTGGTTGTGTCTCATGTATGTTCATTAACTGTCCAAATCAAATAAATATTAATATAAATATAAAATAACTCTTCACTGAACTGTATAAACTACATTACTCTGTTTGTGAGGGGGATCTTGTCTTTAGGATGGACCAGTTTTTGACGCTCCCAGGTTTAAAGTGGACTGGAATGTTGTGTTTGTAGAAAATCCTTTTAAGTTTTTCAGATAAAACAGACACATAAGGGATAACTACACCCTTCCCTTTTGTCCCTGGTTTCTGTCTATTTTTTATTTTATTTTTTATTTTTTTTGTATTTATTTAGCGCTTTTCCACCTAGTAGGCACTCAAAGCGCTTTACCAGTGTTACAGATGGAACACCACTGGAGGCAAGGTGGGTTAGGTGTCTTGCCCAAGGACACAACGACAGTATAAATATATATCGGTAATAAATTTTCTATGAATAACAAAGTGTGACTAAATCAGATCATTTTGTTTTTAAGGACTAATTCAACAAAGTAGTTGAATTGGAAGTAACATGGTCTATTTCATCTTAATCCTCCTTAAAATAAAATATTTATTCATCATAAATATGCAAAAAGGACATTTGTTGGAGCACAAAGCAACTTTTACCACGTGCTCTATTGTAAATGTAAAGAGTTTTTACAGATTTAGGTGGAAACATGTAACAGAATCTGGCCCAGTGAGACACAATGGTGACAAATTAGGAGCAGGAAGAGTCAGGCTTTAAAAAGGATGTGATTGCAGTGTGATTTGTTAACTCATTTAAACGTGGCATAAGGAAGTCCATAATGTGATTTCCTGACAGATTTCCTTATGTTTGATTAAAGACGCAATTTCTATTCTCAAATTTGCTTAGTAGAAAGGCTCCCAGACCAGTAATAACCTAATTGGAGAGAAGCCTCTAACTAGTGTTGCTCCTCTGTGTCCCTGTGTATAAATAGAGTCTATAATGGACCACAGTGTGATGCCATCATTCATCTCGGCTCAGAAACACTCCAGGTTCAGGTCTTTGCTCATTTTCCTAATGATGCTCTTGTTTTAGGTATGTTTTCACTTAAGGTTTGTAAGATTCAAGCTTAATCGATACTATTCATCACAGACTTCTGCACCCAAGTCCAGTTTGCTAAGAAAACTTATTCGACATAACAAATAGCCTAAATGAAAGGCTTCACAGGTAAAGAACTAGTTTATTGTGGTCGAAGAGGTCAGTTTACATTTCCTGTTTCCTGTTCAGAGTGTACTCTGTCGTAGATGCATAATGGTTGCATCATTAATAAATCGGTATAGTTTGTTAATTTACTTACTTAACATGGCTGTGTGAAGTGCTTTTTAATTTTGAATGGTAATTGCCCAAACCGACTTTGGTGCCAAATTTCACTGGCACAAAGTAATGAGAAGTCTCCTAAAATGGAGTCTTTAGGGAGGGATATCCCATATGATAGCCCCTGGTTATGCCACGCTTTTATGTGCTAGATTACTTCCTGGCTCTGGACCAAAAAAGCCTGCTTTTTAACCACTGCTTCTCCCATTTGCCTCAGGATGCTCATGGGCTGGCAGGTTGCACAACACATTACCATCCTGCAGCAGCTCTTAAAACACATTTTAGTCCTGAAACGCAGCTGGCGTGTTGGCCGGCACTGCTGCATTGGGCGAAGAACTACCAAACGTGGATGTTAGAGGGAAATTAAAATGAAACCTCTTGGAGTAATAAGCGTAGTCAATACTTCTCATTCCCCCGTTTGAACACCTCTATGCAAAAACAGGCTATGATTATTGTAAGCTAATTACCAAGACATGATATGTTTGTGATGGAGAGCAAGGCGTAATGCAGTGGGTATGATAGTGCTCTCATGGATGGCTGCTCTCATGGGTTTGGAGTGTGTACTAGCTCATGCCATATTCAGGGTCCACGTGCAGAGTTATGTGTTGCTAAACATTACTAAGATCCAACAGCCCGGTGTGATGCCTTTGCTTTCCAATCTCATGCTTCACGGCCGCTGCCCTCTCTATCATGGATTCTTATTTAAAGGCAGGACCCTCACCGAATTCCCCGAGGAGCAGATGATGTGCAAGTTTTGGTAGGGACCATATCAAATGAATACTGTCCTTTTGACAATAAATCCTGGTCTAGAGTTCCAGCAGCTGATCCAACTCGAAGCATTTGTATATGCGCAATGAGCAAATGGAATATGTCCAATTATAATATGTGCTCCTTTTTTGAATCTCAACTTTATTCTGAAAAGGCTGTAGTTTTAATTTACTAAGGGTACAGTAAATTGGAACGGATTTAAAAGCATTATAAATCAGGTCCTATGTTAAACATGGTAACAATTAAATGTACAGGAGAATGAGGCGGTAAACATGAGCTGTCCACTGCTTTTCTTGTCCATGTCATCCATAAATAATCCTGTTCATTTTCTATTCTTTATTTTTTTTTCCACTTCAAGTTTGAGCATGCAGTCCATAAAAGTGTTTCCAAGAGTAGAACTCAAAAGCCATTTCTAGCAGAAGCTTTCAAAAGACTGTGAAAAGAATGCGGGGCTAAGTTAGGGCTGATATTCAGAGGTCGTCAGAAACTTGTGTAGTGACACTTCTGTATTTAGATGGATGGGCGAAGTTTGTTGGAGTGAGCCAATGTGGGAAGCTAAAGGTGAATATAGCACAAGGCTCCAGCCGCCACCTCCCATTGTCTTGATAGGGGAGCAAGAGATGTACAGCGGCCTCAAATGGAGGTGGCATCTGGTGCCCAATTTGTCATGCCTGAATTACCCAGGAGCTGATAAAGGCTGAAGTTTTAATAAAAGTTGGGAGCCACAGATAGCAGGGTGAAGGACACTGATGAAGTGTCTTGGGGCCTATTTCCAACTAGAGATAAGAACCTACAGAGAGAGGTGGGTCGAGGGTCTAGCTCAGTGTGATAATACGCTGATGCCGAAAGAGAGAAAAAAGTGCTGTTGAAATGCAACACACCACACATAATGGAAAAAATAATAAATAAGCAAATAAATAATGATGATGATCTAAACGAGGAGAAGCCAGGGTGGAGGCTATGGAGTCCTGAAGCGTCTCTGCCTGTAATTTGGCCACCTGCCAGCAGCCATTGCTCACCCTCAGCTGCGACGGCAAGCTCCAGATGTGCCAACGGCACGTTTTGGATTTTGCCAGCTGACTGCACCGTTTGATAGCCCGCTCTCTGGATGCCCATCACCGGCCGCAGAGATAGAATTAAATGATGATGATCTTCCCACAAGTTGGGTGAGGAAACAACGCATATAAATCTTGATTTCATCTCAGCGTGAGAAGTCTTTATCCATCATCACTCTTAATGAACAAGTCATTAGCTGCGATGAATGGCGCTCTGGGCTCCTGCTCGCCACTGCTGCTTTTGTTTGCAGCTTTCAGGGGCAACTTCCTGTGCCCTTTGAGAGGGTCAAACTCATTTCTCCAGATGTGGGGTAACCTCTCTGCTCCTAGGGTGGCTGCACACCCATGTACTAAACAGGCCCTGGAAAAATGAGGAGATACTGAGTTTTTGTCTGTGTTTGCCACACTGTCTGTTTCTCAGCAAGTCTCTGCATGCCCCATCATCCAGAGAAGCACATTAGCAAACTCGGTGGCCGCCTATTATGGTAATTTTATGTGCACAATCCTCCACTTGATGCAAGCTTGCTATGTAAACAGAAAACGCTTTTGTTATGCAGTAATAGAAAACTACTGAGGAGATGTAACGCCATGCTGTGCACTACCTACACTGAAATACAAATATATAGCATCAGCTCTGGGACTAGACCTTCTGTTTTGTACATCTTCAAACTTGATCTGTCTTTTATCTGCACTGTTAATTCCTGCCGCACTTTAAAGGATATGGATTCCTTTTCTTCGAGACAAACATTTCCTAAGAGTCTTTGTTTTTATTTACCGCCATTGTGTTAAATGCATTGTTAAAGAACTTAACAGAGTGCGCCATATACCCCGAGGCTAGTCGAGCCTAAAACACCTACATAAAAGTTGGATGAAACTGTTGTGATCTTCTTCTGCTTCTTCTCTGAAGTGCTGCGCTTCTTGAAATATGAAAAAGATGAGGCATCAATCCAGCTCTACAGCAGTCAATGTGAAGAGATAAAGGTTGACACTAGATAATTGAAAATATCTGGCACTAATACACTAGAGCCCGTGTTCGCATTTGAACATAAAGGAGAAGACAGGCATGTGAGTTTTCTTGTTAGTGACAGCTGCCATGTTCCCCAGTCTGCTGGGATGGCACACACTGCAGCGTTCGTGTGACTTGTACAGTATGTGTGAAGTTCCCCAAATCCCCAGAGATGCCTCTTTACATGTCTGATGATGTTTCTGAAGAAAGGCTCCAGTTAAATCTTGTCAGAAGTTTGGAGCTCTGAGTGCCCCAAATGTTTGAGAAAGAGAAGACAAAGAATTTGTGTTTCTCAGTTTTACCCATGGGAGTATTTCTTATCTTTTAAGAAAACATGGTAATTTTGAATCTAATGTGCTCGGTGAGGAATGGCCACAGTAGACTGTGCTTTTCTAGTGATCAGTCTAATGCTTCAGCTGATGAAATAGAAATTTACTGATGTTGTGGATACGCACCATATTTATCTGTGTTTCCAGTTTCAACACGCTCTCTGTATAGGTGCACAAGTGAAATACCCATTACTGCATGTGTCAGTGTCATAAACAATAGCATCGACTCCTTGGAAGGAGGAAGGGCGATAATGGAGGCAGTGCATCAATGTTCAGCACAAGGTCTGCAATTCACACCAGGAGAACACTCACCTGAGCACAGGAAACGCAAGTAGGGGCTGCCATTACCAACAGAACTGCACGGGAAGGACGCCTTGTAAAAATGGGCTCTTTATGCATGAGACTTAAAGGGTCACTTCCCACAATGCAACAAGACACTGGTGGTTTGGAATATAAGATGCAGAATATGTTTGATTTAACACTTAATGAAAAGAAAATGTGAGCTTGTACATATGTGTGTCCTATATGTGTTTCCTTGTTTGAGTTCATTAGTGATTTCTAAGTGATGATTTGGCATGTGTCATCAGAGTTTAGATTTAAACACAAAGTCAAAGGTTTTCTTAAAGGGTTCTCTAGATTTTAGCTGTGTTTTTCTGAACATCAAAAACAAAAGGACTGGCAGCAACCGTAAACAAATGCTACTCAGTGGGACCTTCTTAATCCTAAAAGACCCTTTTTTGATTTTTTATTAAACATGTTTTGTTTGAGCACCTCCAGAAGCACATCCCAAAGTTCATCTTTGCACTAACTTAAGTGCATTCTAACTGAGCATGGCCACTTGATAATGAATAATGAAGGTGCTAGCGGTCTTCTAGGGGGTCCATAAAGTAGTTTACATGGGCCTCTCATGGCCTGTAATGTGATGGTGCCTGAGGCAAAAAGCGCAATTACTTTAAAAAAATAAATAAATAAAAAAAGAAAAGAATACAAGCTCCTCCACTCTCATCTGAAGGTGAACATAGTTTTAAGTTTCCTTGAGATCACCACTGGTAAAGAAAAAACAGCCAAGATAAAAATTTCTGTTCGTGATGGAAGAAAAAGTTAATTCAGTCTTGATTGGAAGTTTGTTTTTTTAATAAGGTCCTAAAATCTCTCTGTCAGAAATGTCCTTGTTTTGTGTCAGTGTGTAAATGTGGGCTCTCCTTGACAGCCTCAGCAATGAGCAGTGTTAGCGCTGCCAGCTCATGCTACCTCTTAACTTTGGCCCGGTTGTCAGTGTTTTACCCCTGTGGCCATAACAGCAGCCTCTTCTGTGCCGTACTCTGCCTGTCCTTCAGTTCAGTTCAGCCAAGAGCGTGAGATTCTCCCAGAGGACCTCCGTTAGCCTTCCCTGTCCTGCCACCTCCCCGTGGGACCACAGTTTTAGGTGAGCTTGCCAAATCTCTCCGCGACATATGCTACATTCTGGGTCATCTCGGTCTTACTACTGCAAAAAACACAACTTATTTTTGTTGACCTAAGGGGTAAATCTACCAGTGAACAAGAGGCAACATGTTATCCCTTTGCCAAACCTTAACATCACTGAAAAATCACATGACAGTTGTGCAAGTTTAGTTCTGAAATTCACCCTTTCAAGTGTTTATTGAGAAACTTTTTTTACTGTCTAAACATAAACACACCTTTAACCACAAATGTACTTAGCCTAATTGCTTCCAAAGTTAAATACAAGTCACATGATGCAAATCCAAGCTACCAGAAGAGTCCTTTTAAAGCCTTGAATCCACTCCAACAGGATCCAAACTGTAAAATACAGTATACCCATCCATCAAAAAAAACACTGCAAAAAGGCACCTACATAAGCCTTTGACCCACAAAGCATCTGAACTAATGTTCCTCAGT
This sequence comes from Neodontobutis hainanensis, assembly GCA_024349245.1. Classification (NCBI taxonomy): domain Eukaryota; kingdom Metazoa; phylum Chordata; class Actinopteri; order Gobiiformes; family Odontobutidae; genus Neodontobutis; species Neodontobutis hainanensis. The sequence goes on along the minus strand of JALDNG010000043.1, from coordinate 5,116,512 downwards.
CCCGTCAGGTGATGCAAGTCTACAACACATAAAAGAAGAAATTTACAGCGGATGCAGTTTTCCTAAATATTTCTCGGATGCTGCAGAGGTAGTGTCACGTTTTTGTCAGTTTAATGTGCTAAATGAGCTAATTAGCAATTCCCCTAATGTACATTCACATAAAAAAGGATTACTTCTGTTTAACTATTTTAAATATTCTGAAGTCATTAAAAGTCTCGAAATGAATTGTATTGCCTATGAGTCATCGCGTTTGCTCTCTGTTGCTTCATTAATTTAATATCTAAGTGAAAACATCCCGTCTGTGTGATTTAATGAGGAACAGAAGAGTAATAAAGCATTGGGTCGGAATGCACTATACTTTAGATAAAATACAGTGTTGCTGGGAGTTTGATGGCACGGTGGCTTCAAGGAGCTTTTTGTCCTCCGAGCTGTTATTTCCCGGGTTTAAGGTGAGCGTAATGTAGCTGTTGATGGCTGTTGTCGGAGAGAAAAGGCGCGGCGATATGGTGATGACTGTGGCCTTGTCAGTAATTCAGCAGATCAGATGACACTTCAATAGAAGAGCCTGAGTGTGGGCTGGAATTTGAAAATTGAGTTGACAACACCAACTATAAAGGCATTACGGCCTCTGGTATTGGACTTTGAGCAGGGCTGCTGATTCTGTTGTTGAACAATGTGCTTGTGAAAGATTTCTCTCTCAAACAGCCCCACTTAAGAGTACAGACTTTAAACGTTTGGTTTTTTGTGAATTATAAAAAGGACACTACAGGAATCCTCAGGTGGTGGGGAATAAGTCTTGTGTGCTAAACATCCACATTAGTTATTCTGTAATTATTACAAAAAATAAGTCATGCAGTTTCCTTCTCTATGACCATCAAAGAGTGAAATTGCAGGAAGATTATAAACCAGCAGTGATGCAATATATTTTTTTAAAGAGCTGTGATGGCACTGGATTTAAACAAAAGCAGCTGTGGTGTAACATTACCATTGTGCTACGCTGTCAAGATTTACTCTTAAAGTGTTATTTTCTCTCCTCACAGTTCTGTCTGCTTTCAAATGGTTAAAAGGAACAGTCGGCAAATCCTCCCTGAGCGGATTAAAGCTGAGGTTGGAAAACTTAGGGCAATTCCATGTGCTTGTTAAATTGCTTATAATATACAGAGACCATTTTCTTGACATTCTCAGCCATATGCATTACAGCATTTGAACGTTTATTTCAAATACAACCATTCCTTACGTTAGTAATAGAAAAGAGGTTTTATATAGAGATTGGAGTATTCTGTTAATACGCCAGAGCTGTAATAACAGAGCATTGGGTATATGTGTGAGGTGTGATTATACAGAAATTGCATCAGCGTGTGAAGAATGCCTTTATGTTGCCAAAGCGAGCTCTTTAACACACATTTCAGAGGAGGGCTGTCAGCTTATGGCACATTAGCTAGATGGGTCTGTTTCCCGTGGGACACAAGAGGCTAGCTCCGAGGGATCCCAGGGAAGAAATGGAAGACACAC